>OZ010583.1:101954389-102026889 GCA_963932145.1 Acanthosepion lycidas
CAAGATTTATTCATTCACGAATGACACGCACGCTATTAGACTCCCGCGGTCTATTATGTCATGGAGGCCTTGGAGGTGTGGCATTGAAGAACGCGGGAAAAAATACATTCACGCATTGATATACACATAATTATAGTCATGCATGTTATAGAATACATATTGATGTTCATGAAGCAGATAGACGCTACGAAATATTCGTCTATCGATCTAGCAACCAATCTCTCTCTATCTGTCTATCTCTCTAATATATATATATATATATATATATATATATATATATATATATATATATATATATATATATATGGGGAGAAATAAATATTCGTATTATAAATATTCGTTTGATTTAACATATCTATAACTTATGAAAAAAACTTAAAATCCATACAATATACACGATTGCCTTAATGCTGCAGTATTAAAAAAACAATTAGAAAACTTTGTTATAAATGAAATTATGCGTTATTTATAAAATTCCGACGAGAAAAAAGTATTCGTACAAAATATGTCTTTAATATCAAAAGCTTAAATTACCTTTATTTATATAATTCTTTCTAAGATTTTGCTAGATTCTTCTAATTATCTTATTACCGGAACAATCTAGAACATTCTGCAATTTCATTTCTTATATAAGGTTATTTCCGTACACAAATTATACACAATAATTATCATCATAGGGTAAAGGCAAGGAATTATCAAATTCGGCAAAAGAATTGATCATCAAATGTTGGAAGAAAGCCAAAAACTATTGGAAAATATTAGATACCCTGAAGATCACATTTACTACTATTTGTTCTGTTATTGCTAAGCATAAAATGTGAAAACTATTGAGAACAAATCAAGATCTGGTGCACCACGCAAAATTTCTCCGAAATCAATGGGAAGAATTCAGCGCAAAATTCAAGAAAATCTACTGACAACTCGGAGAAAAATACAGGAAGATTTAAAAGCATCAGTTATTATTGTTACGAAGCGAACAATAAGGAATGAACTACATAAATGTCAACTAAGATGGCGTTCTCCAGGAAAACTCCACAACTTTTGAAGAAACATAGGCATGACCGTTTAAAATTTGTTCCGAGATCATAAAAATAAACCGGAATCATTCTGGGAAATTTTTTATGCTCAGATGAAGCAAAAATTGAACTATTTGGGCGCAATTCAAAGATTCACGTTTGCAGAAAAGACTGCACAGCCTTTGCAGAAAAGACTGCACAGCCTTTGCAAAAAAAGAACACAATTCCAATGATGAAATTTGGTGGTGGCAATATCATGGTTTGGTGAAATTTTTTTTATAATGGTACGGGTAATTTAGAGATAATAGATGGTAGAATGAATTCAAAAATATACCAAGATGTTTTGGATTCTTATTTGTTTGGGTCAGTAGCAAAACTTGGACTCCCAATTAAATCGGTTTTGCAACAAGATAATGACCCTAAACATACTACTAAATCTACGAAAAAATGATTTATTGAAAGCAAATCCAGGGCAGAATTTGTAGCGTTTATTAAAACTTCAACTTAATACAAGAGATTCGAAAAACCTTTCTGGACCTAAAGAGAATATGCAAAAAAGAATGGAATAAAATATTAGGTTGGTGCAAAAATAATGTCGTTTTCTCACTTAGTAATATATGTGAGAAAACGACATTACTTTTGCACCAACCTAATACCAGAGAAACTTTGCAAATTATTGATTAAATACTACAGAAAGATATTGATTCCTATCGAAATGAGTAAGGAATATTCTACAAAGAATTAAATAGGTATTATAAATTTGTACGAATACTTTTTCCCTCCAAATTTTTAATTCTATATAATTTCAATAATATAACAGATTTTTCTGAAAATTGTTTTGCATATTGCAGTATTATGCAATATTATATAAATATGGTATGGATTATAAAAGAATTTTATAAAATCTGTTTTGCTATCGTGATAGAACGCATATATGATAAATATGATGTAGTACACTCAGGCCTGAATATTGGGGTTAAGCATGAAACATTCACAGCTGGATATTGAACTCAATGTCCACTTTATATATCCGGAAAATCCTCGTTGAAAACACAACTATACTTAAACATGAAAACAATAAACAAAAGTTAAAAAGTCTTTAAGCGATATACATAAAACAGTTGAAACCTAACCTGAACAAAAAAAACTATGAAATCTCCACGAATATCCTTAAATGCCTATAATTGGTAACAGAAGCCATTGCTTTATACCAACGGCTTCCCATATTTAATACTTCGCGTTTTCACTCTCGCGTGGTCATGTATGACGTCACGAGCTGCGGTGCGATTTTCGCTTCCGCGTTTAGTATACACGAGTTTGTCGTAGCCTGGAAATCTTTCATGCAACAAAAACAGACTTTCATTATTGTTTTGTCCGTGTATTTTTTAATATATGGAAATGTATTTGTCATCTTTGATAATGTAAGCCGAAAGCTTAGATGGGATTAAAAATCATGTATCAATATAGTGTTTTTCTTTTATCTTTCAATGATAAATGTTATTAAGCTTATCAGACAATATGAAAAGAACTTATATATATATATATATATATATATATATATATATATATATATATATATATATATATATATATACACATAGACACACACACAGACATATATATATATATATATATATATATATATATATATATATATATATATATATATATATATATGCGTGTGCGCGCATATTGGGAGAAAAAGCATCATTGACTGATTTACGACTTACTTTTCTCAGGTTATTTAAAGCTAGAATATATTTAAATTGAATAAATAATTGAGTTCAAAATTCCCTAAAGGTTACACTAATCGAAAGACACCTGAAGAAGGACGGAGGGAACAATACCCGAAACATTGTGATAAAATCAACAAAGTTGAGGATATTAGTCCGAATGCGTCTGTGAGTGTGTATGTGTGTAAAGAGAGTTTATTTTTTTAAGCATTTCACCCCAAGCAAGGCGGGAGTGCTAGTAGCTCACCAGTGGTTACAGAGAGTGGGAGCAAGAGTAACGACACATGATAGAGGAAAAGGATAAAGAGAAGGACGGGGAAATAGGTCAAGGCATCTGAAAACATCGATTGACATTGCATTTAAATAATTGAAGATTATAGCTATCAGGGAAGCAAGTAAGAGGAAAAGAGTTCCACAGACGGGAAGTCCGAAATATGAAGATATTGGAGTAGAAGAGGTGGTTAATTTAACAGTTTCCACGGTGAAAGGCTGGAACCTAGTAGCACGTTTAAATTCATGCACTTTGGGAAACAGCGAAAGTAGATCGTCGAAGAAGTTATCGTGAAAGAATATGTACAAAAAAAAAGAGTGAAGCGAGAGCACATCTGCGAGAAAGTGGCGGTAGACAAAATGCCAGATCAGGACCAATCACATTCGATATCTGTCTCTGGATTTTGTCGAGGACATTCAGACGAACAGCGGAGGCTCCAGACCATATATGGTACCAGTATTCCAAGAGCGAATTGTGGATTTACAGATTTGAAGGATGGGCTCAAGCAAGAAAAACTTTCTGGCACGGCACATAGAACCAACTTTATTGCTTGATTTTTTTTGTGATTTATCAACCTTTGCATTTTTAGATTGTAAGAATTAAAAAGAATATTTTTGATACAGTTCTAATTAACACATCCCTATGGGAGGAGGCACGCTGGAGTAATTGATAGCGGCTCGTATTCAGGTATCGCAGAGCGAATTCCTTTGAATCCATTATATTCACTTACGTGCTAAGACCCTTGAAAAAGGTATGAATCCTCTTCTTCTTTCCCCAGCTATGGATAAATAGCAGGACAGACCGGGTTCTATAGCCTTGGATGGCAACTGATCTACCTCAAAAAGAAACGGCAACCTACTGCAGGAAAAAATCAACTGCGTCAGTCATATATTGAAAGCGTGTATCACGCACGTACCGGCGGATTCGAACCTATTTCCGACTTTCCGGGATGGATTCCCGTCGGATACGGTGAGAATTGTCTACGAAGAGCTTTACAGTCAAGCAAAATTGTCTTTTGCCTTTAAAAACTCACTCGTACAGATTTAATATCAAATCCATTAAAAGTGCTCAGGCGCACACGCACGAACACACACACTTATTCATACATACACACACACACACATACATACATATATATATATATATTTTTTGTTTGTTTGTTTGAATAAAAACAGACCACGTTAAGGTTCCATGTAATAAATTATTTCACCATAACCCCTTTAACAGAGCTCTCGATGATCCAGAGCCCTGTTAAAGGGGTTATGGTACATTCTGCTCATATCATCCTCCTCGGGTTTACCCATACGGATTACCTATGTTTTCATAAACTATATATATATATATATATATATATATATATATATATATATATATATATATATATATATATATATATATATATATATATATATATATATTTGTCTGTGACTTAACGAATGTTCTTTTTGAACAAGTGATTTTGAGTTAAAACTATATTTCATGGATTTCAATAAATTTCGTTTATTCTGATTTATTTCATAGAAATTGTCACTTCCGATTGAAAGCAGCATCGTAATTCATTCTGTTTTGTTAACAGATATTCCATGATTAACCCTACAAAAACGTAAATTCACAGTCTCATTCTATAATTGTGGAGAGATATCTTCATGAGACATTCAAATAATAAAACAGACTTCTTTTCTCCAACCAGCAAGCGATTATTCTTCAGACTTTGTTACAGTTTACATACAATTGAGATGCAAATAGGCTGACTACAAAAGGTGAGAGGCGCAGTGGAATAATGGATAGCGGCTCGTATTGAGGAATCGGTGAGCGAATTCTAGTCGAATATATTACATTCACTTACGTGATAATACCTTTGGAAAGATATGAAGACTTTTCTCCCCGCCCCCAAGTTATGAGAAAATAGCAGTAAAGACCAGGTTCTATAGCCTTGGATGGCAACTGGTCTACTGCAGAAAGAAATGGCAACCTACTGCGGGAAAAATCCTCACGTATCATGCATGGCACATAACTGACTGACTGTCGGGGAAAAGAGGTGTATTTACTTTACTTGCGCAGAAGTGGATATAACGAACATGCCGGAAATGAAATCTATCTTTCCGATTTGCAATCCCAAGTCGTACATCTATTCTGGTGTTCCCACGTCTAGGTACTGACCAGGCTCGACGATCCTTAACTTTGGCAATTATACGAGAACATGTTATATAGCCATAAGCCGATAAAATATGAAATGGTTGTAGATGCAGGCAGTGTGGTTTAGACATCAATGCATTGTTGATCTAATATCTATTTTTTCATGCAGGTGGTGTTTTAATGTGGGATTTACTTTCACACGTGATTGAATTTTTTATCTTTATGCATATTTTGAAAGCTGCCATTTCAGTTCATATTTCTATAGGATCCGTTAGTTGCGTGTGAATTTTAACTGTTTTTCTCAATTGCTGCTCTTTTATTCCAGGAAATGAAAACGTATTTCACAAGCCGAAAAAAATGGTAGATGTACTGTATAGAAATGTTACTATAGCAGATTGTTCTATTCCTAATAGTTTTCACCTTGATTAGAAGTGGAAATTTGAATCTACAAAACCCAGAACGCCCGACAGGCCTGCAGTCGTTTTGGATGATCAAATTGAAACGATGATAAGAAACAACCTAGGTCACATGATACAGGACATCACAGAGATACTCTGTTTTTATCATATATTAGCGTTGAAGGTCTTTGAAAACAATTAGATACGTGAATGTCCACGATGTTTTGTTATTTCTCGATTTAATAAAAAAAATCATAGATCGGATTTCATTATGTGAACTTCTGTCAATCACAATGAAAACGACGCATTTTTTTCAAAAGAGTAATCAACAAGAATCATTTATAGAATATGGAACGAAGAAAAAATCCAGGTAAAAGCAAAATTCCGATCCCTATGCAATAATGTGATGCTGTGCGTTTTGAGTAATTGGAAGGACATTGTACATTATGCACCTTTTCTGCAGATATTGAATTCATATAAGTACTTTTTTAAAGTAGACACAGTAACAGCAGCAAATATTGAAACGGGTGCGGAATTGACCTATCAGAAGGATGTCTTTTACCAGAACAACACCAGAATTTACTTCTGTTAGTACACCCGGCGAAACTGGTACAGTATGGCTGGGATGTCCTACAACACCTGACTTACTAATTGTCCCGTGCACCTACTGATTACCCCTTATTTTTATGCCTAAAATGGGATAAAAATGTTAATAGGGAAAAAACATTTAGATCAATGTATCATACAGAATTCTAAAGCTTCCTCAAAGACGAAGAATGTTTGCGGAAAAAAATGACACATATATGGCTGAATAAATCTATTTAAAAAAAAAAATTAATTTCCTTGGAATTCGCGTAAATCACGTTACGAATTTTCTTCTCCAACATAATATATATATATATATATATATATATATATATATATATATATATATATATATATATATATATATATATATATATATATATTCATGAATTATTCATACATAAAACAAATACAAAGGTTAATGATTAAATGGCGAGAAATTCAATAATATACAAAAACCCCGAATCTGTTTATGAATGAAAAGATCCTGTTTTATAAATTTCCGTTGCATTGGATCTTTTTATTTTACAAGCTTTCGTCTGTTCCTACAGACATCCTCAGGTATGAAATATTGTGTTCTTGTTTATACTTTCAGTAATAAGTGGACAAACGAAAACAAGGTTGTAAACCGAAAAATGCTATGACAAATGTGTGTTACTGAGAGTATAAACAAGAACACAATCTATTTCATACCTGAGGATGTCTGTAGGAACAGACGAAAGCTTGTAAAATAAAAAGATCTAATGCAACGGAAATTTATAAAACAGGATCTTTTCATATAATCTATCTATAGAGCTTGAATAAATAGATGGCAAAACAATGTTTAGGTGTAATAACAAAGGGCAGGTAATTGTGTGTGTAATAATCAGTAACCGTCTCAAGGGACATGGGACATGAAAAAGATTACCAGAGTACGATATAGGCCTTATTTTGTCAGTTTTTTAAATCTTAATAATGTTGAAATACAGAATTTAAATCATATATAGCTAAGAAAATATAGCACACTTTATTAAACTGGAAGATAACACGAAATAATAATTATGTTGCTAAAATATTATGAATCTAGTTAGGGTTGCACTAAATCTCACACCATGGAGGAAAAATTTTTTCTGAATGAGAATTACAAGACAGAAAAATAGATTAAAACAATAATCATTTGAAATTTCTACACAAAAAACTATGATTCAAAACACAAGACGACGAAGCAGCTGAAATGATATCACGGTGTGAAGACCGTTTGCACTTTCCCGAATGAAAGATACGTTTGTTCCTGAATTGTATTCTTACTTCTTCTCTAAGGTGCTCATTCGGCATAAAGACGGAAGTGAGCTAATCCGTTAATAGACATACATGACAAACAACTGCGATAACGGCTTCAAAAAAGCAGCTTTTCATTTTATTAAATGCTTATCAAATAACGGAAATTAATCCGACTGAGAAAATTGGCGTCGCATTTAACAACCTGTTGTGTCAAATTTTGTTTGGGAAATATTGTGCTTAAATCATCAAGTCTTTGAATATGATAAACATAAGCAAATACTGTATTTTTATTTAAGATACTGTATTTATACGCATAGAAAAAAGTATCCCAAAAAGTAGCTTTATGTATTCAAATTTGGATTAAAGAATGCTTGAAATTATTCAAAAATCTCTCGGCGTTAAAGACATTAAAATACATGGCGGACTTTAAGATGTAAGTCTTTATCATGTTGTGAAACAAAAATGAATTAAAAATGCTGTTGTCAACATAATAATAATAAAAAAAAACATATCTTAAAATTAAATGAAAAGAGTTAATACATTTCATGAAATCTCGTTTCTTCAATAAGAGATATTTGCAAAAATCCATAGCATACGCTTATATTAGGACTCGAATCTATTAATGCCCTTTTGAGAAATTTTCCTCTTAGTAAGCTATTTTCTCTCTTAATAAGGACCGATATTTTTAGATCGAAATTGTGGTTGAAATTATTTCTGTTTATAAGTAATGCATTGGATAGAGTATTATGCAGGCGATCTTTTATTATTCCCCAAAATAGAATTTTTGTTAAGTTCCTGCAAATTTCACAAATATATTGTAAGAAACATCTGCGACAGTTCTTTTTATATACGCTTAGTTTAGAATTATTGGTATTAAGGTTCTTTTTGGTTCTGTTTATATCCATAATAGTTTTGGATGCGGTTGTAATTAATTTAATATAAAGATTTGAGATATTATTTTGGGTAGCATATGTTGGTAATATGTAATATTAAATGCCTATTTTAATCGAATTTATTAGTATTGTTTTCCTTATTATTAGGTTGGTGCAAAAATAATGACGTAATAACGTCGTTTTTTGATGTTAAAAAATACGTGAAAAACGACATTATTACGTCATTATTTTTGCACCAACCTATTATTATTATTATTATTATTATTATTATTATTATTATTATTAACAGTTAAGAGAAGGGCGATATTTAAAAAAGAAAATAAAAAGCAATGTTTGACAATGGCAAACAATATTTCTAAGAATGTATATCTTCTTTGGGTTATATTTTATTAAATATTCAAGTGTACAAATATATATTTAAAAATATTTTAAATGTAACGTGAAGCAGTCATTATCCTGAAATGTTCTTTAACATTATCATACACTGTATTTTTTCTTTCCTTTCCCTTTCTTAAATCGCGCAGTTCTCTTAACTGTTGAAAAAATATTGGAAGAATCACGTCAATTATTTATTATTATTTTTATTACTACTAGTAGTAGTATTTGTGGTAGTATTAGTAGTAATACCATTATTATTATTATTATTCTATTTCCTTTGATTTGTGTTGTATACTCATTTCTTCCCGGGACTCAACCAGGGACATAAGGTCAGAAATAGCATCATGACATTTTCCAATGAGCTTCAACATTTTACATGGATAAAGCCCTTCGTAAGCTATGGGCTGTAATTGTGAGTACAATGCTTTGTATTACTTTAAGGAATGTGATACCAGTGATTCCTTAAATGACTCTATTGGAATCTCTTACAATCCATCCGAGGGCTCCAACTACAACTGTTGTTGTTGATGTCCTCATGTACCACATTTTTGAGATTTCGATTTCTAGGTCCTTGTATTTTGATAGTCTTTGAAGATATTGGCCCATTCGGTCATGCCGCGTTTTATATTCAGTGGGTGCCAACACTGTGCAACCTGATACATAATGGTCAACTGATTCTAGATATTTATCGCAGAACCTGCAGCAAGATTAAGGACTTTTAGCTTATAACCCTGCAATAAGTAGTAACCGAGGATAGATACAAGGTTTGTCTACATCAGCTTGTTTGGTACGATCAGGATTTTGATAAGGAGGAGATTTATCATGCCATCGTTTCTGTATCTGGTCTTTTGCATTTGTTTTTTAAGTTTTTTCCGCTGCAGTAGGTGTTTTATGTTTTACTTGCTTTTCTTCACCCACTTGAAACTCCATTTTGTACTTGTTGGCTTCTTTATTACTGAATACGGTTTCTTACTTCTTTCATGTTCTTTGACACACATAATCATCCGGTCATCTGTAGTTTCCAGTTATCTTTGAAGATCGATTGTTGTAGTTTTGTAAGACAGTTCTAGTTGAATTAATCTTCTGCCTACTCAGAATCTAGACACATACAGCCAATCTATATCAGCCTTGGGATAAAGCATGCGGTGTCAAGTGAGATGATTTCTCATTTTGGCGTCCATTCGCTTAATGTCTATTATGTATTGCCCCACAGGTACAGCTAAGTTGTTTATGGCTGATATTCTGATTCGTGAATTCACTTGGGTATTTAATATAAGACGCGCACGTCTGTAGTATTGTTTTCTTATTTTCTTCTTCATTTTTGGTATGCAGTTTTCCATTTCCTTCACCAATTCCTAAGTACGTATAGGGTTCTTTTTTCAGTTCCCTAATATTTGTGACAAAATATAGATCTAATGAGTGTGTTTCTGTCATTCTCCCTTTCTTGAATGTTGCAATTTGATACTTATCTAAACAGAAATATACACCTACGTCGTCACTGAAACAATTTACGGCTTTGAGGAGGCCCTTCATTGCTGTCTTTGGCAAAGATTTTGAGATCATCCGTGTAAACTAGGTGATTAAACACATTCTTGTTCCCTTTGTATCTATAGTTATTATTGTTTAATTCATGCTAAAGGGGGGTTAAGGACCGGCAAAACAGAAGGGGTAACAAGGAGTCTCCTTCGAAAATTCCTCGTCGGATATTCAAGCAGTTGGAAGTGGCACTGCCTTTGGTGTGATTTAGATATAATGAGGTTTCTAACATTCCCATTTAAGGAAAATTGCTATAAAAAATTCTATAATTATGCTGAATTTTCTTCTCTTACAATAGGGAGAACAATTATTGATTATCTCTCTCCTGTTGATAGGTATTCTGTAAACCTTTATTTGGAGGATGGCGTTGGCTGTATTTAAAGATATCTAGGAAGAGTAATGCAATATTAGTTTCGATTTCAAAAATAAACTATGTCGTGGTTTCAATGACATTAAGTCAATTTAAAATGTCTTGTAATATATCAAGTGGATGTATTATTTGATTATCATCTACGGATCTAAAACAATAATGTGGGGACAAAATATTTTTAAAGAACTGCTGAACTAGAGACAATAAAAATAGTTAATGTAAAACGTTGCCAAGAGGAGAATACATCGTAAACTGGATTTTTGTTCATAATATTTGTTGACGAACGTGGAAAAGCATTTACTAGTAATTAATTCTTAACATTTGCACATCAATATGTTCACAATTCTTGTTGCATCAGTTCTAAAGCAAGTCAACAAGACTCCACCGTGAACATCTGACCAGTCTGCTAGAGGTTGTAATAGATTATTTTAATGCAGAAGCCTCAGAATTGGAACGAAAAGTTAGGGGTGAGGTTTTAGGTTTTGGAAGGATGGAGTGGAAAACTTTGGTGATTCAAAGAAATCATCCTTTCATATTATAATAAAGTAAACAGTTTTTCATTAATAGTAATCGCAAGGTCAATAAAAATGTCATATTTATAAAAGTGATTCAATATGTGACACAGTAAACAGAAAAGCATTGGAAAAGCGGAAGATGTCTCCCATAAGATAAGCAATATAATAAGAAACAAGAAAATTTCGTTGGCAACAAATATAATGTTCAACTCTTATGTAGGACTAGTTCTCCAATGTGTCAATGAATACTGGACAATTACCCACATTTGAAGTCGTGGTTTACTGAAAAATACTGTTAATACAATGGACAGCACATGTAACCAATGCGGAAGTTTAAAAGAAATGGAAAGAAAAGATAGACTTTTTCAAGACCAAAAAGTGTCAGTTTGAAGTTTTTGAATTTATATTGTTAAAGGTGGCTAAGAGAATAGAACACAGACAGGGCAAATTGAAAGCATGATCCCCAGAGCGAAGCAACGAGTCACATGCGGAACGAGTTTGTGCAGATCAATGGTAGGAACGTGATTGTGAAGAATAATAAAAGGTCAGTTATTGTTTACTTCTTCGTTGGATATGAAGTTTGGTGAAGGACACGACGCATAAAACAAGTCAAATCGTACAAGGTACTAATCGTACCCTAATTGTAAATTTTCTGTAAATAATTGGAAAAATCATCATTAAAATCAAAGTTGTAATCAGTACTGGGTGTTGCAGCAAATTACAACACTTAACAAAAAGAAAATGAAATAAGCAATACAAACAAAAGTTGTATATGCAGAGATCCGACAGTTTATTTAGCAACAGTTAGTGTTACATACTACATTATTTTTCAATGTAACCGCCACCACCGGCGACGACTATCTCAAAGCGTTGGCGAAATGGCGACCATGTCCTTGTCCATAGCAGCGAACGCCTCCATAATAGCAGCCTTCAGAGAGTCGACCGTGAGTAGGAATTCTTGTTGGTCTTGGCCTCGAACACGCCCCAGAAGAAATAGTCAAGGGGGTTGCAGTCGGGTGAGAAGGGCGGCCACAAGTTCGGCAACCAGTGGTGAGGGACATTGTTGAGCAGCTACGCCTGGTTCGTCTTGACCTTGTGTGCAGTAGCGTAGTCCTGCAGGAAGACGTAGGGACGTCTGACGGCGATCTCGTCTATCCAGAGTTTCACCATGCTCCTCAGCACCTCCTGGTAGATCTCAGTGGTGACTGTCAGTCCGTTTTGAAAGAACCGAGGCATGACGTCCCTCTCGCTGGAGATGACGGCAAGGACCATGACGGAGGAGGAAAACTTCGTATGCTTCATGACAGGAACCTCCTCGACGTTTTTGCAGATCCACCTGTCGTCCTGTCTGTTGCTTCTCTGGTCTTGGATGAAATTATTTTCATCAGAGAAGAACCTCAGCATCTCAGCGGACCCGTGCTTGAGCTCGTTCAGCAAAGCTGCCGCCTTGACCTTTCTCGACTCCTTGGAATCATTCGTGATGAGCATGCATGCGGTAGGAGGAGTAACGAATGTCCTTCTTGATCGTTCAGAAGATCGTCGACTTGTGACAGCCCATGTTGAATAGAAGTAGAGATTTACCCGTTGTTTCCGGTTTAGGATTGGGCTTCCGGGTCCTTCTAATGTCAACTTCAACGATGTACTTCTAACATCTCTCCATAAACTTTGAAATTTTATTTACTTTTTATTTATTTTTTCTCATTTTCAGGAGTACACAGAGTCACTTATCGACCATTTCATACTCTTCACCATTCTTTTGAACAGGAGCAGTGTTTTATCTGTTTTCTGTTTACGAATGGGTTTCCGGTTCTTTCTAAAATATTTTCCTACTTTTTAACTTGCAGTAGCCCCCTGTGTCTTAGTGGCATTATCGCCTTGCTTGGAGGGAATTGATTAAAAAAAAAGTAATTATCTAGAGAAGCGACCTAATTAATGAAATAATTCATCCTCTTCAACTGAATCTTGTGAGACGTCTTTTAAAAGACAAGACACATAAATGATTGAATGACGTTTGATTTATATTTGGAATTGTACCTAAAGATGAAAAAAAAACCTGTTTGTCGCGTTTGCCTATTTGCTGCCAAAACAAATGCAGGTCTAGGAAGCCATTTCAGATCTGATGAAAAAACCAAGCGACGGTTACCAAAGTTGCCATGCATGAAATCGATTAGACAGCCATCATTGTTTCGTTAAAGATGACTGACTAGGTATTTGGTTAAGTTTTTTATTGTCTGATTCTAGTGTGCAAACAAGAGCTTTCTTTTTTTCTTTAACGTAGTGTGTGTACATATTATTCAAACGATTGTACTTTTCGTGTGCTTTTAGATAAAACATTAGACGTTTTCAAGGAATGGGTTCGTGTTTTTAAAATTGGTGTCCATAAAAAGTATCTCTTGTTCGCACATAAGAAAA
Organism: Acanthosepion lycidas; assembly: GCA_963932145.1. NCBI lineage: Eukaryota > Metazoa > Mollusca > Cephalopoda > Sepiida > Sepiidae > Acanthosepion > Acanthosepion lycidas. The sequence goes on from OZ010583.1 coordinate 101,967,893, forward strand.
ACAATGAAAAACAATAAATCCGATACGTCCTCAGTGAAATATACAAGAAAAATGCAATAGCACAACGAAAACCCTTGAAAATGTCTAACAGAATTAAGAATCTTTAGAAAACGTTTACGTAAGTAGTACCTCGAAAATATATGGTAAGAAAAGCATAGGAAATTTTAAGATGTGTACCCTGTCAGTCGTTTTTAATTAAGCATATATTATAGAGGGATTACTACCCAAACTATAACACACACGCGCGTGCACAAACACAAACACACTCACACACACACACACACACACACACACACATATATATATATATATATATATTCTAGGGACGGGGACGTGGTGTAATGATTTGAAAGCTTGTCTCGCTAAATAATTTGCGAATCATTAGTGAGATCCTCACCGATTATTCCATACTTTCGGCCATGTCCCACATCTAGCTACGCTTAATAAGTCACTACATACCAGGTCCTGTAAACTTGGATGTGTGGGTGGTGTAAGGAATGGATAGTGGCTAGTAAATTGGAATTCGCTAAACGGATTTCAAATTCCTTTTGGTTTCGTTATATTCCCGTATAAGAGCAAATAACCTTAATAAATGTGTTAACAAAGACAATATTATCCAAAGAAGAAAAATCTTGAAAACAAACAAAAAAAAAAGAAGAATTTCTGGCTCTATATAACCTGCAAATGGTTTGAGCACCTCGAGGTGGTATAATGTTTAGCAAGCTTGTCTCGCTAGAACAATTAAGAATGAGTTCGATACTCACTGGGTGCCCCATAATTTCGGCTGTGTGACACATCTTAGCTATGCTTGGAAAATCACTATAACCTGCAAAAGATTGATAAGCCTTAAATAAAAACAAATCAGTCAGTCAGTCACGTATGTGTGGTCATGCAATTATGTTGGTATAAAATCTTTTGTTAGAATGTAAGAATCTTATTTTGTTGTCATTATTCAGACATAAAATAATCACGTATTAACAAACCATTATTCATACATTCTTTTCTATCAACCCTACCATGTACGTACTAAATGCAGCTCTGCGTACACATAACCAAACTCACTCTTAAACACTTAAAAGAAAACCTTTTCAATCATTGAATATAAGAAGCGTGACACTTCTACTACGAAATATACTTTTATGCATAAAAATCTAATCTAGAAACGCCCCGGCCATTTAATATTAAAAGTTTAGCCTACCTAGGGCTATAACACTGTATCCATCTTCAAATTTCTCTTCTAGGCATCTCGCACATTAATCCCCACGGCTCTTCAACATGTCTTTCGGGGTCTCCATCTTTTGCATCGTCACGTTCTCCTTACACTCATTCACACCGTCTTAACGATGATTTAGCTTTGGGAAAACCCAGAAGTTGCAAGGGGCCGGATCCTGACACACCTGGATTATGTGAGTTTATGAGCAGAAATCCTGGACAAGAATCACGTTCGGTCTCACTGAAGACTGAATAATGTTCGTCGGCTTACGCCTCTCATTGGTAGCTAAATTAAAACGCGCAACCGGTCCACGAGTTTTCAAAATGGCTGCATACTTTCCAGACAGATTTTTCTTCTACGCCTGCCATTACATATTCACTCTCATCAACATATACATCTATTCAGCAGAGAGGCTGACTTACATGCAAATATATAAGTACACACGCTAACACTCAGAATAAGAACAATGATACATGCCCGAGAAACTATACAACTAGAAACCATGACATGCCTTCTTTCCATTGTGCAACGCAGTAGTTCTTGAACTTAGCCAGGAGATATTGTTTACACTAATTCCAGCAGAGATCATATTGTAAAGATTGCAGAAATGGTGAATAGGAAATAGAAAGTGTTGGAGAGAAAAATCGAAGAAAAAAAAAAGGCTTGAAACAAATAAACATAGAAAGAAGAAGCGAAGGAAGAAAGACAGAAAAAAGGAGTTAATTACTGAGAAAATAAAGAAAGAAAGCTCCATCGTGTCATGCATGTGTGATTACTTCCTTGCCGGCATTTATCTGCGCATGCGTAGAAATACACTAATCTTGCACAAACGCACATCTGTAAAGTTTAGTACGTTAAAAAAAGAAAGTAAAAAAAGAAGAAAAAACAAAAAAACAAAAAATTAGCAAGAGACCGAGAGGAACGAAGCAGTTTGTTCATGGGAGCGTTTTTGGAGAAAACAAATCAAAACAAATCAAAAAAACATAGAAGGCGAACCAAACAGCACGATAGAGTACGCCATTATTTATACATTGTTGTAGGTAACAGCCGCAGGTTCACCCCAACTGGTGACATGATTCTTTTATCAAATTGACAGGGAAAGAAAATTTATTTAATTTAAAGTTCTCAGTGCTACCAGATTTGCACTCATATTTAACTTGTCTGAAAGGAGGGCATAAGTACAAATTAACACATTGTTGAGTCGTATGGAGTAAAATGGTTGGTCATACCCAGCTGTCTCAGCCAAGTATGTAAGAAGAAAGCTAATTTAAGCATATATATATATAAATATATAAAGTTTTTTGAGGTACAAAATTTAAGGATAGCTAGGAATAAGGATATTTCAAACGGCTGGGGCGAAACTGGTTGTTTTTTAGCTTTTAAAATATACATTAAATGATATATATATATATATATATATATATATATATATATATATATATATATATATATATATATATTCTCTTCAGAATCTATCGTGAATATCTTTAATTCTACCAATTTCTATGCTTAGAATAATGATTCAATATGGTCTGGGGATCCTGCTATTTATCTAGATTCAATCCAAAGCAGAATCAGTAATATTATCGGTCCTGGTTTGCTGACTTGGCTTTAGTTACTTCGCACTGACGTAATGCTTTCAGGGTAATTGTTCGTATCAGCTTTTCTCTCTCTGTTTTTTTAAGTCCTTTTTTTGATGTCAACTTACCTATATTCAGACAAAATCTGTTTGTCGATGCTTGTGTGCTACAGAAATATTTTTGGCTATTATTAACAACTTTTCGACTGAACAGCCTTTTTTAGTTTAATTTACCATTTTTCCTTTATTCATTTTTTGTTTGGTTTAATATTTTCTTTTTTTTTCTTTTCAGTTTACCCGTCGGATTTGATCGCCATCTTTATATTTATTTTCCTGGGTCCTGGTTCTTTTCAATTCTTTTGTATTTAATTCATAGTTTGTTTATATTTTATTGGCGTTATGTGAAAAGACTTTAAAAAAAATGATATTCGTTTTGTTTAATTCTAGTTTTTCTCTTTATTGCCTACCTCATTTGAGCCAGTTTTTAAGACTTTTTGTCATGTTTCTGTCTTTTGAATAGTTTATTTTTTTCTTGTCTGTTGTTAGACTTTTAGTTTCGGCCGAATTTTATTTTATTAGGTTGGTGCAAAAATAATTTCGTTTTCTCACATAGTAACATATGTTAAAAAACGAAATTATTTTTGCACCAAACTAATATTTTTTGGGTTAACGTTTAGTTTTCCCAGACTTTTTTTTTTAAATTCGGCATTATTTCTTAGAACTTTATTGCATTTAGTTAAGCATCTTTCTTTGGTTTAATTATTATTTTTTCCAGGTTAATTATAAATTAGTTCATCTTGGTAGATAATTCGAATTTTTTATTATACTGGTTTAACCAGTTTTTCCTTTTATTGTACTCTTCCATTTTGCATTGTTTATGTCCCCCACCCCAAACTCATGTTTGTGTCGACACTTATTTAATTTCTTCTATTTTATAGAAGAAATCAATGTACATATTTTTAACTTAAGTATTTTTTTTCTTTTTGCTTTTCTCCCTCTAGCAAAAATTATATTTCACAAGTTAAAAAAAAAAAAAATAAAACATTTGCCCGCTTAGCTAAGTGGTAACTTTTTTCCAGGTTTCCGACAAATGTCGTCGATCTGTGAGAAAGGACGTTTTCGGCTTTGCGTCTAAAACAGGCCCACCCGACAAAAAATCCAAGTAAACAGGTGGGAGCCACCCAAGAAATCCCAGTTAAGGGAATTAATGTACTAACTAAAGATAATAGTAATACGAAAATGAACATACCAAGGTTAGTGGCAGTAAAACTATTGACCAGTATGCGTCGAAAGAAATGGAGGCACCAGAAAAAAAATACAGCTAGGGAATCACCCTCATGCTTGAAGTCACCCTTCCAAGTTTTATTATAAACATCACGGAATTTTTGAAAAGGGCTAAAAGTTTCGAACACCTTGTAAAAGAAGATGGACTTTTAGAAGACCCGCAAGAATGAACGATCTTTGAAAAGAAAATGGAACCATTCTTCGCAGTAGACAAGCATACGCACAAGCTCCACGAAAAACACAGTGATTCGATCACTCATGTCCTTGGGATCAATTCTCAAAGAGTGATAAAATGTATCGGTTTATTCATGTGGGATGTACAGCTGCTTACCGAGTATGATGTTCGGTTAAGGACCTGTTGCAGTATTGGAGGTCCCTGTTCTCTAGTCGGGAGAACATCTGGATGATTTCTTCATGCAGTATAGCCAAATCCTAAGTACGAACTCTGATAACCGAAACGGGGATGGAGCTTTGATATTATGCTCGATCGGTTGGCCTCCGTCTCCGCACCCAACTGTTTGGGCTTTTGCGAACGAAAAATACCAATCATCGTGACCGAGAGAAGACCTTCTGGTTGACGTTTTGGAGAGTCTGATCACCTCTCCTTCTCCTGTCCAGAGAAGACCCCAGACTTCCTACCCCAGGCGACCCAAATCCTCCTCTAGCCGATACTATTAGTTCCGCGGCGTCTGTAATGAACCAATCATCGACGCGAACTGGTATGAAAAAAAAAAAACCGTCGTTCGGAACTCGTCCCACTTTCTCCACACCCTGACTGACGCCTTCCGCAAGACAATGAATGCGGATAATGAAAAGGAAGTAGGGGAATATTATGTCGTTTGTAGGGTCAGAGGGAGGGGCCGAACATCGGTATCTCAGTCTCCTCAAGGCTTCAGGACCAAGAACACCTTCAGTCCTAATCCCTCTACCGGTACAGAGGGCTACGACTGCATCCGAAATTAAAAAAAAACTGTATGAATCCAGCTGGGACAAGATTGAGAAACTGAAAAAATAAAAGGAAATCTTCAAGTTAGGCGGGCTAAAAAAAAACAAATCCGCTGCAGGCGCTAGGACTCTCATCCTCTGCGCCGTATTCACCCAAGAAAACAATTCATCCACCCTTGCCCAAATCAGTGATCTACCACATTCCGTTGCCGCAGCCATCATTATTCAAAAACACAACTACACCTACTCCCAAACCTTCTCACAGCGGATAAAAGAAATAAACCACCATATATACCCGAGAAAGACGTCTAACACGAATCCCGGGAGCAAGCAGAAAGAGTGTTTGCACAAACCCGAAATCCTAAAGATCATAAGTGATTGTGGAATTTTCGTCAGGTTAAAGGAAGAGACATAGAAATTCCAAAATGGAATACATATTTTTAAAAATAATTAAAACTTGTATAATTTCAGCTTTCAATTTTCTTTGCTCGTTTGTGTAGTAACATCAACATAATCAGCACTCTAGTCCCAGGAAGTCATAAAGAAGGAGAAAAAATGTTTCCACCTTGTCATTTTTCATATATATATATATATATATATATATATATATATATATATATATATATATATATATATATGTGTGTGTGTGTGTGTGTAAGTGTGTGTGTGTGTGTGACTAATAATAATATTATTTGATAATTCTTATTATTAATTCCAAAGAGGATATAAATCCAAAGAGAACTCAACGTAAGAACAGGGCAGAGCGAAGACTTTAGAAAACAATGGTAATACTTTATTTCGCAAGACCCATTAATCGATCTCGTCACGATACACACACACACATATATTAGGTTGGTGCAAAAATAATGACGTAATAATGTCGTTTTTTGACGTATTTTTAACGTCAAAAAACGACATTACTACGTCATTATTTTTGCACCAACCTAATATATATATATATATATATATATATATATATATATATATATAATTTGTAGGTCTAAGGAATTGGATCGTGATTAAGACTCCAATGTAATAAATTATAACGAAGGATTATTAGTATTTCATCCTTTTATATTAAATTCTTGCTCTGTCTTTATTTTTAATTTTTTTTTTATTATAAACCTGAATTCTATCCTCTTGGAAATTTATGTATATATATATATATATATATATATATATATATATATATATATATATTACTATTGTTATTCATGATTTTGCCAAATCCTGGAAAGAGGGGGAATAAAAAAATGTAGAATAGCACTTTTCATACTAGTGCGAATGACCAATGACAAAGGTTGTGATTAGTAGAATATTTTGGGCGCGATGACTTTTCTCCGGTAATGGGGATCGAGGAACTTGCATTAGTACAAGCAACATTTAAAAAAGCTGAAGTGAATGCACATGAGCGCACGTGCATCTGTGTGTAGGTTACTATGTTCATCTTCAAACGTAGTTATAGGCACACACACATCCACACACACACACACTCAAATACAGATGAAGATCGGCTGAAAGCTTCTTATGATCACGAAGAGATTGAAAAAAAATGTCATGTTTGTGTGTCAGGCCGTGAACTTTCATTGTCCCTATTATATGTAGTGCATTTGTAATAAAAAACATAGAGTCCATTCACTCATTTCTTTAATGACATTTTTTTTTTTTCAATATGTTGGATATCTTAGCTTATCGTCAGATATATTTATCACGGCTTCTTGGAAAAGTCACAGGTGTGGTTTCCTACTGGTTTCTCCATAGCTTTGAAAGCAATGGTTACCAGTCTTTTCTACTATTTAGCCTCTATTTTGAGGGAAAATATCCGTGACTTTCGCAAGAGTATTTGCTAATCTCTCGCAGCCAAATATCTTTTGGAATCTTTGAAAATGTACTTTTTACGAATATTGAAATTCGCAATGGTAACAGCTTGATAAATTCGCAATGGTAACAGCTTGATAAATTCGCAAGAGATACAGCTTATAAATTCATAGGCTAAGGTTTCTCTCAATGATAAGAGACGATGGGACAATTCCTTAAAAAAAATATATATATAAATTTAATATTAAAAGTGTAAAAATAAAAATAAAATAAAGCAGAAAATTGGAAAAGATAAATATTCTATCTATTATGAAAGATTTAAAATCTTATAAAATTAAATTTTCAATGTAACTGAAATATTTCTTTTATCTTTTTACGCTGAGCAAGATATAAAGCCACTAAAACGCAAGGTGTTACTAAGTGTGAAGAAATATGAGAAAAAAAAGGAAAGCATTATTAAGGAGAGAGAACAATAAAAGTACAAGAATTAAGAAAAAAGAAGATAGTATCTAAAATGTTGAGGATCTAAGTTAAATGGAAGTCAAGAGGCTGGAAAAGATTTCTACAATTGAGTCGTGCAAGAGAAGAAACTGTTAGCATAAAATTTGCGGTTGCATCCAGCCATTTACACTGTAAAAAGATGAGAACTGACCGAGAAAATACCAGGAAGAATTACAATAAAAATATGTATTGAAACAGTACAGTATAGCTACATTACGATGGGAAAGTGGCTTGTCCAGGACCGATAATATTGCAGATTCATCTATGGATTATATCAAGAATCTCTAAATATATAGCAGAAGCATCAGACCGGATGTGACGTCAATATTCAATACACCAGCGAATATTATTAATATTATGAACGAATTAGTTTAGCATTTTCTTGAACGAAAAAAAAAGAAGTGATATTTAACTTAGCTTGACCACAGGCACCCAGACATGATACCAGAGATGAGTACGTAGGGTTCACAACAAAAATTCGACTGTGACTGAAAAGCAAAATGAAAAGACCTGGGATATTACCTCAAATTTATCAAAGACTAGTTGTAACCGCGATAATTCCAAGGTCTCCCTCTTATAATTTTCTGATCAATCAATCTTTCTTAAGTTAATCATTGAATAAGCTTATTCCGAGCTCTACGTCTGTAGAACACACTATTGCATCTGTAAATATTTGAGCTGAACAAATTTATCAACATTTTACAACAATAATTATAAGCATGAAGGCAGAGAAAAGACATAAAACGTACGAGAGCGTCATCGTCTCCTCATTTTTCACATTCTTTCGTTGTTTCTTCTTTCTTTTTTGGTATATATATTTTTTACTTTCTCGCATTCAAAGCGAAATGACGCATTATACATTGGCGTTAATGGCAGACCATAATGCACGTGCTAAGTTTCAAATTCAGTAACGAATCGAGGAACAATCAGAATTAAAAAGTGATAATAGTATCAGCTGTGCGAGGAGTACTTGGAATACAGTTACATATTTAAAAAATAATGGATAAGTTTGGCTCAAGGACGAAAGTACGGGGTACTGAGAGTGGGATTGAACTCACTATTAATTGCCAATAAGACTGGTTCGCAAATCTTTAATCTCAAACTACGCGCCTAGGGATAAGGCTACATGATTTAATTTGATCGACTGTTTAGTTTAGTAGCTCAAAATATAGATAATCTGTTATATTCAAAAGATTTACTGAAAAAAAAATGATCTCTTCAAAATCTATACTTTTTTTTATCCTTGTCGTTTACTAACATTGGTAGGGAGATGCGAGCATAGCTCTCCACCAGTTCCTGAGGAGGATGTGGATAGCATTAAGATTTTAATTATTTCTGGTATAATAATAATTTTAATAAAATTCATCTGAGTGAAAAATTAGCCTTTCTGTTGGTAGACGCACACATTTACATAAACAAGTAGCAATATATATATATATATATATATATATATATATATATATATATATATATATATATATATATATATATATATATATATATATGCATTGACATTGAAGTCAGAACCCAGAGGCAATAGTCTGTTTCATGCTAAATTTAATCGTCTGGACATATATATATATATATATATATATATATATGCATGGGTGTTTTCAGGTGCATGTGTATGCATATTTTAAGGTATGCGTGTATTTCCTAGTGTGTATATTATTGAGCAAGTGTTTATTTTAAACTTTACTCGTCAGTAATATCTGGCACTATTGAGTAGACAAAGAAAATTATATGTACTTGTGCTTCTTTCATTTTGTATAAAATGAAGTAAGTAAGCGAATTGCAACACCCTGGCTTATTACCATAATTATGTTGTTAGAGCGCCACCTGTCGTTAACTTAATTTACGACGAGCGGCAAACATTTTTTTTTTTTTTTTTACTTTTTTAACCGTTGTTATTTTTTCTTTTGTTATTTCCTCTTAAAAAAATAAATCAAAAAATGAAAATTGGGAGAAAATGGAAGCGGAAAAAATTATCGTGAAGATGTATAAAGATGTCTTTCTACAAATGAAAAAAAAAGAATTTATTTTGCAGTGAAGGAAAAATTGGGAATTAAAAGGGCAGATAAGAATTACACATGGTAAGATGAAATATTATAAGGAAAGTTGAAAGCACAGAGAAATGAAAAGAAAAAGGAAGGTAAAAAGAAAAGATGGAAGAAAAACAAAGAGAAAACTTAAATAAATAAAAAAAAAACTGATATAAGAGAAGGTAAAAGGAATGGAATACATATAACTCTAAGAAAATCCTGATTAAACCGATTAACGATTATATAATGAATAGAATTTATTGGGAAGTTAGAATAAGGGATTATTTTTTCTATTAAAAATAGAACGGAAATTAAAAGGAAAATGAAGAAAAAGAAAGAAGATAGGAAAAAAAATTTAGAATGGAAGAATGAATGAAACAAAGAATGAATGAAAGAAAGAAAAACGAAATATAGAATGAAAGTATGAATGAAAGAAAGAAAGAATGAAAGAAAAAATGAAAGAAAGAAAAATAAATTTAGAATGAAAGGATCAATGAAAGATACAATTAATGAATGAAATAAGAAAAACGAACTTTAGAAGGATAGAATGAATGAAGGAAAGAATGAATAAATGAAAGAATGAATAAATGAAAGAAAAATGAATGAAAGAAAGAAATAAGAAATTTAGAAATGAATGAATGAAATTAAATGAATGGAGGAAAGAATGAATAAAAGAACAAATGAAGTAAATAATGAATGAAAAACAAAATTTAGAATGAAAGAATGAATGAATGAAAGAAAAATGAAATTTAGAATGAAAGAAAAATGATTGAATGAAAGAAGAATGAAATTTAGAATGTAAGAATGATTCAAAGAATGAATGAAAGAAATAATGAAAAAAGAAAAACGAAATTTAGAATGAAAGACTGAATGAAAAAAAGAAAGAAATGTTCAATGAAATGTTGAATGAAATAAAGAATGAATAAATGAAAAAAATGAATGAATGCAAAAGAAAAGCAGAGAGCTGAATTGATTGGGAAAAAAGACGCAAGGAACAGATTTTAGCAAATAAAAAAAAGAGTACACAAATAACTAAATCGATGAATATAAAAAGAAGGACGAGAACAATTTATGTCAATAAGAACAGCTGGTTTCACCTATCGTTCGGTTCGCACTCCTCCCTGGCCTTTTGAACAGGACCAGCGTTTTATCCTCTGATATCTATTGGGTTTCCGATTCATTCTAAAAAATCATTTCATTCTCTTTCACTCGCTGTAGACGTTTGCATCTTAGTTGCATTATCACCTTGCTTGGGGAGAATTGATTAAAAAATAAACGTTAAGAAAAGTCAACATTTTTTGTCTCTCATATATTAGGTTGGTGCAAAAATACTGACGTAATAATGTCGTTTTTTGACGTATTTTTAACGTCAAAAAACGACATTATTACGTCATTATTTTTGCACCAAGCTAATGTTTTATAATCCACCCCCCCCAATAAAAAGACGGAAAAAGTTGATAAACTTTATAAAGAAAATGTCGAGAAAGCGGAGAGAAATCGAAGAATGAAGAAAGAAAAAGAGAAGCCAACATTTTAATGGAAACAAGATAAATGACAGAAAACAACTCTAAATCTTCTTCATTGATTCACTATAAAATATACAAAAGCTAACAACATTAAGACAACTAATTACGACCCGAAACAGACAGTCTTTTGTCTTTTACAAGAAGAAAAGATTATTATCACGTTTTTATGTCTTTTATTAGTGAAGATTTGAAGTAAAATGTCAGACGGTTTAGATTTTAATTTTTGGTTTGTTTTCTTTTACTTTAAACTATTCTTAACCAGTAGTGAATACATCGGGTCCTTTTTTTTCCTGTTTTTTTTTTTTTTCTATTTGATTTTATGAAATTTTGTAAAACGGAGAAAACGTTTGTCTACAGAGACTCTACTGTTTCGGCTTTATTTATTCATAAATTGCTCACCTGTTACTTACCGGTGTTCAATCCACTTTTTGACGATCATCTGAAGTCAAAATTCTTGGACATCATTTAGCCAGAAACAAATCTTGGACTGACAATGTTGACATCCACACTGATTACAGAATGCCTAAATGAGTAAGAAATAGGATCGACATAAACATGTTAAAATGATCTAAAGAATAGCTTCATTATGAGCAGAAATACCACAAAAGAAAAAGTAAAAAACAATTTTCCTGTAAGAAGGATATGGCCATTTGTATTGGTCTGTCCTCGAAAGTATCTATGCCCGCTGATTAAAATAATAGCGACGAAGTTTGTATCGAAATGCAGACGGCAAATAAAATTCGTAAAGATTGCAATGTATTTTATACGCCTTTACTGCTACATTATCTATCTATCTACTATCTATATTTCTCATGTTGTCTGGCTGTGTCTGTCTGTCGTGGGCATTGTTACCTCACCCAGGCCGCATTTCTCACCCGATTTCGATGCGGTTTTCACCACAAGTTTGCAAATGGCTGCCGTAAGGACATGACGGAACCCGATTTTTGAGTTCGAATTCAGGCTCCGAAAAAATCGATAATTGAAAAAATCTGCTTACAGAAGGAATGATTGCATTTCAACCAAATTTGACACCCTCTTAGAGTCTACTATTAGAAGTGTTGTCCAGAAGTTTTATGACCACGGACCCCTAAATTCGATAAAGCCCAAAAACCGAAACGCCCAGATTGTGCCTGAACCGCATGTCGGTTTATAGCGAACACCGACAGGATTTATGAGGAGGCCATTGGGAGTCACCATGTGAAGTTTCAACTCTGAGCGCCCCCCAAACAGAGTGCAAATCGACAATTAGTCAACTCTTAAAAATGTTTTTCCGTTTGGGTATTTCCTAAATGCAGATTAATTTAAGGTCACGCTATGCGCAGGAAGAAACAGTCAGTGCGTGCAATGAAGTGGAAGAAAACATTTGACCTCAAATTCTGGAATGGGCGCAGGGCCATGGAAATTCGGCTTTTTTTTATCCCTGCTACCAGGTCTGATTTTGAGCCACAAATGACATGTTCGACTTTGTCAACACTTTTACTTTAATCGTCGCATCTTACCAAAATAAAGACTTCCTTTATTCGCGTCTTTACTGAAAAAAAAAAACGCATACGTGCTGAGTGAAAATGGTTCCGCTCTCAGCAGTCCATTTTCCAATTCTTTAAATATTTTCCCCTAGTCCAGGCCGCATCCCAGACCTGACGAGGAGTTTTTTGCGCTAAAACAGCAGGGGTTCCTCCCAATTCATTTCAAAGCTAATGCCGGCAAACGGTTAGCGGCTTTTTGTTGTCGCACAAACCAAACGAGCAAACGCTTCACAGCAGCGACGGCAAATACACCCGGCGGTACCGACCTAGGAAACGAGGAACTTTGTTATTTTCCTGCGGATACAGCAATGTATGTGGCTGCGCGTACCAAAGACACAACGCTTACAGTGTTCTTCAAACTTTGTCGACAGAACGATTTTGCTAGGACTCTACTGTACCCAGACATGCCTTCATACTACGTGCGGACAAAAAAGAACACCTGGGCCCGGCGGAAGTGCGGGGCCAACATCGAGGTTATCCAGGCGTCAAAAAAGACGCCGCACTCCGAAAGGTATTCATGGTTCCCTCATCGCGACAGGAATGCTTTTACTTGCGACTCCTTTCGCACGAAGTTAGTGGTCCAACGAGCTACAATAACTTACGGACGGTTAATAGAGTCTTATATGACACTTTTTGTGAGGCCTGCCTCCGTCTCGGCCTTTTGAAAGACGACAGTCAGTGGGATACCACAATGGCTGTGGGCGCTATTTTAAAAATGCCCTCTGCTTGGCGCTACCTCTTCACCACAATCTTACAAATGTGCGAACTCAGTGATCCCAAATCACTTTGGGACAAATACAAGGACTTTTTGTCCGAAGACATACTCAGAGAAGCTCAACTGCTGTGTCCAACAATGGCTCTTTGAAATTTACAACAGGGCGCTTATAGTCATTGAGAAACTGTTTGTTGAAAGTGAGGGTAATCTCTTGCCGCTATTGGGCTTCCAACGCCAGATCGTGTGGCTTCCTCCAGTCTCTCACCTGCTATTGTGCGAGAGACATCCTACTCTGTTGAGGAGCTCAACGCCTATGTCACAACAAATGAGCCAAAACTCCTCATAGACCAAAGGACCGCTTGCGGGTCTTGCATCCACCACGCAAGATACAGGATCATTTTTCTTCCTGGACGCGCCTGGGGAAACGGGAAAAACGTTCGTAACATAACTGCTTCTTGCAGAAATTCGGCGCCATGGCGAAGTGGCGCTAGCAGTAGCGTCTTCAGGTATTGCTGTCACATTACTACCGGTTGGCCGAACAGTGCAGTCAACGTTTAAACCTGATTAAGGCAGAAACAGCTGTATGCAATATAGCCAAGCAGTCAGGTCTAGCGGAGTTACCCAGGGGATGTAAGCTCATCGTCTGGGATGAGTGCACTGTCAGTCCCAAAACTGCACTCGAGGCGGTAAACCGCTCTCTGAAAGATATTCGAAACGACGATGACCTTATGGGAGGTATAACTGTCCTTCTATCCGGTGACTTTCGCCAGACCCTCCCCGTTGTATCTAAGGGGACAAGGGCCGACGCTATTTTAGCGTGCTTGAAATCGTCACAACATTGGCCCACTGTTAGACCATTGCACCATACCACCAACATGCATGCAAGCCTAACTGGCGATGTTGGGTCCACCGAATTTTCGAATTCATTATTAGCCCTTGGTGAAGGTATTATTCCAGCGGAGACTAATGGATTTGTAAACGTCCAAGGGTTGTCAACAGTGGTCACAACGCCAGCAACACTCAGGGAATCATTTTTACCTGATATTCAAACCAACTGCAACAATATTGAGTGCCTTGCTGGGCGGGCAATTTTTGCCCCAAAAAACACCACTGTGACAACCCTTAATAGACAGCTTCTGTAAACTGTGCCAGGGGTGTTGCACGTTTACAAATCCATTAATAAAACTCCAGACCCTGCTGAAATGGCGAACTTTCCAGTGGAGTTCTTAAACAGCCTTCACCCCGCTGGTCTCCCTCCTCACATTCTGGAGCTTAAAGTGGGGATCCCGGTTATGTTGCTTAGAAACCTGAGTCCACCGAAACTCTGTAATTGGACCAGATTGGTTATTCATGCCCTACACCCAAACATTATTGAGGCCAAAATTATATCTGGCTGCTGTAAAGAGGAGCAAGTGCTTATCCTAAGGATGCATTTGTATCCATTAGATGCCGACGTACCCTTCACTTTCATAAGATCCCAATACCCAATCGCACCCTGTTTTGCTATGGCAATTAATAAGACCCAAGGACAAACGCTGTCTGTCACTGGTGTACACTTAGAGGAGCAGTGCTTATCACACGACCAACTTTACGTAGCCTTCCCCCGAGTCGGCAGGCGCGATGATGTGTTCCTTTATTCACCCTCGCAAAAAGCTAAAAATGTGGTCTACACTGAAGTCCTCAGCCAGTGATATGCAAATTCCATTCCATTTTTCATTTCCATGCAAGAAATTTGTGGTCCCTGCACTTTCACATCCGTACTTACTGCAAATGCTATTCTACATGTATGCTAATTTATTGGTTGCAATAGAAAATTTAACATCGCAGATTGCAGTGTGGATTTCAACAATTGACTGCTTTAAATTACTATTGAGGAAAACCCAAACCGATCGTTAATCACATCTTGCAAAGTTGCAACCAATCGTATTGCAAAAACTGAAGAGATTCGTTTGTCAGAGAAGTCGAGCGGGTCCACGAAAATCAGTACTCATTTTAGCGTTTGGGCATTTGAGAGAGTTGTGTATGGTGTACAATGCATGCTTCAGCTGCACACACCACTGCAGAACTGAAAAGACCTATTACTCTCCGATGTGACTGGTCAAACTGAGTAAGCTTCTCGAGGAGAAACATTATTCGATTACGTTGCAACAACATCTAACTACTCACGCATTGTGATGCTGATTGTGGAAGAGGCAGCGCCGTCTTTTGGGCAAAAGATGCGTCCCATTTTTGCATTCAGCGATTGGTTGCATACGAAAAGATGTCTCAAGATTTGAATTTTTTGTGTTCAGCTATGTCTCTATTCAAAACCACAAATCCAGCATTCAACATGTTTGATTTGGCACGGACCTCAATTTTCTTGCATGGAAAGTAAAAATGGAATGGAGTTTGCTGAGGACTGGCTGAGGACTTCAGTGTAGACGACATTTTCAGCTACGTAAAGTTGGCCGTATGAGAAGCACTGCTCCTCTAAGTGTACACCAGTGACAAACAGTGTTTGTCCTTGGGCTGTATTAATTGTCATAGCAAAACAGGGTGCGAATGGGAATGGGGATCTTCTGAAAGTGAAGGGTACATTGGCATCTGATGGATACAAATTTATAGTTACAAGCATCAATTGTCTCTCCTCACATCATCATACCATATGTACAGAAATGAATGACCCCAACCAGATTACGGGCCCTTTCAAAAATGCGTTCGAGACCCCTTCGTGCAGCAAAAAATCGATAAAAAGCTCCGGTTCCACCCTGCCATCAGCAGTCAGTGTTTGACATCTTTTCGCGCCTAGGCTGCAATTAACGTCAAATGTCGATTAAACTTCCGACATTTACGGCGTCAATTCGTAACGGAGACAGATTTTCAATTTGGACTCAGCCTTTCAAAAAATTGGTAAATCGGCTGGTACTCCGGTATTTGGGCGGATTACATTCTAAAATTTCGGACGTTCTTTACAATTCAACCAGAAATTCCTACGCGGCCCAGTTAGAGGTGCCGTGCATAGAATGCCGTGTGACCCCGTCGTGACTCAAAAATCGATACAAACCTCCGTGTTGACCATGACCTCAGCAGTCTATTTCCCAATTCTTTAAACCAGATCCGATTCTTCAATTTACGTCGTTGTGTCATGTCAGAGTCCGATTTTTTATTTGGGATTCAAACTTTGTAAAAAAAACGATTAACTCACAGGTGATACGGATTTTGGGGGTTTTAAGTTGAATGTCTCGCCCGAATTACGCGGCCCAGTATATCTAAGCTTTTCATCTCATTTTGGACTATGTGCAGTTGACTTCGCTTTGTTAGATACTTTTGAGCTCATTTTATTTGAACTTAAAATCGGATCAATGTATGGTTTCCAAATTACTGGGTTAACAAAACAAGGGTAACAACCCCACCTCCAAGTAGTATGACCAGTCTCAATATTTCAGGAAACTCGGTTGGGTGTGAAAAAGTATTTGTTGTTAACATTGTGTTTTCATTCGGTTTTTCCAGTTACGAGTCCTTTTTTAAAAGCTGATAATTTTGTGTTCATTTTGTTTAGTACTTTTTTCGTAAGAGATTTAATGTTTAGTATAGAGCTTAGAAAAAATTTGCAGTGAGAGATAGGCAAGAAGTAAGAGTAAGGCATGTAGCAATATCAGTACAGCCTTTAAAGGCAAGGAATGGCAAAAATATTTTAAGTCAAGTGATAGCGATTGCTGTATGAGTCGTACGAGTTTTGAATCAATCACCGGCAACGCCGGGTCATGCTGCTAGTTTTCTATAGTGCTGAATACTTCTTACATTTTATTTTATAGCAGGTTACTCTCCGAGTGCAAATGTTGCCATGTCACTCATTAATGCCCTCCTCAGACATTAAACTCGTTTCCACAGCATGCTTTTCTGTTGATGAGTGTGACTAGACAACAAGAATGATTACAAAGAACACCTGGCAAAAGACGGATAACACCTTCTTGTCGGGTTAACAGCCATATAACACAAATATAAACTGGTCTCCATAGCTATGCATGCAGCCAGTGTTTATTATTATGCGCTGCAAATCAAACACGTTTTCCTTTCCTGATAGCTTCATGCACCGTTTCCATGGTCATCTTACTTTTCTCTTCACATACTGTTTTAATTTTATCTTCTATTCTTTAAATTATACACACAGAAATACGTACATACAGAGACGCACAAAAAACTAAATACATACATGCATACATATATACATACATACATACATACACAGATGCACACATAATTTCGATCCCCCTACTGGAAAGTTTGCATGAAGCAATTAAGGAAATAAAACGAACTCTAATTTACTAAAAAAAATAATATAGAAAGTCCTTAATACGATTTATCTAAGAAAAAAAAAAGATCTACGTGGTCACAGATTATAGCGGGTGATTAAACCTCCCAGATTAAGATCAGCTGTAAAATCTCATAAAATATAAACAAATTAAAACAAACACTTCTATATTCCTCTTTATATTTCGTTGTCACGTTCTTTTTCTTAAAATTTAATCAAATTAAATAAAATTAGGTGTACTGCATTTATATTACTCAAACCGAAGTAATGTAGAGAATATACAGTTTTTTTTTTTCGAATTTGTTTATAACCTTTCCTGTTCAGTAAACTAGTGTACTGTAGAAACTTTCAGAAATAAATTAGAAAAATTACAAATGGCGCAAAATTAACACTAAATCTATCTAGAGGTGGTTTTGCGAAAACACATCACACACAGAGCGGACGGCGTACGTTTCACTTAGTAGTTCTGCTAGTTTAATGGCCATCTCATGAAGTTGGAAGACAAAGCCAGGCGTTTTGTACCCGTAATTTGGAAGACAGATATTTACAAGATTACTTTCGAGATATAGGCGCGACTTGTTTTGACTCCCTTTCTCGCTCTGTGTCTCTCTTTCACCATATATATATATATATATATATATATATATATATATATATATATATATCAAACTGAACATTGAAATCAACACTCAGAGGCTACAGACTGTTTCATGCTAAACGCAATCATCAGGCAAACAGCATGAAGCAGTCCGTCACCTGTGAATGTTGGCTTCAATTTTCACTATTATATTTACATGCGACCTATCGCTGATATTGAACACTTTATCCATTAATATATCTGTTACGAATAATCAGGAGTAGCCTCCCTTGTTTTCTTACTCTCCTCTTTGAGAGAGCTATTTTGTTTACTGGGACCATAAACGGACAATATACGCAAACCTTGTATTCTCAGTTGAAAAAAGATTTCTTATAGTCTACACCTGCGTAATTTCTTCATATACATACATACATACATACATACATACATATATATATATATATATATATATATATATATATATATATATATATATATGTGTGTGTGTGTGTGTGTGTGTGTGTGTCTGTAATTGTAATGTACGTGTTTTATTTATTTTAGAAAGAGGCAGTCTATATTTCTCTCTCTCTCTCTCTGTAAATATATCTATATATATATAAATAGACACACACACACACATACACACACACACACATATATATATATATATATATATATATATATATATATATATATATATATATATATATATATATATGAGTTTGTGTGGGGTATTTTGCGGTGTACACATTTTACTTATTTTAGAAACAATTAGTGTAACAGTGTAGCTTCCGTGTTGATCCCGCAAAACTCCTTGACAATAAATTCATTCTTTGCTGAGCGCTGCATTTTTGTGGCTTCGAACCAAAGTTGTATCTTTCCAATTGTTTCTCTTCACCTGTTAGAAATGAAATGAGTAATTAAAAGTAAACAAAAGAAAAATCAATGACTAAATTGAATCAGGTGATCAACGTTTGGTGACATTCGTGAGAAATTGACAAGAATCTTCAAGAATTCTTCTTGCCTCATTTGCCCTTCGCAGTTTGGTAAACTCGAATAACAATCCAAACATTCCAGAATTTCGACATTTTAAAGCGATATCATGATAAGCATTTAGATTTTTAATTCGAAAAAATTATTTTGAAATTTCATCTCAATGAAGGCAAGCCTAGTAGATTAAAATGTTGCTTTGTGAATATGGTGACCTATTGTTTGTGAATTCAGTCCCTGAGTCAGGTAGTGTGTACTTGGACTCAGTGGAAACTGGCGAGAATTAACTGAGCAGTATTAAAAATAAGTACTCGACCATATCGCTAGTCATGGGCGTGGTCTATACCTAGAAAGGTGACCGCTAAGGAATACCAGGTGCTATAAACATGGATGCGTGGGTGGTCTAATGTATAATGGCTAGGAATTGTTAATTAGTGAACCAATTTTCAATTGAAGTTGTGTTCATTATATTCACATCCGTGAAAATACTCTTGGAAAATGTATGACTCCACCTCTTCAATCCTAGCTATGGCTTTATTATTAACACTTGCATCGCTAAAACCATTTTTATGTGAGAAAAAAAAAAACGATTTAAATTTCAGCATTAGTAGAATTACCAACAATACATTTTATCTCTAATTAAAGGCATATAATTGCATACAAAATATAAAGGGTGTTCTAATAACTTGCAACAATTGTAAATACGAATGAAGTTTAAACGTCTAATGATTTTTTCTTTTTCTTTCAGACTTGGTGGATATTTGGGCGATATTATTTTTCACACATAATTGCCATGACTTAAATAACATGATCCAATAGAGAAATAAATAAATTTTCATCAATAACACTGATTTATTTACTGCTGACTTTGATCCGTCTTAATGAAACACCTTTACATATAATCTGTCTTAATGAAACACCCTTCATTTATTTTAAGCCATAAAATTTTGTTCAAAATGTTTTGAGTGGAACAATGTGGGTGGTTTGCTACTATTTAAATGACATGGTGAGTCATAGCCGTGAAGGTTACACCTGACGGAACCAAGTAATGTAGTTCGTCCGTTCACTTTCCATGGTACTAGAGTGTCTCTAGTACCACGGAGCAGTCAGAAGCTCACCACATCCTGCCTGTGAGAGAGAAGTTGGAGGTTGGAAAATAATTCCTCTTCAACAAGGATTCAGAGACGCTTTTGAACTCTATCAAGATCTCAAAGTGAGGACTAGGAAGCTTCCTCCCAAATATGACACACGTACTCCATTTTCGGTCTGATCTGGCTCTTATATAGGTAAAGGATAGAATGAGATGTCAGGTACTTTCTGGAGCAGTACAGGAAGCCGATCTTTTTAAACGCATCTTTAGCGATGTATCGTATATAAGTGTTCCAAATGAGTTTGGGTGTGAGTCAGGTTCAATATTCTCTGAAGGTATGGTTCCTCCTTGAGAGAAAATCCGTTCATCATGACTGGCAGCAGGAAAACATATATTCACTCTTCTTACAATTGATGGAGAAAATCTGAGAAAAAGAAAGAGAGAAAGATAGAATAAGAAATAGCGAAAAAGAAATAATCATTTTTTTTTTAAATACTGGGTGTCCATAAAGTTCGTGTGCACTGTAACAAATTATAACTTTATTTGTATTTGCGATAGAAATAATCGGTAAAAAATGTTATAAAGTTTAATGTACCTAGTTTTAAGTATAGCTAAAATAACTAATGTGATTTCAGGCATTACTGTAAATCAATTGGCAAAGATTTTCCGTTAACTCTAAAATCGTATTACCCTTTGTATTGCTAACGATGGAGAACATGTGGAATTTTAAATAAAATTTCAATAAAACCTTAAAAGATATAGATTTACTTCTTTCTAATCCTTTTTACAAATTATTTCTATCGCAAACACAAATAAAGATATAAATCTTTTAAAGTGCGCACAAACTTTATGGACATCCATTATATAGTAAGATATAAGGATCGCTCCGAAAGTAATGTTTCCTAATTTACTATGCTTCTCCAAGATTTCATCGGTGGATGTTGTTCATATGAAACTTTCCCGCCAGTAATCCATCGAATTTTGCTTTCTTACAGCCAGCAGCTAGCGATAGTCTGGCAAAACAAAGAAGAAGTTGTATGTTGTCGAATTTCTATAAGGAAAAATACACAGCATTCACTGAAATACATCGACTCTTGTTGCAATATCATAGAAACGAAACAGTCAGCAAGGTTGCTTGGTTAAATTTGTTTAGCGTCATATCAACCTCTATAGGTTATTTAATGCCAAAATCTAAATATTTTGAACATAATTTTATGGCTTTTAACTAAATATAATTTGCATGCATTTGTATGCATTCAAGTAGTGATAAAAATTATTTTTCTCTTTTATCTATAAAATATATTGTTGTTAATTCTAATGTAAAATGTATTCTGATCATTTTGCTTTAAAAATATAATGTTGGTAATTTCACTAGAAATAAGTATTGGTAATTTTTTTATAGAAAAATGTATTACTGGTATTTTTACTATAAAATATATTTTAATACCTTCATGGTATTTTGTTTTGGGGTTAATTATTTGCCCATAGTTGGGACTCTGACAGATGCAACCATCCCAGATCAGGGTAGACCTGGGTACAACAGCAATTAAGGGGTGTTTCCACGTTCCACAAAACCTCCAATCTTCCGATTAAATTTAGTTTATCGTCATACCCAGGACTAGTGAGCTTAGTAAGGTAGTTGATAATTCGTTTCAGAAGAGGTATGATATCTTGGACAATCCTTTTTCCAAGTACGTCTCCTACAAGTGAAAATGCAGTAGTGGCGACTATATCCAGCAAGGGTGTTTTTGTAACCTTAACATTGCTCGATCAAATACAATTTTTGTGCTCCCTCTATATGTCACAGTTTACGTTTCAGTAAAAATTATCTTCGGAGACCCCACCCCACTCCCTCGCCTTGTCTGGGGAGAAGAATTTCAAAATACTATTGGGAAGACGGGAATTACGCAAAGATAATGAATGTGAGAGAAATAGAGAGTGGGTGAAATTAGGAAACGCATAGCAAACAAAGAGAGTGAGTTGTATCAGGAAAGAGAATTAGTTCAGGAAGTGAGTACACGAGATCTCCGAGACACAGACCAGAGAAATGAGAAAAAAATTTAAGAGGAAAATAAAAACAACATAAAAAAAAAAACAACGCAAGAAAAAGATAATGTGTTTAAAAAAATAAAAATTAAGATTAATGTCAACTGCCAACGATTTGATTAATGTAGAAATATATCTATTTTTTTTCTTCCTTTCATATTTTATTCAATGTTTAATATTTTTCTTGGGGAAACCAGAGACTAAACTGCATGTAAGTATTTATTTAAACGAACAATGTTTGGTAAAAGGCCATCTATCAAGTGGAATTTTGCTTATTTCCAGAGTTGGGTAAAAATAAAAGTATAACGATTTTTAATTGCTCTTTCATAATCTTAAGATATCGTCTTATGTATGAGCAGGTTAAAGATTATCGAGCGGAAAAATAACTTTAGCGAGGCAAGTTCAAGTTGCAACCTCTTCTGTTGCCATCATTTGAATTCATGCTCTTCCATTACCAATTTATTAGGAAAGTGACTTTTGATGTCATCGTCCAAGAAGAGGTTTTGCGTGCGTCACTTTTGAAAGTATCTGGGAACTATACCACGCCGTGTTAGTGAATTTGGTAGACCGAGCATTTTGTGGGTGGTCAGTGGTTGTGCTAGAAAGAAGTCATCATGGCGGAGAATTTGAGCGTACTGGCCTGTTGCTAAGTAATCAGCTCTCTCTGTCTCTCCCTCTCTCTCTCTCTCCAAAAAACAGCACTGTTGCAGTATAAACGACATATGGGCTCTATGTGTGTTGTAAAAAAAACACAAATGTCCCTGAGCAGCCGTCTGCAACAGGGACTAGTTTGCCGCCTAGTAGACTGGCACACCCGGATACGCACGACCAGTCATTATTATTATATAGTGTACTCTAGCCCAAGGTGGCAGTACATTTAAGGGAAGGACTACACTGAATTAAAAGCAGCATATAAGGTAATGAGAATCAATCGCACTATAATTTGCAAAGAAATCATGGCAATTCATAGAACATAAAGGAAAAGCAGCCAGAAAGAGCCATGATCACCGACGTCCTGAAGGAATATAGCATTAGAAAATCTTCAGATACAAAATTTGAGTGAAATTGTCATAAACATTTGTGTCGTAAGATCTCAACTCAAGGTAACAGGATTAGAATATAACCTAAAATGTACTGCAATTTGAAGTCATTATTGCCATCCATTCTGTATTTAAATTGAATAAATATTTTTAATAAATGTACTATTTCTGTATTCAGAATGGACAGAGAATTTTGATATGAAGTTTCACCGTATTTCCGTCAGCAAAGCGATAGGTACCCAACTCGTGAAAAATAATTTATGAAATCAACATTTTTTTTTTTTTTTTTTTGGTAGATATCTCTCAGTTGAAGTAAATTTTTTTAATGAATTCACCCAAAGAGAATAATGCACGACTTTAGAAGGATCAGGAAACGCAATCCTATACAGGAAACAAGAGATAAACTGTTTAAAAGGCCGGTGAGAATGAACCGGTCTATTGTTCCGTAGCTGTTGAAATTAGTCCGAATAATGTAAAATTGACATTAGTTAGAACTTTACTTTCAAAACATCAGCTCTTTACCTAAAAAAAATATTCTGTTAGTACGCTTTTATATACGTTTGCTATGTTTGTTAATCAAATTATGCTATTTCAATTTAATTAAATTATGAGTTTTAATGCACATGTAATTTTTGGAAATCATGAGAGCAGCTGATTCTTTAGAGGTCGGTGTTTACCAGGATTCATCATTGACCTCAGCAATTTTAACAGCATAGGGCATACAGATGATCAGGTGTTGTTATCAGACACATAAAGAAAACTACAAAACTTCCAAAAGAAGATAGTGAACGAAAAGCGAGTAGAAAATACTAAACATAAACGGAAAGACAGAGTGTACGATTATTAGCAAGAGGATGAGTATTAGAAACAAAGAAAATAATACTGAACGTCTACATGATATCAGTCGTTCTATATGTCAGTGAATGCTGGAAAAACTCCACAAGAACAAAAAATCAACTTGAAGCAAACATAAATATTAGTCTACAGAAGGATGATGAGGATAACATTGATCGAAAAGTGTGAGCATCGAAGAGGTTTTAAAGAAAATGGAAACAAAAAGAAAACTGATACGTAACATCAGGTTGTGACATTGGAAATTTCTGCTGCACATAATGAGAAAAGAGGGCTTGGAAAATCTGATGCCCACAGAACAGATTTAGAACCAGAAGGACAGAGTAAAACAATGCATAAATTTACAAGCTTGAGTAAATGAATGGCGGCAAATTGTAGAGAGCCATGATCGCCTACGGCTGTGAAGCACAGCCCGTATAGAAGTTTGGATTCAAAATTATAACGTCTTTTTAGAAAAGCAGTTCAAAGTCATCTCTACAGTGAGAATAATACAGGCATGCTTGAACTAGCTTTAATTCAAAATCGAAAACATATTTTCGATTCTGATGCTGTGAATTATACAACGAGATTTTAATCAGTTTGTCTAATAATAAAATGCCAGAAAAATGTTCTAGATCCATGTACCTGTTGAGTTTTCTCTGAATTTCTCAGATGAAAACATCTTCATAGGCAAATTGTAATGGGAATCGAGTTCAGATTCCGATCTAGTCTATTGTCTTTACTTCTCAATAATCCGCTTAAGGACACCATGAATCCAGCCCTTCTCCTTCCAAATATGTGTTAAATTATAAGGGACTCTATACTATCTAGCCTTGGGTGGGAACCAGTTTAAGAGAAGAAAATGGTGATTCTCAAATAAAAAAAGAAAATGACAATGTGGACAGATATGATCGTTTATTTAATGAAAGGACAACGTTTTTTAAGTGCGGACATTTTCCCAGATATGATAGTCTCCTGGGGAATCTTGGAGCTTTAGAAAAGTGAAATCTTGTGGTCACAACAAGCAATATGAGAGACGTCATAATAAATCAATTTATAACATATAAATGTTGGTCGTAATCATTAAGTTGGGTCACTATTATTCTGTTTAAGGGATTATCATTGAAAAGCAGAAAAAGTACAAAAATTTAATTTTTTTGTTTTAAAGAGAAATGCGTTTTAAAACACGTTTGTTAATTATGATAGAATATAATTTCAATGATGAATAGAGGAAGAAACCTTAAATGAAAGATATTTTTTTGTTGAAACGAGTGGAAACATAAATCATGTCTCTTGATATTTTATCGAAGGCAACAAATTGTATTGTCACCGATAATTATTGCATATTATGTATAATGATAACAGTTAAGGCATTAATATAGAATTATAATATTCACTATTATATATAATTTTTTATTTATAATTCATTAACAAGTTACTAGAATCATTACGAGACACAGAAGTGGAAAATAATATAAATTGATGAGATCAATGCTGGCGTCTCTGAAGGCCCACTTTTCAAATTTAATTCAATAACAATAATAATAATAATAATAATAATAATAATAATAATAATAATAATAATAATAATAATATGGCACATGGGAACATCAGCAATCGCTGTTGTATTTGGAGCCCTAAGACTGGTTGTAAAAGATTCCAGTAGACTAATTGAAGGGATTTCTGGAGGCCTGTGCCTCAAGGAAATACAAAAAATAGTTATCACTAGTACAGTCCACATTTTACGGAGGACTTTATCTATGTAATATATATATATATATATATATATATATATATATATATATATATATATATATATATATATATATATATTTGTCAGTGGTGTCATTATACCATTTCTAACCTTAGGTCTCTGGGCAAGTCCACGCCATAAATCAAAGGAAATAATAATAATAATAATAATAATAATAATGATAATAATAATAATACTCCTTTTTTTCTTCCGTTCATCGATGGGTTGAATTTTTGTGTGCTAATCTGTCCATGTTCAGTGTGACGAACTTTTTCGACTGAGAGCTTTACTTTTTATTATGTGGAGTAAAGGATAGCGGCTCGGATAGAGGAATTCTAGCCATATTCCTTACATTCTAATAACCTTGGGAAAGGTATGTATCCTCTTCTTCTCCCCCAGCTATAGGTAAATAGCAAGAAAGACCGGGTTCTAACGCAGAAAGAAATGGCAACCAACAGCCTGAAAAAATCTGCCTCGTCAGTTATGTATCGAAACATACATGGTCGCTTAAGGGTGAATCACGCATGGCACGTAACTGATTATGAGGGTGAGAAATGAGCCCAAATGTAAGATATTTTTGGTTTATTCGATTACTTAGTGACACTTCTGCTACCCTATAACGTTTGATCTTTATCGCTCTTTTTGCTGTCAACAAGTTGAATATGTCTTCAAGTTTTGGTTGAAGTCATTCTTGATTCGCCTGTCTCTTATATCTAAGCTCTGTGAACGTTTATGCAATTAATTTGAAATTATATTTGTTCTTTTTAATTTAATTTTATTAAGTCTATGTGACTTTATGTTACTTTGTTTTTTTAAATGGATACCCCCACCACTAACATTTCTCAAGGTTATGGTCATTGCGACTGATACTAAGATAAACCTATTATACTCAATATCATTTCCATGTCACTATGTTACTTCAGGGAGGTAACGTAGTGACATAAAAGATACTAGATGAAGACGGCTCGCATGTTCAACATGTGTATATATATCCCTAGGTAAGACGAACTGTTTAGTTTGGGTCGACGTCGTCCTAGAGCTGGTATCTTGAACAAAATTACACGTTGACGCTCAAGCATAAAAAAGAAATCACTGCGCTCCATGATTACAAGCAAATAATCATGCTGTATCTGCCGACACCCGCGTCAACAAGGGCCTATTGCCCCAGAGACGAACCAGTCTGGGGCCGAAAAATTTGTCACTGGAACAAATTCTTTCAACAATAATGAGACACTTAGTCATCAAACAGGACTAACGTCAACCTTGGCCCGAATGACTCAATGGCAAATCAATTAACAAAAAGAAAGCAAACTAAATGGAATCGCGTCGAGTAAGAACAGGTCATGACATCCTTCTTCACTGCTTTCAGAAATCCACAAAAGAACCTCAGGGATCAGACATACCAAATATGGTAGGCACTATCTCAACTCAAATATGCTTGCCAATGTTCGCAGTGACATCATGCGATATAAAAGTTTCTCAATTTAAGAAATGGATTAGATAAAACTAAATATAAGATAGGATAAAATAACCCATCATTCAAGCAATAACGAGACGAGAGTAGATATAAATATGACATGGTGAATTAAAAAACGAAAATAAATGAGATACGAAATAATAATCTCTCAGGAATTAAAACTGAAGAATCTACCTGTGACATAAACAAATTCAGTTATTCAGAATATGTCTCTGAAGATGAGTCAAGCGTCTTTAGGGTAGAATTCCTTGATGAAATCGCTGAGGCGAAAAAACAAACATCATTCAAATACTCAACAAAATAACTCGCACACAAATATTAGGCAGAGACCAGCTCCCAAAAGTTCATATGACAAAGTCCAATAAACATATTGTGCAAATATATAACGCTGCACTGGAAACACTGTTAACGGACAAACAACATAACAGAAGTAAATAATGTCATATACACAACAGCGTTAGAAGTTCCTGCGAAGCTTGGAGTGAAGACAATGAAAAGATCACACAAGAGACAAAGAGATCCAGCTTGGAAGGCAAATCTGATATGAGAGAAAGGAAAATCACTTGTGAGATTATCGTCAAAATTAAATATGCCAAACGGACCCTAAAAAAATTTACAGTGTAATTGGGAAAGCAGTCACAAGTGTCAACACAGGCACAAAGGAATGTAACCAAAATGCAGAATGGATCCAACCTGAAGAAGACAGATTGTTGGATAAACCTCGACAAGAATGGGAAAATATAACCAAGAATAATGTTAGGCAAGCTTTAACGAAATTCCAGAAATGGAAATCCCCAGGAAATGAAAAATTGCCCAATTTCTGGTTCTATCATCTGTCATCAATCCATAAAACCCTTGCATAAGAATCTATCAATGCTTGTTAATAATTCCAATGAAGTCTAAGAATGGATCTCGGAATGTATTACATATCATATGCCAAAAAAGAGTGAAACAGATGATCCGAAAAATTATAGAGCAATAACATGTCTGTTCACCACAATTAATTTGAACATGTTTGGCCTGACGAACTGTACTTAACTTTTTCTCGCTTAAAACATTATTCCCTTGTAACAGAAGGAACGTCGTAGACATTCATATGGTGGCAAAGATAACTGTTGGTAAACAAAATAATCCTGGAGAATTGCAGGAAAAGAGTTAGAAATCTCAGCACAGAATACATAGATTATGGTTAAGCCTTTATTAGTGTGTCAAACTCTTGGATTCTTAAGGTTTTGGAAATGAAGGAAGTCACCTCCATGATAGTAAATTTCCTTAAGCACATCATAGCAATGTAGAAAACCGTATTATAGCTAAATCACATCAAAGGCAGTGCGACTTCCAATCGATTGAATAACCGGCAAGGAATCTTTCGAAACTGCCTATCGCCCCTTTTGTTCTCTCTGTCGTTAACCTCCCTTTCGAATGAACTAAACACTAATAACTATGAAAAGAAATATAAAAAAGTGTTTAATCATCTACTATACATATATTATATGAAGTTCTTTGCCAAAGATGGCAATGAACTGAAGAGTTTTCTCAATACTGTCAAACGTTTCAGTGACGACATACTATAGATTTCGGATTTAATAAATGTACAGAAGTAGCAATAAAGAAAGTGAGAATTACAGAAACACACTCATTAGATCTAGATTTTGTCACAAAATTGGATCTTGAACAAGAAGAAGACTATAGATGCCTTGGAATTAGCCAAGGAGAAGGAATACAGCATATCCAAATGAAGAAAGTAAAAAATAATACTACAGACGTGTGCGTTTGGTATTAAATACCGAGTTGAATTCACAAACACAGAATATCTGTCATAAACAACTTGGCTGTACTTGTGGTGTCATACAGTTTCAACATCCTTAACTGGACTATAGTTGAAATTAAGCAGAATCGACGCCAAAATGAGAAAGCTTCTCATTTGCCACCGCATGCATCATCCCAAGGCTGACGTTGATCGTCTGTATGCATCCAGATCCGAAGTAGGCAGAGGGTTAGTTCAACTAGAATTGTCTTACAAACCTAAAACAATCGGCCTTCAGATACTAAAAAACTACAGAAGACCGGATGATGATCTGTATCAAAGAACATGAAAGAAGTAACAAACTATATTTAGTAATAAAGGAAGTTCAAAATTGTATTTTAAGTGGGCGAAGAAATACAAGAAAAACATTATACACCTACTGCAGCGGCAAAAATCTTAAAAAGGAATAACAAAAACAAAAAAAACAATACACCAGATACAGAAAGGATGGCAAGATAAACCTCTTTACAGTCTATTTTCTACCCGTATCAAACAAGCTGATGTACCAATCAGTGGCTACCTAGCGATAAATGAAAAGCTTAAACCGAAGGTTTTATTCCTGCTGCACAGGAAAAATTCTTGCTACCTAGAAAGTACCAAGGCCACATACTGAAAAAATGTTTTGGTTCAAAATGCAGAATCTGTAATAAATATTCGGATACAATTGTCCGTCTTGTATCAGATTACATGCTATTGGCACCCACTGAATATAAATGCCGGCATGGATCAATAAACCTATTGGAAACTCTTCAACTTTTACGGAAAGAAAACTGCAGGAAATTGGTATGAAAGCTACTCAGATGCGGTTACAGACATTCACAAGAAGAACTCACTACCATACGAAGGGTTTTGTCTATGTCAATGTGTGTGATGTAAGGTTGTGTATGTCTCCTTTTTTTTTACAAAAAATGCTCAGTAGAAAATGTCATGAAGCCATTTCTGACCTTAGTTCTCTAGATAGAACCTGGAAGGAAATGTGTATAAAACAGAAATCCAAGGAAATAATAATAATAATAATAATAATAATAATAATAATAATAATAATAATAATAATAGCAGTAGTAGTTACGGCCTACTAGACACCATGTGAAAATAGAAAGAGAATTTCTGGCGTCTGACGAAAGATATGAAACTAAAAATAAAATAGTGAATGAATCAAATTAACTCAAAAGCATTATGAAAAAAATTGAACATTAGTTTCGGAACAGTGATTCACTGTAACTGTTTCCAGCGAATTCGGTTCTACCATCTTAAGAAATGGTAGCCGTAAAAAAATAGATAAAAAACAAGAACAGATAAGTAAAAAACGACGTCGAGATATTGTCATCCCAAATGTTTCTCCCAAATGTCCATCCTATCCAAGTTAAAAGATCTGTTAGCTTAATACTCAATAATGAAATGAAAACAAGCCATATCGTACATTATTTACATTATTCGGACTGTTCTTCTCATCTTTTTCGCCATATTTATTTATTTATTTGTGATAAATATGGCGAAAAAGATGAGGACAACAGTCCGAATAATTTAAATAATATACATAATACCTCATCTCTGAAATATAGACAAGCCATATCGTGGAAGTGATTCTAGCAGTAAGGTGAAGTGAAAAAAAAAGGAAGCAAATATAGCAATACTTTGGAACAAGAAAATTTGTCTATAATAGATGAACCATTTGGAATGTGCCAAAATGAATATAATTGAATCGTGAATTGGTGATACAGAAATTCTTCGTATTGTTACAAGGATAAACTTACTGATTTGAACGGTAATGGTGATGGCACGATTAACCGCTTCTTCATCTGGAAAACATCGGCATTCAATGAACGAACAGCCATTGCGACTGGCAGATAAAATTAATAAATTTTTCTCTTAAAACAACGTCAGAGGAAAAGATTTTAGAGTCTAGTAATTATAATTGCTCTTTTTAGTATAGATAGCGATTTCCTCCCTAGCCTTTTGTTGGAAGTCGTGCGTAACGTCAGCTTTTATTTTCCCTTTGGGTTGCATCTGATATACATTGCAGTTGAAGTTGCTTTAGAATGCCCTCAGTTGTTGGGGTTTGTTATTTTATACAGTTCTACGTGATTTTGTAGAGGTTCATATAAGTATAGTCCTAACTAAGACCTACAACCATTTATTGACTCTAAGCCATTTGTCACTATTAATCTGGATATTCGTTTATTTACAGTTTAGATATCAATGTGAACCGGTCGTGTGGCATCTATGGCATCCATATGAAAGTCTTTATAAGACTGGCCTATTTAAGAACTTAACTCGAGGTTTTAAGTTAATGTTTTGTTTTTGTAACAACTTCTGATGTTGGTAAAAAAAATATCGCAGACACAAAATGCATAAGTACGATTGTAAAAATCATTCCCAATTCTGTCTTACAAGTCAAACTTGGCACCGCTGACGCGATTATTATTATTACATTCAATAAAAAAAGGTCTTAATATCTCAACAATCAAGCATTTCTATTTAGTTATTCTAAATATTATTTAACATACCGTATGCATAGTAATTTATGCTTTTATCTAAATCAACTAGATGAATGGTCTAAATTGTGCAGGCACGTAACCAGGGATTCAGCAAACTCGCAGGGGTAATATGAAATCGATTTCTGATTAGCGGAACGCAACATGAAATGTGGTCGGGGAGCTTGAAATATTTCCAACGGCTTATGGGCGATATCTGCTCTGTTTAAAACGATTCCCGGTCACGTGAGTAAAGCTTAACCCAACAATGATGGAAACACATGTCTAGATATGGAAAATAAATAGAAAGACAATCCTGACAACGGAAAATAAATGTATTTACAAGCCAATAGCATTCCTGCATGAAAATCTTGACAACAGAAATAATATACTCCCCACGAGTAATTATTCGAAAACACTTACTTGACAACAGAAAGGATGTCAGGAGATTAGACGAACGCATGTCATGTTATTCAAAGATAAAAGAAAAAAGTTACTTAAGATAAAGAAGTACAACACCTTTTTATATATACAGATTACATAAAATCTTTCAACATGATAAGCAAACTTACAATGCTTGATAATGAAAATGCGATGAAATACAAAACAAATGAAACCATCATCAATCGACCGGTGTCGAGATTCGCCAATACGAACGATGACCCGATGATCTATTGATCAGGATTATTCTTCTCGACTCTACTGAAAATGTGATGGTGATTACGAAGTTTTCTCTATCGCCGATGATTGATCTATTTGGACTCCAAAACCAACTTGATATATTAACGTTGTCGATCCAGGCAACTCATTAATCAGTAGTTTGTAAACACAGCCACTTCTATTTTCTTTCAATTTAAACGTTATTTTTAGTGGATACTCATATCTGAGTAGTCGCTCCGTTTATTTATAAAACATCATATTTAATTATTTTGGTCTACCGACCTGAATATTCGATAAATTTTATTAAAAAATATATGCGCACTCTGGCAGGATTCGAATCCGCGTTCCCCTAGCAGGTGAAACCGTCGTCAGAACCACCATGCTTTTGGTAAACTCGGGCACGACGGGTCTTGCTGATCAGTCAAAATTGAATAGTACCTTATAAACGCAAATTCTTTTCAGATTTTCGTCGTACATATCTGCTCAGATTCGTATCCGAGCGTAAACAAAACAGTTTCTAGAGAAGTAATGATATTTTTCATTTATTAATCCTAAAGATTTTTATCACTTTAAACGTTAATTTTAATGGATGCTCATATCTGAGTAGACGTTCCGTTTATTTATTAAACAGTATTAAACAGTATTTTTCGTCTACCGGCTTGAATATTCGAGATATCTTATTAAAGAAAAAGATGTGCAGGATTCGAATCTGCGTCTGTCTAGCAGGAGAAAACGGTATTAGATACGACCCGCATTGCACCAACACGGCCACGAAGAGTCTCGCCTTTTTAATACATAAACGAAGAGTTTTACTGTTGTGGATTCCGGGGATGGAATCCGGCACAAATGAATAGCAACGCGAGTAATAGAAATAGGAAAAATAAGTGTACTGAACGTAAGAATACAAAGTGAAATGCAGATTAGTAGTCCAGGCATGCGGGTTAGTAGAAAAGTATATTTACAAGTCTCTATAATTGAAGCCGTAATTATCTCTCTTTCTGGACTCTCGTAACTCTGTGTGAACATCCTGTGTCGACCTTTTTTTTCACGCTATCTCTTCGTAGTATAAGTATACTTAGACGAGTTCATTTTGTGTACAAGGGGCGACCCCCGCAATACGTACCCACATTCATTTATTAATAATTTTCGTTTTTGGGAATTAACTGTAATGACGAATGTCTCATTATAAGTACTAATCATGGCGGTTAAGAATACATTTGGAGACTTTTAAAATTTTATACAATAATGACAGCGTATACGGTGGGTTGAATGAAAAATATTGTCCTCCTCCATAATAACGTAAATAGGCATTCAGCAACCTTAACAGAGAAAAAAGATTTTGAAATGTTCCCCAATTCTCATGTCCTTGCACCAACCTATTATTACATTTTTCGATCACTGCAAACGCTTTGATGGGGGTGGGGAACATTTCTTCAATGAAAGCCTCATTTCATGAGTTCCCTGAAAAATTTTTCACATCAAAATCTCCGGAATGTTACTCAAAGCTTATTAAAGATCTACCTGATAAGTGCCAACAAGTCATCCCAAAGATGGCGAACAGTATTGAAGGAAATGTAAATGTATCCTATTTATTGAAGAATAAACTTGATAAAGAAAATGGACATTATTTATGACTCGAGCTAATATCTTTAGATTCCAATTTCTTTAATAAACAAGCTATAGGTAAATTATCAAGATAGAAGAGAGAGTAAGTACTTGTTCTGTTATCCATGATGTCAAGGATATCTCAGATATTCCGTTTTCTTAATGGTAAGTTCTTCCTTTATGATTAGTTTCAGAAGTTATGGCAAAAGGCTTGACTAATCTCAAAACCTAAAGATTTAGATATCGACCTCCAGAAAAAAAAAAAACAAAAACAAATAAAACAGGGAGAGAAAAGAAGAATTTGCAAAAAAAACAAAACAAAAAACAAAACAAACAAAAAAAACAAAATATTAAATCTTCCAATCCTCTGTAGTTATTTCCAATGGAGGCGTGATTTTTAACGAAGTTAAGCCACTGAATCGTATCATTTTCTCTATCCACTTCGAAGAAGATGATAATGCCACGAAGACGCAAGAGGTTACGGTGAGTGAAAGAGAATGATAAGACTTTATAAGGAGCCGAAAACCCAGGCTTATAAAAGAAACAAAGGATAAATCTCTACTCCAATTCATAAGACCGAGGTGGAATGTTAAGATAGGCGAACATATCTCCTCCTATTGAGAAATAAATAAATAAATACCACACATCTCAGATTTCAGGAGGGGTTTCAGAAGTATAAAATTTGAAGTAGACTTTAGAAATAACCGGAAACCCAATCCGCGGCACAGGAAACAAAGAATAAACATCTACACCTATTCAACAACTGGGTAGAAATGAGAACCGGGCGAGAGATGAACCTGTTTTCTCCTATTAAAGGAGTTTACAAAGGAAATTTTGCGCTGAAATTGGTTAATTTTAGTTCAGAATTCACAACTCCGTTGTAGATAATTGCTGTGAATTCGAACATGATGTTTCAGAGTTAAAACCTTTGGGATGTTTCTTTTAAATCGTTCTGTTTCTCACATTGTCCTGGAATTAGCGTTGTAAATCTCTAGGTTTTAAACTGTTGAAACAAAATAGCCAAAGAATTTGAACGGAGAAAAAGGCCGGTTCTCACTCCTCTCCGATTTTCTGAAAAGGATTAGAGGTTAATCCCTTCTTTCCTGGTTAGAATTGGGGGTTCTGATCCATTCTAAATTCTTTTCATTCTCATTCACTCCCAGTTGCCTTCTTGTGTCTTAGTGGCATTAATGCCTTACTTGCGGTGAACTGATTCATTTTTTTAAGCATATTATCCAAAGCAAGTTTGGGGTGCCACTAGCATGTAAGGGAGTAGAGAGTGTGAGAGCAAGAGTAAAGAGGGGTGTTTGAGGAAAGGATAAAGAGAAAGACGGGGTTCAAGATCGAGATATCGATTGACATTACATTTGAATATTTGAAGCTGGGTAGAAGAGATGGAAGAGGATACACGTTACAAAATATTTGTTGACAGGTATAATATTGTATGGGAAGTTTGCGTGAAATTATAAATGAAAGCGGTTGATTGTAGCAAAATGTATAGTTGTCGAGATAAACAAAACATATATATATATATATATATATATATATATATTATTCGAGCATGATGTTAATTTTGACATTGTTATTTAGTCAATTAGTAAGAGAACGATCAATCGCTAATAGTTTTTAGCCGCATAGCCAGTAAACAGTAAAGAAGTTTTTTTTTTGTTGTTTTTTCTGCCTCACGTTCATGTCTTTATATATGGTGATGGTCGACGGAGCAGATAGCCTAAAATGTACGCGTACACACTTCAAGTTTATTAGATTTCAGATTTACCAAGCTGCAAAGACATTACTCGAGACGCGCCTATCAGAATCGACGGGCCATTGGTCTTCAATTGCTTCGCGTCTAAAATATCATATACACGTGTTTGATAGGCTTCGTGAATTACTGGGACGCGATACAATCGGCGCTTCACGGATTTTCCGGCTCATTTTCACCCGTTTCAGCGCGTCATGTTTTATGTTTTTCTTTTCTTTTCCGAAGAGATTTAGCGAAAAGGTGAACGCAACAGACAAGAGCTCAAATTGATCATTACTCACAGATTCCGTCTTTTGTGCCGATAATAGAAGCTGAAATTTATTTGATATGAGGTGTTGCTTCAGGTTCCTTATTACTCTAAGCAATTTTGGACTCTTTGCCATTCATCTTTGTTTTTGTTCTGCCATCCAATCATACAAAAATTCTATAGGTAGGTTTCCGCGTAGTTTCCTTAACCCGTCTACCCTCACTATGTCCTATGGATGTCCAATTTCCAAAACCATCTTTCCTCATAAATCATCGCAAAATTTTCAGCTGTTTCAGATTTTTGGTGTAAGTGATTATCTAGTCCCTGTTTTCTTCTTCGTCCGCTCCAACACATTTTCGGCATCCGTTTGTAGACGTATTTAGATGTATTTAGAGATCATTGAAAGAACTACAAAGAAGAACCAGGCATTGAGGCTTCAGTGACTTTTCCACCGCCGAAATGTAGCTTCCCTTTTCTATAAATACTTTCAGGGTCATTGTTATGTTAAACTTTCCCTCAATGGTAGTAGACTTTATGCATGTCAGCGTAGTATTAGATCGGCAGCTAGATCTCTTCATTTTGAAGTTGAAATGGTTAGATGTAACGATAAATTCTATGCTAGAACTTTCTTCTCGCATGTAGAACTCTCTTCTGGCTTCTTGATTTCCAGTCAACTTTGATCTTCAAAAATTTAAATGCAATTTCAACGGTTTTGTCTTCTTAATTCTTGTTTTTTCTTGGTCTCTCACCTTAATTATGTGTTTCTTCTTCTGGTATTCGTCCACACTCGGTACCCCGTGCGTCTTAGTGGCTTTATTCTCTTTCTAAAACCATTAAGCCTCTGTCGTTTGGAGTTTCTTCTACGTTTCTAAAGAAACTGATCAGTATTACCTGTCATATTAGAAGATATATATCACATAGCAATTTGGCACTTTTTTTGTTTCAATTGGACATCCTATGCAAAGCTTAACACAATTTGGGTAGAACTGACTCCAATCTCTCTTAAGTTCAAACAAAAAATATTACAGTTTACCAGCCATTCTTAACGAGCGGACAGAGAAATCGTCTCATCCTTACTCCTATGGCATCCTTCTGGAAGTGTCTTCTCGCAAAAGTTGACTTTCTCAGACACCATGGCTCGGAACTCAGGGTTGGATATTGGGTATATAGAAACAGCAATACGGGACTGAACAGTGTGGAAAGGGATTGTCAATGGAATTCCGACCAATCATAGCGAGGTCGAAAAGAAATGATGAAGATGATTGTTTCTTAAAACATTTTAGTTTCTCGAAGGCATCCCTCGGTTTACCAAAGTCTCTTCTGATTTTGGTGCCATATCATTCGAATTCTGATGCTGGAGTATCTATTTAAACTATTGGAATAATCTTGAAGATCATTGACAATTGAGCGTCTTGAAAACTAATTTTAAGTGGAGCTATTCAAGAAAGAGCAAGTATATTGTAAATGGAGCCGAAGATTTAAAGAGACTTGTTGTCTCTTGACCCCTAACAAGAATTATTAGATGACACTAGCGTTAAAATTCATAGAACAACACAGGCGGAAATATTAAGCCTAAAATTATCCAGTTCGTGTCAACCAGATCTACCGATTATAAAACGTTTTCTGCTTTCATTTCTTCCTTGTTCTGTTGCAGCCTTTCGCAAAAACAAAGCAACCACTTCTCGCTCATTAAACATTAATAGTTTTATTTTAATTTGATGGATTTCGACAATCTGATCTATTCCGCTTTTTCCTTCGTTTGTTTTAAGTCCTTCGCTTCTTTTTTCATTCCCTCCCGATATTTCAACCAGAGTTTACAACAGAGGAACACGCAAACTAGTTTTAAGCTTCTTCTCAGCTGTCTGTGCATTATTTCACGTCTCGTGGTTTCGCGTGATGGCGGCTAGCAACGCAATCATTAGACATGAAACAAGTTTAGCCTTCACTCACGTGCGTGACTCGGCCAACATAGTGTTCTCTCAAGTTCATATGATCGTTGAACGCGCTAGATTTGTCTGCATAAATGAATCTATGTGTAAGGATTTTCTTTTTTTTTTTAATTTGTTATTAATGTTTTGTACGTTCTATTGCGAAAGTATATATTTATTTATGTATATAAAAAAAACAGAGCAGAAAATTACAGTCGAACAAAAATCGAATTCGCTTCAATTTTTCTAGAAGCGTAAAGTTCGTTTTATATGCCGTGTCAGGACGTCACTCTCCACATATTCCTGTCTTGTGTAGATCTTAATAAATTTCGCCTTTTTGTTATTTCTTCAAAACCCAGTTCCGCCATCCATTTTCTCAAGTTCAATAAGTATGCTATACATCGTTTTTATCTGTCGTTCTTGTCTTCAATCTCTTTTGTGAGTATGAGATTTTCCAAGTCATCTTCCATCATTATATGCCCTAGAAAGTTCAACTCTCTCGTCCTGATTTTACGTATTAAGTATCGTTTTTCTTTATATTTTCTCTAAAACTTCGTCATCGCTCACATTTTCGGACTGTGGCTTTTACAGCATCATTCTGTAGAACAAAATATCTGTTGCTTCGACTCTTTTTCTCAGAGGGGTAAGATCCCCTCAAATAAGTCGTCCTGGGAATGGCGATAAACTACATCTGCGTCCTGGGTAAGATGATAGACTACATCCTACGGGAAGGATTCTGATCAGGAGGTTTTGAGGAGCTTGGAGCCACCTCTTAATTGCTTGTGTTACCAGTCCACCCTAACCCGGGGATGTAGCACCTGTTAGGGTCCAAATTATGGGAAAATAGTTAACCCCAAACTGTTCACAAATCACTATGAAAATGTAAAAAAAAAAACAGGTTTTAATACCAGCAATACACTTTTGTAAAAAAAATATTACCAGCAATGAATTTTTGAAGAAAAAATTGTTTGCAGCAATACCTTATTATCAGCAATACATGTTTGAAAAAATATTACCAGGAAGACATTTTTGAACAAAAATATTACCAGCAATAAAAATCTTGTCGGCATTAAATAACCCAAGTAAAACAAAACTTAGTTGAACGTTCTTCTAACAATTGAAATACGGAGGAAATGTGGGTGATTCGACTCTTTGGGCGGAGCTTGACCCACTTTAGTTATAAAAGTCTAAACTGGTGGAACAAAATAATAGAGCTCATCTGAAAAATTTCCATGTAAATAGTGATAGAAGTGGTCATTGGTTGTAACACTGCGTAAGTAGGAAAGGCTGTACAGTGGAAATATCAGTCATCCACTTAAACAATTTTGAACTAGGCTAGCAAAACAGGAGTTAATAAGAGCAGCTCACGCATGGCGGCAATGCTCTATTTTGGGTCTTATCTGACTCTTTTAAATATAAAGCACGGCGGAAGAATTCAGGTACTTCCTGAAAAGGTAGAATTTTTTCCAACATCTTTATCAATAGATTGTATATATGAGTAAGAATTTGGGAACTGAAGTAAAGACATACTTTATTTAAACAGTATCCAAACTATAAAAATATAAGTTAATATAACATTTTTTACACATTTTAAAATCGACGCACCCTTTAGATTGGTACTTTGTATATTTGTCTGAAATATGAGATATATTAACTGATAGTAAGCAACTGACAAGCCACAAAAAGAATTATAAAATAATTTAACGGAACACGAATTCATTTACCATTAATAAAGCAACCACATGCATCAATGCCGTTACAAGTACAAGAATAAAGTGTGTGGCGCCTTGGGAAATTACCTCTTCTGATATGATTGATTAAATTGTTTTTGATTACATTGTGCTTATGTTATGGGAAATTTTTGAAGTTAATTTCATAAGTTATATTTAGACTAATAGTCGGAGCGAGTGGAAAAAATGGTCTCCTAGCTATAAGGACATCTAATATCTGCAATAATTCCATGTACAAAAGAAAGATAGCCCGTTGAGAAAGGTATATTTAGAAACAGAGATTGTCTGCCGGACAAAGATAGATTTTTGGGGCCATATCCTGCCCTCGTTTTTGTCTCTGCTCTCCCAGACGCTGATATGAAATGCCAGAAACAAGAGTTTTAATATTCCTCTTAATTTTAAGCAACATTAACGCAGTTCCATAAATGAGATGAGAAGTATCCAACGACTCGACTTCAAATGTATGCTTAACTTTATTGTGCTAGATCACGGGATATTTACTCTGTAGATGTTCTACGAATCAAACAAGTACATAAATTAAAATATCTGGAAATATTCTAAAAGAAGACGGAAAATGCGACACTGAAATCTGAAGAAGCATTGGGGTAGCCAGTGATGCAATGCAAAAGCTAAGCAGAGTAATAAGAAACCGGAAAACTTCGTAAGAACCAAATAAAAGAGTACTGACCCTTTTACGTGATATCTGTCATCCTATATGGCAGCGAATGCTGGACACTTTCCTTAAAGATGAAGAAGAAACTTGAAGCAAGACAAATGTAATTCGACAGAAGGATGCCCAGGATAGCATGGATCGAGTATATAAGCAATGACGATGTTTTAGAGAAAATGGAAACAAAACGGAGACTAATACTTAACACCAGGAAGAGACAGTTTAAATTTCTAGGGCAGATAATGAAGAAGGAGGGTTTATAAAATGTGCTACTCACAGGAGAGACGAAGGCGAGATGGGAGCGCATAACTTGAGCAAATGGATGGCGGAAATGGTTTTAGGAGAAATAACGAAAAGATATAATTTACCCAGGGCTACAAAGGACAAGAAATTGTGACAAAACTGAGGGAATATGACAGAATAATAATAATAATAATAATAATAATAATAATAATAATAATAATAATAATCCCTGCGAAAAATTTTAGGAGATGCTACTGTCGTTTCTATTAAGTTGGTGCAAAAATAATGTCGTTTTTTGACGTTAAAAATACGTGAAAAAACGAGAATATTTTTGCACCAACCTAATATAAGTATTTTACGGTGAGATGTTCTAGCCCCATAAACATTGATTTTGTGTTTGCTTTTATTTATTCGGAGTTGTCCTTTTGTGCAGATTGCTAACTGAAGAGTTTTGTCTGTACTCTTAAAGCTGATTTCAGAAGAGATGAATTCCTGCCTTTTCAAAATTATGAAATAGTGCAAAATCTAATGCAACAAACTTGACTGAAATTTAAGCTCGACACACGTATCCCATTTTTCACAGATGTTGATTTGGAAGTTATTGAAAAAAATAAAATAATTCTCGTATCTTAATAATAATTTCAGGGCTTATTCACAAATGAATTCAATTATTTTAGAAGTTTTTTTAGAAAATGTAAGGAAAATATTTTTAAAAAAATCTGTTACGACCCCCGCGTTTAATTAATTTAGGAAATTTCGAGAAATTAAGTATCACCCTTTGAATATTTATATTAGCTGAAAGCAGAACATCTTTGAGAATTTTAATCAACAATTTTTTTTTTTGTAAAACTCTATTTACCGAAAATCTGGTCTAATTCGTAAAATAAAAAAAATGCAATAAAATTAGGACCTTATCTAATCAGAAAAGCTTTTAATTGCTTTTATAAATAAGATCTATTAAGAAAACTATTAAGAAAAAAGATTTCAATGAATAATAAATTTTACAAGAATTGTTTTCATTTTTAAAAAGTTGAATTAGAATAATATTTAAAGTTTTAAACCATTTAAAATTCTGCGTTAAGTAAAATCTTTTGATTATATTATAATGATTGAGTAAAACTTATATTGAAAAGCTTAGTATAATTCATCACACAACAATATTTTGAAAATAATTTTAAATTTTTCTTGTATCTTTATAACCGTGTTACTTTTTATAGATACGGTTGCACACGCATGACATTTCAGAAAATAAGAGCAATGACTATAGTAAATTTAAAGCCTAACTATCTACAATTCAATAAACCATTATTCTTTTAAAAAATCCTGTCTACTTAAAAATGATGCATAAAAGACGATCACGTTTTACTTTTCAATTATTTTTACAGATAATGCCGCTTTACATGAAGATTGGGATAAATATCCATCTGTCATCAAGCTGTCAATACCTCAACAACTTAAATGAACAGCGAATGCCGTGTTAAAAAATGCAAATCTGCGATATTTTAAACTTAAATTAAAAAAGCAATATTTGTTGCAAATCAGATTAATTTGACATTAAATTATCTAATATATCTATAAAATTTGCATAAAAGTATACACGGCTTTTGGAAGATTGTTTAATAAAGAGAACTACATTGCAAATAAACGTGGGCTGAAAATGTCGCGGAAATCAGATTTTAAGCAAAAATAAAAACTTCTTCTAGTCAATTCCGATTAATTTTGAAATAGACAAAGTATTTTTCTTATTGGAAATATAAAATTTAATCTATTAGCTTGAAATTAAACCTAAAATAAAAGCTTTAGTAAAGATTCATTTCAAACGTTAGGTATCGCGAATCTACGGTGGTACCTAGATTAAACTGATTATTTCAATTTATTAATTTCCTTTTAGAATTTTCTTTCAACTTCTGAAGTGAGGTGAGCGGGATTCTTAATAAATTTATCGTAATAAATGAGTTGCCACGCGACAGCTGGCACTCAAACTTTACGTTAGGAAAAATATTCGAACTTTTTATCTAACAATCATTATTTAAAAGCGACAGCAATAGAGCGATAACAAGGAAGCCTAATACTGAATTATAATACAATGGACAATATGGACGCTTACGTAATGAATTCTACAATCACGACCCTAAGAAAGACGAAGTTAATTATTCGATTTACCATGGAGTAGTTTTTAATGTCACCTATGTTTCATGTTTCAGATTTTAATATCACATAAATATCCTGCTGCTCTATATATTTTATTCGTATTTAGATGTCGTGTCTCCTTGTCAATCGTCATCTTCTGACACCTTAATAACTGTTCTTTTATTAACCTCTTTCATTAATAATAATTATTAACCTCTTTCATTAATAATATTCTTCTTATATATATGCAGTTATACTTGTGCATTCGTGCCGGAAGCTCCCTGCGTCGTTGTGGCTTTATTTAGATTTAGAGTTTGAAATGATTTTTTTTAAGAATGCCATATAAAATATATATGATAATTGTATGTGATAAATTGTAGCAGATTCTATGTATTCTCCTATTCTGTAATAAATACCCGAGTTTTACAATTAATATCGGATTTTACAGTGGCCATTTTGGGGTCGATATTACACTGAAATCAATAGTTGAAGACCTTATTGCCTTGTTATTGAAATAAAAAGTGATGTTCTGATTTTGCATAACAATTTCATACGGCAGTCTTATAGTAAAATC
Source organism: Acanthosepion lycidas (assembly GCA_963932145.1). NCBI lineage: Eukaryota > Metazoa > Mollusca > Cephalopoda > Sepiida > Sepiidae > Acanthosepion > Acanthosepion lycidas. Next base: position 102,010,967 of record OZ010583.1, read on the forward strand.
AATAACTTTAATGAAACGTGTCGAAAATACATAAAAATTCAAGCTACAGCTTTATTTTAGCATCTAAATTAATCGTTTAAAATTAGTCAAACCATTTCAAAACAAATTTGTTATTGAGCTTTATGTGATTTTCATAAGTTCGGACGGACTCAATGTCGCATTTCTCTACAGATAACTTTCAACGTGACATAGAGGCGGGGCTTTGCATACATCTACTGTTTCCACAGTAAGGGGATTTGACCACTCCCCCCAAAAAGATATCATCTGAATGCATGTTTTGCAAAGGCAAGTATAAACCGGACCAAGTTCTACCTTTTTAATCAATCATAATTTCGACCAGTGTTTACATCTAAAATCAAGTATATGTTTATCTTTTGACGCAAGTATAAGTATTTCACTTTTCAATCGAGTATAAAAAAAGAAACAGATTTCGTTAAAAAGGCCATCTTAACCGTAACTTCTTTATCACTTTAATTTCACGTGAATTAAATATAGCTGATATATATATATATTTTTTAAGACATTTTTATTTTTATACATTCATTTTATAAATACAAATATTTAAATAAATGATCTGTTTATAATAAACGGTATTAAACAACATTTACCGGCCTGAATGTCCGAGAAAATTTCACAGAAAATATTCGTCCTCCGACAGGAATCGAACCTATATCCTATACGGAACCGTGCCTTTACCGATTTGGCCACGAAGGTTCGTTCGGTCAGCAAGGTCGAATTTACCGTATTTGAACTTCAATCTTCTATGAATCTCACACGTACATTCATGTCTGCTCATGGCGTATCAAATGTAAACAAATGACGAATATTTCTCGGACATTCAGGCCGATAAAAGTTATTTAATACTGTTTATTATAAACAGAGCATTTACTTAAATATTTGTATCTATAAAAAGAATGTTAAACATAAAAATGTCTTAAAATAATTCTCGGACTTTGTCCATTTCATAACATATATATATATATATATATATATATATATATATATATATATGTGTGTGTGTGTGTGTGTGTGCCCGCGTGTGTGTGTGTGTGTGTATACACACGCAAATACACACACATTCCACTACCTGAACATAGCTTTGTGCATGAACATCCTACATATTTCACTTACAGTCATTAATAGACTTTTTCACCATTACACGTTTTTAACTTTCACAAGAAATCCATCAAGTCAGTTGGGAAGGTCTATGAGAAAAGGATCATTAGGAGGCAATTCACTCTGCCATAAATTTGGAAGCAGCATGCAGTACTGCTTGGCATTCGTGCCGGAAGCTCCAATAGGAACATTTCATAGTGCTTGTGTGCAAGTCTAAGAAGAGTGCATAGGATTTGCAAAGATTTGCATGAGTTTACTTGTGATTACGAAGGTACGGCAGTTTGGAAAACTGATAAGAATTGAACTAAGTGAGGGCCTTAGAGTCAACACGGAAACCTATTTCAAGTGCCCAGAGGTGGGATAAAAGAGTGAGTATGAGGGGCCTGAGGTAAGGATAAAACCTGAACAACTTTCAAGATGCTAGAAGATGGAAAATGACGTTAAACCTTTGAAGATTGTAGTTATCACGGGAGCAAAGAAACTGAAGTGAGTTTCACAGACGGGAAGTGCGAGAAAAGAAACTGTAGCAGTAGAAGCGGTGGTTACATCTAACTACTTCAACAATAATGGGGTGGGAGCTAGATGCCATTCCAGTAGCACGCTTAAACTCACGTAGTACCCGCATATCGGTATAAAAGCTCATTATCACGATATAATGGCCCAAATTTCTTTGCAGAAGCTGCAGCTATTGATTTGATGTAGTCGTTCGATTTCAAGTCAGTTGAAAACGTAAGGCCCAAAGTCGCAGTGTGTTTTTCTCTACATGAGTCTAGAATCAGCCATGCTGATGGCGGGCAGGAAAGATTCTCTATGGCAACATAACAAAATATCATCTTTGATGGTGAATATCTTTGTTTAAATGTCCATATAACCATTGTGAAGATGGCTCATGTGAGTCGAAAGCTTAGATCAAGGAACGGCATAATAAAAAATATCCAAATGTTGGATAGTACTTGTCTGTATTTTCTCCCAAAATTGAAGCAACTATACGGAGTTTAGAACGGCTCATGATCAAACATAATAGACATTAGTTGTCTGTTATATTTAACTATATATGTTTGAATATATATATATATATATATATATATATGAAAGGTACAGAGACTAATATTCCATGGTTATAATTTATGACATTGGAATCGTAATCAATATCCAATTCATCAGACCTACAAATTCAAGAAGAAATCGAAAAATATTGACAATTTTGATTTTGTAGGTCTGAAGAATTGGAGCGTGATTAAGATACCAATTTCATAAATTATAACCATGGAGTATTAGTATTTCATCCTTTTATATTACATTCTTGCTCTGTCTTTATTTCTAATATTTTTTATTATAAACCTGAATTCTATCCTCTTGGAAATTTATGTATATATATATATATATATATATATATATATATATATATATATATATATATATATATATATACTGACTACTGATATTATATATATATATATATATATATATATATATATATATACACTCACACACACACACACGCACACACATATATATATATATATATATATATATATATATATATATATATATATATATATAATTTGTAGGTCTGAGGAATTGGATCGTGATTAAGACTCCAATGTAATAAATTATAACGATGGATTATTAGTATTTCATCCTTTTATATTACATTCTTGCTCTGTCTTTATTTTTAATATTTTTTATTATAAGCCTGAATTCTATCCCCTTTGAATTCTATTGTATATATAATATATATATATATATATATATATATATATATATATATATATATATATATATATATATATATATAATACACAAAGTGTGGGTAGTAAAATTTGTTTATATGATCTATGTACATATCAATACTGTATGTCCTCTATTGTATTAATTCAAAAATGTAAATAGATGCATGCAAATAAGTACGCATTCGTTTTATCTGATCCGGATGAAAAGCGGTTGTTGGAGTAATCCAAAATTGACTTGAACCAAAGTGAGTAGAGTTCAATACCTGCTATCAGCAGACGGAACAAAAATTTGGAGTGTTAAGTTACTAAAGAGAATTAAATGAAAGTGAGATCTCCCTAAAAGTCATCGTACATAAAATTGGAACACTCTATCTCCGTAAACGGAATAAAGGATTTCGTTCGAAATTCCAAACTACATCAACTGAATAAGTCCAGAGAGTTCAACGACCGGAAACGTCGCCTATATGTTAATAAATATGAGGACAACAGTCTGAAGGAGATAAATACTGTAAAAAGTACACATTTATTCATTACATATATATTTGTAATGACAATTTGCGACTGGTAGGATTAATTCCGAGGAGGATATTAATCAAAAAGAGGGTTCAGTGTAATAACAATAATAACACACGGAAAAATCTTAAATATCCATTTCGTTTATAATTTATTTCGTGAATATTTTTCTATTCATCTCTTCAGATTAAGAATATTCGGTTTGAAAAGATGAATATATAAATATTCAGGAAATAAATTGCAGCGGGACTGGATCTATTAGGTTGATGAAAAAATAATGTCGTTTTCTCTCATAGTAACGTATGTGAGAAAACGACATTATTTTTGCACCAACCTAATATAAGGTTTTTACTTAGTTGCTATATACATACATACATACAAACATACATACATATATATATATATATATATATATATATATATATATATATATATATATATATATATATATAAATATATATACATATATATATATATATATATATATACATAAATATATATATATATATACATATATATATATATATATATATATATATATATATATATATATATATATATATATATACGCACATGCACAACGCTCACACAACACAGACACACACACATATATGCATGAGAATTTTAATAGATCCAATATATATTTTTAACTCTAAATTAACACCCAAGTAACATTATGATATCATATATACATATCCACACATATGATTTATACATATCCATCTTATATAAAATAAATATAAGAAATGACAAAATAACCATACCTGCCAAATAATTATGACTAAAAAAAAGAAACATAAATACTACCAAATAGAAATCAACTTATTAGTAAATATTCAATTATACATGTAAATCTGAAAGTAAAGAAAAAACTACAAATTATGTTACATATGTCTTTAAAAGATAGATATTTTTATATATGTTTTTACATTTACGTACATATGTTCAGTTTATTCATACGTATGCATATATCATTACGTGAATCTAGGTGGGTATATGTTTATTAAAGATCTGATCTTTTACATTTAGCACCATATCATTAGTACCATTAATCAAGTGCGATATATATATATATATATATATATATATATATATATATATATATATATATATATATATATATATATATGTGTGTGTGTGTGTGTGTGTGTGTGTGTGTGTGTGTGTGTTTATATTATAAAACCTGGGCTACAATTTCCAAAATAAAAAAGTTATATTTATAATATTAGGTTGGTGCAAAAATAATGACGTAATAATGTCGTTTTTTGACGTTAAAAATACGTCAAAAAACGACATTATTACGTCATTATTTTTGCACCAACCTAATACATAAATATGTCATCTCATCTAGTGATATTTACGAAACTTAGCTGAACACTGTATTAGTCCCATGTGGTGTTTTGTTATCATAAAATGTTTAAAATACACGTATTTCCTAGTTGGCAACTAGTTTCTTTTGGTCTTTTCCACTCCTCAGAGTAAGATTGTGTAACACATGGTGTTGTGCAGTTATAGCTCCGGTGTCTTGGGAGGCAGATGTAAGGTGACTATCTATTTTCGGAAATCCGAGGTAACTAACGCACTTTTAATATACAGGGTGACTCAAAATTAACCTCCTATTTTATGTATGAGTGGCCAGCCAGGTGTCCTGATTTAACACCCTATGACTTTTTTTCTTTGGCGTTTGTTAACGAAGTAAGTCTACTAAAGGAAACCAAGACTTTTAAAGAACTTGAAGAGCGAAGACAATATGTTATGTCTTCCATATCATGCCGGTAGAAAATTTTCATATCGAATTTTAAATAAAACCCCATGTTAAACGCTTTCGTCTCATATCCATTTCTTGTAAAAAAAATTATAGTTAATAAACAAATTATAAGTATTTTAAGAGTTACTTTTCAATCACAAATAAAAATAAAACTCCCTACAATAGAAAAAGTGTGCTACACTATCGCCGTTTTATATCAGACGCGACGGGCGATCGCACAGCAGTCGTAATGTTCTGCAAAACAATACTGCTAATTCCTTGATGAGCTGTCCTCAATTTTCTGCCATGATAAATTTACTAAATATTAATCATAGCTAATGCGCTGCCCATCGAGCTTGCTAACAATAATTAACCTCTTAGTGTATCTCTCGAAGCCAGCCATCGCAATCGAACGTTCTCGTGCACTCAGTCTAAACACTGACCGTCAGTTCTGCTTAAGTATCTTTCTGAATTCAGCAATTTATTCAACCGATGCTTAAAGACCTTGATCGTTCTCCCAAAGTCTTCCGTCATTTTCGTTAATTACCAAATGATCAAGTGGTTTTTGTGTATTGGATTTTCTTGTGGCTAATTACTTGCTACAGAAGACGTTGTTTGATTTTCCTGAATAAATTGCTGCGCACACAAACACAGGCACTCAAAAGCAGAAAGAGGAACTCACAATCACATTATCTTTTGCTTTGTCGTCTATACGCATTTACTCACCAATCGAATTTGACTATTAATTACTATTGGTTTTCACACCAAAGAATTAGCTTATTTCTTTTTTTCCCGCTTTTTATTTATTGTCTATATTTACGTATCCAATTTCGATTACCGGGTCTCAAACGTTCTTTAATCAATCAAGATGTCTAGTTACCCACTTTCTATCAACCTGTCGACAAGAGCTCATTTCCCAGACAGAAGATAGCCAATTGTTTTCGCTAGCCTTTTATAGTGAGTTTCATCTTCTCTGAGTACACAGGAAATGTGTCCATAAACGAATCTTAGTAAATATCTATCAGTCATTTGGCAATTTAGAATTATGTCTGCTGTTCAAAGTTTAATCCGTCCTGGGTAAGATGATAAACTACATCCGACAGCAAGGATTTGAATAGTGTGGAACCACTTCTTAATTGCTGGTTTTCCCAGGTCTACCCTGTCTCTGGGTGGTGGCATCTGTCAGAATCCCAGCTATGAGCAAATATTTCCTCCCTCCCTAAAAGGAGTCCAAACACTATGAAAGTATAAAAATTGGTTTTAATACCAGCAATACTTTTTTGGAAAAATATTGTCAGCAGTACATTTTTGAAAAAGAAAAATATTACCTGCAATAAATTTTTTGAAAAAAAAAATTACCAGCATTACGTGACCCATTGAGGTGTTGATATGCCGTAAGACAAAGCAAACCAATCAAAGTTTAATAGACGATAACTTTTACGCGTTGATATTAATGATACTCTTTGGCAATTAGGACTTAACAACCAAAGCTAAAAGGCCACTCAGGATCTTATTGCAAACTTTGTCAATTCTGTTTGTTGGGCAGTTCTGCTCTTTATTTACATTTAACAATGGCCACTCAGTCATTTTATTGTTTTATGTTTCTTTGTTTAAGACTCACATTGAATCAGCCAATGCTGCTTGCGTGATAAATGTTCCAGGAACCCATAAATACTTAATATCCAAAGTGTTGATTCTCACAGCATAATAGTGACTAATATTTACCCAAACATACTAGTACACCGCATCAGATATTTACAAGTTTCTCAAATGAGGACCTACTAGAGAAAGTTTTAACGTATTTTCAGCTCTAACAATACCACAAAATTATGTCATATACGCTTATAGTTTTATTAGTCAAAATATAAAGACTAAATATACGATCAATTGCTTGAAGGACTGTCATCTCCCTTCGGCAAATGTTATATCTTTTCCAATCTTTTTTTTTCTTTATTCTTAATCAAACTGCGAACGTCTTTGTACCCTATATATTTTAATCATTAGATGGAATACCCCACTATTACGCAGACGAGATACAGAGAGTGAAAATGAGAGAAAAGACTGGATATAGAAAGGATTGAACTATAGGATAAAAGACGAACGGGTTTCAAGAAGACAGAAGATGGCGATTGACGTTGAATTTAAATTTTTGAAAATTGTAGTTATCAGAGAATCAAGCAAACGGAAGGGAGTTCCACAGGCGGGAATTGCGAGAAAAGAAACTTTTGGAGTAGAAGTGGCGGTTGCATTTAAATATTTCAACAGTAAAAGTGTAGGACCTAGATGCTAATCTAGTAGCACGCTTAAATTCCTGTATTGTGGACACCGGGGAAGAAAGCTTGTCATAGCAGTTGTCATGAAACTATTTGTAGCAAAGATAGAGGGAAGTCATGTCGTACCAGAGAGAATGTGGCTGGAGTCGAGATGCCAAGTCACGTTTGATTATATTGTAGATCATTCTTTGGATTTCTTCAAGAGCCTCGAGATGGATATCAGTAGCGCCAGACCATTTATGGCAACAGTATTCAATGCATGGACGAATAGTATATTTGCAAATATGCAAGATGGACTCTGGCGAGAATTGCCGTTTATGGGGAGGAAGGATTTATTAATCTAACGTTTCGGCCCTGTTCGTGTTAGCATAGGTTTAAGCTTTCATGTATTCTAAATTTGTCAGCGATCTAGGTACTGAGCAGTTCAACATTATTTTTTTTAAAGTGATATGGCCGCAAAACCAGTGCTGTTTGTTCTCTTTGTTAAATCTTCCAGGTCTTCCCTCCTATTTATCTGTCCCAGTTCTTTCTGATTCTGCTTCTATTTTCCCTCTAGACTTCATTGCTTACGCTCTCCGTCCAAGGTCGATCCGCATCTCACCTTGCCTCAAGTTTTGTCTTCACTTGTGAGAAGATTTTCAAGCAATCACTGCCATGTTTCAGGATTGATATTGCACTGCTGTTCAGCAATCTTTTCTTTATTTCTAAAGACAACTCTCATAAATAATTTTAAAAAAAACGTGAGTGTGAAATGGGGAGCATTTGATTATTAATGAAAAAAAGACATTCGTGAATTGAATGACTCAGACAAAAGAGTAAATAATAGAATACTATGAAAAGAATATTTCATGAATAGAGATTATTTTGAATATGTCAGGACGTTTTTATTCTTTTTTATCAATTAGTATCAACTTGAATTATTTATAGTGACGGCTGCATAAGAAATTAAACTGCATATTTTCATTAATAATTGATGATATACTCACGTGTACAACAGTCTTCAAACTATTTAGTTTCAAAGCTTACTTTAGAATGGCACAAGGTCAAATATGTTTAATACTTATTTTCCAGATGGCAGGCTGCTTTTATTATACAAGGAAGCTTTCTTTACTCTGTTTTATATTCTACTGAACCAAGAACATCCAATGTAATTCAACAAATAATTCATTCGACTAAATTCTCACTCTCTGTCTCACATTGCATAGTTGCCGGTTAGTATCTATCTCTCTATCTATTTATCTATCTATCTCAGTCTATTCTTTATCTATCTATCTATCTATCTATCTATCTATCTATCTATCTATCTATCTATCTATCTATCTCAGTCTCTTCCTTACCTGTCTCTATCTGTTCATATCTATTCATCTCTCTATTAGCCCTTCTATCTAACTCTTTGCTGTTGTTCATGCCTGCAACATCAACGAACATGTTAAGATTGTGAATGGATTATAATAAAAAGAAAATTTCTATATAGCAAGAATGTGCAGCGTCAATTTTCTAAGTAAAACCGCGGGAATCTCTTAAATTGTGCAACCGATGTTTCGATATTCATATGAGCTCGAATAATGCAAGTTTCAAATATACCATTCTATATTTCACTAAACAGGTGCGCCTTGTATAACGGTCATTGACACGAAAAACGTGATTGCCATGTTGCATTCAAGTTTCAGCCGAGGCCAAACATGATCATGGCTCACCCAAACTTCCTATTCCTTGTGACCCTTAGCATATTTTCGTCTTTAGATAAGGCTCCTAGTCCCGCCTTCCATTCGCAAAAACTCGTCAGGTAACCAGCTCGCTGACAACCTGTCTTGCCCTCACTACACCCTCCGCAGATTCCAGTATTTGTCCAAGGCATTTCAGCAAGCTTTTTCTGATTCATGCTGTTTCATGCTAGACGCAATCGATTGCATCTAGCATGAATCAGTCTGTCGCCTCTGAGTGTTGACTTCAATGTCCATTTTTATATTTACATACGTTCTATCACTGATATTGATCACTTTATCACATAAATGTAGCACATCTTAAGACTATATTTCTTCATATGTATGTATATATATATATATATATATATATATGTATGTCTCTCTCCCTCTCGCTCTCTCTCTCTCTATATATATATGTCTCTCTCTCCCTCTCTCTCTCTCTATATATATATATATATATATATATAGGCATCTTAAGACATCTTAAATCTATATTTCTTCATATATATATATATATATATATCTTCCTCTCTCTCCCTCTCTCTCTCTATATATATATATATATAGGCATTTTAAACGTTTGTCAGAAAATCAGCGTGCGTTTTATAAAGCCGTTGGTTATGTTGTGTATGTACGTTAACAGTTAAACACCTCGGTTTGATGACCACCCTTAACTCTTTTTTTTTACACACTGAAATTAAAACAACTTATCAAGATTGAGAAAACCTATTGAAGGAAAAGCAAGCTCGCGACAAGTAACTAAATTAAATCAATTTTTCCGTCAGGAAAATCACTATATAAGCCACTTTTATGCCCGTTATTTTTAACCAAAGCGCGCCACGAATATCTTCAGCCATAAAGACATGCTGACAGAAACATTTCGAACTATTTAAGAACATTTCTATTTGTTCTTGGAACTTCTACGAATGCATAAATAAAAATAACGTCCATGGTAATAAAAAAAGGAAAACTAACTTAGAAATCCCAACGAGAAAAGGGCTTTCCTTAAACTGATACCTTGTTCTGATCAGTTGGTCTCTCTTGCCAAAATGGTAGCGGTATGCTTTGCTTAAAAACGTATTTTCCATGAAGACACAACCACCAGGAATAACACAGACGATGTGAATTTAAAGTACAAATTCTTCAGGTTTGTGCAGATTCATTTCCTTATAACTTTATTGAATTGGGTATTTTCAAGACGATTTTTATTCCAAAGTAACTGCGTTTGGTGCCCATATGTTTGGTGAACATAGAAGTCAACACTTAGAGGCGATAGTCTGTTTCATGCTAGATGCAATTATCAGGCCATATACACACGCTCTATCACTGACATTGAGCACTTTATCCCATAAATATAGCATATCTTAACACTATATATATATATATATATATATATATATATATATATATATATATTGCAATGGCCACTTGAAGATATGAACGTTTATATCCACTCGGCCGATATCATAAAAGACTACAAACGGTCAGATGAACACCACGCTTTATTATATAAACTATTTATAAATATATAAAATAAATATAAAATAAATATAAATAAATAAAAAAGGAAGAAGGCAAGAAAACAAGGAAAGAAAGAAAGAAAACGAGAGAAAAAGAAAAAAAGAAAAGAAAGAAAGAAAGACAGGAAAGAAAGAAAAAAGAAGAAAGAAAACAAGACAAAGAAAAAGAATGGAAGACACAAACAACAGAAGAAAGTAAGAAAGAAAAGATGTGAATAATAAAGGAAACAAAAGAATGAGGAAAATAATTTTTAACTAAATAAAAATACATAAGAATATGAAATAATGTTTTACTAAAAGAAATTTATCGGAATACAAATTGAATTTTAAGTAAATAAATAAAAGAATACAAAATAATTATTAACTAAATAAAAAGACACATCAAATAAAACCATTGAGAGACAAAAGAAAAAAATCCCTTCCCCTCAAAAAAGAAAAAAGGCGAGGAAAGAACGGGAGTAACCGTCATTGATAATTATAAAAAGAAAAAAGAAAGACATTCAAGGAAATCAATTTTGGGACAAATGAGTCGTAAAATCTAGCTAATCATGCATCAGATGATTTTCCCAACACAAACCTATTGAAATATCTGATAAGGCTGCCATACTGCGAAATGGCTTTGAATGTGAATGGTCAATATATGTAGGCCAAGGAGGCAGATCTGGTCGCTTATAGCCAAGGAGTGTTGGTTCAAATAGGTTTCAAGTGGTCAAAGTAATGTATCGAGTAATCATCAACATTATGTGATTATTTGAATTACCCTGATGTAATTTATTTCAATCTCTCATAGATAACAAGCAAGGCATATTTAAATAGGACGATGCAATGATAAAGCTGTATCTGGGGACGATGTGTGTGAAGAGTAAGATTTACCAGCACGGAAAATTGAATAGGCCAGTTCAAATTACGGTCAAGTTTGATTGTGTTAACATTCGCAATAGTGGTTCTTGGTAAAGGCAAGAACACACATCTTTTCTGACTCCCCGTCTATATATCAAATAGTAGGGTAGATTGGCGCCTCTGGCTTTGGATGGAAGCCAGTCTAAAACGAAGTACTCTTCTGAATCTAAAAAGGCAACAAGAAAGCATACCAATATATTTTTCAGAGGTCATTCACGGACATTAAGAAGAGTAAACTTAAAAAGAGTCTAGACTGCCAACAACTTGAAGGAAAATATTAAAAATGATACATGAAAAAAAACTTCGTATTTAGAGATAATTAAGGAGAGTACCTGTAACGGCATTCACCCGAGGTGGGTTGAGCCGGCTCCATTATTGGAGTTTCATGGGAATTTGGAATTCACAAGCGGTCCCCAACACGCATGTATATCACATGAGATTTGATTATAGTGGTGAAGGTTTCGTGCAGGACCATCCACACTTTTTGAAGGGCCGATTACAGAGACCTGGTGCATTACGTGCCACTAAGTCCCCAAACGACCCTCTGCAGGTTTTGAATTCAGAGTTTTTCTTCTCCTAGACCAGTTGCCATCCAAGGCTATACATAGCTGGAGGGAGAAGAGGATTCACACCTTTCCCAAGGGTATTAGCACGTAAGTGAATGCAATGGATTCGACTGGAATTCGAACTCGGCTCTCTGATTCCTCAATCCAAGCTGCTATCTATTACTCCTCATTAAGGATAGTAAAGTTAGAAAACAAGAGAAGAAAGAAAGCAAAAGTAGGTAAGAAAGAAAAGAAAAGAAAGAAAGAAAGAAAGAAAAAAGAGAGGAAAAAGAAATCAAGAGAAGAAAGAGGGAAATAAGAAGGTAAGAATGAAAAGAAGAAAAGAAAGAAAGAAAAAAGAGAGAAAAAAGGAATCAAGAGAAAAAAGAGGGAAAAAAGAAGATAAGAATGAAAAGAAAGAAAAAGAGAGGAAAAAGAAATCAAGAGAAGAAAGAGTGAAAAGAAATTAAGAAAGAAAAGAAAGAAGGAAAAAAGAAAAAAGAAAAGAAGGAAAAAAGAAAACAAAAAAGAAAGAAAAGAAGAGAACAAAGAATGGATAAAAGTAGGAAAGCAAGAGAACAAAGAAAGAAAACAAGGATAAAAAAAGAAAACAATGGAAGTATGAGAAGAATAGCAGAAAAAAGAAAATAAAAGAAGAGAAAAAGAAAATCAGAGCAGAAAAAAAGGTAAGAAAGAAAAGAAGAAAAGACGGAAAAAAGAGAGGAAAGAAAGAAAGTATCAAAAGAAGAGAAGAAAGAAGGAAAGAAAAAGTGAAGGAATTAAGGAAGTAAAGAAGAGAAGAAAGCAAACAAAAGAAGAAAGAAAGAAAACAAGGCAGAAAGAAAACAAGGAAAGTAAAAGAAACAAGAAAAGAAAGAAAGAAAATAAGAGAAGAAAGAAAGAAAACGCGAGAAGAAAGAAAGAAAAGAGAAGTAAAAAAAAGAAGAGACGAGAAGAAAGAAAAAAAGAAAAGACTAAAAGAAAAAAAAAAGAAACAAAATCAGAAAAAAATAAAGTATGGATTTACATAGCGAGTGGAACGTAAATGAAATCGGCGTTAATATTCTAGACCACTCTTCTGTCTCATTTTTGCACAAAAAAATATTGGGAAAGGCATAAACACGTCTTCTCCAATATGTTAAATGGCAAAGTAGACTGGGCTCTATAGACGTGGATTGCAGATAGTTTAGTAGTTGGAAAATTAAAGTTCAAACGGTAGAGAAGGCAGTGGGAAACCACTGTAAATTACTTTACCCAAAATGCATAGCAATGCACAGATTATAATCAAGAGAAATCATTGGAAAGTCATGATCATCTACATCCTTCAGGGTTACAGCGTTTTTACAAAAATGCACATTAACCGAAATTCTAGCTCTGAACAGGACAAAATGATTTTCAAAAAAATCTGTTCCTTGAACACGTAGTCAGATTTTGATGTCAAGCTTAGAAATATCTTCTCATAAAGAAATAGAGAGATAGATAAGTATATAGATAGATAGTCCGAACGAAGCCAGCATTAATGTATTTATTTTTATTTTTTATGTCTTATTAACCTTTTGCAGGGTTTTTAATTCCAGAAAATATTTTTAGAGTCCACGAATATTTTTGGCATAATAATTATTTACCCATACAAATCATACAAATTACTGGGATAGAAGAAGTGAATATTCAGCTGAGTTAAATCCCTTAGTTCCACCAGTTCAGATATTGAAAACTAGGAGCCGCCATATTACATACACAGCGTCAAATCATCCTCATTCACATAGTATTCCTAAGAACGAAGCTTCAATCAGAAAATTTCTTTCTCAGACTGAAGATGCTTTCCCAACTACTGCTACATTAACCTCTTCATAGATTACTCTCCATATATTTATAATGTATACATATTTCTTCTTCCTTTGCGACCTTACGGTAATCTCATTCAGTAACCTTGAGTGGCTCTTAGCCCTTGTATAAAAATAAACCTCCAGGCATTTTGGCATCTGTCTATATTTCTGAGATGAGGTATTTTGTACGCTATTTATATTATTCGGAATATTGTCCTCATCTTTGTTGCCATATTTATTACAACCTTTCGGCCGTTGTACGCTCCGGCCTTCTTCAGGTAGTTGGAATGTCAAACTGAGCTCTTTATTTCGCTCATTGGGGTAGACTGTTCTAGTTTCACGTGCCTTTAATGGATGTCAGTTGTCAGTTATATCCTGTTAATTCCCCTCTGAAAGTTCTCCACTGGCTTAACCGCGTATTGAACTCACTCACTGGATCTAGCCAACGCTTTTATCCACTGTGACATATGTCCTTGAGGACATCTGTATAGACATTTCTGGGTATTATAAACCTAATTTCTCAGCAACCATTTTTTAGCAGTGCTCATATTGTAATTTTTTGCTTTTATCATTGCATGTTGTTGCCAGAGCTCATATTGCAATTTTTGTTGGTATTATCGCTTTTCTCTGGCAATCCTTATTACTGGTTCCCATATTGTATTAATTTTTATGTTTTGTCGGCTCAGGAGATTTTTGTGACCTAGCATAGAGAGAAAACTTCCATATATTCATAATATACACATATTTCTCCTTGCATTGCGACCTTACGATAATCTCATTGAGTAACCCTTAGTGGCTCTTGGCCCTTGAATAAAAATAATCCTCCAGGAATTTTCTCTCAAACGAAACTGGCAAATGTAAAGACAATATACATTACATGGTTCTACTATTTCAGATATTTACAGCTAGAACAGTCGATGCCACGTCCACAAATTTGAATAATCATCATTCCATTTGTATTCCATTTGTAAGAAAGAAGTTCCATTCAATTTCTTCCTGAGAACTTCTACTTTGTGAAATAGATTCCCTATTTAAACCTCTTCAGGTCTACAGTCAACAGCTATCTATCTTATATCCTCTTCATTTAGAAACCCTCCATCTGTAGCCTACGATTTGCAGACGAATTTACCTTATAGCAGGTAGTAACAGTGAATTCCAGGACATGGCCAACAAACTTGTTGAAAGACCAGGAGCATATAGAATGGATCTCATCTTCGAGAAATCCATCGTAATGGGGAACAGTTACACCTGTGACAACATTAGCATGAACGGGAATTCCCTGTAGGAAGTGTCCAGTTTTAAATATTTGGAGATAATCTTGGCAACACAGAAATCCGCTCACGTACTGCCGCATACATGGCTCGGATGGTCAAATTGGCAAAAATATGCAAGAAGAAAATCAGCTTTCAAACAAAGTACAGACTGTACAAATCAGTGGTAGTCTCCATTCTCCTAGATGGATGTGAACAATATTCGCAGAAACAGAGAGAAGGATCCACGTCTTTGAGAATAAAAGCCTGGGAAAACTCCTTGGCATCTTCTATTTGAAATATAAAATCAGTATGTTTGTGCGGAGAAAGGTTGAAAGTTTTGGGGGGCCACCACAAACCTGCCAATCGGAGAAAAATGGCATGGTTTCGACAGGTGTGCAACACCATCATGCACAGTACCATTGAAGGTGGACGTAGGAGAAGACGCCACGCCAAAATTGGTTGGACAATATCAAACAATGGACAACTAGTGATTTTCGAAGGGTAGCTTAGACGTGACACAATACCAAAAGTATAGGGCACCCAGTGAGGACTGAACTCACTATCCATTCGTAAATATTCTAGCGAGACAAGCCTGCTAACCATTACACCGCCTCGAGATGGCCCAAACAAAGGACAACGATCACGATACTAGCATTGCTGATTGCTGCCCTTGATAGACCTTTATGGAGCAGATTCAGTGTGCATTCAACATTCGGGTCACACCTACGATTACAAAAGTCAAGAGAGATGATGATGATGATGATGATGATGACGCTGATGGTGGTGGTGGT
>OZ010583.1:102031889-102069389 GCA_963932145.1 Acanthosepion lycidas
TACAAAGAATACCAGAATGCAGATAAAGAAATTCTGACGTAACACAGGATACCATCTTGGTTCTTGAAAATGACTGAGACGGTCAAAAGTATACATTTATTTCATCGGCGGTATGCTAGCCAGTTAATATTTTTCAAGGTACTTCGCGACAGTATGCAGCAACGGCGTACAGCGTTCAATGACACAAAAACATACGTACGCATGAAATACACACACATACATTCAATGTTCACTTTTATATTTACACACGCTCTATGTCTGATATTGAGGAATTTATCCTATAAATATAGTACACCTTAAGATCATATTTCACACACACACACACAGACACAGACATACGTATATATATATATATATATATATATATATATATATATATATATATATATATATATATATATGTATATATATACGATTCTCCCGTCGTATTCGACGTATGAGAGTCAAGCAGCTCAATTCCTAGGAGTTGACAGCCAGACACCAGCACATATGATTTGATTATAGTGGTGAAGGTTTTGTGCGGAACCATCCATACTTTTTGAAGGGACGAATACAGAAACCTGGTGCACAACGTGCCACAAAGTTCACAAATGATCCTCCGCGGGTTTTTACTTTGCAGTTATCCTTCTCATACACCAGCTGTCACCCTAGTCTATAGAACCCAGTCCCCAGTCTGTTCTGTGATTTACACATAGCTCTGCGAGAAAAGAAGAGGATTCATACTTTTCCCGAGGCTATTAGCACGTAAGTGAATGTAATGGATTTGACTGGAATATATATATATATATATATATATATATATATATATATATATATATATATATATATATATATATGCAATACTATGTTACTTAAAAATCGAAAACCGAAAAGAGAAAATATACAAGTAAAATAAATTAACCTAAATTCATCCAAGTAAATAAATAAACAAACCAATCCCAAATAAAGATAAAATTTTAAAGAAAAATAACAGCATATGTGGCCTGACGATTGCATATAGCATGAAACACACTGTCGCCTCTAAGTGTTGACTTCTATGTTCACTTTTATATTTACACACGCTCTATCTCTGATATTGAGCACTTTATTCCATAAATATAGCACACCTTAAGACTATATTTCTTTATATATATATATATATGTGTGTGTGTGTGTTTGTGTGTGTGTGCGTGTGTGTGTGTGTGTGTGTATAAAGAAAATAAAAGAATAAATAGGAAACGTATATCAGTCTTCGTTAGGTTTTCCGGGCTACATATTCTAAGGGCTCTGAGGCTCCTATGACTACTACGTTTGTTTTGGGGTAATGTAGAGAATAGAAGCTGAGGAGATTCTAGCAAATATTGCACATGTCTGACCAATGAAAAATGACCCAAACATAATTGAAAATATTAGAGTTTCTGTCTTTTTGTATCGTTTCTGTTAATCTCTGACGAATAATTAATAAAAGTGAAACACCTTAGATACATGATTGAAATTTATCCCGCAGTAGGTTGCCATTTCTTTTTCTGCGTTGGACCAGTTGCAATCCAAGGCTATAAAACACGGTCTGTCCTGTTATTTACCCATAACTGGGGGAAGAAGGAGAGGATTCATACGTTTCCCAATTGTAATATAAGGTAAGTGAATGTAATGGATTCGAATAGCATTCGAACGCAGCTGTCGGATTCCTCAATCCGAGCCATTATCCATTACTCTACAGTGCCTCCTGTATACTCCTCCGTGTAGATGGATATAAGTTTCCCTTTTGTTCTGTTATTTTATCATCCTGTCGGATATATATATATATATATATATATATATATATATATATATATATATATATATATATATATATATATATATATATACATGAGCAGCTATCCATTACTCCACCGTTTACTCCACCATGCCTAATGTAGATTGATATAAGTTTTCCTTTTGTTTTATCATTTTATCATCCTTTCTCTCTCCATATATATATATATATATATATATATATATATATATATATATATATATATATATATATATATATATATAGTGTATTGGGGAAGCAGATCATTATTCAAACATATTATTAAATATAACGGACAACGAATGTCTATTATATTTCATTATTTGCCGATGTCAAAAACTATTCAACATTTGAATAATTTTTATTATGCTGTTCCTCGATCTAGCTTTCGGCTCACTTGAGCCATCATCAGAATGGTTATATGGACATTGCAAAAGTGATTTTCGACATCAAAGATGACATCAGGATGAGGCTCATGATCAAACATAATATTCGTTGTCTGTTATATTTTACAATATATATTTGAATATATATATATATATACATACACACACACACACACACACACATATATATATATATATATATATATATATGAAGAAATATACTCTTAAGGTGTGCTATATTTATGGGATAAAGTCCTCAACATCAGACATAGAGTGTGTATAAATATAAAAGTGAACATTGAATCGACACTTCATATAAATACCGGAGAAAAAACAGCACTCGTGTCCTAACGATTGCGTCTAGCAAGAAACAGACTGTCGCCTCTTAGTGTTGACTTCAATGTTCACTTTATATATATATATATATATATATATATATATATATATATATATATATATATATATATATATATATATATCTGCGTGTCTAAATGAATTGCCATATATTGATGTTATGTCTTTAATGTTGTAATCCCTGCGTACGACACCCTTGGAAACTTCTTGAAAACTATAGCATGTGTTGACCTAAACATTCTGAGTTAAATTGGGTGAACGGAAAAATCAAGTGATCTTGACCGCTGGTTTGAGAGTACTGAACATATCTTATATGTGGGCTCTGGAGTTGTTGTGTGAGCAGATTGGCCAGGTGACTCTGACATAGAATCTCTAGCCCAAGCAGACGGCCTAGGTGCTTGTTATATAATAGAGGCATATATAGATACAGATAAAATAGACCGCTA
The DNA here is from genome assembly GCA_963932145.1 of Acanthosepion lycidas. NCBI lineage: Eukaryota > Metazoa > Mollusca > Cephalopoda > Sepiida > Sepiidae > Acanthosepion > Acanthosepion lycidas. The sequence goes on from OZ010583.1 coordinate 102,034,850, forward strand.
TAGAAATATATATTTGCGTGTGTTTTGTTCTTCATATCTTTGTATCCTTCTGATAGAGATGAAGAGATAGGTGCCGAGTCTCTTCAAGACATAGGTGATCATTGCTCTCTTGCAACTTCCTATTCTTTTTTGCTATCTCATTCACTTCCTGTTCCGCCATCCACTCATGCAAGTTCATTAAATATTTTACTCTTCTGTTTCATTTTCTTTGAATACGCCTTTAGTGTCTCAAAATTTCCAAGGCCATTTCTTCATTCTGTGTTCTAGCAAATTCAGTAATCTCTTCCCAGTTTTATGCATAAAGGACTTTATTTATTATGTCTTCTTTAATACTTACTCGTTACTTAGATGTTGCTTCCGTGGTATTCCCAGCTTCTTTATACAGAACTACATCTTTGTTGCCTCAAGTGTCTTCTTCATCTTTGAAATTGTGTAGCTTTCACTGGTTTTTAGAAAGATTGTTATTACACCGTCGTTCAAAAGATGTTTTAAAACGGAATAGGTTAGGTGAGGTTATTGGTGTTATTTCGTATGAGAAACTCGGTACGGATCTAATTCACTGCTCAGCAATAATAGTACACTTGTCTAGTTCTACTAATCACAATCTGACACTGGGACTCTTGATATGAACAGAATGAGATAGATAGAGAGATAGATGTAAATAGACAGGGATAGATAGATAAAGAGACTGGGATAGATAGATATATAGACGTAAAGAGACAGGCATAGATAGATAGATAGATGCAGATAAACTGATATATATATATATATATATATATATATATATATATATATATATATATATATATATATAGAGAGAGAGAGAGAGAGAGATAGATAGATAGATAGATAGATAGATAGATAGATATATAGATAGATAGAGTGGGATATGTATATATATATATATATATATATATATATATATATATATATATATATATAGAGAGAGAGAGAGAGAGAGACAGACAGACAGACAGAGAGACAGAGAAATAGATAGATGTAAATAGACTGGGATAGATAGATAAAGAGACTGGCAAAGATAGATAGATAGACGTAAAGAGACTGAGATAGATAGGTCGATATAATGAAGTTACTGCAAAAGAGGGAAGGAATGAAAGACAGACAGACAGAAAAAAAAAATGAAGTAGAAAGCATTTACTGCTAACTGACCTTTTCAGAGATTTTCAGTTCGCTATATATCGATACGACTCTTTGCGAGGCGAATACTACGCATGCGCGCGTCTGCTTTTCGTGTGAAGGTGTCAAAAAGCAAATATTGCAGTTCGTTGCAAAGATCCGGAAGGAAACCCATTGCTTCTCTTTATTTATTTTATTTTTCATCATCCATTTCTCTCGATCTTCTGGAAACTTTGCAATCATTTTCATTTTTCTTTTCATTCTTTGTTCACTGATATTCTATTTTAAGATGATTTGGTATTTCGCACGTTCAATCCGGTTCATTTTGTCGGTTCAGCTCTAGTTTTATTTTCTTTCTTTTAAATTTACACTGTTTTGTTCTCTTTTCTATTCGTTCTTATGATATTTTCATTATTTCAATATATTCATAATTTTATTTCGTCACTGTGGTAGATCAATACTTTAATAAGCGAGTTCAATCCTCAAACTTGTATCAAACTTAGTATAATTTTACTTCACGAGATACATTATTTACTTATTTTCTCATGCCACGTGCAAGTGTCTGGAACTAACGAATGCGCAATTTTTGTGTCCTTGTGTCAAAATAAGTGCTTCTAATTACACATACTTTATTTTTTTCTTACCACTGGTTGCCTAGTCATTTTCAATAAATTTCACTTTCGATTCTCACAAATTCTTGAAAGACCGTCAGCATTTTCCTAAGAATTGCCATTTTCTGGCACAGACTCCCGATTGAGAGTTTTCTTAAATAAAACAACCGTAACCGTTTCAAGGTAAGCGCCAATCGTTATCTATCATACCCATCCTCATAACCATCAACCTCTCTTAAAATTCTGTTCTATTTATATCACGTACAGATTTCGTTATTAACATTTTTAATGCAACCGTCAAATTTGAGTACTCCTCTAGCCTTTCCTTAGGTAATATTCAGTGGAAAAGAAATTAGGTAAGGAAATGTTTGAATTCGGTCTTTTCATTGTCTTTTCCTTTTTCCCTCTTTTCCCCACAAGAAAGAGAAAGGGTATTTGCATTATTTCTAAAAATTTGGGATTCTCTGAAACCAGTCGAACGATATGCACGCCATTGATTATAAGTGTGATTTAATATTTGTTTTAATATCATTATTAACACGAGTACAGACGATGTAAGAGTTTTCTTTCTATTTTTTCTATGAAACATCATTTATGATTGCTATTAATTTGCTTTTTTATGTCCCATGCATCTCAAGGAGGAGAAAGTATATGACATTGAGTATGAATAATAAAGAAATTCAACATAGAATAGGCTGTTCTAGTTGTAGTTTCGCCTAACAACGGAAATTGATATAAAATCCAAAACATTAATCTAGAAACTTACGACATCTATAGCATCCTCAAATTGAGACTTCTATATTGATGCCATGCTGGTGCCCCATTCGTTGTGAAATATCTAAACTGTCAGCTGAATTCATTTTACAGAAAGGCTCACGCTTTACAGAGTTCGGGGCCACTCAAGATAGAGTTTTATGCTAAGTGATAGTTGATATAGAGAGGAGGGGAAGATAAAGATTGTCTCTAGACTTGAATAGATAGATAGATAGATAGATAGATAGATAGATAGATATATAGATAGATAGATAGATAGATGTGAATAGCCTGAGATAGATAGATAGATAGATAGATAGATAGATAGATAGATAGATAGATAGATAGATAACCTAGGATAGATAGATGCAGATAAACTGGGATAGATAGATAGATAGATATCCATAAGACAGTGGTTCGCGGGCAGAAGCTTTTTAAATGAAACTTACCGATGCGATACAATGGGCGGTTTGCTACAATGTCTCTTTCTCTTACTCATCATTTTTTCTTTTTCTCTTTCTCAGTAATTTATTTTCTTTTCCTTTTTTTTCAATATATTCTTTTCTTTTTCTCGTTTTCATTATTTTTTCTTTTTCTCAATATTTTTTTTAATTTGTCTCTTTCTATTTTCTTTTCTTTTTTCTCTTCCTCAACATTTTCTTTTCTTTTTTTCTTTGTCATTATTTTCCTTTTCACCATTTCTTCTACTTTTCTTCTTTGTTCGAATACTCAGTTTAAAAATAAATAAATAAGAAATTTTTCTTTTTTATTCACTTTATACAGCAAAAACGCGTAGCGGATTTTATCACGAATGTTTCCAGACAACTTTTGAAAAAAACAAAAAAACAAAACAAAAAAAAAAACGAAAAAAACATTTAAAGCCGATATTTCTAAACTTAAATCTGAGCCTGTTAACTTTAGAGAATCTTACACCGTAATGGCGGGCGGTACAGTATCGACATGCCAGAAGAAATTCGATTTGCATACATTGATATTAATAACCTGATGAACGAGACAAAAGTGAATTTGCTTTGTTAAATAATACTTCATATTCACGCCAAAAGTGTTAAATTTATTTTTTTTTTTTTTGTTATCGTTTGAAATAATATAATTTGATATAAATTGGCTTGTGTCAACATATTTAAAAACATAGCATCCCAGGAAGTGTGTTCGGCTACATTTCTCGCAATCGATATACTGAGGTAAAGATAAATATAATTCGACGTTTCACTGGAGAGCCCAAATATCCATGTTTATGAAAACAGTTATCTATCTATCTATCTATCTATCTATCTATCTATCTATCTATCTATCTATCTATCTAGCAGAAGGAGTGGATACTAGGTGAGGCGGAACGATTGAAAGACAATAAAAGATTTAAAAACTGTTTAAATATTAATATGCGAAACATTATTTTGATTTCTAAATTTAAAACATTATTATAGATTACTTGTAACTGCATGCATGAGTCTCTGTATAAATAGTTATAAATAATTTGTGACCATTGTGATATTTTTACATTATATCAAGTATTAAGAATATAGTAACTAGGGTCTGCAAATAGGAGGAAAGAGTTATCAATGATAATATTCTGACATAGAATCAGCGTCTATTTCCCTTTAACCCTCTCTGTTGCTTTATTTTTTATTCTTTTAATGTAGTTTGTATCACATAAATTTTGGTAAGGCGCGAGCAAAGTTTCATTCCAAACGTGCATGTTGGCGCCAGGCATTCCATTATAAGAATAAGAATAAGAAGAATACTTATACCAGAATAATAAACGAAAACCCACACTCGACTTCGGTTTTTTGTTCTTCTTGCTTTTTGTATAATCATTAGAATCGAAGCAAGAGAACACATTAGTGTTTTGAAAGGACAATAAAAGAACAGTTTTCTGGGAGATAGAAAATGGTGAATGGCGTTGCATTTATTTGTCCGAATATTGCAGATAACAGTGAAGAAAGGTTATAATGCCACTAAGAGGAGAGGCGAGTGAAAGAGAATGAGGAAACATTAGTGATTAAAAAGGAGAATAAAAGAACAGACTTCAGGAAAACAGAAAATAGTGATTGACGTTTCATTTAAAATTGTAAAATGTAGGAGGATTGATTTCGCAAAATAGTACAGCACGCTTTTCAGGAAGTTAGCTGCAGTGGTTTTTATCAGGGCCTACATAACATTGAATGCTGATCAGTTTCGTCACCGATCAAAAATTAAACTTGAAATGAAATTGATTTACTTCTACTGAAGGATGATGAGAATCTCTTGAATTAAGCATTTAATCAACGAGCTGAATTTAAAGAGAATCAAATGTACACGTATATTTGCAATCAGAAAGTGGTGAACATTTATGGGAAACACTATCAGGATGGCAAGGTAGAAGACTTTTCCGCTCACACAACATATTCAAAGCAATAAGAACAGAAAGAAAGCAACCAATACCTACCAACCAAGCTTATGTGGATGGATGGCCGACTGGAAATTTGGAGGGTAGTAAGGAGATAAACGTTGTTTAGAATTAGTAAATAATTTTTGGAGAACCTCGATCGCCTACGTATTGAAGGTACTCAGCATTTAAAAATAAGTTCCAGGTTTGGAACAAGGCCAGTTCCAATAAACAGAACAATGGTAATGGTAAATATAGCTTAACGGAAAGTATATTAAATTAATCTTTTCACTTAGATCCCAAATTTTTAAGTGACTCATCACAAATAGAAAGGACGCCAAGAAAAGGCGCAGTAATAAAACTCAAGAAAATTATCCTATGAAAAGAGTAGGCGAGGCTTTCAAATGATGCTCAGGTAAAGTAAAACATTAAACGATAGCGTCGCTATTAAAAGAGAACGGGAGAAAAAAAGCAATTATATTTACGCTATATCTTTTCATAAAAGAGATGGAAGAAAAGTACTAGACTCCGATAAAAACGAACGACCTATCTGTGAAAATATTTGACTTTTATGACACGTTTATCATTTAGGTTAATGGGAGAAGATCATTTTATATTTTTGCTTCCCACCGTTTTATATATTATGTTACCTCTTTGGAAAGAAATAATAGGGGTAGGCATCCTGGCTCATCTGGTAAAGAAGCTGGTTTCATTGCTCTTCTTTTCTCATTCAAAAGAGGTTTAAAAATTTGATTTGGCGCCGGGCATTCCATTATAAGAATAAGAAGAATACTTATACCAGAATAATAAACGAAAACGCACACTCTACTTCGGTTTTTTGTTCTTCTTGCTTTTTGTATAATCATTAGAATCGAAGCAAGAGAACACATTAGTGTTTTGAAAGGACAATAAAAGAACAGTGTTCTGGGAGACAGAAAATGGTGAATGGCGTTGCATTTATTTGTCCGAATATTGCAGATAACAGTGAAGAAAGGTTATAATGCCACTAAGAGGAGAGGTGAGTGAAAGAGAATGAGGAAACATTAGTGATTAAAAAGGAGAATAAAAGAACAGACTTCAGGAAGACAGAAAATAGTGATTGACGTTTCATTTAAAATTGTAAAGATTTTAGTTAACAGGGAACCAAGAAGGTGGAAGAGATTTACACAAGCGAGAAAGAAACTATTAGAAGAGAACTTACGGCTACATCTTACTATTTCAACCATTAAAAAAAATTAATCCTTGTTTCCAATCTAATAATACGCTTAAATTCATGTGTTCGCGGTAGGAATGAGGAGAGCACATTCACTTCTTGCAACATTAAGGTTTTGGTCAGGATTTATTTGGCTTGAAAATACCAGGTGAGCACACGCCAACTGGAAACTGACATAAAGATAAATATATTTCGAAAACTGAGGTAACGATAAATATATTTCGATAACTGAGGTAACGATAAATATATTTCGATAACTGAGGTAACGATAAATATATTTCGATAACTGAGGTAACGATAAATATATTTCGATAACTGAGGTAAAGAAAAATTTATTTTGATAACTGAGGTAAAGATAACTATATTTTGACAGAGAATCTTTTCATCTAACAAAGAGATTTTTATTCATCATCAAAAGACTACAGGCAATTGGAAGTTTTACTGGTGAGCCCAAATATCAATATTTGTGAAAGCAGATGTTTAAGAGGTAAATGACATTATCTATCTTAAACACCAGACGAGGAAATAAACTCCCATGAATACTAGCAAGAGCAACATCAGTTATTGGACATGTTAATGTCTAATTTCCTGAAATGTTTTTTTTTTGGTGGGGGGGGAGCTCCGAGAAAAAAATTTCTACCGATAGTAAAGCTAACATTTTTGTTAATAAATATCGAATGTGCTCTGAATGGAAACGTCAGTTCTCATTATCTATCTATCTATCTATCTATCTATCTATCTATCTAATTTCGTTTGGTCGTAGGCTCAAATGCTGTCGGAGAGCGCATCTTTAATAAGTTTTTCTAATATTCGAGCCAGTAGGAAAGAATAAATAGAAATATGTATAAATAAACAGAGCGTCTACTCAAATATAGGTATCGACTAAAAACTAGCTTTTAAAGTGATAATATCTCAGGGATTAATAATAACAAAAAGACATTATTTGTTATAACTTATATATGAATAGCACAGATCCCTAAGTAGCTTTTTAAATAATTCTTAAACAATGTCGTAACATTTTCCTGTAGATGATTCAATGAATGAAATTCAGATTCAAAATCATAAATGGAAAATTTCGAAGCCCAGATTTTTCATACCTCTTATCTCTAACCAAAATTTAAAAAAAAATGCTACTTCCCAAAAATGGTACTGTTATGGAAAGTCTATGATGAACTAGTGCTAAAATAGGTGGACATCAATCATATCTCGAAAGCTGTAAATTCTGTCACCAACAGAATCACTCATATTCGGAATCCCTCATAGCCGGAGCGCATCAAAACCGGCATCCCGCATGTCCGGATATGATTTTTATGCATATATTTGAACTATTTGGATGATATGTAACTGATTTGAAATTGGTTTTTCAGGAAATTTACTTATGCTTATTTCACACTAATGGCCTGTGTTGGTGCAAAAGATGATGTCAGTAAAAGGAAAAGAACAATTTTGGAGTTATGGCAAAAAGTGGAAATTTTAAGCAGGTTAGACGCTGATGAAAGTTCATTGTAACTAATGGCCGAGTTCGACATAGGAAAGTTGACATTGAATGATATAAAATCTTTCAAAGAAACTACTCTTCAGCGTTCATACTGTGACAATGATAAAGGAAATAAAAAAATCGTGATTGTGATGAAAACTGGACTGAAGTTGAAAAAGCTATTGAAAAGGTTGTCATTTTTATGGAAATAAAGCCATCATTCACCCTAGATAATTGCTATAGCGCACGCAGAGTTAAAGTGTCTTTCACTTAAATAAAATTCAAGAACAAAAGCAAAACGAAATGCAGAAAAGTTGAGAATGAAATTAGAAGAGAAAGAATCATTATGCAACAACGATTAAATAATCTCCGTTACATTATTTGTTTTGCAAACGTGGCATACTTAGTTTAATGAATTTTCATTGACATTACATAACTTATTTCTTTTTCCTTAAAATCAATTCAGTTATTTTTCACTTACCATTTGTTTATTAGTTATAAATGTTAAACCTGATTTCAGTTCTTTTATTTTAATCTAAATATAACCCCTCATATTCGGACTTTGTAACCAATTTCTCATATCCGGAAGACCTTCTTAGTCCGATTGTCAGGGATTCTACTCTATTTAAAATTTGGATTGTATATTGGGATATTTTTTTTGTATTCCAATCTGATATAACAAGTTTCAGCAACAGCTAACAACCACAGACACCCACAGTCATACATACACATAAAATTAAAGTATGTGCGATTAGTTTAAATTAGCGGCTCTGAAAGTAAAATCAGTGAGTCGCGATCGATTCCCGCTGGAGTTTCGTTACTTTTGCTTTCTCACAAATAATTTTGGGAATGTTATGCGTCAATTTCACTCTCTCCCGTTGTGGATTAAATATCAAGACAGATGTGGATCTCAAGGCTTCTTATCATTCTACGTGCCATTGTCCATTCAGGACGTCTGCGATCATTTCCTCTCCATAATTTCTCTTTTTCTTATCGCCCAAATATCTTGTTCAACCATCCATTTACTCGAGATCGCTAGGTAGCTTATGCGTTGTTTTACCTCTGCTCCTCTTGACCTCAATCTGCCTTGTCAGTATCAAATTTTGCAAGCCCTTTTTCCTCATTATGAACTCTAGAAATTTCAACTGTTACATCCTGATGTTAAGTATAAGTGACTTTTTGTTTCCCTTTTCCCTAAAACTTCGTCGTGACTCACATGTTCAGGTCATCAAATTCTCAGCATCCTTGTGTAGAACTACATTTATTTTGATTCAATTCTCTTCACCATCTCTGCGGAGATTGGCGAGTATTTATTGTCATATAGGACAACTTATATTGTATAAAATTGTAGAATTCTTTTCTTTGTTTCTAAGAGAAGTTTTTTTTTCTGTTTCATAATACATTAATTAGCTCTTGCAAGGTATTTTTTGCTATGCCAATGCGACTTTGGATTTCAATATCGCGCTACCTCGATATTTGAAATATTGTACTTTGATTGATTTTGATATCTTCAAATTGTGTCTTCTTCTTTCTACTAGCAATCATTCATTCTAACTTCTCGCATTTGATGTTTAATCCTTTCCTCTCCATTTCCTTCATTGTCTTTTACTGCAAGAGTCCGTGTTGTTTCCTCTCCGTGCCTGCTATCAAAACTGTGGCATCTGCATATCTTATACTATTCTTTCTTTTCATGTGCCGTTTCCTTTCAGGACGTAGGATATCATCGCTCTCCTCTTCTCCCTATCCCTTGTAGCTCTCAATAAATATCATCTCTCTGCCACCTCCCCTAGACCACCTTCTGTCATCAACTTGCGTAGGCCCGCCAGGTATGTCATGCAACACTTTCCCTTGTCTCTTTTTCCCTCTATTTGACTTGTGAGTATCAGATTCTCCCGGCCCTTCTTTCTCATTACGTATTTCAGAAACTTCAGCTGCCTCTCCTAGATGTTAAGTATAAGCCTCCTCTTTGTTTTCATTTTCTCCAAAACCTCATCGTTTCTCACAAGCTCGGTCCATGATATCCTCAGCATCCTTCGGTAGAACCATATCTCCGTCGCCTCGAATCTCTTCTTCATCTTTGAGGAGACCGACTAACATTTGTTACCGTAAAGGAAAACAGATATCGCGTAACAGGTCAGAACTCTTTTCTTTGTTACTAAAGAAATCCTCCTGTCTCGCAATACCTGCGCAGCTTTTGGAATGTGGCCTTGGTCATCTCAATATGGATCTCACTGTTACACTTAACGTCCTCTATTAGATCACTTCCCAGATACTTAAACTTCCGCATCTGCTTGATTTTAGTGTCTCCGACCTGCAAAGGGCATTTCAGTCTCATCCCTTTACTGATGACCATGTATTCTGTCTCCTTATATTTTATGCTTAGTCCTTTATTCACGCTCTCCCTCACTATCTTTTCTAGGGGGTTTTGTAATTTATTTTCCGTGACTGTTATCATCACTGTGTCATCTGCGTATCTTATGTTGTTAAGATTGTGGCCGCCAATCCCGGTAGGATTTCCATTTCTCTGAGAATTGCCTTGCTGTATATTTTGAATAAGTCCGGTGAGAAGACACATACTTGCCTTACGAGCCTTCTATTTATGTACATTCACTGAACTCGTTCTCTATGCGCATGCATGCCGTTTTCTGCCAGTATAGATTATTGATTAATCTCCTATCTTTCCGGGATATATCAAGGTCGCTGAGCAGTTTCAACAGCTATTCGTGGCGTATTTTGTCGAAGGCCTATGCATAGTTTATGAAACACGTCGTTCTGCATTTGTATCGCTCTTTCTGATAATATTCTGAGCATGAATATCGCATTCCTTGTTCCGTTGTCTTTAACGAACCCACACTGTTCTTATCTTATCTCTGGCCTGATTCTTCTGTGCGCTCTAAAGAACCTAATAACCAGCCTAGGAAATTTAAAAAGCTGTATTCAATTCTTTGCTTTCATGGTTTGAATTTGTTTAGCGGCATATCAAACCCTCTATGTGTTATTTTATTTTTGATTATTTTGCTATAAAATTTGATGTTGGTAATTCTACTATAAATATATATCGTTGGCAATCTTTTTTATAAAATGTATTGCTAGTATTATTAATATAAAAAAAAACTACTTTTATGTTTTCATAGTGTTTTTTTTTTGGCGGCGGTGATGGGGGGGGTTCACTATTTGTCCATAGTAGAGAACCTAACATCCGCTAAAAGCCTGGATTATAGTAAGCCTAAGAATAACAACAGAGGTGTTTCCACGCTCCTCAAAACCCCCAATATTCCGATTAGAGGCCTTGTTGCGGGATGTAGTTTATCGTCATACCCAGGTCTTATATACAATTCTAGGAAAGGCACTTTGCAACTTTCTGGCATACTGTGAACCAGTTCTCTGTTATCAGTTCGTCCAAACGTATGACAGGCTGTTTCAGTACAAGCCTTCATCACTATAATCAAATCATATGTGTGATTAATATAACTCCACCATATGAAAATCAGATGGACACACATACATTTAAGAACCGTAAAAAGTACACGCCAACATAGTACAACGTTCCTCTTTTATGTTTCATATCATTTTAGGTCGCGGGCGCTCAACGAACTATTCCTCCTTGTCCTAGGTCTGGTGTTCATTCACTTTGACAGGTCAAATTATCTGCGCGCTGTTTCCCCTGATTTAAGCATACTCTGTCAGTGTTAAATTTTCCAAACCATCTTTAATCATTTTAAGTCAAAAAAAGTCAGCCGTCTCTTTCCATATCGCCGGGTCTCTTGAAGGCCATCATACAAGCAATAGTCAGACGTCCCAACAAAAAATAGAAATAAAGAACACACACACACATCACACCTGTTTTACTTCACAACTGTCTTTGTTTTCGTCGGAACACTCACCATTTGTCTCTATCCACCCTGATCATGACTTAAGAAAGACCATATTTCATCCGAAATGAATTTCGGAATAGTTTCTGACAGCAGTCCATACTTGTCTGAGAAGCATCATTCGTAGTTTGGGTAAGGTCTTCAGCAGAATTAATCTACGCAAAATATCTTATATCTTTAATAATATTTGATTTTAAGAACTATTTCTGCCTAAATAAACTTATGAATATAAAATATATTTCTTTAATCACACAAATTCGCATACACACACATATATGTATTTATGTATGTGCAAATGAAATGAGAACGAACCAAATATAAATTCAAACGTTCACAACAGAAATTTCAAAATTGGGCTCATTACAAAAGTAGAGCGAAAATTCTTTATTATATATTACATTCGAACATGTGTAAAACCGCTTCTGATTGCAGACGTTGGGTGATTGCATTTAGGATGGATATAGAGTGGCCTGTCATTGTTTACATATATTTGAATGTAATATCATATAATAAAATATATATATATATATATATATATATATATATATATATATATATATATATATATATATATATATATATATATATATATATATATATATATATATATATATATATATATATATTATTTTCACTATAAAAGAATATAAAAACATTGAAATCGCCACACAAAAGCTTTCTTCTATCATTACTTTGTAACACTTTAAGTACGATGAAAATTTTGGGACATGAAAGCGTTTTTGTAGCGATTTGAATATGTTTTATTATAATCTATATAATAAAAATAACATATATATATATATAATAAAAATAACACAGACACACATACATACATATATATATATATATATATATATATATATATATATATATATATATATATATATATATATATATATATATTGCACTACTCTGTATTGGGCACTTTTTTTAAAAGTAAATGCTACGAACAGTGGAATTTTACTCCAACTATTCTTTCTCTAATTTGGAGACACACACACACACACATATATACATATATATATATATATATATATATATATATATATATATATATATATATATATATATATGAAAGAAAAATATGGCATGCCTGATGTTTGATTAGTACCTGCTAACAATTTGATTCAAATAATTTTGGTATGGCTTTCAAAGAATTTCTACCGGAAGTAGAAGACCCACTTAAGTTTTTGTAAGTAAGTAATTGCATGCATAAGAAATAATAACGGAGTTTGTTTTACAAAAAAACGAGACGTCAGCATGTTTTATTTTTTTGCCTGCCGATGGCGTTGTCCCCTTGTGGATATCGTGCTAATGAGAAGAAATACTGTAGCACGTGCGCGATTCTTTTTGTTGACATGTAAGTAAATAACAAAACTATTAACGACTGTTACCTCCCCTGTACATGATCTATAGAAATGTATCTTTTGAATCGTACTTTCCATTCTATGAGCTTTTGTATATTCATCTCTATCAAATCTGCTCTTGCAGCCATTTCAAACGAAATGCTTGTTCGCTATAAGCACAATTAGCCAACAGAATAGCTTCAGCAAAATTGGAAGTCTGTCTTTGATCTTCGCTCGCAATCAACAATAGAAAAAGAGAATCGTAGAAACGACCTCATCTGGTTGGCCTCTTCAAGGTTCTTATGTCCTATTTAGTTAGAATAAATGAAATCTGAAAACGAATTCAGACAATTACCCATGTACATCTTTCATGGTTATAGCTTATAAGCAAGTATACACCTGCCTAGAGTCTATATACAGTAGATTTCGCATAATATCAACATATAGCAACCACGAAAGGTGGTTAGTATAAGTCGTTGCTCATTACAACCCCAATTGCATTATGCCGATAAAATATACACGCAAATACATTTCGCCCGGTTACACTCCTCTCGCATCTTTCGAACAGCAATAGAGGTTTATCCATTTATTCTTGTTTGATATATCTTCCGGTTTCTTCAAAGCTATTTTTCTTTTCTTTCACTCTCGGTAGCCTCTTGCTTCTTAGTGGCCTCGTCGCATTTCTTGGGGTGAATTGATTAAATAAAATAATTCAGTTCCTTGTAAACGATGTCCTATTTATACGGAATCCACTTCACATAAAAGTCTGTGCCTATTCCCTTGTCACATTATAATTTTAGCTTTCCTTTCTCGTATTTGGATAAATCCCCTTGAAATTTACAATCCTCTCAAGAGGCAGCTGAAATATGGATCACCCCCCCCCAAAAAAAAATGTCAATGTCGATGTTTTAGAGAAAATACAAACAAAAGTAAAACTATACTTAGCTTCAGAAAGAGACAGTTGAAATATATAGAGCAGATAATGAGGAAAGGGGGCTTAGAAAATTTGACACTCACATGACGTCAAGTGGGACAGGAATTCATCTCATAAATTAGAGAACGGGCTTGACGGAACATGAACTAGGAGAGATAGCAAAAAGGCAAAGTTTACTAAGAGCTACAAAGATCAGGAAATTGTGGAGAGCCATGATCTCCCACATCCTAAAGGAACACGGCACATAGATGAATATTTACAACATATGGCAAAGAAAATCTACGTACTAAAAAAATACTTTCAGTGAATTACTCGTTTGATGTCCCTCGAGGTTTACTAATGTGGATGTAATTACAATACTGTTATTGATTTTTGAGAACATTAAATGGTATGACAAAGAAGTCGTTTTTTCCCCTACAGTATTTGAATTCATTTTTTTTGGTTTTCTTTTTTTTTTTTTTTATCGCTCACCTGGTTTATGCTTCATACTCTCAGCGCTGAATATATAAGGTTGGTGCAAAAATAATGACGTAATAATGTCGTTTTTTGGCGTATTTTTAATGTCAAAAAACGACATTATTACGTCATTAATTTTGCACCAACCAAATAGAAAATTGCCCTCGGATGCCAGGATTCTGATTTTCAATTTACCTATATAAACAAATGTATGTAGAAGACAAACGTAATTAAAAAGAACCAAAAAAGCAAGTAATTACACGCCGCACTTGGCACGTCTCAAACGAAATTCAGTGTTAAGGAGAAAAACAGCAATTAAAATGAAGAGTAAACCAATGAATAGGCAAATATGAGACCCAGAGGAAATTTAGTTTAGAGGAAATATAGTTTTTGAACGAAATCAGAAACATCAGACCCTTATGATTCAAATCTTTATATCAGTTGTATAAAGATGAGTAACCATATTTTTCCAGTAGGACGAGTTTAAATCTGTCTTCACTGTGTTATTGCAAAGTTTAGATGCACAAGTTAACAAACATTGTTAGCCTGATAGCTACACATAAAGATGAAACTCTTTAGATTTTTCTCATAGTGAGCTCAAGATTGGAGGTGTTGAAAATTTCTACCGGCAAAGAAAATAGTTTTATTTAAACTATATGCCAGATGTTAGATTTGGGGCCAATTTTTGGATTCCGAAGAAAAATCTAAACATTGAAGGATACGTTGTCTTTTCTAAATTGATTTACTAGCTCACTTCCGTCGAGACGTTCTATCAAATATTCAATTATAATAATAATAATAATAATAACGAAATTTGCCAATTATTGCATCAAGCTTCCAGAAAATCTTAGCCCTGTTTGTCTACTCTACCTTACTTGCCTAACGTAATCTTGAGGCTAGTGCATGTGTATGTGAATTTAGACACCGTGCACTAATGGGATAATTTATTTCGGAAACTTATCATAATAGGAGTTGGTTTACGGCCAAATCACGATGAAACACCGGTTCCTTCACGATCACCGAAGTTAAGCAGCGTTCTCTAATAAAATCACACGCTGCTTTTACTGTCACTGAATTTGTAGCTCAATTTTCTTGCTTCTTTCAGTCTTACGGCCAGATCACGTCAAAATACGAATTTCTGTATGATCACTAAAAGTAAGCAACGCCAAGACGCGTCATTCCCTGGTTGGGTGACGGCTCAGACGCTCTAAGCTTGGACGTCCGTGTTGTATAATGGATTGGAATTGTTATGTGGAGAGGCCGAGTTCAAATTCTCGTTAAATTCACTCATGCGTCAGTACTTTTCGGAAAGATATAAATACAGTTCTACCCCCCTCTACAAGCTTTAGGTCAATAAGTAAGACTTTTATAAGTAATATCATTATTATCTCATAAGAATATTACAATCTAAAATATTTTCTGGCTTTAAATAATATCCAAAGGGTTGATAAGCCGTAAAAAACGAACATATCAATCAACTCAATAGTAGTTAAAATTTAGATGCTTATCTTCGTTGGTAGAGGTATAATCAAAAGAAAACCTTGTAGTTTCAACGAAGGATTTATTTCATTGAAATATTTCAACTAGCTGTTGTTAGACTTTGTCTCTCCTTTAATTTGAGTAAAACAGTGCAAATAAAATAGAAACGCTTAAGAAATAAGAAATAAATCATTCGTTGGAACTACAAGTTTTTCTTTTAATTATGGAAATACCAACAGAGATAAGCATCTGAACGTTGATATGAATAAGGCATGAACCTCGCTTAAAAAAGCGTATGTTCTTACTTTGCAAACGTCATCAACTCGGTTTTTTCATTGATTTGAATTCTTAAGCGTTTCTCGTTTCTTTGTTTTGTTTTATTCAAATTAAATGAGTTAGCAACATCTAGCAACAACTAGTTGAAATATTGTCATGAAATAAATCATCCATTGCAACTACAATTTTTTCTTTTAATTAATAGTATTAGGTTGGTGCAAAAATAATTTCGTTTTCTCACATAGTAACATATGTTAGAAAACGAAATTATTTTTGCACCAACCTAATAGTTAATTAAACCAAGGAAATATAAAGCATACTAAATTTTAAGGGGCCAAAACATTTAACCTATAGCGTGTGTTTAAGAAAGATGACATATTATTCGAAGGGAAAACAATCTAGTCATATTTTTTTTTAATGAGAAGCCATAGTTTATTTTTCAAGACTCAAGCAATTTCTTGTACAGTAGCTGTTAATGATCCCGCGTTAAAGAGTTAAATTTCCCAATCTTAGAAAATGTAAATTTTATATTAATATATCAAATGTTTTCTTTACTTAGTACGGTTTTATTATTATTATTTAAAAATCATTTTTGTGAGGGGTAATTGGTTGAAATTGACCTACACTGTAATGGCTTTATGACGTTTTCCGCTAAGAAAGCTAAACTTTCTTACATCTTATTAATACAAAAAATACAACGTAATGAAATCACCCGCTTGCAGAAATGGTTTTCATTATTTTGATGAGAAAATGTTCGTTGGTCAATTAAATTATATTTCATCCATCTCCCCCTGCCATAAGATAATGAAAAATGAGAAAACAAAAACAACAGAATCATCATGAATTTACTTCTGATTTAATCAATAACTGACGAAAATGTATGTGTTTCTTATTTTTCCTTTTTTTTTTATAATCATATTATCCTAAATAAGGCGATAAAGCCACTAAGACGCCAGGGGTTAGTTAATGTGAATGAGTATGCGAGGATTTAGTGGGGACAAAGGACAGGAAAAGAACATTACCCCGAGCGACAGAAGATGGCGATTGGCGTTGTCTTTAAACTTTTGTTGATCGTAGGTACCAGAGAAGCAAGAAACCGGACGTTATTTCCACAGGCGTGAGGTGCGTTTAAAGAAATTATTATAATAGACGTTACAGTTACATCTAGTTTCCAATCTAATAACACGTTTCAATGCAGGCGGTCATTATACCAAAGAAGGGAGCGCATTGCCCAGAAAATAGTTATAGAAAAGAGAGGGAACCATGTCATTGCAATGAGAAAGTGACAGAAGTGGTGATACCAGGTCAGGAACGATGACATTGGATTTTGTATCGGTGATCCAGATGAGATACTGCACCGTTCAATGTGGAATTTATATTAGTCTACAGCAGCCATTCTCAACCTTTCCTCCATCATTGACCCCCTCAGCTTTATGTATTTCTCCATTTACACCCCCCTACTTCATACAAAAAATTCATAGCCATCATAAAGCATTGATGTACAATTTCGTGATTAAATGAATGAATGATTTTTTTCATTCAAAATACTAAGGGTTTTTTTTAGTCAAAATACAGTGCCTAAAAAAATACTAAGCGACACTCAAAATACTGATTTCTTATTTAGTACTAATCTACTAATTTTTTAGTATAAGTTAATTTCTCTGTATAAAATTTAGTATTTATATTAACGTTTGTAGTCATTAATAAAAAAAATATTCATTTTATCCGCTGTATTAGTAGATCTACAAATTAATACTAATCATATTCATTTTTCAAAAAAAAACATTTTTTTAGTATTTTTGTTTTTGGCAATTTTAAAAAAATTTTGAAAATACTAAAAAAAAAAATTTTTTGAATGAATGATTATGAGTATTACTGACTAATTTGTGACTAAAAATTATGCAAATTAGTCATTAGTAAAAATGCCAAAACAGAAACAATAAATACTGACAAATACTAAAAATTAGTAAAAATTCAGTATTCTGATCAAAAAATTAGTAATCCATCATTCATTTGTACATCAATGTCATAAAGTGACAGAAAAACAAGAAGGTCAGGAACCTTTCTATTGTTTAGGACCTTTAGGTTTTGTATAAAAATAGTTTGATACATTTATATAAAAAAAAGAAGAAAATCAAACATTTTCTAAATAGAAAATTATGAAATTAATTTGTATTACAAAAAAATAATGAACAGAAACACCACTAGCATTATCAGTGGGGACACTGCTGATTCATTGAGTCAATCAGTTTGTTTTTGCGAGGAGGTGTTTCTGATAATGCTATTCTCATATCATCATCGTCTTTCAAGCGTTTTTTTTTTAATTATCAGGTACTTCAATTGTTTACCCCCGACTATATAATTTTTTTATCCCCTAGGGGTAAATTTACCCCTGGTTGAGACTCTAAAATGAACTGTGCTGAGAAAACTTGTCTGGTATGATAGAATGAACCAACATTCGTAACAGAAGATCTATCAACTGATTCAGCATAATCACTCCACTTTATGCCAATTGAAAACGTACGACAAAGAGGACGTAATGTGTCGGTCTCCCAGTGGTTACTATCAGACTTGCTGATGCAAAACAAAAACTGATTCTCTATGATGGCTGAACATAATAGTTTCGTTTGGGAGATATTTCAAATTTATAAGGCATTTCTTTTACCATAACATCTAATAACAAAACATCAGCTTCACAATCTCAATTCACAAGCCGAGGTGATGTTCGCACGTCGGATACGTCGGATCGTTTACGATAAATTACTACCGAAACAGACAAGACAGGAAGAACAAGCATCGTACCTCCAAGACGATATAACCCCGGAGGAAGTTTTTTTTTTTTAATTTTCAAAGACAACAAATCTTCTTGGGAGATGGGTACGGTCGAAAGAAGAGTTGGGAACATAGTATATATTATAAAGGGTCCACAATTTGCACATTAAAGACATCTCAACCAACTTAGGAAAATCCTAACTGACGAGGCTGATTTAATAGTTGTCAATCCTAAACATAAAAGGTATTGAGACCACAAACAAATAAAAGTTTTCAAAGTTATTCTATTTTGAACTTGGGAAAACAAGTCAACCAAGTTTTAAATACCTAGCCATTTGTAAAAAACGGAAACGTTTGTTTTCTCTATAAATTAAACGAGTCAAGTAGAGGAAAACCACTCAAAAGTTGGTAAACTTTCTATAAAAATATTCGTCGGGATTAATTTTGGTACAACTGATTGGCAGTCATTTTAAAGAGAATCTTCAACTTCTAAGCACAGGTTGGATTTTTCAAGGACACTGGAACAAGAAATACAATATTCATGATTAGAATGAGATCAGAGAGATCGATACAAATAGAGAAGGATGTGCATTTATGTTTTACAAATTGCGCAGAAGGTATGACAAGAATGTATTTGAACTACAATGAAAACTAGAAGAAAAGGATGTTTGAATTATACTGGGAGAAAATTGTTTGTATCCGGACAGAAAATTATTTGAGTAGTTACACAAAATAGCAATCGCCATGAGAAAAGGTAGTGTTTTAAATTTATTCAACCTCCACATTGAGGCTATCGTAAAGAACCCGTAGACCCTATCATGATTTATTGTTGGTGGACGTAATCTTAGCAATATGTTATGTCAATACGTATCAGTTCTTAAAATACTCAACTATCAGAGCTCTGGTGAATCCCCGACGGACTTATTAATCTGGAGGTGTATTAAATAAATGTTTCAAATATAAACACAAAAGGAAAATCTGTCTCTGATATTGTATATGTATTGCCTTAAGTCCTTAGTTTTAATACTCACTGCTCATGCGCACTTTCTCTTCCTCCTAATCGTAGTCATTATATAGCCTAGGTATTCCGGGTATGTTAATTAGTTAATTTACATATCACTACATCTCCCTGTATCGAAAGGGATTTATAAGCCCCTTGTTTTCTTACGCTTCTTCTAACTATCGTTTAGTTTTGGGGATTTCGTTATCAGTCTTAAGCTATAGGATCTTAAGCTATTTCTTTCTCTGGTAGATCTATCTCGTTTTATCTCGTTCTCATGACCGTATTCGTTCAATGACTGGCACTCCACGATTTCCGAATCATATTCTGCCTCTTGCTCATAACTATGTTCGTCTTCAGAGATTTCATTAATTGATGTATCCATAAACATTTCTACGTCAATTTCCTCTTCGTATTCGTCTTGTGGCTTTATTTGATCTGCATGGGTTAGTAGGCGACTCCGATTTTTTTTCTTATTACATCTGCGGTTTGTCCTTTTGCATTAAAAACATCCTCTTTCTCTACGAGTGTCTCCTTATTTTTCTTGTACCATATGCTCTCATTCGTAGAATATGGCATCGTTAAAAGAGTTCTGATCTGTTTTCCCATTAAGGCCGATGAATCTGCAACCTTCCTGCATGTGGTATGGTGCGGTAACTTGAAAACAGTGTAAGTAAAAAAAAAAGTAGAAAACTTCTACTTTCTCTTTCTGTTACGAACATACCTTCAAACAAAGTTTTATTATGTTTTTTTACTATCGTTTCAGCTGCCCCATTCGATTGATGTGGAAGTCCTTTGTAAGACGTACATCCCATTTTCTTTAGCCACGAATAAAGTTCTTCATCGCAAGACCCAATGGTGTTGTCGGACATCAGGTTTTTTTCGCATCCCGTTTTTGGAGAAGGTAACTCTTAAAATCTCTTAGCTCTCGCTTTAGCCACGAACGATCTTATCCATGCATGCACGAAATCGGGATTCTCTCATGATAAAGTTTTTTTTTTTCTATCATTGACGCCATTGTTGTGAAGTCATATGTACTTCATGTTACTACTTAATGCTCACGAGTAGTGGCCCTTCGTCTAATCAGAGAACATTATATAGCCTGGTTATTCAGGATATGTAAATTAATTTATTTACATATCACTATAATAATTTTATAAGAAAAATATATAATTCAGTAAAAAATAATTTCTTTCGCTTTTCCTTATTTGCCCATAGCTGGGACCCTAACAGCTGCTAACATCCCAGGTCAGGTAGACCTTGAAATAACAACGATTAAGAGGTTGTTCCACGCTCCTCACAACCTCCAATCTCCCGATCAGAGGCCTTACTGCAGCATGTAGATGCGCACACGACTAGATATAGATGGAAAAATAACGATAGAAAAATAATGGTTATCAGTATTGTGGTAAAGGCTATAGAGTTGGTCTTGTACAACTCTGATGACGAGTTCCTTTGATGGTTTTTGACCAATGATTCTATCCACGTTCTCTCTTTAGATGAATTTAACAGGAACTAAATATGTAATTATAATATTAACAGGATCTAAATATGGAATTATAATATATATGTATAATTATATATACTGTATTTGATGATATATCAAAAAAGGACACAAAATCGTGCTGCATCTTATATGGGAAGCTGGGGCCTCAATAAGGTTAATTTTATCCAAAAGTTCACTACAGCAAGATGTATTTTTATCCATATCCACCTCGCCCTAATATCGCGTTCTTTGAATAAAATGCTCCAAAATTCGATATCATGGTTATTATATTTATCCAAACGACATAATTATTACCTTCTCTTCTTCCTTTTTTTCAACCGGAAATCTTGCATTAGGGGTATTCTCTATCAATTCTTCTGACATATAACACCTTACACAGAATATTTGCAAAGCCATGAAATGCAGACATCAGCAGTCACTGAGTATTAGGTTTTATTCCGATTTTTTTAATGTTTAGGCTTGGTGATATTGACCGCCACCAACTCCACAGTGATAACTTAGGGGATATATTGTGGCCTATATGTTCAACATTCTGGAAACCTCATTCCCGAGATCAGTGAATATTTTAAGCTTTTCAGTTTCTTTGGCCTTGATATTATGGCCATTAGGAACCACCACATCGATGAGGTTATTTCCCTTTTTTAACAACGTTGACGTCTGATTTGGTGTCCTGAAGGATGTGGTTTGTTTCAATGATTATTATTATTATTATTATTATTATTATTATTATTATTATTATTATTATTAGACTTCTGCTATGGTCATACTACGTACCAAGTCTGAGGTAAGACCAAAGGCAGGTAGTGGTGTATCGTTATGGCTACATTTCATGATTTCTAACTCCCATAATATCACTAGCGTTAAATGGACAATGTTCTTCTTAGTGTGTGGACTATACCTTCAATACATTTTTTACATTACTCATGAACTGGGATTTCTAGGAATATTTTTAATGTGTTCTTGTGTTCATTTTTTATTATTTCATTCGTACCTATTATAAATGGTACTATTATTTTCTTCTTCTTCTTCTTCTTCTTCTTCTTCTTCTTCTTCTTCTCATTATTATTATTATTATTATTAGAAGTAGTAGTAGTAGTAGTAGTAGTAGTAGTAGTATTTTCGACACGTTAAATGAAATTATCATAAAAATTCTCAATTATTACTGTGATCATGTGCAATATTTTCAATGTCGACAGCACCACTATTCCCTTGCTTTTTATATACAGTGAGGTTTTCTGCTATAGCTAATTGTTTTTTTTAAACTTTACATGCTTAAATTCTCTAAAATATTTTTCCTGAAAATGCACTGCAAAAATGGGAGCACGTCTAATATACAGTCCAATATGAAATTGTAAACAGGAGAATATAAATAAATCTATACTAAAAATAGTGTAATTAAGACAATGCATTAAATGAATGTCTTAGCGTAAAGTAACAATTAGCCAGCTATTCTCAAAGAATATTCCTAACGTAGTGATTTCGTGCCACTCCGGATGCAACATACTTGCTTTCTTGAGCTAAATTAAACTAAGGGGAAGTTGCACCGGAAGATCTTGCCTAACGTATCCGTAATATAAAAACAAGTATGAACTTGGGAAGTCGATATATTGAACTGTGGATAAGCTTAGTCAAAGAACGAGAAAATTTTATTAAAAAATATCTTCACTTTCGTTTCCAACACTTTTCCTGACTCTAACACTTCGGCATCATCTAAGCCAGACTTGATAAAATTTAATTTCTTTTTTTTATTATTTTACGTTGCTTTTCTGCGTAATTCGATAGATGATTGGTTGTAAGGAAGAAGAAGAAGAAAGATCAGTAATCATATGTTGATGATTAATTAAGAAAAAGAAAAAAAATATATAATATACATAAAAAAAACTATAAAGAAAAAGATGGACGATACGTTAAAAATTGCATTAGACAAATGTCTAGATCCAAGCTACAGATGAAATTCAATGGCATAATCACATGGTAACTGCTTCGAGGAGCTGCTTTCGCTGGTTCCTAAACTTCATGAATTTAAGCGTTCTACTAGGCTGGCATCTCGCTTACAACTTTTCCTTGTCGAAACTGTTAAATGTAGCCGTCTCTTCTACTCCAATGGCTTCATGTTTCGCACCTCTCGCCTGTGGAACTCCCTTCCCTCTTCCTGCTTCCCTGATAGCTATAATCTCCAACTATTCAAATGTAATGTCAATCGACGTCTCCAGATCCCTTGATCTATCCCCTATCCTTCTCTTCATCCTTTCCTCTCTCTCACTCCTATCTGCTCTAGCTCCAACTCACTGTGAACCCATGCGCGCTAGTGGCTTCCCGCCTTGCTTGGGTTGAAACGCTTATAAAAAAATGAAAAAAGTATTATGTGTAGCTTAAGAGCAAAATTAGAAAAGGTGAAAAACAAAAGCAAAATATGATCATTTGTGAACAGGTCACGTGATTTAATAGATGCTCAGTTAATATGTGTAAATATCGGACAGACCAAGGTTATTTTTGAGACCTGCTCCAGCCATGTTGAAAGAGGTTAATGCGGGCAAGTAAGGAAGGACAAAAAAAAAAAAAAAAACCGAGAGAATTTCGTCTCTGTCATTCAGATCTCATCATGTCTAATCTACTGATTATATTGACACTTTATTTTCAGATTATTGTAGCTGTCTTTGTGGTTTGTGTCACAACTATTCGGTCGTTGTTCCCTCCGGCCTTCCTTGGGTATATATCAATTTGGTTAATATCCAGGGTCTCTGAACTGAACCCTTTATTTAATCTACGGGGGTAGACTCTTCTAGTTCTACTGATGACTACAAACTTCCCATTTACATGTCTAGAAACAAAATTTATCCATGATACATATTCTCATAATATACACATTTTACCTTCTCCTTAAACGTCTATATGCCACCTCATTTACGCCACATGGAATGGCTTTTGCATTGAGCGAATGATAGTTTCAAAATATAATAGGTTTGAGGTATAGAGTCTAACAATAACCGATTTTAAATGTGAATTAAGTTTAAGCGTCTGATGATTTTTTCATTTTCTTTCAGATTTAACAACTTAAATCATAAGCAATTTCAACCATGGAAAGATTCACAATCAAACAACGTGTTAAATTTATGAAAGCCTGTTACGAAAATGGACGGCCAAATTTATAAGTATACGGCCCAATGATTCCGCTAACAAATGCGACAATTTTGCTTATTAACGAATCCACCAAGATGAAAATGGACTTCATCACTAAAGCGAAAATTTTTCATCGGCTTCTCGTTGCTTTTGCACCCGAATGTACGGCGCTCCAAATAGTCTGCAAATTTCAGTTGTTGTGTCAACTGAATTTTGTAAGCCTATAGAAACAAATCTTTTGTCAAAATTCGATGTAACGCTGTTGTGGCGACGTTTAATTCTTGCGCGCCATGACGAATAGCGGTGTCTAGATTTTCGGCCACATTTTCGTGCACCCGAGCAATGTTTTCAGGTGAACGGCGGAGATGAGCACGCAATGGTATTTTTTTTTTTTTTTTTTTTTTTTTTTTTAAATTTTTGCCGACCCAGTTTGTTTGAATTTATCAACATTATTTTCCAACTGCACTCTCGGTTGGTCGATTATGCTAACAAAATAATTGCCAATTGCGCGAAATGCATTTCTGTTTGAATGTCCATTTGCGTAATAGTCTTCGATAACTATAACACGGTGTTTGATTGTTAATCTTACCAGGGTTGAAACTGCCAACGACTTAAGTTGTTAAATCTGAAAGAAAAAGAAAAAAAAATCATTAGACGGTTAAAATTTATTCACATTTAAAATCGGTTCAATTATTGGAACAGCCTATATTATGTATATAATAAGTACACGTATTAATAATTGAAAATAGTTTGAAATAAGAAAATATGTGAGTATTTCCTGCTAGATGGAAGTAAGGGGAAATGGAATGGTAAGAAAAAAACAAACATTATGAAAGACGTACACGAAATATAAAATGTAGGGCGCCAAGATTTACAACGTCCTGGAGAACTACTTAGAAATATAGATTCTGTTCGACGACAGCTGAATTCGAGCATAATGGCCCGGAGAGATAGAAGACACTGAAGCTCTGCCCATGAATCTATAATAAAATTTCGAAAGCAATTTATTTTACCCCGGAACAAAATTTATTAAGTATCAAAGAGCATTATTGTCATTTTTTTCTCTTCCTTTTCTTTTGTGAATATTTCTCTTACATCAATAACAAAATAACTGTTCGATGACTTGTGTTAAATGAAATACTAAAGTCGTTTTAAGATATTTGAGGTCAAATTGGTTTTGTACAAGTCAAGTCAATCTAGAAGAAAAAAATAATCATAGACTCTTTACTTGCAGACAATAAATAAACATTACTTGAAATTATTAGGTGGTGCAAAAATAATGACGTAATAATGTCGTTTTTTGACGTTAAAAATATGTCAAAAAACGACATTATTACGACATTATTTTCGCACCAACCTAATATATACATTATAGTAACAAGAAAAAATTGGATCAAAGTATGAAATAAGTTGAGAGATATTTTTTTAAAGCATTTCACCCCAAGCAAGGCGGGAGTGCCACTAGCACGCAAGGGTTTACAGAGAGTGACGGCAAGAGTAAAGAGTAGTGTTTGGGTAAGTATTGAAGGACAGTGATCAGGATCAGGATCAGGGCATCAGAAGATGTCGATTGACATTACATCTGAATATTTGAAGATTATAGCTATCAGGGAACCAATTAGGTGGAAGGGAGTTCCAGTGTCGTGAAGTTGTTGTAGTAAAAGACTCGGTTAGATTTAACTGTTTCGACAGTGAAAGGCTGGGACCAAGATGAGAAACTAGTAGCATGCTTAAATTTATGAAGTTGGGGTACCAGTAAAAGTAGCTCATCATAACGGTTTCCATGAAAATATTTGTATAAAAAGACAGATGGAAGGCACAGCACGTCTGTGAGAAGTGACAGTAGACGAGATGCCAGATCAGGACCTATCACATTGCATATACGTCTCTGGAATTTGTTGAACAGCAGAGACACCTGATAATATGTTCAATGCAAGGATAAATGGTAGATTTGTAGATTTGAAGGATGGAGTCCAGGTGAGTCAGGCGATAAAAAAAAAGAAAATCTTCTGGTGCGACACAGAACGAAGTATTATTCTGTTACCTGTTACTTTTACACTTTTTTATGGAGTTATGCAGAACGAATAAGCAACAAGTAAGTCTAAGAGAAAATGGCAAGAAAATAAACCCTTAGACACAGAATCCGGAAAAGACAGCTTAAATTTCTTAGAAATATAATGAGGAATTAGGGATCGTAAAAATTAACAATCACTGATCATAATGAAAATAACAGAGATAGAGGAATCTAGAGAGCTACCTATCTGACGAACTTGTGGGAATAGAGGGTGGATTGGGGGGGGGGAATCATTAACAAAGTGAGAAAAAGGCTAAGGGCCTCCATATATGGGAAGATTTGGAGAGCCATGACTGACCATGTCCTGAATTGACGCGATATAGAGAAGAAATGTTACCACAACCAACTTTAATGCTAATTTCCTTCATCTCGTAACGCATTGTGACTCTTCAAAACTTATTTTCCAATATATGTAAATTGCCATACATTATTGCTAAATCCATTGGACTGTTTTCAAGTAGTCTATTCCGTCGTTTAAAATTCACTCTACACATTTTACTTGTTGACTAGTATCCAAAGTAAGAGATACCACTTTATTATTTCGCCTATAGCTTTCTTCTCCAATCGGTGGTATGTGAACATAGCAAACTGATTTCACTTTTCACGCCGATAAACTTCCATAAGTCAATATTAGGATTTATAAACAAATCATTTAAAAACATTCATGCATTCTAAAGATTACATATGAATAAATACATAGATACTTTTTCCTATTCTCCTCCATATTTCATTCTCTGAGGAAGCTTTAATAAAAGCGAAACATGATAGGTCTATAAAAGTTTCCTCGTTGTTCCTTATCTTATCATCATATCAAATTACATTCCATATCGGATCTATATTTGATCCCAATCTCTCTCTCTCTCTCTCTCCCTCTCTCTCTCTCTCTCTCTCTATATATATATATATATATATATATATATATATACGTATGTATGTAAGCATCTATACGTGTGTGCGTGTGTGTAATCTACAATCGATATATATAAAACAGAGGATGCATGTGTGTCTGTGTGATACCTTTTCACTCGAGATCCATACAACCGATTTTAACCAAATTTGGCACATACATTGTACAATATAAGTGATAGGTTCTTAGC
Organism: Acanthosepion lycidas; assembly: GCA_963932145.1. Classification (NCBI taxonomy): domain Eukaryota; kingdom Metazoa; phylum Mollusca; class Cephalopoda; order Sepiida; family Sepiidae; genus Acanthosepion; species Acanthosepion lycidas. The sequence continues at coordinate 102,062,360 of OZ010583.1, forward strand.
AAAAAATCGATAATTTTCAAATTAAGTAATCGATAAAATCAATCAAAACGTAAAAAAGAAGATTATAGGAATTTATGAAGAAGGTTCTACGATTTTTCTAACATGACAAAAGTGGTTACAAAACTTTCTCTTGCAGGTTTCTCACTGACTGATTCTACATACCAGTAGCTGTACCAGCTGAAATTCATCATCAAACTAGGATATAACTTGTGAATGAGTGATGTTATATGCAGCAGAATATAGCCAGCAAACACGAAAATCTTTTGTAACCGCTTGGTTACATAAATCATATGGAAAGAAAAGGGAAATCGCCGCCATCTGTGGGATCAAGTTGAAATCATAGACAAAGAACATCATTGGAAAATTCTTAAACTTAAGGAATTAGCACATATTCTAGACCACAAAAATCTCCTGAGCCGACCAAGTATAGAAATGAATACAATATCGGATTCGATAATTTTTACCAGAGATCATATAGCAATTTTCATTTTTATTTTTGCTTTTTGCTATGTTACTCCTAATTACTGCTTGCCATGTGGGATAAAAGAGATCGAAGATTTTAAGTCAGTTGAACAGATGATACGGGATGCTTGACAATTTTTAGCCATTTCGCAAACAGTCATCTTCCAGCTACTTCATCCAATCCCCACTTCCCATTTTATCTCAGGCACAAAGTAGGAAAACTTCACACTCTATTTATGTCTTCTATATGAAATTAACATTTTTCCACTATTTACACACTCATCTTTTGTCGTTGAAATTTCAAGAATTTATTTTTGCGAAAGCAAAAGAACTTTAGTGTGGGTCATTTCTTCTTTATGTTTATTAACCTATTTTGGGTGATTTACAATTCATGTTGCAGAATGGTATTGAAAATATAGTGACTACATGAAGAAAAAGCGATTTTCTGCTAATAAGAAAAAAATGTTTCTCCATATATTTATTATTCAATAGAAAGCGAAATTTGATTTGTTCAAACAAGAGCCAAATCAGATGCATTAGACATAAGAATTGGAAATTTACTCGAACGTTGCAGAAAAAGACTCCCGTGTCGACTTCAATTATTTATTTGTTAAACCGACATAAAAGAAACCAATAAAAAACTTTCAGACCTGAAACAAATTAGTGCAGGGGAGTTATAACTCTGATTAAATAGTTATAGACCCCGCCAAAAAAAATAAAAAATAAATAAATTATATACACAAAAAATATTCTCGTGAATTTGAGAAACAACTGGACGATGAAACAATAAAACAAGTATTATTTATGTTGTAACCTAGGAAGGATTACTGAATGAGGAATAACCAAAACAGAGGTTGTAAACGAAATTGCAATTTTTATAAAATCAACAAATACTCACTAACGGTGTGAAGTAGGTAAAACACTGCTAGTGGTGGACTACATAGAGAACAAAATTACTCCCACTTCCAATAGTGTCCAAAGTATTTATGAGGATTGGGACATACCCATTAGTGATCAAAAGTTACGCTATATAACAATTTCTTATCTGGTTATTATGTCATGTTGGAGAAACGAGACACAGTCATACTGAGTACAATTGTGATTTTGGGGTCAAATGCAAATCAAATATGGATCGGAATGAGACAGAATGATAAGATAAAGAATAAGGAAAGTATATATAGTCTTTCTCATATTATTTTTATAGATGTGTATGATGAATGTCCAGATAATTTAGAAAACACAAGTGTCTGGGGTTTTACCTAGAATTTCTGTTGAGTGTTAAAAGATAAATGCTATTATGGGCTAAAAAGCAGCGGAAATTTTCGCTGAAGCACGTGTTAACAACCTGTCTGTGTGAACTGCCTGTCAGATAGGGAGAAAGTCACGTGTTTGTGTGTGTAGAGGAGGAAAGTGATTGAGTCTCATTGGTTTAGAATGAATTAATTAATGATAGTTATAATTGTTCTAATTATTTTATAATATTTATTTTTTGACACTATAATAAATTGTTTTCTTAATTTATTTATGGACACAGCATTAGATTTGGGGCAACACTAAATCGTTTCGGAGCCAAATCCTCCTGAAAAGCATCGCTTCCTTATTTTCCTCCCTCTATTCAATTATGATATACAAAATTGTTCTCTTACAGGATGCTGTAGGCAAATTGTCGCCATTTTATATTTTTAATTTCGCACATGCGCATTGTTCCTTTTTGTTTATGTCGACTGCACAGTATACTAGGGTCAGTTGGGCTCCGACTGTAAGAAAACGAGCACCATGAGGCGATTCACTCCGCCAGAAATTTGGAAACGGTATGCTGTATTACTTGGCATTCGCGCCGGAAGCTCCAATACGAATATTTCAGAGTCATTGGACGTCAATCTGAAGACAGAGCAGAGGATTCGGAAAGAGTTGAATGAATCTAATGGTGATTAAGAAGGTACGGCATCTCAGAAAAGTCACTCTGAAGGTTCTGATTTGTTGGAGAGGGCCTTAGTCTCAATATGTAGGTCTACATCAAGTACATGTAGGTCTACATAAAGTACCTTTAAGAGGTAGTGCTGCCCTGCTTCAAGAGGGTGGCTGCTGGAAGAATCTATATCTGGCAACAGGAATCTGCACTATGAAAATCAAACAGGAGAACCCAGCCATGACTCTCATACAATTTCTGCGACCACATCACCCTTTACATCTAGTCTCCTTACCCCACAGACTGAACCCCCCTCGCTTATTATGTGTAGGGCGCAGTTGAGCGAGTGACCAGCTAAAATCTTTACCAAAGACGAACTAAAGGCAAGGATTCTGGCAGCATTGAACAATTTAAACAAGGAGACCGTCCACAAGAGATGTGGGAGATTCCCAAGTTGTCTGGAGGCCGTGGTTGAAGCCAGTGGCGATTTTCTTGAATAAATTGACTCTTTAGTATTTCAAGATAATTTTGTGTAATTTTGGTAAATATATCTGTAATATGTGATTTTTATTTTGGTGTAATTTTGAGGATAATTTACCCATCGCACCCTGTAAGAATAAAAAAGATGAGGACATATAGTCGGAATGTGAATAATGTAAATAACAAGTATTGTATTCGTAAAGCGTACAAAATATGCGACATTACGATTCCTCAAGGAAAGAAATGTTCAATTTAAAAAGAGGAATGAAAAAAGGGGACATTTATAATGGATTTCTTTGCCAGGGGTTTAAAGTAAAATTGGCTATCTACTCATAGTATGAAATTTTAGGTTGGTGCAAAAATAATATCGTTTTCTCACATATATTACTATGTGAGAAAACGACATTATTTTTGCACCAACCTAATAAAACGATCGCATACACTTGTCCTGTTCTTCTCTAGTGTTATTAATATATACATAGCTACATGAAAAAATGAGAAAGGAAAAATTTAAAATCACGAAGTCTTTATTTTTCAATGCAATCATCGCATTGGTCATCTCATCTAAGCCAACACTTATTCATCACACATTCTTCTATGTTAATATTCGTTCAGGATGGGTTGCTCTCCACAGCATCCTATCCCTGATTCTGGGGGTAGATTTCCTTTTAATTTCCTTTTTTAAAGTCCTTTTTTAACGCTCTCCGTTAATGTTATGCTCAACTTTCTTCTCTAGAACCACATCTGTTGCCGCCATTAATAGATCAAATCTATCAAATATTAGTCATGTGCATCACCTTCTCTCTCTCTCTCTCTCTCTATATATATATATATATATATATATATATATATATATATATATATATATATATATATATATACATAGTTTATGAAAAGCTAGGTAATCCATATGGGTAAACCCAACGAGGATAAAATCCAGAGAGCTCAATGTAAATCCAGAGCAAATGATTTAAATAAAAACAGACCACTTTAAGGTTCCGTGTTTTTATACATATATATATATATATATATATATATATATATATATATATATATATATATATATATATATATATAAAACGAAGAATAGTATGATATATAATCCGGTGTTCTTATTGATAATTTTTATTTTTATAAAACAATGCTCAATGTAAATTTACCGAGCATAAATATTATAAATTACCTGATTTAACTGATTTAAAATATTGTTTTTCGACTTCGAAGAACCCCTATTTTAAATCAGTTAATTTATTATATATATATATATATATATATATATATATATATATATATATATATAAAATACATTATCTGTTTATACGTTATTTTTAAAAGTTTGTCGGACTTTATCCATTTTATAATATATATATATATATATATATATATATATATATATATATATATATATATATATACGCAAACATATATGGGAGTATGTGATATCTTTATCAAAATAATGTTCGTAAGCTTAATATCAAATGTAAAAAATATCTGTGTTACGCGATTACCGCTCTATAAGCCCGACGAAACGCGTTGTACACGATTTTTCCACTTTCTTATTCATTTGCCTAATATATATATATGTTAGTGATTATACATAATATCCAACGTCAATAGTACGACACGGAGTTTCATGCAAACGGACAATCTTCCGGTTCAAAATAGCGACTGATTGTTGGATGGTGATGTAATTCTTGATCTCGTGTTGATGAATTGAAATTGTGTGTTAAGGCATTTTTAGTTTATTTATTTCATTTTATTATTGTGCCTATAATATCATAATTAATATTTATAATTTATATCGTTCCAATTCTTACGTCCGGAAGACGAAAAAATAATTCTATATAAATTATATTTGAAGTTATGTAAGCATGTTATGCATCAAGGAAGATAACTCTCTTTTTTTGCATAAAATCCTTTGCTGTAGCATTTAAAGTAATGTCTTGTGGAATAAACTTAGTACTCACGATGTTAATATCATAATAGGTCGAAAATGTATATCTAATGCGTTTGGAACCTAGCTTTATACTTACAAAGGCGAAATTACATATACACACGTTATAAATTAATCGTGTGCGGTAATGTGGGATTATATATGTGTATAGGTATACAACAATATTATTAAGAATGGGTTCTACAAATATTAATAGGTGTTACATATATAAATATTCGTAAAATCTATTTTAAATCTATTTTAATCGACGTTAATGTATTTGATAAAATGCTTAGTTTTATGGATACATATAGCGATCAACTGGCTTCTCGTGTTCATCAAGTCCCCTAACTGTAGAATGGCAACAACAACAGCAAGAGACGTTAAACAGGAGCGGATGTAAAAATGGATACATATTGTTTATTAGACAATGTCATATCCTAAGACAAAAACGAAGTGGTAATCTAACAAAATGCTAGTTTTTTGTTATTATATATATATATATATATATATATATATATATATATATATATATATATATATATATATATATATATATAAGACATTTTTTATATTTATACGTTCTTTTTATAGATACAAATATTTAAGTAAATGCTCTGTTTATAATAAACAGTATTAACAACATTTACCGGCATGAATATAAAATGTCTTAAATAATTTTCGGACTTTGTCCATTTCATAATGCATGACGTCATTTGTTTACATTTGGATACGGATTGAGCAGATATGAATGAATGAGAAAAAATCATGGAGAATTGTGTTTAAAAAAACCCCAGTAAAATCGATGTTGCTAACCGAACGCTCCTCTGTGGCCCCATCGGTTAAGGCACGTCAGGCTATATGACGGTTCCGTATAGGATACAGTTTCGATTCTTGTCTGAGGACGCATATTTTCTATGAAAATTTCTCGGACATTCAGGCAGATAAATGTTGTTAATACTGTTTATTATAAACAGAGCATTTGCTTAATTATTTGTATCTATAAAAAGAATGTATAAACATAAAACATGTCTTAAATAATTGTCGGGCTCTGCCCATTTCACTATATATATATATATATATATATATATATATATATATTGGAAACTCAAAAAGTATAATTTGTCGAGACACCTCATTTTTTTTCTTAGGAAATAACAAGTTTCAAAGGTATATGTTTACAGGAGAAAATGTAGATTATCAGGTTTTTGAATAGGGATGATTTATTAATCTAAGATTTTAACGGTTAATTATAAGGATATCATAATTTTGACTGCTATCTTGCTAGAATTTGACAATTGCTTCTTCTTATATTTTAGAATAAACTTGTTGCATCATATAAAGCATATCTTCTGTTAGTAAGATCAATTCCGACGTAGTATAATTTGTACATTATTCTTCTAGTACTGCTGGTAATATTTAGTTTAGAGATATATGCGTTTAGCTGACATTTTAATCTTGAAGAGTTAGTGCTGCACTTGGTCAAGAGAGTGGCTGCTGGAATACCCTATGTCTGGCAACAGGACCCTGCATCATGCTACACTAGAAAGGGAAACCAGTCAAGGCTGTCGATTTCTACGACCACGTCATGCCTTAGATCTGGCCAAGCTAACTCCCCAGACTAATTATTATGCGTGGGGCCCGTGGAGCGAGAGGCCAACAAAACTCTTTGTAATATCAGAGATGAACTGAAGGCAAGGATAATGGCAACATCCATCAACTTAAACAAAGTGGTCATCCAAAAGAGATGCAGCAGATTCCAAATTCATCTGGAGGCAGTGGTTGAAGCCAATGACGATTTTATTGAATATATTCACTGTTTAGTATTTCAAGATAGTTTTGTGAAATTTGGGAAAATATATATGTTAAAATGTTATTTTCATTTTGGCGTAATTTAGACGACAATTTATCCATCGCAACATATATGTGTGTGTGTGTGTGTGTGTGAATCTCTCTGTGTGTATGTATGTCTGTGTATATGTGTCTATGTAAATATATGTGTGTCTGTATGTATATCTGCATGTGTGTCTGCATATATGCGTGTTTTGTGGGAAATGATAATATCGAAAAAAATCTATTTGACGTCCTATATACAATACGCAACAATACGCATACACAAACGCTCATACATACATATACATATACTTATGTAATTTTGAATCTGTTCTTATGTCTACATTTCGTAATTTTCTCTTTACGTTGATTTATTAGTTTGCATTGATTTTTGTATTTTATTATCCCGATTT
>OZ010583.1:102074389-102109389 GCA_963932145.1 Acanthosepion lycidas
GCAATGTGAGTTGCGCTGCGTGTTGACTGATAATATGCGCGATGCTATCATTGAATTAGGATACGACTTGATTCAGAGTTCCAGTTCATTACATGGGTATAGTCTTTATCAATCGCCGGAAGTTTTCCCAATCATCGAATTCATAAATTCAATGAAATGATCTCATCAGAATCCATTCATATTTCTGGCAAGAAATCCAATTCAAATATATAGATCTTTGGAGATAACAGAATTATTTTTAAAAATAATTTCACCACAGGCAAGACGACAATGTCAGTAGAATGCAAGGGGTTACAGGGTGTGAAAGTGAAAAGAGAATGAGAAGACTGACTATAGGAAAAGATTGAGGGACAGTGGTTAAGAAGGTGCTGATTGATACTGTATTTAAAGTTTTAAAGATGGAGGTTATTATGGCAGAAGGGCAGAAAGAAATTGGAGGCAAGTTCCACTCGTGGGAATTGCGAGAGAATAGAAGTGGTGGTTGCATCTATCTTGTTTAACAGTAAAATAGTGAGACTTAGTAGCCAGTCTAGTAGCACACTTACAATCCTGTACTTAAAGCACCATGGGGAAAAGCTCATCAGTTGCTGCGAACATTTTTGTAGAAAAAAACAGAGTGAAGTCACGTTAGGTCGGCGAGAAACAGAGCGAAGACGTAGTGCATAGTTCAGGATCGATCGATTACATCGCAGATCTTTTGAATTTTGTCAAGAATCTCGAGATGTACAGCAGAAGCAGCAGACGAGATATGGCAATTCTTCTTCCAAGAGATAGATCATTTGTTTTCTCTAAAAAGAGCATCACATCTACTTATAATTCTTTAATGTATATAAAAATGAATTCACAGAAACCAATATGAGATTGTAAACGACTAATCTGTATGTATGTACCTTGAATACATCAATCACATTTGGGAAAAACTAACATTTAAGCCATATATTTAAACACCATTTAGATAGGTCCACCTATCGTCCACTTAATACTGCTCCCGGTATTTTGAAAGAGAGTGAAGGTTAATTCCTTTTTTCCTGTTTAGGATTAGGTTTCCAGTTTCTTCTAATGTCTTCTTAAACTCTGTACTTCTAATATATTAGTCTAAACTATGAAATTTGTACTATTAATGATTTGACGATTTATTCTGAAGTCTTATCAATCTCTTTCCCTTCTTGGATACCTTTTTTTGTCTTGTCCTGGGTTGAAATGATTAATATATATATATATATATATATATATATATATATATATATATATACATGCTCTGTTTATAATAAACAGTATTAACAACATTTACCGGCTTAAATGTCCAAGAAATTTTCATAGAAAATATGCGTCCTCCGACAAGAATCAAACCTGTATCCTATACGAAACCGGCATATAGCCTGATGTGCCTTTATCGATCGAGACACGGAGGATCGTTCGATTATCAAGGTCGATTTTTCTGCTTTTAAATTTCAGTCTCCCATGAATCTTTATCGTACAATCATATCTGCTCAAAGCGTACCCAAATGAAAACAAATGACGACACACATTATGAAATTGACAATGTCCGACAATTATTTTAAAGGAATTTTTATGTTTATACATTATTTTTATAGATACAAATATTTACGTAAATGCTCTGTTTATAATAAACAGTATTAAATAACATTTACCGGCCTGAATGTCCGAGAAATTTTCATAGAAAATATTCGTCCACCGACAGGAATCGAACCTGCATCCTATACGGAACCGTCATAAAGCCAGGGGTGCCTTAACTGATCGTGCCATAGAAGATCGTTCGGTTCCGTAAAGGATACAGGTCTGATTCCTGTCGGTGGACGAATATTTTCTATGAAAATTTATCGGGCATTCAGGCCGGTAAAAGTTATTAATACTGTTTAATATAAAACAGAGCATTTACGTAAATATTTGTAACTATAAATAGAATGTATAAACATAAAAATGTTTAAAAAATAATTGTCGAACTTTGTACATTTCATAATATATATATATATATATATATATATATATATATATATATATACAGGTAGTAACTCGTTGGTATAATCCAAGAGAGTCCTATTAACGTACTATAGAATTTTAAATATTAAAAATTAAATGTCAAACCTGACTCAAAAAGAGCGCTCAATGTGTATTTTCATTATACAGAGCAAAAATATTTTATACAGTTGGAATAAAGATACCATTAGTGAGTGATCATTTTCGTCCGTGAATTTTCAATTTTAAATTCCCAAGATTTTTCAAATTGCTTAAGGTCTCACTTTTCGCACGAGGACTGGCAACCTGGAAAAATAAAAAAAGAGAGAGAACAAAATACGGAAAAAAACGGGGTGTTAGTAAGGAAGTGTAAATGTAGTGATGGTCAGAGGTAACAAAGAGAGGAAAGGACAGAAGGTGTAATAGCTACAGGAAGTAAGGTAGGATATGATATCGTGCAGGTAGAAGTGGGCAGGGAGAGAGAAGAACGAATACGATGAGCTGACCTACATTTTAATGGAAAAACGACTGAAGGTTGATTCAACGGAATTGCACAGAAATTAATAAAAATTTGAAAAAAAAAAGAATTTATGTAAAATATTAAGAGATAAACTCGGTGAGATGAAAGAGAGATGATCTAGAATTATTGGTGTATTAAATATACCTATATATCAGAACCTAAATAAAATAAATGTTTTAAAGATTTAGAGAGAATTTGGTATATATATATATATATATATATATATATATATATATATATATATATGCCCAAACACATTACGAACACTTGCACGTCCATCCATACATACGTACATACGCATATATACATACATAGATTATCTACATACATATATCAAACAAAATGCATTTACACATATGCTAGCATAAACATTTTAATTTTTCCCTCGCATCCAGATCGACATATATCCAATTAAATTTACATTAATTAATAAATAATAATGAAAAACACTAAGTCTGTATTGCTATTTCCGCAGGAGAATGGAAGCAGCGTCTGTATACCTATGAAATTGATAATGTCAGAGATTTTTCATTGAGTATATTTTGATTTTAATATTTCTGGCCTCTCGTAACCAAGTATGCAGCAATACAAATGCATGCAAGTGCCTGCTCAGGCGCTTTTGATCCGCGGCTTATCTTACAACAATGCTACATCGATCTTACAGTTTATGGGAGATAACTTATAATTTGGTGTGATCAACAGTTTGAAGAAGGTCAGGAGGCTGGTATTAAAATTTTCCCCTACTCAGTTCCGTTCATCATGCTTGTTGTCTGTTTATCGGCATTTCCTAACGGTTCCGCACATTGTTATCAGTTCAGCATTTTTTGTAATCTTTGTAATAGTAAAAGAGTAGAACGTACTTGCCAAACTAGTAGAACGCTTAAATTCATGTAGTCGGGGCACCAGGGAAAAAAAAAACTCGTCAGAACAGTTGCCATGAAAATATTTGTTGAAAAGACAGAGGGAAGCCACGTAAGAAAGTGACTGAATTCGAGATGCCTGCTCAGGATCGATTACATTACAGATCGTTCTTTGCATTTTGTCAAGATATACAGCAGATGCAAAAGACCAGATACTCAACAGCATTCAATGCACAGACGAATGGCAGATTTTTAAATGTGCAAGACGGTTTTTGACGTGAAAATTGTTCTGTCACTACAGTGAACTATCTTTCCTATTTTCAAGAACTCAGCTCCTTGAAAAATCTACCGGAGTGAGATGCCAATCCATGTCTTATCGTCGGGGGTGCATTTATCACTTGGCTACCTGATTCTAATGTCTTGAAAAAGACTTTAGCAGCTTCTGGAACAAACTCAATCGTGGTTACGTTTTTCTAACGTGATTAAATCACTTCTTTCTTTATTTAAAAATAGTTTTCCAACTGAAAGTTTTATGAATAAAAATATATTCTCTTTCTGTTCTGAAGTCATTGCTTCTGTAAAATAAAAAAAAAAATCTTTTGTTTAAATTTGCAAATATGAAGAAATTTCTTTTGTAGACGCGTCTAAAAGCAGAAGTAGAACTTTTATAAACTTAAAAAATAATTTCTTTTATTCTAAAATTTTCACTGTCTTTTTTTTTTTTATAGGAAAGAAATATGTCTGAATGTAATGAAATTTATAAGTTGTCTTTTTGTTTTGCTGTTTGGATTCTATTTTATCTCGTCAACTTATAACTAAATTATTTAAGATGGACAAATATGGAATAACACAAGTGGAAAAAAACAGGTTTTACATTCTCCAACAGGAATGTCGCAAACCTTGTCAAAAGTTCAGACAGTAAATTGTATGACGTACAATAGTCGAAAATTAAGAAATTTATTCAGCTATCATGTTTTCTTACAGATTATAAGGTAAATAGCCCTGAAGGTGCCACGCCGTGTATTGCGCATACAATCACGAAAAAAAAATACAAATGCATTATTTACAATTGAAAACAACTTACGAACTAACAGAATAAAATTAAGATACGAACAAAAGATTTATTATATGTTAAAAATATGTTGACATTTGTAGACATTGAAAACGTCATCTCTTAGAGGCCAATGGATGGAGACATTGGGGAATTAATGTCAGATTATTTGGCCCTTTCTTCGGCAGCAAACTGCAGCTGCATTTAAAATTCTTCTTCTTTATGTGGCGTGTCGCCTTATGACGTAAGTGATCGTGGCTCTCCAAAATTTCCTCTCCCATGTAGCTCTTTTTTTTTGAATATACGCTCTTTCAGCGCTAGAGGGCGTCGTCAGTGATGTTCTAGAAAAGGATCATTGGGCAGTTTCGGGTCTTTCAAACATCATACTGACCTCACCAAATCGACCCCCTTCAGAGCTGATCAGGCTCTGAAGCGCCCTCTAAAAAAATGCTTGTTAACACAGACTTTTATAAATACCCCGTAGTCACACATTTGATTGTAGATTGACCAACAGCCAATCACAGCGAAGCAAATTCTTTATAAGCTGTTCACGGGTAATTTCATTTTTTCCCCTTCTCTTTACTTCCCTCCTTGGTGGACACCCCCTCATCGGATACTCAGAAGGTAATTTTTTTTTTCTTTTTTTTTTTTTTTTTTTTCTCTTCTTCCTTCCTCTTCCTCACCCACTTCCCTTCACGTTTCATTTCACCAGCAATAATTACTATATACAGAAATAAGAAAAATAGCCATTAAAATTAATAAATAGATTACGGCGAGTCAAGCCAAGAGTGCTTATAGGTTAAAAAAAAAAAAAAAAAAAAAAAAAAAAAAAAAACCGTTTTAAACTTTACGACTACTAAGAATATATATATAAAATAAATAAATTGCAGCGAATTAAAACTGAGAGATCTTAAAATATCTAAGAGATGTTCGACGAAAAAAAAAAAAAAAAAAAAAAAAAAAAGAAAAAGTGGCATAGGAATAAATAATTAATAAATTAGAGCGAGTTAACCCAAGAGGGCTTAAAAATATAATAAACGTTTAAAACACTTTAACGGATGAAAAAAACTAACTATAATCTCGTTTATGCGATTAAAAAGGAATAAATACAACGAATTAAGCCGAGGATGCTAATAAAAATCTTAATGAAACGTTTGAACCATGTTGACGAGTAAAAAACCCTAACCTATTTATTATAAAACGTTAGAAACGAAACGCGAAGAGGGGTTGAAAAAAAAAAAAAAAAAAAAAAAAAAAGAAAAACATCGGTGAGAAATTCGTGATCAAACAGGCTTTGCATACGGCCAAATAGTATCGGAAGAAGAAAAAGGAAACCGGAAAATAAAGTCAATAGAAAGTCAAAAAACACAGGGGATTCCTCATCAGTAATAAGGGACGAAAATGGTTGAACAGACTATCGAAGCTGGATTTCTTGGGAACGTAACGAAATTAAGCATTTATTCTAGATACTGGGGTAACGGGGAATAATGAATATTCAAAAAAAAAAAAAAAATTTTTTTTTTTTTTAGTGAAAATAAATAATAAAAGAAATAAGAGAAAAATATGTATAATGAGAAATAGCATGAGACGAATACTTCTTTTCCTTTGAGGGTTCGTATGTATTATTTACAGTGGCTTTTAACGAAACCATGAAAAAAAAAAAAATTATATATATATATATATATATATATATAAAAAGAATAAATAAAATAAATAAATAAATTAAAATAAAAGTAAAGTAAAAATACCAAAAAGAAACGACTGTTTTCGATTATCCTCAAACCGGTTACGGCGATTTTAAAAGTTATGACATAATTTTACACTATTTACATTACATTTGATACACAATGATGTATTAAAAAAAAAAAAAAAAAAACAACCATCTTTTTACATTAAATTTAGGATTTCCCCAGTTTGCTTGACCATACACTTGACCGTTTTAGCCATAGCCATTTGGCAGTTCTTTCTGCTGTTTCGGTGATGGTTAGAATGGCTTTTCGTTTTTTTGATCCCACAATCCCAATGTCTGTTAAGGCGCTGACTAATGATCTTGCCACAAAACCCCTTGTGCCTACTTCGATTGGTTTGCAGCATGCCTTCCATCCATTAATTCTACAACTTTCCAATAATTCATCATATTTCAGTTTTTTTCTTTCATTGGCCTCTTCAGCGTTATCCTCATAGCAGACTGTTAGTTCCCACATAATGACCTTCTTTAATTTATTCGAAAAAAGGACTAGGTCTGGACGCAATCGTGTTTTGAAAATGTGTTCGGGGAAGACTAGCCTTTTACCTAAGTCGACTCTGAGTTCCCAGTCTGTTGCACATGATAAACAGTTGGGTGCGGTGATTTTCTTTAGGTTCGGTTTCGCTCCAGCTTTAATAAAATTTATAAAATTCATGTTTGAATTCGGTTTGTTTGTATGGATGGCTGTGCTAACGACCTCCGCAATTTCTTTTAATATTTGGTCATGGCGCCATCTGTACCGACCATCTGCTAGAGCTGTTTTGCAGTTGCTAAGTATGTGTTTTAAAGAACCAATTTGATCGCATAAGGGGCATAAAGGCGATTCTGTTCTGGTCCATAATTGCAGGTTAACGGGGCTTGGTAGGAGGTCATAGACAGATCGGATCAAAAAGTTTATGCCCAATTCATTACGCCATAGATCTGACCATCCAACTTTCCGAGGTATCATCGTCTCCCACTTTGTCCATGAACCTTGTTGTTTGAACCCAATCATCATAGCCACTCTCAATTCCTCTTCCCCTGCCCGAATTTCGTCCAGTAAGAGATTATGCTTTTCTTTACCTACGGCTTTGTCAATTCTAACGGACGGGAAGAAACCCAGCCCTGCCCGACCTGTGGCGACAGTGCCCAACACCACTTTTTCGCGGAGACGCTCTTCTGCCACCTCCAACTCCTTTACGGCCTTCCATTTTCTCCCGGTGTAAACCTCGATATCTGCTCCTGCCACTTTTGGGTCCTTGGAGAACTTGTATTGTATTAGTGTTCGCACCTTAGCAACTTTATATTCTTCTACGAGGCTTCTGAAGGGTAGTTGAAGAGCGTTGGAATTTCCGTAAAGGGCAGCGCTACTTAGACACTTTGGTAGCCCTAGCCATTTCCGTAAACGGGAGTTGATGTTTTTTTCTATGTGTTCTACGGTAGAGGTAGTAAACTCATAGATGGACAGTGGCCACAATATTTTGGGCAGAATGACATGTTGGTAAATCCAAGCCTTGTATCGTCCGGGTAAGCCAGACTTGTCTACTTTATCCAGCCAGGCTTTTAGGTTATCCTTTGTTTCCTGGATTGCAACAGAGTCCTTGAGGGTATTATCAAAGCGCTTACCCAGGTTCTTGATCGGGTTTTGCTTTATGGTCGGGATGTACTCGCCAGACAATTTAAAGCGATCCCTCTCTGAAGTTTTCCCTTTTTTTACCACTAATGACCTCGATTTGGCGGCGTTGAAACTCATTCTTGCCCATAAAATGAGTCCCTCCAAACCTTTTAATAACCACCTCGCACCAATCACAGACGAGGATGTTATAGTCATATCGTCCATGTATGACCTTATTGGCGGTTGACGTTGACCAGATCTTGTTAACGGGCCCCTGCATTCTGTTTCTGCCGCTTTTATTAACATATTCATGGCCAAGGAAAAGAGCGTAGCTGATATGGTGCAGCCTGTTATTATACCTTTTTCCAATGTATGCCATGCAGATGTTGTATTTCCTGTTGCCGTTCTCATTTTAAAATTGTTATAATAATCTACTATGGTCTCTATAATTTGGAGAGGAACGTGGTGGCGGTTTAACGATTCTTCTACCAATTTGTGTGGGATAGAGCCATAGGCATTCTTAAGATCCAGCCACAGAAAAGCCATTTCGCCCTTATTTGCTCTCACGTCTTTTAACAGCTGCGTGATAACACCGGTATGTTCTATGCACCCCGGCATGCCTGGAACGCCTCCTTTTTGAACGGAGGTGTCGATATACTTATTCTTTAAGAGGAAATCTGTCAAACGTCGATTCATGATGGAGAAAAATATTTTCCCCTCGACGTTCAAAAGGGAGATGTACCTAAATTGATTTACTGTACTTGCTCCCTCCTCTTTAGGGATCCATATTCCTTGTGAACACCTCCATTGTACAGCTATCCTCCCTCTTCTCCAAACAATTTTTAACAACCTCCATAACATACGGAGCAGCAATGGGCAACGTTTATAAACCAAGTAAGGGACTCCGTTAGGTCCAGGGGCTGATCTCGATCTGGCTGTTTTTAAAATTGTTTGAACTTCTTTCAAAGTAGGTTCTTTTGAGTCAAACGGGTATAACGGCAAATTAGGCGTGATTAGAGAGGAGTTTTCTCCTAGCTGTATATGTTTATATGGGTCACTCAAAGTCATTTTAAGGAAGTTGTTTATTTCCTCTGGGGTAGATGTTAACCTTCCATTTCGTTTATCACCTAATAACTTCTTCGTGAAGCCGTATGGATTAGAGACGAAGGCTAAACGTTTGCGCGCCCTTTCCTTCCTTCTATTCCTGTGCCATTCTGCTCTCCGTAGAGATTTCATCTTGGAACGGATTATGTCACGTAGTTCTTGCAGAGGTCCCTTTTCTTCCGGTTTTGCCTTTTTATATTGCTTTCGGATAGCTCTTAATTCTGCTCTACATTGTTTGATTTTACTTTCCCTTCGATTTTCTGAAGCTTTTTCTTTCGTCTTCCTTTCCTCGTATCCGAAACGCTCTGAAGCGTAGCTAACTATGATTTTCTACATAGTACTTAAACGGGTATCCACCGAGCCTTTTGAAATTGTCTTTAGAATTTCGCTAATATCTAAATCGAAGTCGTGCCAAGCTTTTTTGTCTACGGCCACAGGCCATTTGATCTTTTTTTGAAATGACTCAGATGGTAATTCTGGAGATACTTGTGCCTCTGCTAGGAAGAACTGGGCTCTGTGGTGAGCTTCCCGGCCCTGCATTTCCTGCGACTCATCAGGAGAATTACCTGTGCGCTGCAGATGGCTAGTTTCCAATTGGCATTTCATTTTGGCTTGATGGATTTTTAGGCCGCGTACATTCTTGCATTTTTTCCCGCATGGGCAAGTCGTAATCATTGTCCGTGGGTTAGATACTTGGTTCGTCTCCGGTTGATCCGTCCTACTAGGGATCTCATTCTCCCCCCCTCTCGGGATCCCTTGGGGGTATTTATTCTTATTAGTGTCTGTAGCCAAATTTTGATCTGCATACCGGGTAGCTAGCCCAGGAATGCTTTAAATTGTGGTCTCTCCTCACCGTCAATTGACTTTCCAATTTGTCATCTAGTCTATTCCTAGTAGTCATCCGGCCTTTCCCGGACGTCACTGTCTTGACAGGAAAAACTGCTTTGAATATACGCTCTTTCAGCGCTAGAGGGCGTCGTCAGTGATGTTCTAGAAAAGGATCATTGGGCAGTTTCGGGTCTTTCAAACATCATACTGACCTCACCAAATCGACCCCCTTCAGAGCTGATCAGGCTCTGAAGCGCCCTCTAAAAAAATGCTTGTTAACACAGACTTTTATAAATACCCCGTAGTCACACATTTGATTGTAGATTGACCAACAGCCAATCACAGCGAAGCAAATTCTTTATAAGCTGTTCACGGGTAATTTTATTTTTTCCCCTTCTCTTTACTTCCCTCCTTGGTGGACACCCCCTCATCGGATACTTAGAAGGTAATTTTTTTTTTTCTTTTTTTTTTTTTTTTTTCTCTTCTTCCTTCCTCTTCCTCACCCACTTCCCTTCACGTTTCATTTCACCAGCAATAATTACTATATACAGAAATAAGAAAAATAGCCATTAAAATTAATAAATAGATTACGGCGAGTCAAGCCAAGAGTGCTTATAGGTTAAAAAAAAAAAAAAAAAAAAAAAAAAAACCGTTTTAAACTTTACGACTACTAAGAATATATATATAAAATAAATAAATTGCAGCGAATTAAAACTGAGAGATCTTAAAATATCTAAGAGATGTTCGACGAAAAAAAAAAAAAAAAAAAAAAAAAAAAAAAGTGGCATAGGAATAAATAATTAATAAATTAGAGCGAGTTAACCCAAGAGGGCTTAAAAATATAATAAACGTTTAAAACACTTTAACGGATGAAAAAAACTAACTATAATCTCGTTTATGCGATTAAAAAGGAATAAATACAACGAATTAAGCCGAGGATGCTAATAAAAATCTTAATGAAACGTTTGAACCATGTTGACGAGTAAAAAACCCTAACCTATTTATTATAAAACGTTAGAAACGAAACGCGAAGAGAGGTTGAAAAAAAAAAAAAAAAAAAAAAAAAAAAACATCGGTGAGAAATTCGTGATCAAACAGGCTTTGCATACGGCCAAATAGTATCGGAAGAAGAAAAAGGAAACCGGAAAATAAAGTCAATAGAAAGTCAAAAAACACAGGGGATTCCTCATCAGTAATAAGGGACGAAAATGGTTGAACAGACTATCGAAGCTGGATTTCTTGGGAACGTAACGAAATTAAGCATTTATTCTAGATACTGGGGTAACGGGGAATAATGAATATTCAAAAAAAAAAAAAAAAAAAAAATTTTTTTTTTTTTTAGTGAAAATAAATAATAAAAGAAATAAGAGAAAAATATGTATAATGAGAAATAGCATGAGACGAATACTTCTTTTCCTTTGATATATTTTTTAATATATTTTTGTCTTTCTGCTATTTCTCCTAAACCCTGTTTCTCTTATGATCACTAAGTATATTATCCATTGTTTTCATTTTGTCTTCAGTCTGTCTTGTGAGTATCAGATTTTCCATTCCCTCTTTCCTCATTATGTGCAATAGAAATGTCAACTGTTTATTCTTGATGTTATTTATAAGTATCCTTTTCTTTTCCATTTTCTTTAAAACTTCGTTGTTGCTCATATGTCCAGTCCATGGTCCCCTCAGCGTCCTTCTGTAGAACCACAATTTTTAAAATTAGCTTTACTTTTAATGAGTTAATCATTTTGGGATTTTTTTAACTTTATTTTTTAATTAATATTTTATTCAACTATATAATCACCTTTATTTTCAATGAAGTTGCTGTTTATCTGGAAGCTCACGTTTTTAGAAAAATGGCGCCATATTTGAACTCTTGAATCTTTTAATACAGACATTTTTTCCCCTCAATGCGCTATGAGATCGTAAAAAAATATTAATCAGTTGGTGCAAAGTCAGGAGGGAATGAACAGATCGATTGAGTTCCATTTTTATCCTATTTTATCAAATCCAATCATGAAATATCAACGAAGATATTGCCTATGGGACTCCTTTTCTTTTTATATGCCATGTCCTTTGATGATGTAGGCGATCATGGCTCTCCACTTCCCTCTATCCCTTGCAGCTTTCAACAAGTTCCTCGACTCTGCTTCCTCCCCCAGACCACGTTCTGTCATCCACCCGGTCAAGCTCGCTAATATGTCACGCACTGTTTTCGCTTATCTCACTTATCCTTTATTCGACCCGTGAGTGAGTATGAGATTCTTCAGGCCCTCCTTTCTCATTAAGGACATATTCCCAGTTGTCCCGGATCCAATTTATGACTTAAGAGGCCATGGAAGTCGATCTGTTCAGTATCGAATGTTAATTGGAGTTCTCGGTTGGTTCTTTGGCCCTCATATCTCATGAAAACAAAAATACGCAGAAATGCCGGCCGGATAATGTTTAGTGCCAACAAAGTATAATTTGGAAGTGATTTGAGTCATTGTTGCTTGCAGCCTATTCACAAAGTTTAACCAGCGGCCTCTGATCACAGTAATTATTACTCATAATGCGTTGCTTACAGGTAAGGATAAAAACTTCAATCAGCTATTCTAAGTAATGCATTGTGATATCATGCATCAAAGAATGTGAAATGTCTCAAAAATTTCAGAAATAGGATGTCGTACCCAATTGGCATCTGCCACCAC
Organism: Acanthosepion lycidas; assembly: GCA_963932145.1. NCBI lineage: Eukaryota > Metazoa > Mollusca > Cephalopoda > Sepiida > Sepiidae > Acanthosepion > Acanthosepion lycidas. Next base: position 102,086,755 of record OZ010583.1, read on the forward strand.
ACACTGTTCGAAACTTAGTTAAGGCGGTGTTGTTGTGTGACTGTTCAGATTAACGGGTGTCGTTTTTGCGGATATATGAGAATGATAACGGATAACTTTAAAATGGAAGAAGTTAGTGCTCGAGAAATCATCCACTTGGGATCCTCTTCCACAAAGAAACTGTTCAAGAGAAGCTGTCCATGAGAAATTCACTCTTTACGAAGGGAATGATGCTGGTTAGCCTCAACGTAGCCATTGTGGCAGGGCATAGCTTTTAGGGTTAGAGTTTGTGATTCTGAACATTTTTCATGGCAATGGTGATAGATTATTGAGAGGTTTGCAATATTTCATCTATAGAAAAAGTGGTGTAAGATGGAAAACAATTCATCACTCACAAGGCACATAGAGGCTTTTGGGATCTACCAAGACTAGAAAATGAAGACTCGGAAACCCCATCCCAGATATGCCAGCAGTACTCCATTTTCTGATGTTACTCTTGTAAAAGTAGAGCATAGAAAGATGAGTGAAGTATTTACTGGATGGGTACAGGAAACCGATCATTTTTTCCAGTATCTTTGTCGATGGGTCGTATATGCATGGTCAAATAAAGTTCTAGAGTGAGCTTAAATTCCGACAGTCTGCTATCCCATTATTCAGATATTCCTATTTTTTGCACCATTGCCCACATTCACATGAAAAATCTTCCACCGTCCACTTATTTAATAAATATTCAAAATTCATAAAAAATGTTCAGTATAAGTTTGTTACTGTTTCATAAACTGACTTTATGTCATAGTAAGAAATATTGAAATTCATAAAAAATGTTCCGTATAAGTTTGTTACTGGTTCATAAACTGACTTTTTGTCATAGTAAGAAATATTGAAATTCATAAAAATTGTTCAGTATAAGTTTGTTACTGGTTCATAAACTGACTTTATGTCATAGTAAGAAATACTGAAATTCATAAAAATTGTTCAGTATAAGTTTGTTACTGGTTCATAAACTGACTTTATGTTATAGTAAGAAATATTGAAATTCATAAAAATTCTTCAGTATAAGTTTGTTACTGGTTCATATACTGACTATGTTATAGTAAGAAATATTGAAATTCATAAAAAATGTTCAGTATAAGTTTGTTACTGGTTCATAAAATGACTTTATGTCACAGTAAGAAATATTGAAATTCATAAAAATTGTTCCGTATAAGTTTGTTACTGGTTCATAAACTGACTTTATGTCATAGTAAGAAATATTGAAATTCATAAAAAATGTTCAGTATAACTTTGTTACTGGTTTATAAACTGACTTTATGTTATAATAAGAAATACCAAAGTGTGGTAATAAATATTGATGATGTATGAGATGAATGCTGCTACTACTATTACCGTATTAAAGAAAAAACCTTGAACATTGAAAACAATATAATTTAGTTTTATGGTTAGGGTTTGGTTCCAAGTATTGACACAAATTTAAAAGATTTTTGTTAATAATTATAAAATTGTAATGAACATACACTATTAGCAACTAATCAAAATTGAACGAATACTTTTGTTGTTCTTTGTCTTCACTTAGCTGACTTATATCCAAAATCTGTTATTTGATCCAAAGAACTATTTGAATGTTAATGACACTTCTGAAGACTATACAGAAAATACCAAAATATTCGTTATTTGCGGGGATATTTATACCTTATCTAAGAATGTGACCGAGTTATATGCAATGGGTCTCCTGTTTATTTTTCGGGGGGTATTTGTTTATTTTTTACAGGTTCTTAGCATATCTCCTTTGATTTATTTTCGGGTAGCATACGTTGAAATATCTTTTTAATACACAAAACCCTATATCTACCACCAAAATTTTCAGTGAACCACTATTTTCTGTTCAGTTGTTCATTGCCCACCTAACGGTTGGAATCGCCCGCCGGTGAGCGATAAAATCCAGGCTTATTAAAAGCAATATATGTTTTGACATTTGATTGTTAAATTAATCACATAAATGATCACCTAATCGCATTGTTTTTGAGACACCAAAGCGTAATTTCCTTTTTAGTTCCATCTTTAGTTTTGTTATAGCAGACAGTTATAGCATAAAATAACATTGCTATAGCAGACAGCTATATCATTAAATAACATTGCTATAGCAGACGGCTATAGCATTAAATAACATTGCTATAGCAGACGGCTACAGCATTAAATAACATTGCTATAGCAGACAGCTATAGCATTAAATGCATTGTTATAGCAGACGGCTATAGCATTAAATAACATTGCTATAGCAGACGGCTATAGCATTAAATAACATTGCTATAGCAGACGGCTATAGCATTAAATAACATTGCTATAGCAGACAGCTATAGCATTAAATGCATTGTTATAGCAGACGGCTATAGCATTAAATAACATTGCTATAGCAGACGGCTATAGCATTAAATAACATTGCTATAGCAGACGGCTACAGCATTAAATAACATTGCTATGGCAGACAGCTATAAATAACATTGTTATAGCAAACGTCTATAGCATTAAATAATGAATTAGAAAAATACTATTCGACTCTGGTTGATACTAGATCATTGTCTACTAAATACATTATAATTTTTGTTATAATGTGGTCAGAAAAGTAACAAATTATGAGATGTTGTTCATTCCGTTTCTCTTTATAAATCTTCATCTCTTTCTGTAAGAAGACATGCGAAAAATGGATGTTATATACAGTAGATCTTAACTTTAATTAGTGAAATACAGTGAAAGCTTTTAAACCTCTTATGTGCCGTTTCCTTTCAGGACGTAGGCGATCATGGCTCTCCACTTCCACATATCACTTAAAGCTCTCAACAAGTTTCCTACTTCTGCCACCTTCCTCAGACCACGTTCTGTCATCCACTTGCTTAAGCCCACGAAGCATGTCCTGCCTTGCTTTCCCTTGTCTTTCTTTCCTTCTATTCGACCTGTGAGTATTAGATTCTTCAGGCTCGCCCTTCTCATTACGTTTCAGAAACTTCAGCTGCCTCTTCCTGATATTAACTATAAGCCTCCTCCTTTTTTGCATCCTCTCTAAGACCTCATCGTTGCTGATAAGCTCGGTATCCTCACCATATATCTCCGTCGCCTCGCCTCGCTTCTCTTCTTCTTTGTGTATTTGCTAAATCGATGGCATCCATATCAGTTTGATTATATCTATATATGTATTTATTTATGCATGAATTTTTACTACCATAGTAGGTTTGCATGAATAGCTAAAAATCCATAATTAGCACTTGAATTAATTAACCAATAACGATGCATTTTTCCTGTAAATGATTCCAGGATTCAAATTCAGATTAAATATTGACTATTGTTTATAAGAAAAATTACAAAGGAAACGTTACAAATTAAAGTCTTTTTTCTCTATTAGCCGAAAAGAATAATTTGCTCTTGTTGAAAATAATACTGAGAAAGAACTTAATCGAGTAGTTGCAAAATTAATGGCCTGTCTCTTTATTTGGTGCTTCTTACATGTAAATGATAGTAATTATAAATACAGGTGTTTTAGTTAAGTAGGTTCTCTCGTCATTGAAGTTTGAACATAGAAGTATTTTCTCCCCCAAAATATATTTCTGTATTTGTAAAGATTTGAGATACCTTACATGATCTCGGATTTTTTCAGTTGTTTCAACCGAAAAATCCACAGCAAATTTTGTTTAACCAATTCAATTTAAGCAAAGCGATAATGCTACTAAGTCGCAAGGGGCTAATGGCATTGAAAGAGAATGAAACGATTTTATAACGAAGCTGAAGCACAATCCTAAGCAGGGAACAAGGAATGAATCTCTGCTCCTGCTCAAAAGAAATGGGAGGAGTTAGAGCTTGGCATCATGAAAACCTATTCAATCGTACTGAAAAGGAAAAAAAATAAATAAGTAAATAAAATTTCAGTTGTTGATGAATATTAGGATCTGGTGCTATATATTTAGAGATCCTTGATAAAATCCAAATAACAATCTGCAATGTTATTGGTCTTGACCTGACACCCCGGCTTCCGTTACTTTCCAACGGCCGTAATATCGCTGGTCTATGCCTATGTTCTGCAGAACTTTCCATTTTGGCACCTAAGACTATATAAGATTAAGCGTAGTGTTAAATCGGCGGCAACATTTTATAATTTTAGAGTTGAAATGATTAGACGAAATCATAAGTTCTATGTTAATAGTTTCTTCTTTTGTACTCCCCACATGTAGAACTCCCTTTCTGCTTCTTGTTTCTAAGTCAACTTTGATCTTCAAAAATTTAAACGAAACTTTCTGTCTTACTTCCTGGATTTTTATTGTTTCTCTCCTTAATATATTTTTTCATATTATCTAACACTCAGTTACTCCTCGCGTCTTGGTAGCTTTATTGCTTTCCTTGCGTAAAATTATTGTTTTTGTTCCTCTGACTTTGAAGATATGACCCGGTCATTTTTATGGAGTCGATTTAAGACTTATAGCTGGCTGCTTGCTTTCTGAGTATGTCTGGCTACTTCGAAGACTAGCTAATCTCTGCCGAAGATATTTGACCATGCACATTTGTGACACTTCCAAAATCAAATAGCCTACTTGTTCTGTAATGTAGCTATGCTGAGCTGATTTTACTTATATTTTCTGTGAAAGAGTTCACAATCTGGAGAGATCAAAAAATTAAAAAAGGTCAATAATCACGGTAACGACGACTTGAACCAGCCACCGACGGATTCCGAACTGTAATACCTATGCTTAATGATTATCTATGTTAAGTGTAGATTTTAGAGCACTTTTGTCCGGCAGACCAATTTGTAGAGGTAACGAATTTTGTTAACTCGTAGTCCCAAGGTGTTGTAATGTTGTCTTTGTTTAAAATAGCCGAGAAGGCTGTAGTTAGAGAGAGTATCGAAGGAACAGAAGACTAGTCTGTGAAAGCAAAGAAGAACAGGTTTATTAAATCGGGAAAAAACTTAAGTAAAACTACCACACCGCAAATCCTACTCTAATATGTCTATTTGACATAGGGCACCTCGAGGTGGTGTAATGGTTAGCGAGCTTGTCTCGCTAGAACAATTACAAATGAGTAATGAATTCGATCCTCATTGGGTGCCCCTTACATTCGGCCTTGTGCCACATCCACGCTACGCTTCGAAAATCGCTATCTCTATTTGACATATTGATAAATAGGAGTAGTCCATTTTCAAAGTATTAGGGAAGAGAATAATGTACCCAGAGTCTTACTCAACAAAACTAATGTTTGCCACTCTTTTCAGTCGGGGATTTAATACCTATTTACTATGACAAACCGACCGTGGTTAAATTCGAAAGCAGATCTCATGATCGAACTGCTAACGTTGCCAACATTCGCTCCCAACGCCCACTGAATAGACGCTTAAGTGTTAAAATTACAATTAAAATATTAGTAATAAATAAAAATATTTATTTTTCAGTGCAGAATTTGAGAATAAAAATATCATTATATTAGAAACACTGGCGTATTGGAAATTATGCGGGTCCTTGACTAATTGGGATGAACAATTTAGTGGATATCACGCAGAGAAACATGACCCGGAGGGCAGATCTAAAATCGCCCTCAGCTGGCAGGGGAATACGCATGGTTAGGTCGTCTTGCTAGGATTTATCAGACTCCAAAGTGGAAAATGAAATTTGGCAGATATCTCGTCAATATGATCGGCTGTGTACGTGAGCTCAGTAGCAAGCAGATCTGGATGTGAGGTCTGTGCATAGCGTGAAGAAGAGCCATGTTTCTCTTGTTGATGCTCCACGACACAAGGCGAAATCATGGTCATATTAATGGTGGTCGTGCGCGTAGGGGAACAACATTAATGCCCTTGAGTGGAAGAGGGTTTGGAGGCTGATTTAACCTGTGCTCAGATGTTGCTCACCTGCTTTCTAATACTTCCTTAATGACCCACGGATGAATGGAGAGACAAGAAGGCTGATCGACAGGCGGGCATATATGAACACACGGACAAATGGTCGATTGCGTTGATGTCATGTCCGATGGAGCTGGGGTATTTGGTGAAGAGCAATGAACTCTGGAAAATCGTTTTTGGAGAGTTTTAGATTGAGAGAAGAGAATAATTTAATGAAAATAATCGGGTCAAAGCATTTGGAAATATATAAAGCCTAATGTATGTCTAAAGGCATACATATGTACATATAACTGGGGTCTATCGAAAAACATTAGTTATCATGTTTTTCTTGCAAAATCTTTGTTAATATTTGAGTTTGATTCTCAGTATTGTGGCTAAAAACCAAACTGAATTATTATGGTTATATATCAGACTAAATTAAAATTACTGTTGAACTAAGAGCCATTTACCCCTCATTACTATCAAGAATGGACTTGTAATTGTCTAGAATAAAAGAAGATAACATTTCAGCGGCTTGACTAGCTGACTAGTGAATACGAATATCACGACAGACTCGGTAGAGTTAAGTGTTGTGCTTTGCCAGACCTCACATCACAACACTTACAATTAATTAATTTTCTCCTATGCTTAATTATTATCCGTCTTAAATGTATATCTTAGAGCACTTTTGTCTGACAGACCCATTTGATAGACTAACGAATTCAGTTACTCTTTTAGGGAGCAGTGAAAAGGAACAGTGATGAAATTATACAGCAGAGGAACTGAAAATTATAAGAACAAGAATTGAGTTAAAAAGGAAGAAATGAATGTGTAGTTTGATATATGTAGTTCATACTGTGTCACGGTCTTCTCTCAGGATGTTAAGTGCAAAGTTAAGAAATGTCATGGTTAGCACCTGGCCTGTAATTCTGATATAACAGTTCCCAAACATGGAGAGCAGATTGCCAAAGCGATTTACGAGTTTGTGGCGGAGAAAAATCTAATAATGCAGCCCATTGCATGTGTTGGTAATGATGGAACCAATGTAAATGTAGTATCAGAAACTGGAGCCATTCACCATCTGTGAATGTTAGTTGGTCGTCCGCTACAATGGGTCAAAATTCAACTTCACGGACATAAGCTGTCTTTTCACCCTGTTTTCTATTACTCTGATGGTAAACCAAGTGCTTCTGAGCATTTCCGTAGTCCTATTGGAAATTAGATCAAGGATCCTTTGTCTGAGCTGCCAGTTGTTACCTTCCAGTCATTTAGTTTCACTGAAGTCTGAGTGAAGAAATGGAGGAAAAATCTGTCCTTGGATCAGTAATATCATTATGGGATTTGTAAAGGTGTCCTTACAGGTGTTGTTGATGATGACTTACCTGCTACTGAAGCAGGTTCTCCCTGCGTTTCAAAGTGGAATATTTTATGGAGTATAATCCTCAGGCTGTATGTAATAACATCAAGAACGGGACACAAGCTGAAAGGAATTGTCATTCCAATTATAAAGTTCAGTGCTCCAATGTGGTCCTACATTATGATGCACCCTTACGTAATACACGGCCCAAGGAAAGTATTACAAATACTGCTATATATGAAAAACTGGAATAGTAAGTGTCACAAGACCCCATTTTGTCCTACTCCTTTACGCTTATACTATAAAATAAAAAATATAACTTAAAATGGTGACTTAAATCTGTAGCTACTAGATGCCCTTTTTACCATACGAAAAGAACTTATTCACCAAACTTTCGTAATAATAGTATGAAACCTTCTAGAAGTCTCTAGAAACTTCTACTGAGTTCTAGAGGATCCAAAAATAAATATAAACAGGAGTTCATATCAACTAGCCAGTTGTCTGCTGAACTTACAGCCACGACTGTTGAGGTCGACTCCGGGCCTTTTGAATCAAGAACAAAGCTTCGACCTAAAGAATCTAATTTCCTACAATACTCGAAAATAAAAGACTATCGGTAAGTACTTCACCCTTTTTCCTTGATATTATTGACCAAACTTATTTATTTTATATATATGTGAATATCAAACTATTTTTAAGAAGAAAATAATATGATTTTTTGCCTAGTGACGAATTCCCATCCGTCGCCTTAATCTTAACTGCAGCGGATTTCCTCTTCCACTTCCTCCATTATATAGTTTACACGTTAAGCCAACTACTTTCTGGGCTCCCGCATACTTAGTAATTTGTAAGCATTTCCTAACTCATATTGTCTAAACCTCATCCCTATTGTTCTAAAATATATTGTATTATTTGTAAAATAAAATCCGCATTTCGTTATTGGATGTAATCTCTTTTCTTCAACATAAATTTCTACGAATCTGGTTCTTCTTATTTTGTGTTGCGCCAGCCTTAACATAAAGAAATGACGATATGAAGAAGAGTGTCCATAGAAATGCGCCAACACAGATCACCTTCTTGGTATGTGTGCAAATGAGGACGTGACTGTCTCAATGATAAGATCAATTCGAGAGAAGAATCAGCCAAGGGAAGAATGCAATGACATATCTGATGTGGAGGAAGAAGATTCTACTGCTGCTGTTGACAAGGATTTGTTAAACTACGGTAATAATGAGGAGTACTGTGAAGATCGAGATGTGAAAGAGGATGCGCCTCTTGTTTTCATCCTGAGAAAATTGGTGACTCCCAAGGAAAAAAACAAAAAACTCAAGACTGAGTCTCATTATATTGCTTCTCTATCAGATCAACAGGTTAAGTACATTCTCGAGACACCATTAGTAGTGCCCAAACAGTAAGCAGACGGTCGAAAGAGGAATAAAAGGGATGACTGAAACTTGCCCTGAAGTCATTGGGTCTAAAGCGATATATTAGGCAAAATTTATTGTCTAGGAAAATGATTCCCAGGTTCCGCACACACACACACACACACACAAACAGAGAGAGAGAGAGAGAGAGAGATAGAGAGAGAGAAACTCACTATTAACCTGCAGTATTTTAATATTATGTACCTTTTGAATAATATTGTAATTAAATTGATGTCACTGATGTACAATATATCATTATCTTGGCAAACAATAAATGGCACCTATTTTTTGGTGTACAGTAAACGATGACAAAAAGACGATAGCAATGCTTCAAGTAAAGTGGGCCTGTAATGGCCTGAAAAAATTTACAAGTGTTTTTTACAATCATATATACGATGCATGAAAAGTTTCTTTTTCGGCCAGAACCACCGGGAAGACAGGACAGAATTGCAACAGGCAGGGTTATTACGTTAGAACATGTCAAAAATTTAAACACTGCCCCCGGATTTTACTTTCCCTATCGATATCTGGGAAGCAGACATGTCAAAAATTTGAACACTTCCACCAGATTTCGCTTTCTGCGCAGATATCTGATATTCTGACGACACCTCTTCGAATAGAATAACAGTTTTTCGGATCGTTGATTAATCTTATCCACCATGGACACTAATGAGGATAAACGTAATAATTTTTGTCACAAACAAGGACATTCTTATCGGATGAACCCTGATGAGTAAGCTAACATAGCAAATATTTATTATCTTTCTCAAAAAGGGTTTTAATAAACAGTACGAATATCTCGAATATTATCACAAAAAAGCTCAGCTCAAAGTAGTTGAGATTACGTAAGAAGACATGATTACTCTTCTGTTTTGTAAATGTTTACAGCAGAATGATATTTAATTTCACTTTTATTCGGTACCCGGATATTGTAGTCTTCGGCAAGATTAAGTTAAGCTTAGCAAATATTTAGTATGATGATTAACGATATCCTGGAGTAGACCATGTCAATATTTTAATCTGTTTACTCTCAATTAACTAACAAAGCATTAGAATAATGTTCTCTGCAAGATTGTGCAAAGTTGTTTTTCACAATAAAACAAATGATAAATATTTCTATATCTATAATTTTTACATTAACAGACGGTAGTAAATAAAGTAAAGCAAACAAACAAACAAAAAATAAACAAGTTGATCCAGAAGACGCCATAATGTGTGTGTGTGTGTGTGTGTGTGTGTTTTCATTTCGGAGGCATGTCATGGTTCAAATGATGATAAAATAAAAGACTGTATTTTCACTTTCACTTTCACTTTCACTTTCACTTTTACTCCTTATTTTGGATCTACATCTCATACTGAGAATATTTAGTGTTCCAGTGTGATAACCGTTTTCAACGTCTCGCAAAGTAAAATTATCCATACTTGTTGCATGACGTTTTTCTGTTCAAGTAAATCTTTTCAGTTGCTGTCGCTGCTTTTAAAAGTTCAAGAATGTTTTGATTGTTCTGATTTAATGGAGATCAGATTGATTGTCATATTCCCCAGATCCAATGTCTAATTGAATTGTGACAGCAGCTTTGGAAGCAGGCAATATCATTCATTTTATCACAGACAAGACACTGTCAGTCAAAGTTGAAAAGTAAATGGCCTTATAAAGAAACAAGACGATATTTCTGGATGGTAAAGTCGGAGAATTATATCATCAGCCTAAATTTGACTGGTTAAATAGTTCCCATTTATGCAGATTAAGTTGAAGAATTCCATCAGTCTAATTCTGTTTATGAGAAAGTGATTGATGAGTTGTCATAAAGAAATTTACAAAACGATGAAAAGTAATGATAAATGATCGAGAAGCAAATATGTATATACAAAGAAGAAGACGAAAGAACAACAAATGAAACAAACTAAGATAAAATATCATTATAGAGGGAAATGAATAAGTTTTAAAATCGACGAATAAACAGGAGAGATATAAAAAAATCCATAGGTTAATAACAACCCAATTATTACAAACTTACAATAGAATATGTGATTACATATATGACTCTAAATAGTTTTACGCCCACGATCACTGTTCCGTAGTTCGCGAGTCGATTGTTTCCTTACGTTAGTCTCCATGTTTGTCTTCAGGCTGCTACAAGCAATCTTATTGTCTCTCTTACGGAAAATCAAATCAGCCATCTTTTCATCTGTAGAACGTTTATTTTACAGCATTAAATAGCACAATGTATATATTCTGTATTGGTGACTATTATTTTTCCCAGAGAGAAATTCTGCCGAATGCTTGTCGGTGATGAGAAAAGACATGGATAAATGGTTGAGAGAGGCTTCCCAATCTGAGCATTTGAAGAGCTATAGCGGGAGAAGCTCCTTTTAAACACGAAGTCAGGCCTTCTTGATGATTCGTCAATTCACGGACCAGTAAAAAATTACCGCTATATCCTCCTTGCTTATTTTTTTTATTTTGCGGGACTTGTGACCGTTATCTAACACTATAAAATATTACATATTTCCAACAAACTTTATAGTTGTTTTCTGTTGTTATGTTTTCTTCTTTCCTAATCTTTAACCGTAACTTATTCTCCTCCCTTTTACGCGCACAATATTGCACAATAATCAGGCGCACCCACGGAAGAAAAAACTATAGATAATCAAATCGAAAAAGAAAAGGAAATTGATGCCCAGTGCATTTTTGGATTTTGGATTTGTGGATTCCGAGATGAAATCCGGTCTCAAATGAATGAAAAATGCAGGAATGAAATATAGCAAATAAATGTATTGACGTAATAATACAATTGGTAATACGGTTAGTAGATCCAGAAATGCGCTTAGTAGCAATAATATTATATATATAGTCTGGGAAATTTAGTATCGAAGTGTGACTTCCTTCTGAGTCTACGTGCTCACAACTGTGACTCCTACAAAGCGGTTACCTCACATTCATCGGCAGCAGTACAAGTACACTCTGGGCGAGTCCACTTGTATAAAAATGGGTGTACCACTTAACAAGCAATAATGCACTTCTACAGAAGGATGCTGAGGATAAAATTGACCGAGTATGTGAATAACGACGATGTAATTCAGAAAATGGAAACTGAAAGAATACTTATACTTAACATCAGGCAGAGACAGTTGAAAATTCTAGGGCACATAATGAGGAAAAAGGACTTGGAAAATGAAATACTCACAGGACATGCTGAAGGCAAGAGGAACAGAGGAAAACAGCGCATATCCTACTTGGTTAGATTGAGTAACTGGATGGTAGAACGAGGTTTAGGGGTAATAACGAAATGTCAATATTTATTAAGAGCTGTAAAACACAGTACATTCTGGAGAGAAATGATCTCTTACGTGCTGAAGAGACACGTCAAATAGAAAAGATGTGAAATGAAACACCAGAAGCAAAAAGAACATACCCACAAAACTAAAGAGATAAGCAAAAGAAAAACCAGAATGTTAAACTCCTAATTCTAACTCCAAGGACAAATAATTATAAGAAAGAAACTAAAGAATTCAAAAGAATAAAGGTGAAATTCCCATAATATATACATAAACTGGTGTAAAAGTAAAACACATCAGAAAATACATTATAAGTATTGTAAGCTATCAGTATTTTTTCTTTCCCTCAATTTTAAAGTGTCGAGTGATGAAAACATGAAACAATCTAATTATGAGAGCATGAGAAATATTTACAGCGTAATAAATCATTATACGAAAAACATCAAATATATATATATATATATATATATATATATATATATATATATATATATATATATATATATATATATATGCATATATATATATATATATATATATGCATATATATATATATATATATATATCTATATCTATATATGTATGGATATATATATATATATATATATATACATTTTTTTTTCAGGGAGATAAGCCATGCAATTTTTTTAAAGTCGGTAATGAACGAATGGATATGGTGACAAAAACAGCTCATGAAGTGGCCATAAGCACTTCCAATGATAAGATTATTCTAGACAGAGATGAACAGAAGAAAAGATAGAAGCGGAAATTCATTAAACATTTAAGGAAAAATAAGTAACTGTCAACACGAGGGAAACTAGCAAAAAAAAAAAAAAAGGTGAAATATACTTTGACAAACAAATAAACAAAGGAGAATAAAAAAACAACAACAAAGGACTGTTATCACCTGATACAAAGATACGAATGCTGAAGTACTAAGTAATATCAAGCCTCCTGTATGGTAGTGAATACTGGACAAATTTGCTCATGAACGAAAAATGTTATCGAAACAAAAGTCAGGAGGCTCCACAGAAAATTTTGTGAATACCATAAACTGAAGACGTGAGTAGCGAAGAAGATTTTTTTTTTAGGAAGACGGAAGAAATTATAGCGGTTGGTATGTTTTTCGCACCCACATACACTCCAAGTCATTTCATTCGCCTTCGATTGGCTAATAAATTACTACTGCCTTTGTATAGGACAATTTAGCCATCACAGTCGTTCCTTTCAATCTTTTGGTTCTGAGCATACTTACCTATTCTGTTTAGTACGTGTGTAGTGATTGGTTAATTTTTAACCAATCACATATTTTTAATGTAAGATTAACTTTTCCCGCGGTTCCGTAGGAGCTTACCTCTTTTCCTTAAATAGGGCGACTTTTCGCCAGTAAGGTCCAGTAAGATCCAAACCGTCAACATAAATCCACGATCTTGCTCATCACACTCTAACGCACACACAGACACAGAATTTCGTAAATACAAACTTACATTTTCTCTCTGTAACTTTCGCCAAGCACAATCAATCAGAACTTTGTTGATTCAAACCAGTTTATTCACAACACATTTCAAGAAATTCTATTCTTGGTGTTATTCATTCCTCGCATGCAAACTTTGCTCTAACAATTATTTTGGAACATTTATCTCACAAGAGAACTTTCTTCAAGCGATTGATTACAATCAATCTACAGTCGAAGGGAAAGAACTTCCTTCTCTTTAATCTACATTGTGAACACAATTTTATTTCATGCTCGTTGTTGTATTTTATTCAATATAAATTTGTTGGTTAACAAATTGGAGTTCTTGTTATTATTTCTTGAATCCTGTACGTGGAAGTATTATTAATATAAATAGTAATAGTACTTATATATTTGGTGTTTCTGCTACATTTAGTGAATCGACCCGACGCTATATTTGGTACATACGCTAGACAATAATCGCACTTCTGTTGTGAATCACACAGAGTTGAAATTTCGATGAACAACAATGAAAAAAAGAGGGCTTGTTTAATGTGACATCGACAAGGAAAGGTATATTGAACGCAAGAAAGACAGGTGAAAACCGTGCGTTTTCTACGCAAATCCGTAAAAAAGAGGAAGATATAAAGATGATAAAAAGACTAATACCTATACATGCTAAATTTGATATTAGGTAATGCAGGACATGGATCAGCCATACTCTGAATGGATACTGCACATAGAAGAAAAAGAAGCATATCTATTAAATAGTCGTCTGGGACACGTAATCAGAAAGTAATGTATGCAGAATCTGATACTCACAGGTCGAATACACGTGAAAAGAGACAAGGGAAATCCACACATGACATACCTGGCTTGTTTTAGCCAGTCTATAACAGAACGTGGTCTGGGGGAGTTGGCAGAGGTGCGGAACTTATTGAGAGCCACAAAGGATAGGGAGAAGTGGACAGCCATGATCGCCCACGTCCTGAAAGAAACACGGCACATGAAAATAAAGATAAAATAAAGAAGATATACATTTACAAAAAAATAACAAATTTAGAAAATCTAACAATGGGTGTTTATAAATCATTTTAGGCAGTAAACTGAAATCTAGTGATTCATCCGGTTGACGGGTAAATAAATTTATTAAGTAGAGATGTGGACAGCATCATGTTCATTTTTTGGAAAACATATTTATAATTTTCTTTTCATTATATCAACAAGATGAAAGGTTCAAAATACTTATCGAAGGTTAAGTCAGAGTTTAAGTAAGTTTCGCAATTCAGGACACATTTGAGAGTAATATAATTTTCTTTTTATCGCATTAAACAGATCTTTATAGCGATATGGGAAATCCTAGATATAAACTTCGAATTGTGAAATTAAAAAAAAAGATAAATTATTTTGTACTAAAGTGAATCAAAAAGTACAGCAATTTGTTGATTTTTTTTAAATAAAAAAATAAAGAACATAATCAATACATCAAGATACATAAAAAAAGCATAATTAATACATCAAAATACATAAAAAAGCATAATTAATACATCAAAATACATAAAAAAAGCATAATTAATACATCAAGATACATAAAAAAACATAATTAATACATCAAAATACATAAAAAACATAATCTATTCATCAAGATACATGAATAAAGATACATAAAATTCTGTTAAGGTTGGGTAGTAATTATACATTGTTATTGCTCAAAGTAGAGCTCAAAAGAGTAATAATAATCTCGGAGAATTCCAGTAAGTTATCTTTAATCATTTCCAAGATACTACGGTTCAAATCTTAATGTACCAATTGGACAATTTTGTTGTTACATCCGGTAGCTATATATGACATGCTCACTTTCTGACATAGTCACCATCGCTTCCCATAGCAGTGTACCACCGATGAATGAGGGCATGTATTCCAGCTTCGAAAAACTTAGCTCCTGGAGTTTCCGATTTCTTACCGCAGTATTCACTTTTTCATCATCACCATAACGTTTGCTTCTAAGTGTATCTTAAATTGTACCAAAGAGTTGGAAGTCTGACTATGCCACATTAAGTGGTAATGATGAAGACCCCTGTAAAGAATTGGCTACATCAGAAGCCAGCTCAGTTTTACGAAGCCGGGATGCATGCCATCATTAGTAGGTGAAACATTGCCACTAAAAGAGGTGACGACTATTTTGAGAAGTGTGGATGTGAACGTGTGATGTATAGCTATAAACGAATTGCATTACTTTTTGATTCACTTTCGTAGTCACTTGTGATATTTTCCAGTCAATGTAAATTTAACGGTTTCATTAGTGGGCAAGACTTAATGAAAATGTTATTGACAGAATATTGTCTATTTTAGGCCATCTTAAATCTGTGCAGTAAAAAGCTAATTCACAAATGTGAATTCAGCTTTGGCTTTTTAAAAAATCAAAACTGTCAACCGTTACACATACCGTAAACAATTATTTTTCAGAGGCATTGTTTCAGAGTGGACTTTTGGAGATAATGTTTTCTTAATTAATTACCTAGCATTTGATAGAATTTCAGGCATAATGATATTGCTTTGTTTGCTGTTTTCCATTTTTGGTCTGCTTTTCAAATTATCTTTTACGTTTTTTGTTTGCTCTTCTCTTGCAACGTCTTTGTCTTGACAGTTACTTATTTTCTCTTCAATTTTTAATGATTTACCCCGTCTATCCCTATTCATCCCTGTCTAGAATAATCTTATCGTTCTAAGTGCTTATGGCTACTTCATTAGCTTTTTCTTTTCTCTTTCATGTTCTTCATTCATCACCGCCTTTAATAAAAGAGTGTCTCTTATCTCTTACATATGTACATCAGTTATATTTTTCGTTTATTGATTTTTCATATTATAAATATTAGTGATCGTCTAATAATTAGGCTGGTCTTAATTCATCAGCTTCGAACAGGGAGATTTTTCAATGTTTATTATCGGCCTACATTTTTGTATCTCATTCAAGACGTGGGCAAACATGCTTCTTCATAATACATTTCCAAAACTTTCGTCATACTGTGTCCCAAAAATTTCAACTTTCACAGTCTGATTATATGTATTGTTTTCGTTTACTTATCCCTTAAAACTTCCTCGTCCGTCCATGCTATTCTACGGCAAAACCATACCTCTGTAATCTCGGGTTTCCTCTTCATCCGCGAGGAAGCTGTCATGCGTTCAATGCCAGAAATTAGGATTGATATTTCATAGCAGTTCAGATATTTTTTCCTTTGTTTCTAAACAGGTTTTCCTGTTACTTAGACTTTTGATTTGCTTTTAAAATTCATCTTTCGCTATTCGGATGTGCCTTCGAATTTCCAGGTCAAACTTCCCGCCATATGTTCAATAACTTCCCATATCTTTACACTACTGTGCTTCTTTCATTTGTATTATTTACATTGTTCGGACTGTTGTCCTTTTTTATTGCTATATTCACGACGTTTAGACCATTGTACACTCCGGCCTGCGTCAGGTGATTGGAATTTTGAACTGGACCATTTATTTAGTCCACTGAGGTTGATTGTTCTAGTTCCACGTGCCATTCCTCTTCCGGATGCTTCAGTTATTTCCCTTTAACTCACCTCTCCAAATTTCTGTTCTCCACTGCAGTAGGCAGGTATTGAAATCACACTTCTTTTGTTTAAGTCACTGGATCCAAACCAAAGCTTTTATCCACTAGACCATGCGTTATTTGATTTTGATATATCCCATACGTAACTTGCATATTGGGGCTTTTCTTTTGCTGACAACCATACACTATCTCTTCTTAGAATTGACAGTTGGTCCTTTCTTCTCGCTTTACTTTATTAACAAACTTTTCTTTCTGTACCTGTCATCAACACGATGTCATCCGCATATCTTACGTTATACAGTTTGTGACAATAAAAGAATACATCTTTGTAAGATTTTCAAGATCTCTTGGCACAGCCACGTTATAAAGTTTGGACAATTCCGGCAAAAAGACACATCCTATTCGTAATCCACTTACTAGTGTTGTGTACACTATTTGCGTTATTCATTATTCGGACTATTGTCCTCAGCTTTGTCGCTATATTCATTACAACATTTCGGCCGTTGTACACTTCTACCTTCTTCAGGTGGTTGGAATACCGAACAGAACACTTTATTTCGCTCACCGGGGTAGACTGTTCTATTTTCACGTGCCACGTTTAATGGATGCCAGTTATCAGTTATCTCTTGTTAATTCCCCTCTCCACATTCTCCACTGCCTTAATCGGGTATTGAACTCACACAATTTAGTTCCGGTCACTGGATCTAACTAACGTCTTTATCCACAAAGATACATGGAACAGTGGATTTCATTTCACATTCATCCATATTAACACTTGTTCGAAAATATTAGGCCTACTTTAATGACAAAAATACGCAGATGTAGGATTTAAGAACGCTTTATTCAACTGAGAATACAAGGCTCGCGTATAGTATACTTCTATAGTCCCAATAAACGGAGGAGAGTAGCAAAGCAAGGGGAGACCACTCTTGATTATTTATAACACCTATTTCATCTTTCTTTATTGGTGTAATTCATTTCGATATAGCGATTGTTATTTGGATTTCCCGAGTGTACTTATTTTGGTCATGATTTGTTAATAACGTTTTGATATCAAATGTATTCCTCTTGTTTCGATTATAAAACTTATTTATTTTCTTCTATAATGATATCATTTTATCTTATCAGTTTCTTTTTTTTTATTTATGGGGAGTGTCCTTTCGTCCGACTCTTTGTCCAGAATTGTTTACTTCTCGAATATTTATCATTAGCTTTCATCTTTTTTTTTTTTTTCACAATTTTCTTGAGAGAATTCGTTTGTAATTTTATCTCTGTAATCTAAGTGCTTGCTATTCATTTTAATGATTTATTTTAGCTGAGTTTTCTTGGTCGATAATGTAAGTTTATATTATTTTTTTTTTATTTATGTGACGGTAAATCTTGTTTATGATCTTAAAAGTATAACTTCGTTTATTGGATGGCTTCTTGGTATCGTCTCTTCGTAAATGTCCGCAGGATTTTTTTTTTTTTTTCGAATTTTTCTCTTCTCGGCTTTGTTAATGTATTGTTGAATAATCTCTTTTTTATTTGTATTTCTTTTGTCTGGCTTCTGAATTGTGTGGTTAAACATTTATTTGTTAATATCTTCAATGATTAACATTGTGTTGTTGATTTCCTTTTTTGTGCGGTGGGGGGCATTCTTTTTTCATATTGTACTGCTTTGACATTGCTTTCTTATCTACATATATTTTCAATTTCCATTAGTCTTTGGTATGGAAAAGATTTGCTTCGACGATTTCATCAGTACTAGATTTTCTTTTTTTTCCAAGCGCCATATGCATTAAGGTTGTGGTCGACCTTGGTAATCTAAAAACTACCTTCCTTAGTGTTCATCTTTGTCGTAGCTTTGCCATTTATTCACACAAAATCGTTAATTAGGTTAACCGCTCTTTCTAAAGAACCTCTTGCATTGAATATGCCGTGTAAAAGCTAACTTCTCTGAGCCCACTCTCGTCGTTATATGATCCATAAACTTCCGCTATCTCTTTCTGATTTAAATAACTAGTTTCTTGTAATTATATTCCTTAGCACTTCCTGATTGCTCACATGTTCCTTCCATGGTATTCTAAAGGCTCTTATGTGGATCCATTTCTGTCGCTTCAAATTCATCAGTGATTAAACTTTCAAGCGTTTCAAATATCAATCATTCCCTCCACACAAACACAACAAGGCTGATGGCCACTTAATGTTGAAATACCAGTTTGCGCACATTCGCCAAAGTTAAGCAACGTCAAGCCAGCTTGGTACCTAGAGGGGCAACCGCTTGGGAATACTAGCTATTGTAAGCTGGGATGTGCGGAAAGTGCAATGGATTATGACTCAGAATTGTTAATCGGATAGCCGAGTTCTAATTCCCGTTAGGTTTGTTAGATTCACTTACGCACAAATACTCTTGGGAAAGGTTTGAATTCACCTCTTCTAACCAATCTATGGATTAATTTACAATACTTTTATCACTAACTGATTATTATCCTCCCCCCCCCCAAAAAAAATTCTGATAATATTTTTTCCCCAGGGTAGAAGGTACGAGTCCACTAGAAGTAGAAAATTACAGATTAATCGGCACAGTTTGAAGATTGTAGACATCGGGGAAACATCCTCGGTTCTATGGAGCAATATTTCAATCTAAAAATATTTTCTTGCTTTAAATAACCTGCAAATTGTTGATAATCTGCAGAAAAGATTCCATCAAACAAACACAACAAATGCTGAAATCTGAGTCGTGGAAGTCATTCTTTTCTATTTATATGAAGCAGAATTCTCACACTTAGGAGAAAAAATTATTTGTTTTTAATGTTATGATTCTCGTCTTTGAGATTAGCATTGATTTTTATTCACGATTTTCTAATACACCAACTTTTTTTTTCTCATCCATGGGTTGCTTTTAACGATGTGTTTCCTATACAGATATATATTTTAATTATTTTGTCACTTTTCAAAACATGTCCATTCAGGACGTAATTAATCATGACGCTTCGCACATTCACATCGCTTCTTGGTCATTGGGAGACTTTTGCCACTTATCCGGTGCATGCCACGTAAGGTACCATGACGATCACACGTTTGGACCATCTTGGAAAGGCTCTGACTAGCTATGACTAGATTAGACCAGCTCTGACCAGCTTAGATAAGCTAAGACCAGCGACCCGAGTGGAAACACTTGGGTTCCCATGTTAAAAACCGACCTTGTGTCACAACCTGGTTCAGTTCTTCAAGTAAATCAACGTTCCTTCGCCTTTTGGCGCCTTTTGATACTTTCCCGGCGAATGCCAGGTATAATGTTAATCACTAGCTAAGACCATCTATGACCAGCTTGGACAAGCAATGACCAGCTAAGACCAGCTTAGACAAGCAATGACCAGCTATGACCATCTATGACCAGCTTGGACAAGCAATGACCAACTAAGACCATCTACGACCAGCTTGGACAAGCAATGATCAGCTAAGACCAGCTTGGACAAGCAATGACCAGCTAAGACCAGCTATGACCAGTTTGGACAAGCAATGACCAGCTAAGACCAGCTTGGACAAGTAATGACCAGCTAAGACCAGCTTGGACAAGCAATGACCAGCTAAGACCATCTATGACCAGCTTGGACAAGCAATGACCAGCTAAGACCAGCTTGGACAAGTAATGACCAGCTAAGACCAGCTTGGACAAGCAATGACCAGCTAAGACCATCTATGACCAGCTTGGACAAGCAATGACCAGCTAAGACTAGCTTAGATCAGCAGTCTGAGTGGAAACACTCGGGTTCCCATGTTAAAAACCGACCTTGTGTCACAACCTGGCTCAATTCAAGTAAATCCACCCTTCTCGTATTCCTTTACTTTATCATTAAGGAATTGCTATGATTCATTAGAAATATAGTGGTGGGATATCTTTTGTAATCTCTACGGCTGCTTTTTACTGTAGTTTATCTCTTATAATGACTTCTATCGAAAATGTGAAACCTCAGTTTACGCTACACTTAATGTAAAATGGAAGCACGCCTTTCTAAACGGATATTTGTGTTAAATTGACCATAATAGATTTGGCCGAAATTTCTTTTGGTTTGATTTGCTTCAGTTTGTTTAACGGCATATCAGCACCTCTATGCATTGTTTAATGTCGAATTCTCAAATATTTTAAGCACCATTTTATGCCTTCAACTAAATATTTTTTTAGAGAAATTGTATGACATCAACTACAGATAAAATGTACTGTTAGTCATTTTGCTATACAATGCTATGTTGGTAATTCTACTATAAAAAGTATTGCTGGTCATTTTACTTTAAAAATCTATTGTGGGTAATTTTACTATAGATATGTATTGGTAATTTTTAATAAAAATGTATTGCTGGTTACTGTTACTATAAAAAGTATTTTCATAAGTGTTTTATTTTCTGTTTGGGGTCATTTTTTTGCACATAGCTGAGATCCTAAATGCTGTTGTTCCCAGGCTCAGCCTGATCCGGGATATAAGCACTATCCCGGATCAGGCTGAGCCTGGGAACAACAGCATTTAAGAGGTTGTTCCACGCTCCTCAAAATCTTCAATCGCCCGATCAGAAGCCTTGCTACCGAATTTAGATGTGCATACGACTAGATATTGATGGAAAAATAAATATAGAGAAATAACTGACATTAGTTTTTTGGTACGGGTTAAAAAGTTGGTCTTCTAAAACGTTAACGACGAGCTCCATTGATGGTTTGTGACCATTGATTCTATCTGTGTTCCCCCAGTAACAGAATATAACAAGATCTAAATATGTAATTATAATACATAAGTATAATTACTGTATAAAGAGCGTAACAGCAAAACTGTCAAAATCGCGTAAAAACAAAATTGTCTATTTGTTATAGTGTTCAGTTGTATCATATAAATAATTAAAGTGTACCTTGCCGAGGTTTTTATGACGCAATAGGGACTCTATTTTGAGCAATAAGAGTGTATAATTACTCTCCAAGCTTAACACACACACTCTCACACATAATTATATATATATAGTCTTACAAAAAAAATATGTTTCGGATTTAAATAAACAACAAACTTTTGATAAACTATAAAATAAAGATGTGATCACGTTTGTTGAGCTGGAATTGAGAATAGAAGAATTCTCAAGAAAACTTGGTAGGGTTTAAATTTCGATAAAGATATTTTAAGAACCAAGGACATTCGACCGAAAGAATATCTTTGTCTCTTGCACGTTTTTTGAATCAAGAAAAATCATTCTGACAGAGACACATATTCTTTCATCTTGTAAAGAATACCAGGATGCAAATTTCTACCAGACACCTTCGACTTATCTAAATCTACACCCTGAGCCTCGCTGTTATTCTATACCGGGCGTATCATCAAAATTGTCCAATTGTTCGTTGTACCTTAGAAATTATTAAAGATATCTTACTGGAATTCTCCTAGGTTTTTATAACACTATTGGACCCTGCTTTCAGCAATAAGAATGTATAATTACACTCCAAGCTTAACCAAAGAATCGTGCTGAATTCGATTATCAACAAAAATGACATGTTCATCATTAATTAATCAGAGTTAAGGATCGGAAGTTGATGAAGAATTGAAATAAAGTTCAAATATATATTAGGTTGGTGCAAAAATAATGTCATTTTCTCATATATGTGAGAAAACGACATTATTTTTGCACCAACCTAATATATATATATATATATATATATATATATATATATATATATATTATTCCAGGATTCTT
>OZ010583.1:102114389-102159389 GCA_963932145.1 Acanthosepion lycidas
TATATATATATATATATCTGTGTGTGTATACTGCTTGAAATTCTGTATATTTATGAGGAATGAAAACGCGAACATTTATTCAGAATGCGTCGACATAGAAATCCAAACTGAATGATAACTATCTACAGCTCGGATAACGCTTTTATATAAATCATTAAAATATCGATTATATCTGGAGTGTTCATTGGAGAGGAAATTGGTTACCTACCAGTTTGACTGTTGAGTAGTTACGTGGTTTAACGGGTAGTTGACATTCTCTTTGTGTTCCTGGGCGAAACTATAGTGGATATTTCGATTTGAGGCAGGATTTCACTGGATAAGTCTATTACGTACAGACAGGTTACCGCTGCTCTGAACATTATATTTTTGTTTTCGTACTTTTTACAACGATATAATGTGAAAAATAAAACGTATTTAAGTAAAGAAGAAAAGAAGAAAATTAAGAAGGTCACAAGAACGATCAAGAAAGCGATTTCTACTGTAGTCGGAAAATAAAATCTGTTGCTGGTAAAAGGAAGACTACGAAGTTTTCACAGGTGTCTGTACAAACGGTGCCAGAAAAGTGAAGCTTGCAACTTAAAAATGTGTCTTTTCACTGTTCCTTAATATAACAACAATCAGACAATTGAAGAGACAGTCCTCTTGTCAGTAGGAGATGCTCACACACATAGAGGCCAAGGACAAACATGGCGACACTAGATTCCCTTATTCGGGCGGCCCTCTAAAATCGTTGACGATCGGAGATTGGCAGTGAACCTCTTATTTTGATCTGCATCTCTTCACGGCTAGGATCCGCCTTATGGAAGAGATTGAAGGCTGGGGTGCTTTCAAAGGGAAAGGATTGTATACTTCAGAAATTGCTACAAACGGGATGAATGTTGGAGAAAACAACGTTGTTTGGGTGCTTACTTACTTCGTATATAAACGTGCAGAGATACATGCTTATGTGTGTGTCTGTGTGCGCGCGTTTGTGCCTCTTTATGTGTGTCTGTGTGTATATTTATGCGTGTGTGTATGCAGTTATTCGTGAGCGTTGGTGCGTTCCTGGTTGTGCACGTCTATGCGTGTATGTAGGTATATTTGTTTGCGTGTGTATATATATATATATATATATATATATATATATATATATATATATATATATATATATATATATGTATGTATGCTGTGGCGTACTCCCTCTAATTAGGCTATTGTGGACACTTCCACTTACAATAAAGTTAGTAGCCTCGGGGAACAGTGATATAGAATGGTCTACCGAGGCTGTGACTGTTCGCAGCTCCTATCGAACTCTCTGTCTTGGGTAGAGAGGAACGCGAACGATGCTGTACCGAAGGGCAGAGTCTCGATCGGGGAAGTAGACAGACCCGAAACCGTTTAGGCTGGTTCTGCGGGTATTTTTTGGCCGTGCCTACGTCCTCGGATGTCCCACATTAAACTCGGCCTTCTGCCACATTTCCCCTCATGGGGTCAATAAATATGAAAAGTGATATAGACTGAACGCTGGTCTACCGGCACACATTCCCAAACTTTTGTTGTATTTACTGTTCAAAACACTATCTATCTGCAACCTCTTGTTTTGTTATTTCTTAAACATTACTTGGTCACAACAATATATATATATATATATATATATATATATATGTGTGTGTGTGTGTGTGGTGTGTGTGTGTGTTTGTTTGTGTGTGTGTGAGTGTGTGTGTGTGTGTGTGTCTGTGTGCGTGTGTGCATGTACTGGGTATAAACAAAAATTAATTAGCTGCCTCATATTGCATAAACAAATGAAACTATTTAAATTTTCTCTTAAACAGCTTTGTAGCAAATCAAAGAAAATGAAAATATAATTATTGGTTCGTATTATAAGTTGTATATTTATACATGTCTTACTTATTAATTGCTTTAAACTTCGATAAGTAATTTTACTTATCCAGTTTTAGATTACATTTTTGTACATTTCGTTCCTCACCGAATATTCATCTCGATATTATTCATCTCTGAGTACAATATGTACAAATCCTATATTAATCAATACTAACAAATTCAGTATAGGAAATAAGGAAACTGCACTTAGGATAGGCTGCGCTACGTGTAGTTTCGCCTAACATCGCAAATTGCTACAAAACCAAAAGATTAACCCAAAAATTCTAGTCATGCATTTAAATAGCCTCGTAAAATCAAGACTTTTATATGGATATAATGCATGGCACTGAACACGTTCAGATATATCTAAACTATCAGCTGTATATAACTGCTTTCTAAGATCAAAGGATTAAATTAGCTTTGAGCGAATGAAGGCTGAGGTTTTTGGTGAAGACCACACTTCATAGATCCTTGTCGACTAGCGCTCCGTAACCACAAAGAACAGTACTATTTCACAAGCACCACATCGCTTAAAGACTTTCAACAACAGCAACAACTAAAGTGGATAGCACATGTATCTCGAAGAGAAAATAATGGCATTATAAAGATGTTGACATTCCACAGTAATCCAAATCCAAGGTTATGGAAGAAACCCTCATCAATGCTGGAAAGAGCGATAACATGTATTGGCCTTGAGAAACCTATTTTCCTGAAAAGTTGTTTTAAGAGAAAGCTTTTATAAATTTATACTAACGGCAGTACTGGATGCTTGATCAGTAGATGCTGACTTTTTCCTTATATGGAAACCGTTAAGCTTACCCTTAACAATATCATGTCATATTATTATCATCATTGTTTCAAAATAACTGCACAGCCTAAAATACTTATTGCAGTATTACGGTCTGTAGAGCTACTTTTCTTTCTTTTTATGCGCCCTGACCTTTCAGGACGTAAGCGATCATGGCTCTCCACTTCCCGCTATCCCTTGCATCTCTCAACAAGTTCCATCCCTCTCCCACCTCCTCCAGACCACGTTCTGTCACCCACTTGCTTAAACCGGCAAGGCATACCATGTGTTGTTTTCTATTGTCTCCCTTTCCCTCTGTTCGATCTGTGAGTCTCAGATTCTTCAGGCCTTCCTTCCTCATTACGTGTCCCAGAAACTTCAGCTGCCTGATCTTAATTATAAGCCTCCTCCTTGATTGCATCCTCTCCAAGACCTCATCGCTGCTTACACGCTCGACTGCTGTAATATGTGCTGATGTATATACATATATAAATAAGGATTAAAAATGGATCAAATATGGATTGTCATCTGACAGGATGATAGGATGTGAAACAAATAAGAAAATTTTATAGATCTAACATATTTCCATTTTATTCAAGCTTCATCAGAGAATGGAATATGGAAGAGAAAAAGAAAAAGAAAATTCTGCTGACATCACAAATGCACATGAGGTCTGCTTAAACAATTTAAAACAAACAACATAAAATTTAAAATAGCTGTATTGTTTTTTCATCCATATTTCATTCTCTGGTAAAGATATAATAAAAGTGAAACATATTAAATCTATAAACGTTTCTTATTTACCCCTTTATCCTATCATACACATATATGCTTTCAACATAAACACAGATATTATTATATATATATATATATATATATATATATATAGACAAAAATAAGAAACCTTAGCAACACATAGAGATACAAATGAAAAACTATTTGGATTACGAAATGAATCGAGATGTTTCATGTTTTATTTTGCTCTTTCGAAACACTTCGTTTTAAAATAGAAATAAATTTGGTTAATTTTTACAAGGTAACCAAAAATGTTCTTCCCTTTTCTGACATACAGCACATACCCTCAGCCCTAAAATTAATTCTCGCCGTTATGCAGAATCTTTTGCTAACGTGCCTACAGTTGCGCAGTTCCTGGCTGTCAAAACCAGGTGTCATGGGCGGAAATAGGTTTTTGCATGCCTGCCGGAAATCTGCTTAATTTGCGATAGATTTTCCACATCTGTTGTCGCAAGGTCCGGGGAGTAACATGGATGGTTGTGTCTCCCAGCCAAGTTGCCGTATGTTATACATGGCCACGCGCGCCACATGAGGCCTGGTATTTTCATAGAGGAACAGTACACCCTTTCGATTGATAAATGCTGAGGCCTTCTGCTTCAGTGCCTGTTACGCGCGTTCCAACTTCTGAGAGTACTGCTCCGCTGTGATGGTTTGGCCCGTTTTAGTGGAAAATCAGATACAGAACATGATCTTGCGTGGGTTTAGAGATGAATCTTGTGGTGTAAGTCACAGAGTCATGTCGTGAGAACCAATGTCTTCAGACGCTCATACATGACACACTTTTCAGCACTGGTGAGCACTTGGTCAAATATGAGTAGGTTACAGTGCAAATAAAGCAGCATGAGACAAGTTGTCACGCGTTGTTGCTTGTTGGCTCCGATAATATCTGTGGTATGCACTTGATCAATTTTTATCCTCTTCTCTTTGCGCTGCATGTGAAGTCTTTTTCTAAGAAACCTGAAATCGTTCGTTCATCTCATCACAGGTTTGGTTGTTGCCTTCTTTTATATCTGGGCGGCCGATGCTGTATTCATCACAAAGAGTCATATCTCTGAACTTTTGGAACCAAGGCTTGACATATTCGGAGATTTGATGCTGCTGCGGACAAGCTCGAGAACGAGTTGCTTCGACATCGCTATTTTTCTCTCCGCTGTCGAACTATGACAGATTTGTTTGAGCAATGAACCTGAATTGTTCAAGAGCATTGTCCCACGCCTAAACCGACCTTTTCCTGCGTGTGACGCACTGATTTGCGTATAAGTGTGCACTTCTTTCCACATAAATTAAAAAAAAAATATGGCAACTTTCTTGGTTAACTTATAAAAGGCTATCAATTTTCCATTTGCTCGTAACGTTGCGTTGAATTTGCACAACTGCCCAAGGGAAAGGTATGAATCCATGTATCCCCACCAGCTGTGTGTTAAACAGCAGGGTAAACTGCGCTCTCTTGCTCGGGGTTGAAATTCTACTCTGAATTAAAACTGCAGGAAAAAAAGAAAAAGATGTCACATTATTAGCTTTCCCAAGAAGTCATAGAAATTCACATATAATAAAATAAAATCGATCTCTGAAGGATTATGATCACCTAATTTGTAATGGGACATGGAATTATATATATATATATATATATATATATATATATATATATATATATATATATATATATATACATATATATAGTTCTCGTGTTCTTAAAGAGAATCGAAATTACTAATCTATCCAGCCATCTGGCTTAGTGTTTCTATTTTTAATAATAACAAAGACACTATAATGCCAAGAAATATAAAAATAAAAATTCGACAAGGGAATTTCTATGAAGATAAGTCCTTTAAGGCAAGCAGTCACTATAATTAGAGTCCTTGACATCAAACGGTAGATATATAACTATTTACAGTTTGAGGCTTTGGAGAGGAAACTTATAGTTAACATCAGGAAGAGGCACCATTATGTTTCCCAAGAAGTCTTTAAAAAGTGTGGATAGTCCTTCACGAAACAATCGGCACTATAATCAAATCTGATATGCTATTGTCGGGTTGTCGGTTTCCTGGGAATTGATCTGCTTAACCCTCATACGTCGAATTCGAGTATATATATATATATATATATATATATATATATTAAAAGCGAATGAAAATAAAATAAAACTTGAAAGATTACTAATTTGAATCTGCTTTGGTCTATTATGGTTGGCATGACATTGACTCGTCTTTAGATGAACCTGGACAAAAGTTATTTGATGAAACCTAGTACCTGGAGATTCCATTCATAAGGTAGTAACTAATTTCTGCACTAAATGTAATCGTTATTATAGAAACTCGTTTATTTTTGCTAACATGACCATGATATATTTTTGGCCCAAATTGAACTGATCTTCTGTAACCTTTGCCCCCGTTGGGACGGGGGAGAAATACATATATTAGCTTTTTAATGTATCATTGCATTTACCTCATGAGCCAGGCTATCGATATTACATAGCCTGTTCATAGTCATCTAAGTTTATTTAACTAGTAGATATTTCAATTTTCAGAGCCAGTGTGGTCAGCCATTTCCTCTGACAAGCAAGGAGAATAAATAATTGGTGATTTCTTTAAATAACCAGCTGTATGGATGGGTGGTTTGGGTCTTTTATGAAAATTTTGTCAGCTTCGTCACAAGGCAAATGAAGACAGAAGATATGGCTGTCAGCAAGATAAAAAATACAAGATGCAAACTACGATGTGGAGATGTCAAAACGAAACAGTTACAGATTTAAATAATTGTGAAATGACTGAAAATTCAATGGAAAATCTGTCGCAGAAAATGTGACACTGAAATCGGAACACTACTTATAAGAGCAGAAGATGCCTTCGAAAAATCTAATTAAATTACTCAGAAAGAACAGAGCGAAGAGTGCTGAACTGTGATGTAATATCAATTGTTTTATGTGACAGTAAATGATGGACAATTTCTTCAAAGATGAGAATAAAACTGGAGGCAACAGATATACGATTCTACCGAAGGAAGCTGGGAATATACGATAGAGAAGCCTTAACAGAAATTTAAAAAAATAGGACTCAGAATAAGACTGGAGGCAACAGTTGCATGATTCTACCGAAGGAAGCTGGGAATATACGACAGAGAAGCCTTAAGAGAAATTTAAAAAAAATAGGACTCAGAATAAGACTGGAGCTAACAGATGCATGATTCTACCGAAGGAAGCTGGCAATATACGACAAAGAACCCTTAAGGGAAATTTTAAAAAATACGACTCAGAAAAAGACTGGAGGCAACAGATGCATGATTCTACCGAAGGAAGCTGGGAATATACGACAGAGAAGCCTTAAGAGAAACTTAAGAAAAATAGGACTCAGAATACTGGGACACATAATGAGGAAAGACAGCTTAGACAATTTGACACTCGCAAGGAACAGAATGAAACAGTAACTTACGAGCTTGTGTAAATGGATGGAAGAGCAAAAAGGAAATAATTAAAAAGACAAACATTGCGAAGAGCTAAAAAGGATATCAAGAACTTTACTTCGAATTTGGAATGTGTCTTTTGCTATTCCAATTCGGATTTTTGTGTCCCATTTTCGATCCTCTATTAAAATATTTCCCAGATATTTAATCTTTAATTCGTAGTTCGTACTTTTGTCTTCTTTTGCTGACAACCATACATTCTGTCTTCTCACAATTGCTGGCAAGTGCTTTCTTATCGCTTTGCTTTACTAACCTTGTCTAGAAGTCTTGTAGTTTTATTTATAAGTCTGCCATAAATACAATGCTATCTGTGGACCTTATATCGTTAAGAAAGTGCTCACAGGTAATAAATCCTGGTAGGATCTCCTACTCTTTTAGAATAACCTTGTTGTAAAGGTCGAATAAATCCGATGAGAAGACATATTCTTGTCTTAATTCGTTTCTTTTTTTTTTTTGGTATTTACTCAATTCATTTTCTTAACGTATATAGGCGTCTTCCTTCCAGTATACATTCTGGATTATTCTAATATCTTTGCGTAATAAATCAAGATTTCGTAGTAGTTCAAACAGTTTCTCGTTCCCTAACTTATCAAATGCTTTTGTGTGATCTATGAAACGTAGGTATATATCATTCTGCCCTATTATTGATCTTTCTGAGTGGCGGCAAAAAATGAGTTCAATGAGTTTATCTTCCTATGTATCGAGTTAACACGATCAGAATTAAACGCACATGTGCGTATAGGTGCGTTTTTTTCTTGTATGCTCGCTTTTTATTCGCTGTTCTTTGCTGAGTTGATACACTTGATAACGGACGGACCCCAGATGCTGTCCAGCTGTGAGTCAGAGGCCTGAATAGAAGGTGTGAATGTACTGAAGACTGTGTCGACAAGCTATGCTCTTCTGGTATATTCCGTTTTAGCGGCAAGTTTTCTTGTATAAATTTATCCTAGATCTATTCCTATCCCACAAACGACACGGGACAAAAAATCACCAGAACAAGGGTGGCAAAATTACACACACACACACTATATATATATATATATATATATATATGAATAAAAAATAAGAGGAAAACTAGTCTTAACTGACGCGTTTCGTCATCTGATGGACTTTATCAAGCCAAATATAAAAGACTAAACAAGTAGGCTAAGAATAGTTTTTTTTTCTCTTGTTCCTTCACAGATACACACTATCTGAATTTACACACACACACGCATACGCACAGACGCATATATATCTGTGTGTGAGTGTGTGTATGCGTGTGTATACTTGGTATAATAGGAAAGAACAGTTAGATTAATGATCCAAAGTTCTTTAGTATTCATGTTTTAATTAAAAAAAAGAAGTACTCGATACAGAAGTAGAGCTTAAAATATCATTCCAAAGCAACACAAATATATATATATATATATATATCAACACGTTTGGTTAAAAAATCCGAAATGTTTTGTCTGTATAATTTTTTATTATATTTTCCCAGTTTCCCGAAAAGGTATTGAGTATTGCGCTCGAAGTTGCGAATAAAATATCGCAGTCCTTTACAAGAATAAATGTGGTGTCTGGGTAGCAGTTACAATTCACCCTGGTTTTCTTTGGAAATTTGTAAGTTTGAATGTTTGTCTACGGTGACGTCATGGGTGACACCTATTGGAAACGGTGCCATATTAAAAATACGATTTATTTACTTATTTATCGATTCTTTTTATCAAAATTGTTTGAATGAATAGTTCCTTCCTAAATTATATCTTGGTTAAATCTATCTATCTATCTATCTATCTATCTATCTATCTAACTCTGTGTGTGTGTGTGTGTGTGTGTGTGTGTGTATATATATATATATATATATATATATATATATATATATATATATATATATATATATATATGTGTGTGTATATTAATAAAAAGAAAGAACAGTAAGATATATAATCCGGTGTTCTTATAGATATTTTAATTTTTACAAAATAGTGCTCAATGTAAATTTACAGAGCATTAATATTATAAGTTAATAGACTTAAAATATGGTTTTTCGCTACACAGTTCCAACCATGTTTCAAAAATGGAAGCTAAAAGCCCCTAATTTAATTTTGTACTTAAATTAAAGACATCACTTCCATTTCATCCTCAAGCGAATTTTGGAGTATATATATATATATATATATATATATATATATATATATATATATATATATATATACCCAAGTATATGATTGGTGTATATGGAATGAATTCCAATAACCAACAATTACTATTCTTAAATTCTTAATTATATATATATATATATATATATATATATATATATATATATATATATATATATATATATATATATATATTTGTGTGTGTTTATGTGTGAGAGAAACTGCAAACGTTTTTGGTTATAATGTGAATTTTTTAAATGTATATTTTACTTTATTTTTCATATTTTTGCTACACGGGTTTTCGGTCTAGGGACCTTCATCCGGCAAAGAGTGTATATTTCCACATATTATTAAAAGGAATTAATTTTTCCTTGTTTTTCGATGTTTAACCATTGTGTATTTTGTGTAGTAGTAAGCCAAATGTTTCTTCTTGGACTAGTGGCAAAAGTTTTCTTTTGCTTATGGGGTAATAAAACAATTAGGATTGGTCAGAAAAAGGGTGACTAGGTTATAGGAGATGCAGGAGTCATAAAAAGATACGACCGACGAATCCTTCCTTCACCCTTTGTCTGTCAAAATGTTTTATTACACCTTAATACGAAATTTTTTTGTAGGCTAATTAAAAGTGAGTAACAAAAAATGCGTATAATTATCTTTACTTTTTTTATAATGTTCACCCAATACAAGGCGCAAAGAGCCACACAAGTTAGAGGGTTACTGTGTGGAGTTGTATTATCCTGAGAAAGGGTAAGTAGTAAAGTTATTGGGGCTATGGAGGAAAGATAACAAGTAAATCTACACTCGAATTGGTTAAGAATTAATTAGTGAATAAAATTCCAGAGTTCAGGCAGAGACGGTAGAATTATAGCGTTGAAGTTGAGATTAGAAGGAACCAGAAACCCAATACTAAACAGGAAACAATAAATAACTCTCTACTCCTGATCAAAAGGCTGTGGAGGAGTATGAACTGGACGATAGGCATACATATCTACTCCGATTGGGAGAGCAAAATAATAATAATTACTGAATAAAATTTCAGCTTTCATGTAGAGACGTCAGAACTACAGGGTCGAATAAATCGGAAACCCAATTCTAAGCAGGAAGCAATGGCAATGGATGACCTTGTACTTCTTTTAAAAAACTGGGCAGGAGTATGAACCGGACGATTGGCAAACATATCTACTCCTATCTGGGCAGGACTAATGTTATAGTGGAACACACCTATTCTATTGTTAATAGACTCTTCGACCCATAATAAGTAGGAGTAGTAAGAGTAACGTGGGAGTCGCTCAGGAGTTGGTCAGTCAGTCGATATTGGACGACCGTTAGTCGGATATTAAAGTATCAGCCACCATAACTAGATTACTGAGTCATTACCTATTATATCGAGTTCCTAACGTTTTGTACGTCGAACCTATTTTAGGACCGACTTAGTACAAATACAAGCCTCCAGTGTGAAACCACTCTACAACAAATAATAATAATAATAATAATAATAATAATAATAATAATAATGATACTTAATGAATAAAATGTCAGGGGGAGAACTCAGAAATAGAGTTCACTGAACCGGAAACCCAGTCCTAAACAGGAAACAAAGGAATATACTAATACTATTGTTCAAGAAACTGCGTAGGGGTATAAACAGGGCGATGTGTGAACGTAAATACTGTTATTATAACCGAATCTATCTTTATTATTACAGATTTTTATCACTTTTTATAATGATTCCGTTTGTATTTCATTGGCATATCAGTAAACTTTTATTTCTTCAGTTATTTTCTCTTTGCTTTGTTCCTTTCTCTCTCTAGTTATTTCTTTATCATTTAATTCCTTTCTGTGCTTATTTTTTTCTAATTCTCTTTATTCGTTAACGTTTTACATACATTCTTTCGTTTATTCCTTTCTTTCGTTTATTCTTTATTTCTTCCTTCGTCTATTAATTCTTCCTTTTTTAGCCCCTTTTATCTTCTTTTGTTTAATTAATTCTACGTTTATTCGGACGTTTATTATTTCTTTCTCTAATTCTTTCTTTACACCGTTATTATCAATTTCTTTATTTAGATAGTTCTAGGCTTTATTCTTTCGACGATTATTTCTCCTTTTCATTATCCTTTATTTAAATTCTACCTTCCTTTCCACATTCCTTTATTATCATTTCTGCTTTTGTTTATTTAGTCAAACGTTTATTCCTTTATATAATATTTCCAGCTCATACATGTGTTTATTGCTTTGTTTCTATATTCTCCTATTAACATTGACTCATTTGTTTATTTAGGTCCTACGTTCATTACTTTGTCTATTGCACTGGCCTTTGTTTATCATTTTGTCTATTGCTTTTCCCTTTATTTGTTACTATTTACATTGCACGCCCCCTTGTTTATTGCTTAAACTATTCCCACTCTTTGTTGATTATTTTGTCACTTTTTCCTTTATTTGTTTATTAATGTGTTTACAGCTATTACGTTTATTTATTAATTTGTCTATAGATCGTCCCTTTGTTCATTACTTTGTCAATTTCTCGACCCTTTCTTGATTACTTTGTCAATTTCTCGTCCCTTTGTTCATTACTTTGTCAATTTCTTGCACCTTTGTTTATTACTTTGTCAATTTCTAATCCCTTTTTTACTATGTCAATTTCTCGTCCCTTTGTTTATTACTATGTCAATTTCTCGTCACTTTGTTCATTACTTTGTCAATTTCTAATCCCTTTTTACTATGTCAATTTCTCGTCCCTTTGTTTATTACTATGTCAATTTCTCGATCCTTTGTTTATTACTTTGTCAATTTCTCGATCCTTGCTTTTCCCTTTATTTGTTACTATTTACATTGCACGCCCCCTTGTTTATTGCTTAAACTATTCCCACTCTTTTTGGGTTATTTTGTCACTTTTTCCTTTATTTGTTTATTAATGTGTTTACAGCTATTACGTTTATTTATTAATTTGTCTATAGATCGTCCCTTTGTTCATTACTTTGTCAATTTCTCGACCCTTTCTTTATTACATTGTCAATTTCTAATCCCTTTTTTACTATGTCAATTGCTCGTCCCCTTTTTTTATTACTATGTCAATTACTCGTCCCTTTGTTTATTACTATGTCAATTTCTCGATCCTTTGTTTATTACTTTGTCAATTTCTCGATCCTTGCTTTTCCCTTTATTTGTTACTATTTACATTGCACGCCCCCTTGTTTATTGCTTAAACTATTCCCACTATTTGTTGATTATTTTGTCACTTTTTCCTTTATTTGTTTATTAATGTGTTTACAGCTATTACGTTTATTTATTAATTTGTCTATAGATCGTCCCTTTGTTCATTACTTTGTCAATTTCTCGACCCTTTCTTTATTACATTGTCAATTTCTAATCCCTTTTTTTACTATGTCAATTGCTCGTCCCCTTTTTTTATTACTATGTCAATTACTCGTCCCTTTGTTTATTACTATGTCAATTTCTCGATCCTTTGTTTATTACTTTGTCAATTTCTCGCGCCTTTGTTTATTACTTTGTCAATTTCTCGATCCTTTGTTTATTACTATGTCAATTTCTCGATCCTTTGTTTATTACTTTGTCAATTTCTCCCGGCTTTGTTTATTACTATGTTAATTTATCGTCCTTTTTTTATTACAATGTCAAGTCCTCGTCCCTTTGTTCTCTTACTTTGTCAATTTCTCGCGCCTTTCTTTATCACTTTGTCAATTTCTCGCGCCTTTGTTTATCACTTTGTCAATTTCTCGCGCCTTTGTTTATCACTTTGTCAATTTCTCGCGCCTTTGTTTATCACTTTGTCAATTTCTCGATCCTTTGTTTATTACTATGTCAATTTCTCGATCCTTTGTTTATTACTTTGTCAATTTATCGTCCTTTTTTTATTACAATGTCAATTCCTCGTCCCTTTGTTCTCTTACTTTGTCAATTTCTCGCGCCTTTCTTTATCACTTTGTCAATTTCTCGCGCCTTTGTTTATCACTTTGTCAATTTCTCGCGCCTTTGTTTATCACTTTGTCAATTTCTCGCGCCTTTGTTTATCACTTTGTCAATTTCTCGATCCTTTGTTTATTACTATGTCAATTTCTCGATCCTTTGTTTATTACTTTGTCAATTTCTCGCGGCTTTGTTTATTACTATGTTAATTTATCGTCCTTTTTTTATTACAATGTCAAGTCCTCGTCCCTTTGTTCTCTTACTTTGTCAATTTCTCGCGCCTTTGTTTATCACTTTGTCAATTTCTCGCGCCTTTGTTTATCACTTTGTCAATTTCTCGCGCCTTTGTTTATCACTTTGTCAATTTCTCGATCCTTTGTTTATTACTATGTCAATTTCTCGATCCTTTGTTTATTACTTTGTCAATTTCTCGCGGCTTTGTTTATTACTATGTTAATTTATCGTCCTTTTTTTATTACAATGTCAAGTCCTCGTCCCTTTGTTCTCTTACTTTGTCAATTTCTCGCGCCTTTGTTTATCACTTTGTCAATTTCTCGATCCTTTGTTTATTACTATGTCAATTTCTCGATCCTTTGTTTATTACTTTGTCAATTTCTCGCGGCTTTGTTTATTACTATGTTAATTTATCGTCCTTTTTTTATTACAATGTCAATTCCTCGTCCCTTTGTTCTCTTACTTTGTCAATTTCTCGCGCCTTTGTTTATTACTTTGTCAATTTCTCGATCCTTTGTTTATTACTATGTCAATTTCTCGATCCTTTGTTTATTACTTTGTCAATTTATCGCGGCTTTGTTTATTACTATGTTAATTTATCGTCCTTTTTCTATTACAATGTCAATTCCTCGTCCCTTTGTTCTCTTACTTTGTCAATTTCTCGCGCCTTTGTTTATCACTTTGTCAATTTCTCGATCCTTTGTTTATTACTATGTCAATTTCTCGATCCTTTGTTTATTACTTTGTCAATTTCTCGCGGCTTTCTTTATTACTATGTTAATTTATCGTCCTTTTTTTATTACAATGTCAATTCCTCGTCCCTTTGTTCTCTTACTTTGTCAATTTCTCGCGCCTTTCTTTATCACTTTGTCAATTTCTCGCGCCTTTGTTTATCACTTTGTCAATTTCTCGCGCCTTTGTTTATCACTTTGTCAATTTCTCGCGCCTTTGTTTATCACTTTGTCAATTTCTCGATACTTTGTTTATTACTATGTCAATTTCTCGATCCTTTGTTTATTACTTTGTCAATTTCTCGCGGCTTTGTTTATTACTATGTTAATTTATCGTCCTTTTTTTATTACAATGTCAATTCCTCGTCCCTTTGTTCTCTTACTTTGTCAATTTCTCGCGCCTTTGTTTATTACTTTGTCAATTTCTCGATCCTTTGTTTATTACTATGTCAATTTCTCGATCCTTTGTTTATTACTTTGTCAATTTCTCGCGGCTTTGTTTATTACTATGTTAATTTATCGTCCTTTTTTTATTACAATGTCAATTCCTCGTCCCTTTGTTCTCTTACTTTGTCAATTTCTCGCGCCTTTCTTTATCACTTTGTCAATTTCTCGCGCCTTTGTTTATCACTTTGTCAATTTCTCGCGCCTTTGTTTATCACTTTGTCAATTTCTCGCGCCTTTGTTTATCACTTTGTCAATTTCTCGATCCTTTGTTTATTACTATGTCAATTTCTCGATCCTTTGTTTATTACTTTGTCAATTTCTCGCGGCTTTGTTTATTACTATGTTAATTTATCGTCCTTTTTTTATTACAATGTCAATTCCTCGTCCCTTTGTTCTCTTACTTTGTCAATTTCTCGCGCCTTTGTTTATCACTTTGTCAATTTCTCGATCCTTTGTTTATTACTATGTCAATTTCTCGATCCTTTGTTTATTACTTTGTCAATTTCTCGCGGCTTTGTTTATTACTATGTTAATTTATCGTCCTTTTTTTATTACAATGTCAATTTCTCGCGCCTTTGTTTATCACTTTGTCAATTTCTCGCGCCTTTGTTTATTACTTTGTCAATTTCTCGATCCTTTGTTTATTACTATGTCAATTTCTCGATCCTTTGTTTATTACTTTGTCAATTTCTCGCGGCTTTGTTTATTACTATGTTAATTTATCGTCCTTTTTTTATTACAATGTCAATTCCTCGTCCCTTTGTTCTCTTACTTTGTCAATTTCTCGCGCCTTTGTTTATTACTTTGTCAATTTCTCGATCCTTTGTTTATTACTATGTCAATTTTTCGATCCTTTGTTTATTACTTTGTCAATTTCTCGCGGCTTTGTTTATTACTATGTTAATTTATCGTCCTTTTTTTATTACAATGTCAATTTCTCGCGCCTTTGTTTATCACTTTGTCAATTTCTCGCGCCTTTGTTTATTACTTTGTCAATTTCTCGATCCTTTGTTTATTACTATGTCAATTTCTCGATCCTTTGTTTATTACTTTGTCAATTTCTCGCGCCTTTGTTTATTACTATGTTAATTTATCGTCCTTTTTTTATTACAATGTCAATTTCTCGTCCCTATGTTCTCTTACTTTGTCAATTTCTCGCGCCTTTATTTATCACTTTGTCAATTTCTCGCGCCTTTATTTATCACTTTGTCAATTCCTCGTCCCTTTATTTATCACTTTGTCAATTTCTCGCGCCTTTATTTATCACTTTGTCAATTTCTCGCGCCTTTATTTATCACTTTGTCAATTCCTCGTCCCTTTATTTATCACTTTGTCAATTTCTCGCGCCTTTATTTATCACTTTGTCAATTTCTCGCGCCTTTATTTATCACTTTGTCAATTCCTCGTCCCTTTATTTATCACTTTGTCAATTTCTCGCGCCTTTATTTATCACTTTGTCAATTTCA
Organism: Acanthosepion lycidas; assembly: GCA_963932145.1. NCBI lineage: Eukaryota > Metazoa > Mollusca > Cephalopoda > Sepiida > Sepiidae > Acanthosepion > Acanthosepion lycidas. Next base: position 102,130,234 of record OZ010583.1, read on the forward strand.
AGCGCCTTTATTTATCACTTTGTCAATTCCTCGTCCCTTTATTTATCACTTTGTCAATTTCTCGCGCCTTTATTTATCACTTTGTCAATTTCTCGCGCCTTTATTTATCACTTTGTCAATTCCTCGTCCCTTTATTTATCACTTTGTCAATTTCTCGCGCCTTTATTTATCACTTTGTCAATTTCTCGCGCCTTTATTTATCACTTTGTCATTTCCTCGCCCCATTATTTATCACTTTGTCAATTTCTCGCGCCTTTATTTATCACTTTGTCAATTTCTCGCGCCTTTATTTATCACTTTGTCAATTCCTCGTCCCTTTATTTATCACTTTGTCAATTTCTCGCGCCTTTATTTATCACTTTGTCAATTTCTCGCGCCTTTCTTTATCACTTTGTCAATTCCTCGTCCCTTTATTTATCACTTTGTCAATTTCTCGCGCCTTTATTTATCATTTTGTCAATTTCTCGCGCCTTTCTTTATCACTTTGTCAATTCCTCGTCCCTTTATTTATCACTTTGTCAATTTCTCGCGCCTTTATTTATCACTTTGTCAATTTCTCGCGCCTTTCTTTATCACTTTGTCAATTCCTCGTCCCTTTATTTATCACTTTGTCAATTTCTCGCGCCTTTATTTATCACTTTGTCAATTCCTCGTCCCTTTATTTATCACTTTGTCAATTTCTCGCGCCTTTATTTATCACTTTGTCAATTCCTCGTCCCTTTATTTATCACTTTGTCAATTTCTCGCGCCTTTATTTATCACTTTGTCAATTCCTCGTCCCTTTATTTATCACTTTGTCAATTTCTCGCGCCTTTATTTATCACTTTGTCAATTCCTCGTCCCTTTATTTATCACTTTGTCAATTTCTCGCGCCTTTATTTATCACTTTGTCAATTTCTCGCGCCTTTATTTATCACTTTGTCAATTCCTCGTCCCTTTATTTATCACTTTGTCAATTTCTCGCGCCTTTATTTATCACTTTGTCAATTTCTCGCGCCTTTATTTATCACTTTGTCAATTCCTCGTCCCTTTATTTATCACTTTGTCAATTTCTCGCGCCTTTATTTATCACTTTGTCAATTTCTCGCGCCTTTATTTATCACTTTGTCAATTCCTCGTCCCTTTATTTATCACTTTGTCAATTTCTCGCGCCTTTATTTATCACTTTGTCAATTTCTCGCGCCTTTATTTATCACTTTGTCAATTCCTCGTCCCTTTATTTATCACTTTGTCAATTTCTCGCGCCTTTATTTATCACTTTGTCAATTTCTCGCGCCTTTATTTATCACTTTGTCAATTCCTCGTCCCTTTATTTATCACTTTGTCAATTTCTCGCGCCTTTATTTATCACTTTGTCAATTTCTCGCGCCTTTATTTATCACTTTGTCAATTCCTCGTCCCTTTATTTATCACTTTGTCAATTTCTCTCGCCTTTATTTATCACTTTGTCAATTTCTCGCGCCTTTCTTTATCACTTTGTCAATTCCTCGTCCCTTTATTTATCACTTTGTCAATTTCTCGCGCCTTTATTTATCACTTTGTCAATTTCTCGCGCCTTTATTCATCACTTTGTCAATTCCTCGTCCCTTTATTTATCACTTTGTCAATTTCTCGCGCCTTTATTTATCACTTTGTCAATTTCTCGTCCCTTCATTTATCACTTTGTCAATTCCTCGTCCCTTTATTTATCACTTTGTCAATTTCTCGCGCCTTTATTTATCACTTTGTCAATTTCTCGCGCCTTTCTTTATCACTTTGTCAATTCCTCGTCCCTTTATTTATCACTTTGTCAATTTCTCGCGCCTTTATTTATCACTTTGTCAATTTCTCGCGCCTTTATTTATCACTTTGTCAATTCCTCGTCCCTTTATTTATCACTTTGTCAATTTCTCGCGCCTTTATTTATCACTTTGTCAATTTCTCGCGCCTTTCTTTATCACTTTGTCAATTCCTCGTCCCTTTATTTATCACTTTGTCAATTTCTCGCGCCTTTATTTATCACTTTGTCAATTTCTCGCGCCTTTATTTATCTCTTTGTCAATTACACCAACGCTTTCTTTATTACTTTACAATTTCCCGTTCCTTCTTTTATTACGTTGTTTAATTCATCGTTTGCTGTTTTTCTCGTTGTTTATTTCAACGTTTATTACATTGTTCAAAGAATTATTTATTCTTTCTTTTGTATTTGCAATACATCCTTTCCTTTGTCTAATCCCTTGTTTGCTTCAGGCATTAATCTTTCTCTGTTTCTTCTTTCTTTGCTTTTATTAATCCCTTTTGTTCATCCTTTGTTATTATATTAATTCTGTATTTGATTATTAATTTATTTCCTCATCATTAATTTATCCTTTCTTTCCCTCCTTATTTCTCTTTTTAATTATGCCTCTGATTTAATTTCTTCTTCCTTTAGGTTTCTTTTTTTATTTATTATTTTATTTATCTGTTGTTTATCGCATTATTTATTATATTGTTCATTTTTTCATTGCATCCTTTCTTTATTCCTTTCTTTATTCCTTCTTTTATCCTTTTCCATGTTCGTTTGTTTGTTAATTTAGTCTTTGTTTAATGATCTATTCGTTTGCATTTTCTTTTATCTATTTATTTGTCTTTATTTGTTCTATTTTGTCCCATGTCATCAATACTATAAAAAAAAAAAAATTATAATTGCTGGATTTTAACTTCCTAGAAAAACAACAGGGTTTAACACTAACTCGTCCGTCATTGACTCCCGAATGTTTTCTGTATGAAAATGACATATTCCACCATTAACAATACCATTTTCTCTCATACGAAAAAATTGAAGAATTTTCTGCATGTAATGTTAATATAAACATATTTAAATGATGACTATATCACCTTGCTTTTTAATCTTAAATCTTAAAATAACAACGCTTTTATTATAGCGGATTAAATATTAAAATAAATGGTTTCACGAGTTTAATGGCCAAGAGAAGATTATAAAATACTTAAAATAAGCATCTTGCATTTTTAATAGAGAAAAAAACATCATAACATATAAACTGTCAGGAAACAATATAAGTATGAACTGTTTTCTAACATTATTAATTAATTTTATTAATATTTTTCGCTTTTGGTTTTTGCTGCTTTTGATCGCAACAGCCAATGTTTTTTTTTTAATTGATGATAGTTAAGCTATAAAAAAAATACACCTGCGAGATTCATATGAGACGTAAAGATGTCTTTTATCAGCCTCATTGCAATTAAGATTGGAATTTACTTATCGTCTGCTTACAATTAATTAAGAAGTTTCAAATTCGGATTATTCTTGATTTTATCGCTTGCTCTTTTTTGCGTTTTACGTTAATTTAGTTCATTCATATATTTTCACGTCTTTTAACCGACGAGATGTAATTTTAACCGACGAGATGTAATTTTAACCGACGAGATGTAATTTTAACCGACGAGGTGTAATTTTACCAACGCTGGTAGTCGTAGAAGTATAAAATATTCTAGTAGCAAAATTATTTTCGAGCCATATTACAGGGAGTCCATTAAAAAGCAGCACAATTATCATCACTGCTTTATCTTTCCAGAATAACTGACCTTGAATAACCTCGAATAAATTCCTTAAATATTGATGACCTTGAATAATCATTTGACTCTCGTGTAATTACTTAACTCTGATTGGTTTCTTTATGATTAATTAACTGCTGCTCAATCTTGTGACTTGTCATTTAAAGGTTATTTGCAGGCAACTTTCCTCTTTCGTTATAACCTTCTCGTATAGATAAACAAGTAAATGAAGAACATCCCACGTGGGGATTGACGAAATGTAAAAATTCTACCTAAAATGTTCAGTCACATAAATCGTCACCAGGTTATCTCATGTCTTTCTGAATTTACCGTTTTTTTTTTCTTGGCAACCTGTGGTAGGATTCCAAAGAAAATATGCAAAAAAATGCAGATGTTGATGGAGTGTGATATTCTTCTGTTTCTCTGGTCAGCATAACTCATATATAAATCATTCAAACAAGGAAAAATAAGTGAACATAGAAAGGGAGGAAGCCAAAAAAGTGAAACGAAAATAAAAGATAGATGGCGAAGAACAAAGAGGTAAGTTATGATGTTATAAAAAGAAATGTAGTTGAGGCGGAATAGAAGAAAAAAAAGAAAAGAATCTAAGGAAGAGAAACGGACTAAAAAAATGAATAAAATATAATGAATATAAATAAAAAAAATATTTTTAATCTTAACCATGTAATTTATTAAAGATATTAATTTAATAAAAATCCTCTGCTGAGAACTGCGTACAAAATATGGGCGACTGTTTAGATATCTCAGCTTCACTGCAAAATAAGCTTAAACAGGCAGCGCCTAGCGACGGAAAGCAAGTAGTTTTTAATATGGCGTCACTAGTAGAATTGAAAGTCGCGGAATTTTATATACTCCACCCAAAGGCAAGACAGCTATTGATAAGCTATTTGGAAGATCGATCAAATGAAATACAGTAGCAAAAGTATTAATTTTAAGCAATGATAGGAAATGATGTTGCAGTTATGCTTAACTATTCGATTAGTCGACTCGTCGATTTATCTCACATTGGCAAAAAGCCATATTAACATGGAAAACATTTTTTGGAAAGATTCTCTCGTGGAACGTTTTCAAATGAGGCGGGAAATTGACTCAGTTACCGACTCACCTTGAAAAACAGCATACAAATCTCAATTCAGTGAGAGAAGATCGATTACTGGCCCTAATATTTCGTTATTCAGTCACAACGTCCCCAGTGAACTTATGAATATTTAGCACCAGTGTTTTAATCTTTTGTACGATGTTAGCCTTATTCAGCATACACACACACGCACAGAGAAACACACACACACAAACTCACACACACAATCCCTATTGCAAACGCTGGCTCAAGCACATTTGTGGTTGCTCAACACCTACAAAGCCTACCTGTGGTTTATACTGCAACTATGCTGAGCAGACCTTACAGTTTCTGGTAGAGAGCGTGTTATATAGCATGATCAAGGCCAGCACGCTCAAACCATCGGCCTCGATGACTTATGACTTCATGCTAGTACAGCTATCGACGGCCCACATGAGTTCCGTCTACCCAATTTCACTCACAATGCTTCGTAAGATACTTGTGTTTCTATTTCGCATTTATTCATATAGATTCCATAAGATGGGTTTTACTTAATTAGCTATTATCTTTCTTTAACTATTCAAATGTTGAATGTATAACTGATTCTAATTTCTATTTTCCCATCTTTACACTATATTAATTCTATCTTATAAACTGTCCCCTGTTCTTTTACCCATGAAATAAAAGTAATTGATTGTACGGAAAATAAGGACCTACGTACATCAAATCGTTTTTAAATTAAGTGGCAGCAGAATAATTATCATTGGACTTTTAAAAGATAAGCTTAAACCTTAATTCATTACTTAAATGTAGCGAGCAATTTTGAGATCTTCTGTAGTTTATTGATGCCTATCGCATCTATCCCTCGCTAGCTACTGTGATGATGACCAAACTAAGAGAGCTGGCTTAAGTGCCACCTGATAGGGCGACTTTTAAGCTATCTATAATAAAACGTGCACTGCAATTTTGAATAAAAACGGAAAATAAGAGTTACTTGCTTGAAGCATTAAAGCAACGATAATGGTTAGTATAATATATTAATATATATCTTAACCTCGCATAATCTGGCCACACTGTATCTGAACTCAGCCAAAATCATTCCCTGTCCATAACTTTTCTAGGGCTTTTGAATGAGCCATAACTACGAATAGGGCCAGTGGTAGCGAAGGAGTTGCTTGGGCACACACATGCACAAACACACGCACATACACTGTACTTTATATGTAAGATATTCACTGTTTAGTATTCCAGGATATTTTTGTGTCATTTTTGGTAAATATATCTGTTAAATATCAGTGTTATTTTCATTTTTGCGTAATTTAGGCGAAAATTTATCAATCGCAAATTGTACATTTTTTTCGTTCAGACAGGTATAACCTTCACGGCTAGAACCCGCCATGCCACTTCCATAGTAGCAAACCACCCACATACCCTCCGTATTTCACCGGTAAGTAGTAAGTTCCATTCAAAAAGCTTCTTCCCGAAAACTACTGCCTTGTGGAACAGATTTCCAAGAGAATGCTTCCCCAATCACTACAAACTTAGCCTGTTCAAGTCTAAAGTCAACCGTATTTTCCCACGCTATTCAAGGAAATTACCCCTTAAGGTAGCTCTCGACCTCGACTGCCCCCCCCGGGTCTTGTACAGAGTGACATTTACTATATTACTTTAAATTTGACCAATCATTTAATGACGCGTTATATATTTATAATCCATTAAATGTATATAAACAGAGGGCTATTTTTGACCTATTATTCTCTGTAAAATATGTTAAAGCTTACTTTACAGATTTGAATGGAACTTGTGATGCTATATTAGGTTAATCATGAGATTTAAGCAACACTGATAAGTTCTTATAAAAGAAAGAACAATTTAAAACCGGATCATTTTACTATATCGACATTTTCTCGTTTGATAAAAAAATTGAAACCACAAAGACACTGCATGGTATTCCTTCGACCGGGAGGCATTCCTTAGAAGTTAAGCGCACACCTCAAGTTATGTATAGTGTTTCACTAATTTGACCGAACGTGAAACCTTTGTTATAACATAAATTGGTGAGACTATCTAAAATTTGTTGTAATTTCATGAACCCCTATTCATAACCATTTGTTTCAAAATATATGTTGTTGGCTACTTTGAATTATATATATATATGTGTGTACATCAACATGTGTGTGTGTACATATATATATATTAGGTTGGTGCAAAAAGAATATCGTTTTCTCACATATGTTAATATGTGAGAAAACGACATTATTTTTGCACCAATATATATATATATATATAGCATAATGGATAGTGGCTTGGATTGAGGAATCAGAGAGCCGAGTTCGAATTCGTCGAATCTATTACATTCACTTACTTCCTCTCCATGCAGCTATTGGTAAATATACTATAACCTTGGATGGCTACTGGTCTAGGAGAAGGACAACTCTGAATTCAAAACCTGAGGAGGGTTGTTTGCGGATCGTGTGGCACGTAATGCACCAGGTCTCTGTATTCGGCCCTTCAAAAAATGTGGATGGTCCTGCACAAAACCTTCAACACTATAATCAAATCTCATGTGCTGTTGGTTTCCTGGGAACTTATCTGCTTAGCCCTCATACCTCGAATTCTACGGGAGAGTCGACTATATATATATATATATATATATATATATATATATATATATATATATATATATATATATATATATATATATATATATTACGCTATTCAACCCAATCAAAGCGGGAACCAGCGAAAGTTGCTCGATGGAACAGATGTCGTGTAAATACTCGTAGGTGAGGCAGATGTCATATGTGTATAAAATTTCAAATATGACTGAAAATATATATCTGCAGAAGTACAATATAAATAAAGACAAAACGAAAATTTATTTTAGCCGGCGAACTCAGTTGACGAAACGCGTCGGTTATAAGTTTCCATTTTGCTTTATTTATATGTGTGCATTTATATATTATTAGAAATTTTTGTTAAGGATTTACGTTTTTATTTTTACATTTCGGTTACTTCCCCTGATATATCTCTATATTTAAAAATAAATTGTACAGATTTTGAATATTTTCCCCCATAGTCATCATTTTCAATTTTTTTTTTTTTTGTGGTGTGCCATTTTCAAATGTGTCACTTTGCCGTCTAAGGACATTTGTTTTGTTTCTTTTAATGTCATGTCATTTTCCCCACATTTTGAAATATAGCGTTTCGCCATCTTCACTTGAAATTTCCAGTCGTTGGTTTGTTTTGATTTTTTTTTTCTTGTCTTTTTCATGGAAATATATTTAGCATGTTTGTTTCTCAATTGAATATAATTATCTTGGTGCGATTTCGTTTGTTTTTAATATTTAAAGATGATCCCACGTTGTTTCAATAATACTGAGTGCGGTCTCCAGAGAGGCCAATCAATGACTGATAATGTACCATCATATGTTTTTATCTATAAGGTTAAGTGTTTACTGCATCAGCAGTGTGTTTAGGATCACAGCCATGATGTAAAATTAATCCCCTGCCAATCAGGCGCTTTCCAGATGGTGTTTCATTGTAGATTAAAACCTGATACACTTTGCGTTCATAATTTTGAGACCTCTAAAACCGTAATTTAAAAAGAAGCTCCGAACCATGACAGAGGTTTATAGCTGGCTCTATATGCTCACTGCTCTACATCCCTCTTGATCCCCTCTGTAGATATTGAAGACTACCTTGAAACGAATTTCAAATTTGGATTAATAAATAGATATGTTGACATGTAATTTTCCGTTGAGTTCTATGTCATTAGGCATATCTCAGACTTTCTTTTTGATTTAGTTCCTTAGCAATGACTTATTGACTGTCAAACTTATATTGAGAAAGTTTCTTAACAAGTAATATTGATATTCTAAGCATAGATTAGAAGTGGCACAAGGCCGAAAGTATGAGATATCCAGTGAGGATCGAACTCACTATTTAGTCGTAAGTGTTTCTGCGCTTATTATTAAGATGGACGGTCAAAACTTATCTTCGCCCATTCTTTTAGTCTCCACGCGGCAAACCCTGTAAACCGCTTCAGTAAGCGGGCTAAATCACGTGAAATTAGCATCAAAAGTCGCTGCACTCTCCTGTGCAATGGTAGTACCGGAGAGGTATAACTTCGTGATAATAATATATATTAGGTTGGTGTAAAAATAATGACGTAATACTGACGTTTTTTGACGTTAAAAATACGTCAAAAAACGTCATTATTACGCCAACCTAATATATATATATATATATATATATATATATATATATATATATGATAATAAAAAATAAAATCCCAATTACCTCATATTGTTTTATCAACACCGGTGTGGACTGAGTTCCTGACAGGAATAGAAATTGAAATGATGGCTAAAATAAACAAAATAAAATTAAAAAAAAAATCAAACCTGTAGATAAACCAACACAATTTATCAATTTACGAGACAGGTGTCAGGGGAGTGTGTCTCATATGTATGTGTTTGTGAATATGTGTGTTTATAGGCGCATAATTATAAATATATATATATATATATATATATATATATATATATATATATATATATATCACATGTACTTTGCTTTTGCCACTCTGTATGCTACAGCTAACATTTATGTTTGTTTTTTAGATTTACGTTTATGAATTTTTCATTGAACTGTCGAAGCAATTCTTTTTTGTTTTGTTTTGCTTGTTTTATCATTTGAATCTTTCAACCAATCCTATTTCATTCATTGGTTTGCGAAATAAAATCAGAATGACGTAGGCAAATAACGCGCAAATCAGGTTAGGAATAGCTATCATTTACAAATGAAAAATGAATAAGATCAGAGAGAAAGCTACAGTCACATAAAGATTCTGAGTGGGCAGGGGATATGAGAAATAATGAAGAGCGGCTATGAAAAAAACAGAGGGTGCCTCTCTGTATGTGTGTGAGAAAAATCGGGAGGGGAGAGAGATATATAAATCGAGAGGTTGCAGAAAGGCAGCTATGATGGGAATTATGACGAATAGATTTTAAAACAAATGAGAGAATGAAACTGAAATAAACTGTGTAAAGATAAACCAGAAGTGAATCATCTTTGTGAATTAGATTATCAAGTGATAAAGTCAAATAAATTAATCATCAACAGCATTTTCCTCTATGGAAATAACAATTTCTTCCGGAATGAAATTGTCATTCTAGTCATTTAATTGTCGAAGAAGACACACTAAAACGATTGAAATGATTTTTCTGGACACGACAAAGCTTGTGATTACTTCTGATATCAACACACGTTTCAAAATGCTAAATATGGGAATACCGTATTATAAATGCCGAGATTCACACCGAGAATATGGTGTGGGAAGGACATTCGTTCGAAGTTCATTTATTAATAGTTCTCAAGCTGAATAGCAACAGTTCGTACGTAACCTGACACTTGCCTCCAAATACATGGGACATATTAATTTACATTCAAGACAGGATACGTATACTCTGAAGTTGAATACTTAATTTCATATCAAGAACAATGATGATCTCTGAGTCACAAGAGTGACTATGTTTGTACATTGCTATTTATGTAGATAAACTTGTATCTTTATATGTAATATATAAATTATATTAATTCATCATATATATATATATATATATATGATATCTATACATATATTTATCTATCTATCTATCTATATTTCTGTCGATCTATCTTTATACACACACACACACACACACACACACACACACACACACACATATATATATATATATATATATATATATATATATATATATATATATATATATATATGGTTAACGGGTGTAAAATTCGTCATTTGGCTGATTCATATTACCTTCAGCATCCCGACTTTAAGTAGGCGGTAATCATCAATTTACTCAGATATATTTATATATATCTATCTATCTCTCTCTCTCTCTCTCTCTCTCTCTCTATATATATATATATATATATATATATATATATATATATTTGTGCATTACAGCAAAAATTTACTCATATATATATATATATATATATATATATATATATATATATATATATATATTTGCGCATTAAAGCAAAAAACTCACCCGGGTTTAGCCTATTTCAAGCTTGTTCGAGATCTGACGTCTTCAGCCTTTAGGTGTCTGTCTGGATTTGTGGTTTTCATTTTATTTTCGATATTGGTTCTCCTTTGAGAGACGCCTTGTTTTGATAAGGAGCTTGTGTTGGTGACTGGCGGAGGGCGTAAGGTAGCTCATTATGGGGAATGGTTTTGGTTTGAAGTTTATTTGGCAAGAACCTTTCGTTGCTTGTAAACTTCGGTTTCTACTATAGCCGGCTATCCTCTGTGAATTACAGTAAATAGTACTTACACGACGAGGGTTTAATGTTATTAATAAGTAATGGGGTATTTAAACATAAAACCAGTAATATATATATATATATATATATATATATATATATATATATATATATATATATATATATATATATATATATATATATATATAATTGTAGTGGAAGTTTGGCTACGGAACATTCTTATAATATACTTCTTATTATGAGACGACTAATAATGTACAATAAATACTATTATTCAATATTACAATTATTATTATTTTGTGTTCTTTCTTATCTTTCAAATTACTTCAATCGGCCTATTACATTAGGTTGGTTCAAAAATAATGTCGTTTTCTCACATATGTTACTATGTGAGAAAACGACATTATTTTTGGAACCAAACTAATATCTACACATATTATATAATAAAAGAAATTACAGCCACATCTCGTTGAAAGACTGCTCCCCGTAAGTTTAGCTAAGTTAAGCAACATCGACCCTGGTTAGAACCTAAAAGTGTGACGGCTTGAAAATACAAAGTACTGTAAGCTTATATGTCCGGTTTGTGTAATTGATAATGGCTCGGAATTATTAGGTTGGTGCAAAAATAATGACGTAATAATGTCGTTTTTTGAGGTATTTTTAACGTCAAAAAACGACATTATTACGTCATTATTTTTGCTCCCACCTAATATTAATCGATGATTTGAGTTCTAATTCGTGTTACTTTTGAACATTTACTTACACGCGAATATACTTGAGAAAGGTATGAATCCACCATTTCTCCCCCAGCTATGGGTTAATTATCAATTATTGTTTCTCTAAATAATAATTCTGACAATCTAAAAAAATATTTAAATTCTGGCTTTAAATTACCTGTAAATCGTGTATACTGTAATAATATTTATGTCCTATACCTAATTTGTTATAGCTGGTCCATACGCCGAAGTATCTGAAGTTTTTAGTATCTACTATATCCATATAGTTTATTTTTATGATGGATTCAGTGTAGGTGCAAGCACTGCTCTTAATTTTCTGTTCAAGATCTTTCTTATTCCAACTAAGTACATCTATGTCATCAGTATAGCCCGCTGCGTCATTAGTACGTTGACCTCGAGAGAGAAAACAGAATCGGTGTCTTCTATTTGTAAACGCGATTGCAGCATGGGATATTTTATTGGTCAGTGCCAGTCAAATTATATTTTCGGAAATCTTCTTTTATTTCAGAAAATAAAACCTGCTGCAAAGGTATTTTCACTATTGTCCGAATTAATAACGAAAAAAAAAAAAGCACACAAAATGAAAATCAGATTCATTTACAAAGAAAAATATTTATTTATTGCTAAATTTCCCTTTTTGCTGAGAATGAGATAACCTATTCTCTGATTAACACAATGTAAAATATATATCCGAAAAACAAAACTTAAAAATTACAATGCAAAGAAAAGAAAAAAAAAAAGAATTGCCCCCACCTGCTGTGTCAAAGATAACAATAAAACAAGGGCGAAGAGCCTTAGCCCTTCAGTACACTTTTAGTTCTTTCAATGTTCCAAAGGTTTTAACTTTTTTCTTTTCTCTCTTGTGTAGACACGGTTCTCTTCTTGGCGATCAACCTCCCTTCTTTCTTCACTTATTTTCCTCCCGTCCGCCTGGAAATGACGCCTTTCTTTTACGGCCGCTAGAAGGTGAAAGTTTACTTAAACACGCGCTAAAACATTTTTGAAAACGCACGTGTTTGCTTTTGATTCTTCTTCTTCTTCTTCTTCTTCTTCTTCTTCTTCTTCTTCTTCTTCTTCTTCTTCTTCTTCTTCTTCTCAAACGGCTTTAGCTCCAAACTCCACTTATGAACTTCTTTTCCAACTTCCTTTACTGGTGTTTCTTCGAGAGGACTTCTCAAAACTTTCTCTGAAGGGGAAACTTGCCCTCAGCAACTTTGTTACCCATGCATCCTTCACTTATGGACAAACGCAGCAGGGAGAGAGAAAAATCCACAGTCTCAAAGCGGTCTCAAAGCGGTCTCATTTCCAACTTCTGCTAAGGTCCAGTCCCAGTCCCAGTTCTGCCTTCCCTTTCAAAAGGTGGGGGGCGGTCCATTAAATATCAGCAGGTTCTTAGGGCCAGTAGCACAGTGAGTGTCTTTAGTTCTCCCTTCACCTTAAAATTTTTCAAAATATCTGTGTTTGTAAATACGTAGGGCATAGTCAGTTTGATCTCATTTCCTCCTTGACGTACTACTTGTTGGAATTTTTGGGTACCCTGGTGTACTAGTGACCTAGCCCAATGAGCTGGCTCATTTTATAGTTCACCGATAGAAGGGTTAACCAAACAGAAGGCTCAAAATATTCAATTCGACGTGTATAAAAGCAGCCATTTTTTTCTCCAAAAATATCTTCACTGCCAACCTCTGATATCGAAGACCTGAAGAATTATTAAAGAATTTAGCTGCTACTAGTGATATTAGCGTTGTTACATTGAACGCCTCACGTACTGCACTGGATTCTATATTCAAAGACTACGGCAAACATGGTCAACACTCCTGGCGAAGCCTGAAATGTTTTCGTGTGTGTGCGCGCGCGCATACGTGTGTACGTGTGTGTGTGGGGTTGTGATGTGTGTGTGAGTAACGCATATTTAGGAAGTAAAACACATTTAAAGAAGTTTTATTAGATTCAAATGAAAAGTTTATGCTTATTTTTTTATTGTAATTTAATGCTAACCCGTGTGAAACTTTTGTTCCTCCATTCCTAAACTATCGACCGCATCAGACAACAAGAAGACATTAATGTTGTTATGGTTAAAAAGATTAGCTACGTCCTTTGGGATGGATGCAACAATTGAAATTCTGTTGAAGTATATGAGAGCTGCTAAAAGATTGTTGGACAAGACGATTTCCCAAATTAAGCCCAAATCATCAAATGTCTCGATTTATTTCTTACCTGTATTGTGTGGAGTAAAAACTTTAAAACATCAACAACAGATCTACAACCTGTGGTGTCATTATTAACTGGATTTTGATATAATATTTCCACTGCATAACATTCAAGCGATTTAAATTAATATTCACAAAGAAATTAAGTGCACTGAAAATGAAAATGTTTCAGTTGAAAAATAACTATTTCTTTACTATGCTCTCAAACACATCCTCCTTAAATATTATTCAATCTCTCTTTCTTTACATATATATGTGCATAAATACACAGATACACACATAGCTCTCTCTATTTCTGATATATATATATATATATATATAATATATATATATATATATATATATATATATATATATATATACATATATATATATATATATATATATATATATATATATATATATATATATAATGTGTATTTAGGCAGCAAAAATAATTTAAACAAGTTTTGTTGAAAAATATCCTCAAGGTATGTCTATCCAATTGTTACAGAGACTTACAAATTTCAGAATAAATCATTTTATACAATCGGCAAACATTTCAAAGTTCATTTCTTTTTTAATATATCTGGAATATACGGCAAGTTTGTTTAAATTATTAAAAATCTTGTTTACTACACGGTTCATGCAGAAATGAGAATAAACGGGACACAGAGGCTAACCCATAGCGATAGCGTCAATCTGTGTAAATGTTACCACAATGATCGTAACATAGTACTCCTGTGCTGCAATATAGTAAGAGTTTAGCTAAAATATTTAAAATAATTTTAAGGCGTATGAGGTTAAAATGAGTTTGAAAATTGAACCATTGTATAAAACTACTTATTCAGAGAGTTGTAAAACTTAAAGATTGAATCGACAGAACTTATCGATATTACTCAACAAAACTTGTTTAATACACACCCACACACACACAAATACACAACATAACCACAAGCAAATACAAAAAAACATACGAACACACACAGATTATATATATATATATATATATATATATATATGTGTGTGTGTATGTGAAAATGTATAGAAAATAGGAAAGAACTCGTGAGGTAAATAATCCAAAGTTCTTTAGTATTTTTGTTATTATTTTTAAAAAATAGTGCTCAATACAAAAGTAGAGCATAAATATAATTATTTATTTAAAAATATGATTCCAACACGCTACATAGGAGTTCTGATGAGAACTCTTATGTAGCATGTTGGAATCATATTTTTAAACAAATAATTATACATATATATATATATATATATATATATATATATATATATATATATATATATATGTGTGTGTGTGTGTGCGTGTGTGTATCGTGGAACCTCGGTTCACGAACTTATTATGATCATGAAGACCATTCGTAACCCGAAATGTTCGTAAACTGAAACCATTATCCCAGTAGGAATCATTGTAGAGAATAACTTCACAGTACAATAAAACTGGAAAAGAAAAGCACGCCACAACACACGAATGTATAAATGACGGGTTAACTCGGGCTAATTTCCCATTTTGCAAGATATTCCCAATCAGATATCGTTATTGTTAATTACAAGTTTTTCCCAATCAGTTCTCGTTATTACTAATTTCCTTAGTATTGTACTGATTATGGGTATATTGCTCAAGTTCTTAAGTTTTATATTAAATGGAAACAAACGATATTGCTAAACACTTCTTATGGACTGTTTATTCAAGAGTATAATTCAGGCATGAAACATCCTTTTAATTGTCTTGAAGGGTTCTTACAGCATTCTAAGCTGACATATCATCGTAATCACCATTGTTCTTATCCAACTTTTTCCAATTTCTCTGCGCTATCCTCAGAATGGCACACAAACACTCTTAAATGTTTGTAAGAGAGCTTCCGGCGCAAATACGAAACAGTACAGCATGCCATTTCCAAATTTCTGTCGAAGTGAATTGTGTCATGGTGCACTTTTTTCTCACAGACGGTGCCCAATCGGCCCTTCTATACTATGCAGTCGACAAAATCAAAAACAAACAACACGCATGCGCAAGATTAAAAAAATATAAAATGGCGCCCTGTATTTCTACTGCTTTTTGGTTATTTTTCCTAATCTTGATGAAGATTTTCCAATATTTACTGCCTTATAAAAGGGTGGATATCACAAAGCAATTCACCACTAATTTCTTTGTTTCTAACGAATGTGTTTCCGTTTCATAACACCTTGATTAGCTTTTGGAATGCTTTTTTCGTTTGTCCCGCGCTGTATTTTCCGTTCTCTGTTAAAAATACTTTTTGTACCCTTGCAGTTGTCAATTTGTACTTTTTTCTCGCTTTCGTTTGATACTCTGTCTGGGAGCTCCTGTAGTTTCCTTTCTGATTCAACCATCAACACAGTATCATCTGCATATCTTAAATTGTTCCGATAATACTCACCAATAACACATCATGGCAGGGTCTCCAGTTTCTTTAGGATGGAGTCTATAATCCTTAATTATATCTCATTAACGTGTGACATTATAAAGTTTAAAATCAAAGCTGAAACTTTGGCGTTATTTAGTGAGGAGTATAAAGTTAAGACCTTACCAAATGTTGCATGCTTCCTGAGACACACCAGTAAAATACACCTATCAGAAGAATTATATGAAAAAATCCTCTTGATGGAAACATTGTTCCTCAGGATAAAAGAAATGGTAGTTAGCAGAGCCAGTATGGATGATCTTCAACAGCATTGACAGTTAAAGACATCACAGAAATTTAGCGGAACAAGCATCTCCCAAAAGTTGCTTTGAATTTGATTTGGTTTGACTTGTTTTATTTTACGGCATATAATCCTCAATTGGTTCTTTAATGATGACAAGATTTTTATTGCTGGTAATATCTTTTTTCCCAAAAATATGTTGGTGGTAATGTTATTTAAAAAAATATATATCAGTGTTAATATCTTTCTTTTTCAAAAATGTACTCCTAGTAATTTCCCTCAAATTGTATTACCGGTATTAAAACCTAATTTTTGACTTTGATAGTGATTTTACTTCTTTTTGGGAGAACTATTTTCCCAAAGCTGTGAGCCTAACAACTGTTACGACACCGGGTTAAGATGGACCTGGGCGCACCAACAAATAAGAGGTGGTTCCATGCTCTTCAGAACATCCTGATCAGAATCCCTGCTACCGGATGTAGTTTATCGTCATACCCACAACGCCTTAGAATTTGAAAATAAAATATCAAGTTTATTTTTTAACTCCGTCAACTTGAGGTTAGCCGAAACAAACAAGTGTGATTTCAGATCATTTCAGGCTTGAACACTGGATCTTCTTCCATCGAAGTTATATGGAGTTTGGTCTCTCTCATCTTAGGTCATCCGTTTATGTAACTTCTTCTTCTCAGGCTGTCTTCATCTGGCTTAATTTCTTTATTTGTTTTGGAGCCTGCACCAATGCTGCACTTGGAGGCTTCGAGTTTAACTTCTGCGTAATCCATAGTGGTTCCTATGTCATTTGAAGTTCTGAGATGACAGTGAATACAAAACTTGCCGAAGATTAATTCTTCATGAATCAACGTTACTAGTGGAGATTAATTTCGATCCAGATTTCTTGCATTTCTTGGTGTGAATCATGAAAAACTTAACAAATGGACCCAAGACAGATAAGGTTTCTAATAAAGGCATAACCTGACATCTCTGAAAGACCAAACAAATAAGTCATGACCAATGCAATTCATATAGAAAAATTGCTACATTTTATCACACTAAACCTGGTTGTCTGTTTTTAGTAAAAAAAACTACACCGCAGACAGAAAACAATGATGGAGATTCTTATCCTGAAAACATGTGACCAAAATTTCAATATAATCTATTCAACTCATTTAAAACACTTTTGCAAAAATAAATAAATAACTAAAAATAAAATAATAAATATTTTACAAAAAAATATAAATCATATTTGTTTGATATTGGGTAGTATTCGGTATAACCTCGCCTTTATCTCTGAATGCAAAGTATAAGATATGTCTGGACAGTCAATATATTTCCTCTACATGTTGGATGTTAAGGTTTTATTTTCAAATTGCCTTCGACCGAAAAAATTGATAACTGACTGTTGCAAAATTATGCAACGGTCAGATTTCAATCAGCACCTGAGTATTGCACTGTGCATGAAATTCAGAGGTGTGCTATCGGTGGAAAAATGTATATTATATATAATGTTATAATGTTATAGTTACAGAATTGATCTGGGAATTTAACTATATTGTCGACAGAGAAAAAAAAAATCCCTTACTATAAAGGTAATTTCCATTAACCAGAAAAAAAGACTTATAAGCGTCAATCTTTTTAAATTTGGATTTTTTAATGTAACTATAACAACAAAAATATTTCGATTTCATTTTTGCCTTGAAAAAGTCGGAAGACGAAACGCGTCGGCAAAATCTAAGATTGTTTTCAAATTGTCATTTTATACCAATCTGTCTTGTCCACAGAATTGATCTGGGAATTTACTGATATATATATATATATATATATATATATATATATATATATATGTGTGTGTGTGTGTGTGTGTGTGTGTGTGTGTGTGTGTGTGAGGAAATATAGTTTTAAGATGTGTTCTATTTATGGGACAAAGTGCTCAACATCAGAGGTAGACCATATGTAAATATAAAATTGAAGTCAACAGAGGCAACAGGCTGTTTCATTGTAGACGCAATCGTCATTTTTCACTCTAATCCATAGTACAATTAATAAAAATAACGATCGTCCCGTTCAGCGAGTGGTCAGTAAGTTAATGTCTCCTTAATGTGTTAGCGAAGTAAATTCGCCTTTAATTAAATTAACTTTATTGATTTATTCTTTGAATGACTGTTTTATAATATTAATTAAGTCGCATTACTTCTTAATATTCAATATTAAGAAGTAATGCGACTTAATTAATATTATAAAACAGTCATTCAAAGAATAAATCAATCAAGTTAATTTAATTAAAGGCGAATTTACTTCGCTAAACCAACATTAAGGAGACATTAACTTACTGACCACTCGATTGAAAGGAACGATCCGTTATTTCTCTCATTAATAGTACTATGGCTTAGAGTGAAAATGACGATTGCGTCTACAATGAAACAGCCTGTTGCCTCTGTTGACTTCAATTTTATATTTACATATGGTCTACCTCTGATGTTGAGCACTTTGTCCCATAAATAGAACACATCTTAAAACTATATTTCCTCACACACACACACACACACACACACACACACACACACACACACATATATATATATATATATATATATCGTTCCCTTGTTTTTAAGACACTCGAAATTATTAATCTATTCAGCCATGTGACTTAGTATTTCTATTTTTCATTTGAAAAGAATAACAAAGCCAGTATAAAGCCAAGAAATCTAACAATAAAAACTCGACATGGGAATTTCTTTGAAGATAAGGCGTTTAAGGCAAACAGCCACTATAATTAGAGTCCTTCACATCAAACGCGAGATATATAACTATTGAGGTTTTGGAGAAGATGCAAAAAGAAAAGAGGAAACTTATACTTAACATCAGGAATAGGCATGTGAAATGTCTCGGACACGTAATGAGAAAAGATGGCTTGGAAAGTCTGATACTTAGAGGGCCGATAGAGGGAAAGAGGAACAGAATCTGGTAGAAGTAGCAAAAAGACAAGACTCATTGATAACTACAAGGGATAGGAAGAAGTGGAGAGCTATAATCGCTGATTATAAAATAAGAGGATACGGCATCAGGTAACAGAGTGTAATCGGCTTGCACTCTTGGGGGAAAAAGCATGACTCCATTTTTTTCTACCTATCTCCATTTATGGATGGAATAACAGAAGCAAAATCTACCGATCAGGGTCGAATACTTGTAGAAGAAAGAAGGCAAAAATATGGAAAATATAAAACTATTAAACAGCCTAAATGTCCAGAAAACTATCATCGTCTGTGTATTCCCACTTTGAGAAGAAAATTTCTAATTATTTTTATTTTTTTTTCAAAGAATCACTTCTTTGACGACTGTAATTTTTAAAAATCAAATTCACCGCAAGCAAGGTAGTAATGTCTCTGAAGTACAAATGATTACTCGGTGTAAAAGAGAAACTAGAACAATTGTTAAGTAGCTTGCACAGAGGAAGATTATTCAGGACGTCAGTAGACAGCAATTGACATTGCATTTAAATTCTTGCAGATTAAAGTTATGCTGTTTTAATTCATCCCCTTCAAAAAACACATTTCTTAAAAAAAAACAAATCCAAAAAGCGCAATCTTTCAGGCATTCTTAATATAGATGGATCGACTTTTTACTACTTTATATTATAGTTGATAGTTCTATTGATTCTTTAGAAATTGCTTTGTTTACCTTACGGATAAGAAAATGACCAAATATGGGGTTTCGAGAAAACTATCTGAATGAGAGAAAAATATAGAGTTGCTGAATTGTGACGATCTCTGTAGCCAAGCGGTAAAACCCTGGCTTCTTCTGAAAAAAAAGAACCCAGTTTCGATTCCTTCCGGAGTGCGCATTTAATTTATTAAGATTTCCCGGATGCGCAGGCAAATAGTTGGAATCCCCACTGTTTAAAATAAGAAAATAATTGAGAAAAGAAAAAAAATCTCAAGATAAACCATTTAACCATTGCTGCGAGGCTTAAATTATGCAAATTTATGCAAACGCTGAAATTCGAATGGGCACTAGAATTGCAAAAATAATTTCGTCCATAAGAAAAGGATTAAGAAACTGAGAAATTTAGTTAGAAACAAAGAAAAGAGTGCTGAATTGTTATGTAATATCATTCCTCCTATATATCAGTGAATGCGGGGCATTTTACGTACGCAAAATCGTCATGAGTTTGACGATAAACTCCACCCGGCAGCAAAACCTCTGATCGGAATATTAGAGGGTTTTTTAGGAGTGTGGAACCAACTCTTAATTTCTTTTGTTCCCAGGTCCACGCTAGTGTGGGTGGTTACACTTGTAAGTGTCTCAGTTATGGGCAAATAGTTAACACCCAAACTAGAGTAAAACACTACCAAAGTATAAAAACACATATTTATAATGAAAATACCAGCAGTGCATTTTCATAGTAAAAAAATTACCAGTAATATAGTTTCGAAAATGTTACTAGCTTACTTTTTTAAAAAATACAAGTTTTATTTTTTTGCAAAGAAAATTACTACTTTTCTCAAGGAAAATTAAAATTCAACATTAAATGACCCATAATTTGTTGATATGCCGCTAAATAAACAAAGTTGCGCATAAATGAAACAAAAAAGACAATTATACGTAAAATCTTAAAGGGACATTTGAAATTTCTATGACACTTCCTGTAAAAACTCAGCCTGAAAAAATTGACACTCATAGAACACACTGAAGGCAAAAATACGGAGAGAAACAACGAGTAACCACCCTAAGGTGATTATGTAAATGGATAGAGTGAGATGGATAGTAAAAATGAAAACATTACTCCGAAGGAAGTGAAGTTGTGGAGAGCCACATTCGCACTTCCTAAAGGAACCTAGCACAAATAAAAGGAAAATGAAGAATGCATTGATAGAACAATTTTTAAAGGTACTGCGTTTAGAAGTTGAGGTATCTATTAGTGCGTTATTTCATGAAGCTATTTGTTTATACGTGTGTGATATAATTGTGTACATATGTGTATCTCCGCTGAGGTAATTGTCTCAATATATGAATATGTGTACTTTCCCGTATGGATGTGACGTGACAGCAATTTAACACAGTTGCGCCCGTGTGCAAAACCAAGAAGTGACTCTGCTTTAGCAAATTTATTTGCGCATTCTATTTTCTTCTTTTCTTTTTTTCTCCTTCCATTTTTTTTTTCCTTTCAGAATTATGGTTTCCTAAAAATTTTTTGTCATTTTGCAGCTTTTCATTTTCTTCAATTTTTTTTTTTTTTTTGGCTTTTTCAATGTGAAAATTTTGTTTATCCTCTATAGATTTACGATCAAAAACTAAAGTGTGCGTGAAGAAATTATACCGCAAAACGAAGTCGGTAGGAGGGAAAAATGATTGAAAATAAAATAAAATGGCGCTAAATGCAGTCGCAAACAAAACAGTTTATACAGACACAAAGGATAAAAGAAATATGTCTATAGTAAAAGTAAAAATCCAAGTCAAAAGGAACTTAATAATGATAGATATCAGCCCGGAGGTGAAATAAAAAAAAAGACAAGGAAAAACAAAAAAAAAAAAACATCACACATATATATATATATATATATATATATATATATATATATATATATATATATATATATTGTTTAGAATTTCCTATATTTATGGATGAAGAGAACTCAATGTCTTCGACATTCACATTTATAATTTGCACAATAAATATGGACAATGAAATAAATGTTATATAGTGACTTGCAGTTTCCCACCCAAGTAACCATTAAATCCTAGCGATTTCTATGCCCACACTGGTCCTTCCTATCTATCTAGATATCTATCTATCTACATAGATAAATAGCTCTAGGTATATGTATGGATGTAATCGTTTTTTTTTCTCATTTTATTATCTATCTTTCTATCTATCTTCTCATCTCCATCTATCTTTCTATCTTCTCATCTCCATCTATCTTTCTATCTTCTCTTCTCCATCTATCTGTCTATCTTTACATTGTTTACATTCGGACTATTGTCCTGATCTTTGTTGTTGTCATCACAGTGTTTCGGCAGATGTGTCATCCTGTCTTCATCAGGTGTATATCCATCTTGGTAACCTGCAAGGAGTTCAATCCATAGACAAGGCATTGTGTATTTGGACTCAGCGGGGGCAAGTAGCACAATAACTGAGCAATACTAAGAAATATAAGTGATTAAGTAAATAAGAAAGAATTGAGATATCCCTAGACATGAGAGTGAAATGAGAACAGCCAACCACCCTCGCGGAGTTATTAGGTTGGTGCAAAAATAAAGTCGGTTTTTGACGTTAAAAAATACGTCAAAAACCTACGTTATTTTTGCACCAACCTAATACTTAATGGGGTATGTAAATAAAAATAATCCTGAATATTTTATTTTTTTTAATGCAATTAATTGCAAGCAAGGCAGGATTGCAACTAGCACGCAAGGGTTTACAGAGAGTAAGAACAAGAGTAAAGAGTCATGTTTGAAGAAAGGATACAGTGAAGGACGGGTAAAAGTCCACTGTCTCAGATATCGATTGACATTGCACTTGAATATTTGAAGATTATAGTCATCCTGGAAGCAAGTAAGAGGAAGGCAGTTCCACAGACGTGAAAGTGCGGGAGAAGCTGTGGTAGTAGAAGAGACGGTTACATTTAACTGTTTTGACAGTGAAAGGGTGTGAAGGGAGGCCAGCTTGGTAGCTTGCTTAAATTCATGCAGGCTGGGAACCAACGAAAATAGCTTGTCGGAACAGTTGCCGGGAATATACTTGTAGAAAAGACAGAAGCAAGCAACGGCACATCTGTGAGAAAGCGACTGTAGATTTAGATGCCAGATCAGGACCTATCACATTGCGTATTCGTCTCTGGATATTGTCGAGGACCTCGAGACGTACAGCAGGAGCACCAGTCCATATATGACAGCAATATTCCATGCAATCACGGAAGGTTGGTTTATAGATTTGAAGGATGGACCAACTTTCCTTGCGGTAGATTAAAAGAATAACCGAACGCGCTCCGACATGCATTACATGTGGATTTGTATACACTGTTGTCCAGAAAAGGTGTTTAGAGAGAATAGGAACAAGTTCATGAATATATTACCCAGGTAGTACTTCAGCGATACAATAAAGTTCAAATGCTTTGTAGGGATCCAGTTTTAAGATGATAGCAGAAACCGTAGGTGGAGTTTTATGCATTTCACACAGCAGAGACTAAGATGAATCAAGAAGAGAATTTGAAGAGAATTTACCAGCAAAATATTCAGCTTTATCAACAAAAGATGGTAACACCTCAAAGTAAGCGAAATTATTCTTATTAAATTCATTATTACAGATCCGATAGTAATCACGAGAACCATACATTTTAGAGGCTATACGGTGTCTCAATATTTCATCAGACAAAGAATTAGCGTCTTTGAGGACATGTTTACAATTATTATGAGGGGACACAGAGGCGTCTGTTGTGATGGAAACTATCATGGTATTCCTGTGAGTAGGCGTGAAGCAAAAATAAGATAATAGTTTCATCTGGTATTTCCGAGAAGGCACAAAAGCATGGATACTTGCTTTTACCAAATAAACCTCTGGGTCACCATTCGCAATAAGATGAATAAAGATTTTAATCACAAAATGAATCCCAATTACTGCCAGAGTTACAGAAGGAAGTCATGTGAATTATATTCTTCTTGTTATTATGAAGGATACATTTAGTGCTTACATGTGTTTAGGTGGAATACAAATTTTTATTAAAGGGGAGAATAGGTATATATACTCAAAATCCTTACTCGCTAATTAGAACACCTGTCGAAATAAGAAATAATGTCGAATTAAAAAGAAATCCAATAGTTGCGTCCACATACACACTCGGGCACTTCGACCTTATGGAATGATTAGTAAGTTTTACTTATTAGATTATTTACAATTGAGCACTCATTTGCACCCACTCCGAAGGATTGCTGCCTAAATACACAAATATATATATATATATATTTCCTTCTTTTATTCATATTTCATTGAATACGACAGACAAGGTGCTTTGATTTAGTTTTTATACATTTTCTCATGCTATTTAATATTTTCTTTTCATATATATATATATATATATATATATATATATATATAACGGTACCAAAGAGAATCTTTCTTATGTAAAAAAATATATATTTCTTGTGACGTGCTACTTTATTTTTATTCACCTATTTCAAAATGTGCAAACAAATCAAATGTAAAATTGTATATGACTAGACACTGGATTTCACACCACCAAACTTTCTTATAATATCGTTTTCGTCTCATATAGCTGTGAATTCTGGACAGGAAGAAGAGGCCTGAGGTAACAGATATGTACTACAGGACATAGGAAATATCCTGCACTGAACATGTGATTAATGAGGAGGTTTAAGGAAAACGGAACCAAAAAGGACACTTATACTTAGAACCAGGAAGAAACAGCTGAAATTTCTAGCATGGATGAAGACGAAAGAGGGTTTGAGCAATTTAACACTCACAGACAATAGCAAAAGTAAGAGGGCGGCGGACAGCAGCGGGTAATCTACTTAACGAGCTTGTTTAGATGAACCCAGACAGCGTGGGATGGCGATGAGACAAGTCTTATTAACAGATACAAACTTTAATGGAATTTTGGCACAGTGGATAAAGGCGTTCGTTAGATCCAGTGATAGGATCCAAAGAGTTGTGAGTTCAATACCCGCTTAAGACAGTGGAGAACTTGGAGAGGGGAATTAACAGGAGATAACTGATAACTGACATCCATTAAATATGGCACGTGGAACTAGAAGAGTCTAACCCAGCGAGCGAAATAAAGGGTTCAGTTCGATATTCCAACCACCTGAAGAAGGCCGGAGCGTACAATGGCCGAAACGTTGTGATAAATATGGCAACAAAGTCCGAATAATGTAAAAGAAAAGTTTACAATGTTGTGGAGAGCCATGATCACCTATGCGCTGAATGAATGTGGCACATAGAAGAAGAGGAATTCAGGTTTATAAAAAAAATAAAATAAGGTTTCTTTCGTTGTAGTTGTAATTATATAGCTAACTAGACTTAACTCCAAATATCATTATTGGAAATATGGGTCTTTGAGTGACAAGAATGAAAAGTAGGAAAAGTATTGACAAAAAAAGCAAAGAGACTGTAGAATATTAAGTGACTCAGGTACTGCGTATAGAATATTAAGTGGCTCAGGTACTGAGTATAGTATATTAAGTGACTTAAGTATTGAGTATATTATATTAAGTGACTCAGGTACTGAGTATAGTATATTAAGTGACTCAGATATTGAGTATAGTATATTAAGTGACTCAGGTACTGAGTATAGTATATTAAGTGACTCAGGTACTGAGTATATTATATTATGTGTATCAGGAACTGAGTATAGTATATTAAGTTATTCAGTTACAGGACTGTTGGTAGAAAGAGTTGGGAAGAAAAGTATATTAGCTGATGAATAGTATACTAGTGGTAGATGTGGGAAAATCGAATCGGCCCAGTCTGTTCCATTCATTTTCATGCATATATTTTGGTAGAAGGTATGAACCCGTAGCTCCTAACCCAGACAAGAATGGGTTAAATACTTGTGTAAAAGAGGTTCTCTAGCCTTGGGTGACAGACACTCTAAGAGAAAATTGTGAATTCTATGCCACAGGGAATGAAAAAAGAATACCACCCCACTTTTTTTTTCCATGACGGCCTAATAATCCACAGATAACGATATCGTGGAGAGTCACAATCTCCGTCGTCCTGAAAGGACAAGGAATTAAATAATACAAAGAACAAGACTTTAATATTAACGGACAGACATCCAGTCTTACTTCTTATTATCCTTTCCAAATCGATAGAATTGGTTAAATAAACAGCAAACAGTTACAGAGATGACTCTGACATATATTTTTCCTTGGGGTAGAGCCAATTAACTTCGCTACTAAGCATTGAATATGTGCTTGGGGGCCTTACAGAACCCAGATGTCTGAAAAATCAATACAAATCATTGTTATATGATTCGAACAATGACAAATTTGGCAAAACTCCTCAAAAAAATTGAAACCATAAAGTAAAAATGGGGAGGGGGAGTGAAGAATAAAATAATATAAAATAATGACTTCGTACCTGCAAAAAAAAATGAAATTTAAAAAAAAAAATAATCTTGATATTTTTTTTTAGTAAGGAAATAAAAGAAAAAAGAAAACGAAAGAAAAACTACGAAAATTGAAGGAAGAAAAGATTAACAAAAGTCTTTCTTTTTATTTATTAGTTTAGGTCGCAATTTTTGAAAGAAGAATGGTGCATTGCAATTTAACCATTCATAAATATAGACACACGCGGCAGTCTGCCCAAATACGCGGATAATGAGGTGCAGGGAAACTAAGATCACACTGAGTCTCAAAATCATGAGCGAGGTAATCGCATGTAAGACTAACTGAAGAACTACTGCATAATGGTGAATCATCATAGATTTATTTATTACTCTTGGCATTGTCAGGCATGAGGTCAATATAGCTCAGTGGTTCCCAAACGGTATGTCGGCGCACTCCGTAGGTGCGGCGGGAGATGATAGCAGGTGAGGCGAAATGATTGAAAGACTATCATAGATTCAAAAAAGTTTTTAAAAATTACTACGTCAAAAATATATATGTCTACAAAATTTAAAATGTTATTATGGATTACTTGTAATAGCTTGCGTGACTCTCGATATAAATAAATATAAACAATTATTGACTAATTTTATCATTGTGATATTTTTGTATTATATCAATTAATAATAATACAGTAAATAGAATCCGCAACTTGGAGGAGAGAGTTATCAATGATATTTATCTGACTGCAAATCCGCGGTTATCTCCCTTTAAACGTCTCTGTTTTAATTTTGGTTGTTTTTTTAAATGTCGTTTTTATCACATAGAATTTGGTGAAGCTGGAGCCAATTTTAATTCCGAAAATGCGTTACAGAAAAAATGTTTGAGAAACACTGATGTGGTGTGAAACCCAATGGAGAGTGAACTCATTCCGCTATCGAATACGTCGGCAAAGCTTTGTTAAACAATTCATCGACTATATGGTCCTATCTTCAGAAATAAGAACACACAAAAACACAAGCACATACACATAGACATACACACGTGTGTGTGTGTGTGTGTGTATATATATATATATATATATATATATATTTATATATATATATACAGAGAGAGAGAGAGAGAGAGAGAGAGAGTGATGTATGATATATGCTAATAAATAACATTGATTTATCTCGTCCCAAAAGAGTGGACATATTTTCGCGAAGTTGTATGAAGGCAGATATGAAGATATGGCAGTTGTATGAAGTTAGAAGGTCCTATCAATTTATTGAATATATATATATATATATATATATATATATATACGCGGCCGCACACACACACACACACACATATATATATATATATATATATATATGTGTGTGTGTGTGTGTGTGTGCTGTGTCTGTGTGTGTATGTGTGTGTGTTGCGTATATGATGGCAGTGTCGGAAAATAATATATCATTTCATTTTATCAAAATCTTCTTTTGATATATATATATATATATATATATATATATATAGACATATATATATATATATATATATATATATATATATATATATATATATATATATACACTCAGTGAGGTGAAAGATCAATAAAAACAAATGGATTTCCAGAAAGCAGAATATGGTGATTGCATTTAATTTTTTAAAAGTCGCAAGAAAGCAAGAAACCGAAAGATAGTTCAACAGGCGAGAAAATAAAATATTAGAATATAACGTATGCCTTCCTCTCTCTGTCTCTGCCTGTCTATGTGCGTGCGTATCTCAGTGTATATATATATATATATATATATATATATATATATATATATATATATATATATACGGGTGTAACATCAAAATTGTTCAAAAATGGTTTAGCTTTGAACCCTTATCGTAACTCACGCACGATTTATTTTCAGACCTTTTTTCACTGCTCTTTGGACTGGCATAGATGAGACTTCTCTCTCGCGTGACAGACGGCTTATTGATTGAGTTGGATCTTTTCTAATTTATCTCTTCATGTCTAAATGCTGATGACGCTTATTCCTGATGATGGTTTCTTCTTTTTTGTTCCATATTTGTAAACTTACCGTTCTCTTGATAGTTTTCCAATGAACTTTCAAGATGTAAGCCAGATTATGAATGTTGGCACCATTACAGAAGGCCTGGGTCATCTTTTTACTCTAACCCTTGAGAAGACAGTGCAGCTAATAGAAAACCATTATAGCCTGTTCTCTTTCTCGCTGAATTCGTAATTCTTACGACAAATGGTGTCAAGATAGCTAAACGTCTTATCTAAAAACATGGAAAAATGAAACTCAATTGATTCAGTGGTTTTTAGATATTAAACTTTTTGTGGGACAGACAGTTATGCGGTAACACAGGACAACCTAGGTCCGATCCGATGCCGCCTTAATCTGTTGGGATACACTTTCTCCTGGGGTATATAGTATCTATGAATTGTTACAGAAGGTTGCGGAGTAGTGTGCTATAAAAACTTGGTTTATGTCTCGTTAATTACATATTCAAGCGGACTCAACCTATGCCATATGCACATTCGACATCATTTAAAAATAATAATTAACTTGAAACTGCCTCATGAGGTCT
>OZ010583.1:102164389-102204389 GCA_963932145.1 Acanthosepion lycidas
TTCGATATTTACCTATCTCCTAACCAATTAAATTCTTGTAGACTCAAATATAAATGACCAATATTTAGCTATCCCCGAACCAATGAAATACTTCCATACTCAAATATTACCAATATTTACTCTAATATAAACAATCAATATTTACATTTCTAGTAAAGAAATGCTTCTAGATTCACTTATAAACCGACAGTTTTTACCTATATCTAACCAAGTAACTTCTTATAGACTTAAATATACAGGACCAATATTTAACTATCACCTAACGAAATAAATCCTTAGAGATTCAATATAAACAATCAATATTTATCTCTTTCTGAATCAAGTAAATGCTTCAGCGATCAATGCTGACAGACTGAAATATAATTGAAAGAAATGCTGATTTTACTAAATAACCTAGTAAGTGTTCATATGCAAAGTCAGCTGACCAATCAACAATGATACAATTGGCTTTGTGCAATATGAATTTAGATAATGATCATTTTACGACTATTTTCTCGATATTCTCATATTTCTAAATAGCAGAAGTTTGCTAAATCCTGGACGCAACATAATCTTCCAAACATTTTTTCTTTGTGCCGATCTTAGCTCAACATTATCAAGAAGATAAATTCCACAAAAGAAAAGTTTTTGAAATATGAAGAAAAAGGAAAGGAAAAGGAAGAAACTAAATATATATATATATATATATATATATATATATATATATATATATATATATATATATATATATAACGATAGATAAGCATGAGCATTTTAAAAAGTGGACAATTGATAAAGAAAAAAAGAACGACAAACTGAATATAAGCACGAAATACGGCAGAAAGAAAGAAATGACGCGCATGCGCATAGAATCCTTACGTCGTCATATATTTCACTGATTATATCTTACATAATGGAATCTTTTTGCCTCAAGACAATATATCAAAAGATACCATCTATCTTGGATAAAACTCACCACCACCGGATGACGTTTTCGGATTTTGACAAACAGACGAAGATGCAGAAAGAAAAATCCGGTACTGGTTGGATAAAAGGCTGTATAAATGCTCAATTTGCATTCCACTGTACCTGCATTTAATAAGTAAAATTACTTCAAGCAGTTTCATAAAATATTAAATTGAATTACAAATTAGATGGTTATACATATACACCCAAGTATACACGCTTACGCAAATATGTGTATGTATGTATGTATGTATGTATGTATGTATGTATGTATGTATGTATGTATGTATGTGCGTGCGGGTCTGTGGGTTTTTGAGAAATAATGGTTTAATTTTAATCCACCAATTTTATTACTTATTTGTAATATTCATAAACACCACAATTCACTTTATTAAACAGTGTTCTATTACGTCTATCGGCTACGCACTCCAATGAAAAAAAATATCCGCCCTCCCCTTTTTAAAGGATATCATTAAATATATATATATATATATATATATATATATATATATATATATATATATATATGCGCGTTGTACTTGGTGGAAAGCTCTCAATATTTGCAGGAATCCAAAATTCGCCCTACCCTTTTTAACGGATATAAGAATCTATCTATCTATCTATCTATCTATCTATCTATCTATCTATCTATCTATCTATCTATCTATCTATCTATCTCTCTCTCTCTCTCTCTATATATATATATATATATATATATATATATATATATAGATAGATAGATAGATAGATAGATAGATAGATATATAAACTTCGATGTGTATGTCTGTGTGTCTCCTCGGAACTTTGGTTGATTAGGCGAGTGTGCGCATGTGTCTGTGTGGAAGAGAGTAAGTGCGTCATTTCGCAAATAAATATTGCTTAAAATTGTGTCTTTAAATAAATTTGTGTGTATAAACAAAACATTCTTTATCCATGATATGTAAGATGCAAACATTTATATTTTCCTGGCTTCTGTCGAAATTCCAACAAAATTTTGACAATTTATGTCTAAATTCTCTGCGAGAAATGGAAAACCGATCTACATTATTAATGTTAAATAAAATACTTAATAAAATATTTCTTGTTGCTCTTCAACAAAACATGCATAAATTAAAAATTGCTTACAGCAATGCATGCATACATAAATCCACCGTGTGTGTGTGTGTGTGTGTTTGTGTGTAATCTTTAGGTTTTTTTTGTGTTTGTCTGTGTGTATGTATTTTTTTTTATTTGGCCCCAAGCAAGAGAGTAATTCAACTACTAGGTAGGATGTTTCATGGAATGAAAGTGAAAAAGAAGGCTGAGAATAGAGAGGATTGAGAGAAGGAGAAAAGAAGAACGGGTTTCAAGACGATCGAAGATGGCGATTGACGTTACACTGAAATTGTTCAAGAATGTAGTTATCAGGAAAGCAAACAATTCCACAGGCTGTAAGTGCGGGAAAAGAAAACATTTGGAGTATAAGTGGCGGTTGAATTTAGTAAAAAGGGTGGGACCTAGATGCCAATCTAGTAGCCCGCTCAAGTTGATACAGTCAAGGCACCAGGGATAAAAGCTCATTGAAACAGTTACCATGAAAATATTAATCAAAAAGACAGAGGGAAACAAAACTAGCTAAACATGTGTGGAATTTGAAAGGAAAAAAAATCCGATTGAAAGATGGAAAATTGTAAATACGGCAAAACCTTACAACAATCAGAACAATATTTGTAACCTGTGCCAACAGGAAAAAAATAGCGATTATGACATTTCCAGATCCAAAGAACATTTTAAACCAGAAATCTGAAGTCTTAAGTTCTTGCTTATATATTAGAAATTTTTTCTTAAGTACATATGAGGCTGGCTAAAAAAGTAATTACCCCACCATCAATACATTTACAACACACTTGCTTTTTATTCTCTTCCACCTTTATCTTCTTCTTCCTTCTTCACATCTCCTACTCTCTTCCTTTTTTTGTTTAGATAAAAAAAAAAGCGTTAAGATGTCATTTGATAAAAATCCCCTGAGGATACTGTAAGGTTGTAACCAAGGTAGCGGATTCAACTGAACCCCTGATTTTTAAAGTTAAAAGCTCTACATTTTCGGCTCTACAATTTTAATTTTTTTTTTCCTACGTGTATTTAGCACTTTTTAATACAACTGTATCCTGGTCAGATTCAACTCCGACCAGTAACCTTTTATATATATATATATATATATATATATATATATATATATATATATATATATATATATATATATATATACGTATGTGTCAGTGTGTGTGTGTGTGTGTGTGTGTATGTGTGCATGTGTGTGTGTTAAAATCAAATGAACAAGAAATATGGACCTGATAGGATGATAAGGTAAAGAAGAAATAGGAAACGTTTATCAATCTAACATGTTTCATTTTTATTAAAGTTTCGTCAGAGATTGAGAGACGAAGCTTTAATAAAAGAATGCTAAATTGTTAATCATTTTATATTTCTACTTTACCTTATCATATATATATATATATATATATATATATATATATATATATATATATATATAAAGTGAACATTGAAGTCAACACGCATAGGCGACAGACTGTTTCATGCTAAACGCAATCGTCTGTCCTGAAACAGCCTGTCGTCTCTGAATGTTGATTTCAATGTTCACTTTTATATTTATATTTACATACGCTCTATTTCTGATATTGAGCACTATATCCCATACGTATAGCACAATTTAAAACTATATATATATATATATATATATATATATATATATATATATATAAAGTTGGCTACGCAAACCAAGTCGGGTGCGCAGAATCAGTAGCAGAAATACGCGGATAGTGGAAATCGATGGTTGTGATCAACGTTAAAGTTTAACTGTAGCGCCTTTCTCATTGATTAGTAATTTTTTTGACGCCGGGCTATCTTCGAAATTTGCAATGGATTTGTGGACAATGCCACGCGAACGCTTACGCTATCGGTCTTTTGGTCTGATCTTCCACCAGTTGAGGTTAGTTTTCGTTGTGTGTGCGTGTTCTTTCTCTATCTATCTATCTATCTATCTATCTATCTATCTATCTATCTATCTATGTGCATAAGTGACCATAAATATATGCATCAATATGAAATATAACTTGAAAGAGAAGTGTCGTATTGAGCAGCCGAAAATTCGAACCTGCCGAAAGATGGTGCATTTTGTCTCCCCTTAGATGTAGGTCACATCTATTTCGGGAGGATACAGACAGCAGAATAAAAGGGCAGCCCAACTCGACTTTCACGTATGATCACAGTTGGAAAACGTTGAGTGTAGATCACATGTGACAACGATACACAATGGATAAGGAAATCTGATCCGTACTCAATTCAAACGGCTCCACACAGCCTGTTCCAAGGAATCGATGAATAGAGGGGGGGCAATTCCAAACGTCTCTGGTCATCAACATCACATTTTCTTTAACTTTCCAATAAATGTCTACTTACGGATAGAGGCAATGCCAAAAGCACACGTGATGTTACAGACGCTTTTATAAGTAACTTTTAGAAACTCGTATATATATATATATATATATATATATATATATATATATATATATATATATATATATATATATATATATGTATGTGTGTGTGTGTGTGTGTTTGATGGGCTGTGAAAGAAATTTGAGAGATAATAAAAAATGAAAATGAAAATAATAATATTGATAAAATGATTAATAATATGTATTTTATATTAATAAGCCTTTTGACCAATAGAAAGCTTTTTATAAACTCTCTAAACCCCAAACCGTGACAGACAAATAGCCAAAGCTCTTACTCTGATCTCTTACAGTAATATAACACATGCAGATGAAAAAAACATCCACGGAAAAGCAACTCGCGCTTTATTTTTCATTTCTTTTTTATTACTCGTCTCGTTGAAGAAGGACACAGGCATGTCCGAAAATTACGAGTTTAAAAATCTCTCTCATCTTGCTTCCATTTATTTAAACGAATTACTAATATACAATAAATATTATTAATCTTATCTATACAATAAATGCGGATGTCAGTGTGTCAATGTGTCATACTTTTTCAACTTAAAGAGACACAACTCTCTAACTTTCAATAGCTCACTTCAAATGAAAAAAAATACTGTTCTCAAATTACAGTATTTCAAAATAAATATGTCCGTCTTTTCAACATTCCTGCTAGAGGCCATAGCCCAACATATCCCATCTTGGAATCAGGCCGATTCCGTGAGCAAATTAAAAACATTCCCTGTCCGATTTAGACTCGCAATCGTGAAATTTTGGATTCCCATGTTTTCATTACTGCTCTTGTTTTCAGCGATATTTCACTTGATTTTTTCCGACGAATTTTTTGTATGTACAGTAACAATTTTTATAACGTGGAAATAAATTTGGGAATAATCGAAATTAACTACGAAATACAGCGAAAGTACTCTATTCTTAAAAATAATTGTTTATATGGAAAGTAAGGACCTACGTACATCAAACTGTCTTTAACGTAATTGGCCGCAAAAGAATTATTGATGGACTTTAAAAAAGTAAGCTTAAATATTAATACAATACTTAAATGCAGCGATCAATTTTGCTTTCTTTTGTAGTTGACTGTAGCCTATCGCATCTGCATTTCCCTAACTATTAAGGAGTTACCTTAAATGCCGCCAGATAGGGCGGTTTTTAAGTTAGCTATCAATATCATTAATTTTGTTTATTTTTTTATCTCTATTCTTTCACCGGGTGATTATATCAACATATTTATAGCAGAAGTAGACAATATATCTTTACTATCTCTCTCTCTCATATATATATATATATATATATATATATATATATATATATATATATATATATATATATATATATATATATATATATATATATATAAATCTTGGAACAAATCTCTAGCGTTTTTCAATATTTGTTTTGTACACGTAATTTCATTTTGTACCTTAAATTTGTGACATACGCATAAATCTGAACGATGTCATCTCAACACGTCTTTCTATAAGATTTGCCATACAGAAATAAAGTGTCGCTGCCGACACTTGGGTTTGAACACGGATCACCAGAGAGAAAACACAGTCGACCTCATCTTGAAATAATAAGATCACGTGTCAGATAAAGGAAAATATATGGAATTGGCAACGTCTGAACCGAGTGTTGTTCGAAGGCGTCATTATTATTGTATCTGTGTCATACAAAGTCTCTCTTACAAAAGGGTATTACAAAAGATATGTATAATGAATGTGAATTTTATATTAAAATCAGACAGATGACCTGTGTTTTTCGTCATCTGATGTTGTTGAACTTCTGAAACGAAATAATAAAAAAAACAACAATAATAAAGCAAAAACAAGGGCAAAGTGAAAAAAAAAAAGATGTGTGTCGTTTATGTACATGTTGTAATAAGTAGGGGTATTGTTTCTAATTGGTTCGCCAGGTTCAGAAATGGACATTTTGATCTGGTAAACCGAGAACGTTCCGGCAAGCCAGTAGTCGACAATGATCAGTTAATCGAAACAGTGATTAAAAATAATCCAAGTCGATACATGAATTTGTCCTGGAAAGGGATATACTTGTTCGAAGTAGTAAAGTGGTTGTTGACTACCGTACCCGGGTAGGACAATCTAGCAGGTAACCGTAATGAACTGGTCCTCGTCGTAGTGGTAGGCAATAGGCGTTGGCAATAGGCAAAGACTATAGACGTAGCCAATAGACATCGTCCTGTACCTCCACATCAGTCTGTATTTATGTCTGACAGCAGCCAATCATATTACTGTGAGGGGGAACCCAGGTGTATTCATATTCATTACATCAGAATTGTTATGAGTTTTACTTCACACAAGTTTTAACGAAAATAAATATTAATGGAACGCATCTTCATCAGTGATTTCCTACTCAAACGCAACGAAAATTAACCACTTTTGAAAAGAATGTTCATAGATGTTGCAATGTCTCTCTAATGAGCTATTGTGTGTTAGGATTGGGAAGTCATTTTTTATTATTAAATTTGGCAAAATCAAACATTTAATTTAGACAAGTACTGTTCAAATTTGGACCGATTAAAAGCAGTAATTGATAAACGCTTCCAGAATTGTGCAATCGGAAGAGCGTTGTCTTCTATCAAGATAACGTTAGAAATCATATCACTTTTCAGACATGATAGAAATTGGTACAGTTTGACTGGGATATCCTTCTAGGTTCGCCTTATTCATCAGGACATGCGCCTTCGGATTAAAACTTATTCCTACACAATTCGCTTAATAGGAGAAATTCAATTTACCGTAATCCTGGGAAAAATCACTGAAACCAGTTCGTCAACGAGAAAGATTCCAAGGTCTGGAAGGATGTATTACTGAAACTGGTAGAAAAATTGTAAAAGATAATGGCAGATAATTCGCCCATATGAGTTGGAATAAATCTATGTACAAATATCTAAATATTGTATTGGAAACTCACTACTAAGATGTGACGAACATGTGGTCCGATCATATATATATATATATCAATAAAAAGAAAAAACATTAAGATATATAATCCGGTGTTCTTATAGATATTTTTATTTTTACAAAATAGTGCTCAATGTAAATTTACAGAGCATTAATATTATAAATTAATAGACTTAAAATATGGTTTTTCGCTACACAGTTCCAACCATGTTTCAAAAACGGAAGCTTCCATTTTTGAAACATGGTTGGAACTGTGTAGCGAAAAACCATATTTTAAGTCTATTAATTTATAATATATATATATATATATGTATGTGTGTGTGTGTGTGTGCGTGTGTGTGTGCGTGTGTGTGTGTGTGTGTGCGCGCGCACGTGCGTGTCTGTTCAATATTTTTTGGTAAGCTTTTCAAAGCTCATTTTTTTTTAACCGGTTACTGTTGCTATAGTTGTTGTCCAGAATTTTGATTTTTGTCTCAAATTAAAAAAAAAAAAAAATAACCGTAAGATTATATAAAACAAGTTAGTCGGAAATTTGAAAAAAAAATTAAGAATTGTACGAACGGATCTTGTTGATATTGTTAAAAAAATCCATCAAAATAATTCTGGCTGGCTAAATACAACTTCAACGCACACACATATACGCACACACATATATACAGTGGGGTGAAATAAATATTCGTACACATACAAATTTTCAATTTATTGTAATTCCAACTAATGAGTAAACATTTTTTTCATCTAATTAACTATAGACATATGCATCATAACTAAATAAGCATAAAGAATAGGAAATGATTTAATAGAAATCAGTTCCATTTATTCCTTTTAATGGATGAAAAAGTATTCTTACAATACAAAAAGGAATATATAATCTTCATTTAATACTTTATAGAATAGCCATTACTCACTTCTAGAACAACCAACCTCTTCTTGTAGTTCTCAATTAATGATTTGCAAATTTTAGTTGGTATTTTGTTCCATTCTTCTTCGCATATAATCTCCAAATCCTGGATGTCCGTTGGACCTCTCGATTGGATTTGAATTTTCGAATAACGCTACAGATTCTCGATTGGGTTTAAATCTGGGGAATGACTTGTCCATTTCAGAATATTTATATAATTTTTAGCAAGCCATTTCTTCGTAGATTTGTCACAGTGCTTAGTATCAATATTTTATTGAAAGATTCAATCGGGAGGAAGTTCACGATTTTCAACCGACATCATTAAATTTGTTTCCAAAATATTTTCATATGCTGCGGCATTCATCCTACCATCTATTACTGATATTTTGCAGAAAAAAAAACCCACCTCCAAACCATGACCCTGCCACAATCAATTTCCACTGTTTTAACTGTATTCTTTTGTTTGGAAGCATTGCCATCTTTCCTCGATACATGATTTCTAGAAGTACATCCAAAAACCTCAATTTTAGTTTAGTCTGTTTTTCCAAACACGATTTTTCTTTATCCTTATGTTCATGAACAAATTTTAGCCTGAACTCTCTGTGTCTTTTCAATTGCAGTGTATTTATCCGAGGGGAGAGTGACTTTAGATGGTTCCTATGAATTTCATTGCTTATTGTCCGTTTAGTGACACAGATTCATGGTGAAAGAAAATCATCCTGCAACTCATGACGAATAACCATTGGATGTTGTTTAATTTGACGCATTAATTTCCTCGGAGATCTTGCAGAAATCTTCTGTTGGGCACCTGTTTTTCTTTGCTTTTCAAGTTTTGAGTTTTTTTATTCCTTGGAATGAATGAAGTCATGGTAGTAAAAGAATATTCAGGGTGCCTGAGATTTTCCAGTAACTTTTATCTTCTTTTCAGGGCTTAATAATCAGTTCTCTTTGCGAAATTGTCAATTCTTTACCTCCTGACATGATGAAAACCTTCTTGCACGAATATCAATTACAGAATGTTCTATTTGTTTTATTTAGGCGAAACATAACTACTGATACCATTATTGGAATATTCTAGAATATCCCATTGATTAATCTAGAGTGTTGAAGCAATTTAAAAGTTTTAAAGCTGAAATTTTCATTGTTCGAATACTTTTTTCACCCATGAAAACGGATAAATGGGATTTATTTCGATTAAATCAAAATTGTTTCTGTTTTGTATGCGTATTTAGTTATTATGCATCTGTGTACAGTTAATAATATGAAAATTTTTATTTATTCGTTACCTGGAGAAATAATAAATTATAAATTTAAGTGTGTACGAATATTTGTTTCAACACATTGTATGTGTCTGTGTGTTCATAGATGTGTGTCTGTCTCTGTGTGTGAGTAAAATTTCAGATATAACTAACATATATCTGTAAAAGTACAATATGAATAAAGACAATAGGAAAACGTATCAGCCGACCCGTTTCTGTTTGAAAAAGCCCATCAGTGGAGAAAACGTGCCCGATAAGTTTCTCTTTATTCTTCACACACACAAACACACACACACACACACACATATATATATATATATATATATATATATATATATATATATATATATATATATATATATATATATATGTATGTGTATATATATATATATATATATATATATATATATATATATATATATATATATATATATATGGAGTAACCTATATTGCAAACATGTTCTGTTGAATATGACATGCAAGATGCATATTTTAAAAAGTTTTTCTAAAATGTTTCTATTTCCCGTTTGGTGTGGTTAAGGAAGTGTAAAAATTGTTCGCATTGTCTCTTGTCCCAAAGAGCTTTCGGACAATTCTTTAACCATTTTCAAGGTTGCCTATTGTTAAGTGTTGTTAATATCTTTTCATGTTTTTCTATATTTTTTTGATATATTTTTTTGTAATGCCAATATTGTAGCAGTAGCGAAAATTTACATGGCTGAACTTTGAGTTGGCAACTTTTTACACTCAGGATAGCGGCTCGGGTTGAGGAATCGGAGAGTCGAGTTCAAATTCCAGTCGAAACCATTACATTCAATTACATGCTAATACCTTTGGGAAAAGTATGTATCCTCTTCTTCTACACCCCCCCAGTTATGGGTAAATAGCAGGAAATACCGGGTTCTATAGTCTTGGATGGCAACTGGTCCACTGCAGAAAGAAATGGCAACGTACCGCAAGAAAAAAAATCTGCCTCGTTAATGTATCGAAATATACATAATCACCTAAGCATATATCACACATGGCAGATAACTGACTGAGTCATTAGATATTCCAGTTGAATCCATTACATTCAGTTACGTGCTAACACCCTTGGGAAACGTATAAATCCTCTTCTTCTCCACCCGCCAGAAGTTCTATAGCCTTAGATGGCAACTGGTCTACCGGAGATAGAAATGTTCTCGTTACTCATATTTTGAAATATACATGAACGCCTAAACGTGTACCACGCATGTCACATAACTGACTGATTACACACAGCAATTCCGTGTGTCTTAGTGGTTTTACTCTCTTGATTCGATTGATAAAATCCAAAGAAGAATTCACACTGGGACCTGGAATCTTGGCTTCAGTCTCTTTCTCATTGCCGTATTGTTGTTTCTCTCAGCCTTTTATATAAATATCTTCCTGTTATTTGTTCTCATTAACTTTAAAATATGGTACCTAGACTTTATAAATGCAAACGCACTATTAGATTGGCAACAAGGTCTCATCAGTTTACAGTCGATTCGGCTAGATGTAACCTCAAATACTATGTTAAATGTTTCTTACCGCCCACTTCTTGATTGTGGATCTCTCTTCTGACTTCTTGTTTTACAGCCGACTTTGATCTTCAAAAATTCAATCTTTTTCTACTGTCTTTTTTTTTATTCCTGACTAGCGGCATGGCCCGGCGTTGCCCGTGCTTGATTCAAAAATCGTACGACTCATACAGCAATCGCTATCATTTGACTTAAAATATTTTTGCTCTGCCTTGCCTTTAAAGGAGTGCCCTTTGCCGTGCTAATGTTGCTACATGCTTTACTTCTTGTCTATCTCACACTGCAAATTTTCTAAGCTCTATACTAAAAATAAATCTGTTACGAAAAAGAACTAAACAAAATGAACACAAAACTATCAGCTTTAAAAAAGGACTCGTAACTGGAAAAACCGAATGATAAAAAAATGTTAGCAAAAAATACTTTTTCACACCAAACCAAGTTCTGCGGAATCAGAATCAACGTTGAGTTTAAGCAAGCGAATGAGCCAATTGGAGTAAAGTGCCATGCAGATTTAAATTTTTCCCACTTGCTGCTATCGATTATTTTTTTGCAAGCTAGCATGCTAGTTAACATTCGTGTCAGTCAGCTGTTGGCTCTCACGCTGGCCAATAGAATCTTCCTGCCTATTCGTGGCAGCCAGCTATTGGCTCGCACTCTGGCCAGTAGAAAATGGCCGCAAACTACATGAAAAGTGCCGTAGAAGCATGAAAATATCGATTATTTCCACTATCGATGGGAGTTGGGAAATGCAACGTCAGGCTTATCCTTCCCGCTAACTTGGAGCATGTGCATGTAAATTTGTGTGCAAATCTGTGCATTTGTTACACACACACACACACACACACACACACACACACACACATACATACACACACACATCCTGCCTTTTATACATACAGATCTTTTATTGTTCTCGCACCTTAATAATGTTTTTATTGTTTTGTATTCAGTAAATCCTCGTGTCTTAGTGGATTTGTTCTCTTGCTTGAGGTGCAAGGCTTATAAAACAATATACTGAGATGAATAAACATACTCTCACTTTTCATGATATGGTTAACAAAGTCGAATATGTAACAATCGAAATGTTTACATATGCGCATTAGAATAAAAATATTCTTGTAAGCTTACATGTCATATTGTTTTACTCTTAATACTTTTCATTTAATTCATGTTTTAATTTTCATTAATTTTATGGGCGTTAATTCTCTATATTTGTTATTTCGACCGTTACGCCACACCATTTAGTACATTTTTTTTTGTCTGTCCTTTGCTTGCGTCTTCTCTGTTAGTCTGTTCCTCTTACAGATATTCTAATGGATTCTCTTTCTTTGTCTAACACCAATTTGCTTCCATACAGCCGCGAATATTTATTCTTGTTCATATATCTTATTTTCCCTCATGTATCGCTTTTATTTCCACATTCGCTGTTTTTCTTCCCTGTCTATTTGACCGTTTCTAGTAAAGACGTTATATTTCTTCTGTCTCTCTTATTTAAAGCCAACATCTTTTCTGTCTAGTTTTTTTTCTTTTTTTTTTGTCTGTTAAAGTTTTTTTTTTTATTTCTCTTTCATTTTCATCCTCTTTGGCAATCTCATTCTGCTTCGAAGCGAAGCTTTGAATTCCATAACCAAACTAAGACGGTCATTTGAAATAACGCCATCTTTATGAGGAGCAATAAAAAGAACTGATTTCACAACAATAGACTGGACGGAGATTACAAACTATAACAATCACTACTTTAGCCATAAGTTAGCCTATAATGCTAGAAAAAGCTGTCGAGACAAATATGTTGAAATGTATTATCAGAACAATTGGCAATTCGTTGGTGGTTTATCTGATTTAGGAGTTTAGTAGAAATCTCAAAGGTCATTCAATCATACAAACTTCACTTATTGTATTATATTTGCCATAAAATACAATTCAATCGGGCATATTATATCATTTTTCGAAAATGACTTCAGTTTTCTCAGTTTATTTTATCCGTTTTATATAACGTCAATAACCTGAAAATATACCTATTTTGAAATCATTTTCTGTCAGTAACAAAGTTTTTTAGACTTCCCATCAATGACACAAGATAACCCCTTTCCTAATTGGTCAGTTTTATCTATAGAAATATAATTACTTTAATCCCGTCTAATAAATACAACGATTTTTAGCATAATAATAAATCTGACTTGGCTACAGGATAGACCCCCATACGGAATGTTATTACTATTCAATATTATAATTTCGATAAGATATGCAAATGCAGGTTTGATTTGGATTGGTTTATGGGATGTAAAGTTTTTCCAGTTTATTTAATATAGATTTGGTTGGAACAAGATTAATATATATGTAATCATACATACATATATATATATATGTATATATATATATATATATATATATATATATATATATATATATATGTGTGTGTGTGTGTGTGTATGTTTATACACACACACACACACACACACATATATAAATTATAAATTAACTGGGTTAATGTATGTTTTCGCTACACAGTAATAACCATGTTTCAAAAATGGAAGCTAAAAACTTTAAATTTAATTTGGTTATTAAATTAAAAACATTATTTCCATTATTTAACGTTTGTTGTATCAGTTATTAGTTACTAATAACTGATACAACAAAAGTTAATAAAGATGAACACGCTACCACCCCTTGTCTGAATGATTGGAAACACTGAATTTGAAAGATTTAGCTTCCAATTTTGAAACATGGTTATTACCGTGTAGCGAAAAAACATATTTTAAACCAGTTAATTTATAATATTTCTGCTCTGTAAATTTACATTGAGCACTGTTTTTCATTTGGCTAAAC
This sequence comes from Acanthosepion lycidas, assembly GCA_963932145.1. Taxonomy (NCBI): domain Eukaryota; kingdom Metazoa; phylum Mollusca; class Cephalopoda; order Sepiida; family Sepiidae; genus Acanthosepion; species Acanthosepion lycidas. The sequence goes on from OZ010583.1 coordinate 102,178,295, forward strand.
ATCTTCATTGCAGCATCATAAATAGTATGAGATTAGGACAAAAAGAAAAATTTTATTTACAGAAGAAACGAATTGCCAAGTTATAATTTGTAACTTTCTAGAGAATATTCTCTTATTAATAACAAATACAATGTCACAACAAAGAAATTAAAATAGTAAACTATGAGATATTTACAGAGAAATAAAAATTCTGATCGAAAATATTATATTTTTTCTATGCATTTCTTAATGACAGTGTAAACACTTGATTGTCTCGAAATATCTTTTTGCAAGTAATCGAACGTAATCGTTAAGAATTGCTTATTTTTAGCCGTTGTTTCTTCACCGCCATATTTAAAGTCTTTAGACCGTCATATTTAAATAAATTACTAGGTACGTGGTAAAATTATAATATAGCTTTAAATATGAATATTTTAAAAGCACTACGAGGTTAATAGGCTGATGATATACGATTGACTCTTGAGCTTTGAAATTACAACTATTCTTATTAATAACTGCATTGTTTCTTTGCAGGTCAACTGATATCTGAATGTTAAGACTTCAAATCTCTCGAAAATGTCCAGCATTTGGCATCATGATGTTATCACGTACCTGCAGAAAAAGGATTTAGATTGCAAAGAGATTCTTTATGAAATAAATCGTTAATAGAGAGCTTTTCAGTCCATCCTCATATATATATATATATATATATATATATATATATAAATTGTCATCCACAGACAGACTATTTCGCTGTATCACAACGGTTCAGTGTTTCTAGCTAGGATCGAAACCCGGGTGATTTGGCAGTAGTCGGAGATTCTACCATTATGCTGTCGGCGCACGACTGGGATAGAGGCGAATTTTAGCGCATTTATTTTTAGATAAACACACAGTGACTGAAAGGACTCGATTCGCTTAATAAATTTTTTAATCATATCACCCAAAGCAAAGCGGGAATGCAGCTAATACGCAGGGGGTTACAGGGAATGAATGTGAGAAGAAAAATGAGTGTAGGGAGGATGGAGGAAAGGACAAAAGATAAACGGGATTCAAGAAGATAGAAGATGGCCATTGACGTTGCATTCACATTTTTGAAGATTGAAGCTATAAGGGAAGCAAATAAACAGAAGGGATTTCCACAGTAAGAAAGTGCGAGAAAAGAAACCGTTGGAGTAGTAGTGGCGATTACATTTAGCTATTTCAACAGTGAACGGGTGGGACTTATCAATCTATTGAAACACTTAAATGTATGCAGTCAGTGTAATAGGACAAAAAAGCTCTTCATGGCAATTGCCATGAAAATATTTGTAGAAATGACAAAGAGAAGTCACGTTATGTCGGTGAGAAAGTGACTGAAGTCGAGATGGATTTGATTACCGATCCTTCGTTGGATTTTCTCAAGAACCTCTAAATGAATAGCAGGAGCACATGACCAGTTATGGTAACATTATTCAATGAACTTGCGAATGATAGATTTGTAAGTGTGCAATACTCTACGTTAAAATAGGTAGAGGCGTGATAAAAAGGAAGAACATTACATTATTGTAATGTTGTAACTCGAAATATAACATATATAACACATTTTTTTATATAGTTTTCCTATTGGCTATTTTACCAGGCAATAAAACCTTTAGGTTTATACCTCCAAGTTTTAGTTTCAGGATTGCTAATAGCCTAGTACATGGGCCGTCAACCTACGGCACGCGTGCCACACGTGGCAAGTCAAGCAATTTCCAATGGCACGCAGCCGCAAATGTCATCACGGTGTCCGAACCAATAACTAATAAAACGCAAAGAAGATATTTAACTGTTTCAATTTTAATATATATTAAAATATATATACTATATAAAATATATTCTAGAACAAATATATTAACCTTTAATTGTATAAAAAGACATATTCTGATGACACATTGAATGATTTTAAAATCCTAATTCGGTACCTAGTTTGCAAAATGTTGCGAACCCCTGGCTTAGTAAATAAAGCCTTGGTTCGCGAATTTGGTAGTATTGTAATTGTGAGTTTAATTTATGTCTATGATGCAGAATTAGTCTTATTTGAAACAGGGCGAGCAATAATTGAGTGTTTATAAATAAAAAAAAATAGACGAACTATACCTAGACCTATTCAACGGAGTTTTGAACAGTCTGCATCCATAGATTAAATAGAAAGTTGTAGTTAATATTTCCTGAAAAATAACCGGATTGTCAGATATCTGAAGATGACTTAGAGGGACAATCGGAACGTCGCGATAAGAACACCAAAGTCGATGACGTTATTTGTAATATAAATACTGGAAATAATTATAGATCTTTGTCAGAAAAAATCCGGACAGAAAAGATAGGTATGCGTGTTCAAGTCTTGCCAAGAGTTATTCGTGCATTCGGAGAATTACGCTCTGAACAGTCGCGTAAAAAATCATTTAAGAAATGGCAATCGACAATGAGCTGTCTAAAATATTTTAATATCTTATAAAATAAACTGTTAGATTTTGTTTCAGACTAAATTTGAATTCGGATCCTATATACGGCCAAATCCAATGTTGAATACTAAATCCTTTATTTTAGTCGTTTCGGTGTAAAATATCTCGATTGTGTGGGATAATTTTATTTGGCATTAATATTGCTGTCGAAATTGAAGCATCGTTCGTAATCTTTATGTCCTCCCAATAAAACGTGCCATATCATGGTTTAGAAAAACTTATATTTCACGTATTCGCAGGTATTCTTTTATTTTGCAACTTGAGAATGAAAATAAATTGAAAAATAATTAAATTTAATGGTGATTTAATCTTGTCCCAAAATGACAAAACAAACTCGATGTGATTTAAAGATATATTGCTATCCTAAGTGTTTGCATTAACTTTTTAAACGAAAAAATAAGACAATGATTCAATTACCGATTACAATGGTAAACATCGATCGGAAGCAAGCAAAATCGTTGCAAATTGTCGAAGTTATACTGAGATTCTTGTAAAGTTGTTAGTTTGTTCGGTAAATAACGTCTATTCCTGAATTAACGTATTTAAATAGTGTTTAAATACATTAAAATAAATACAGTCAAATTAGGGAAACTGACCATCTATACATTTTTATGGTGTTACGAGGTTATTGCTGCTTATAGGATACAACTTTTTTAGAGTTGGAGACCAAGAAAACATTAAAAGCAGTTTCTTTGTCTTTCTCTCAACGGAACGTGTTCTGGCTTAAACAATTTTCAAGACGCTTGAAAAAGTGGTAGATCAGGTGAATATGGTGGATGTGGCAAAATCTCAGTGATCATCTGCAGGGTCATCCTGGCAACATGAAGCTGGGCACTACTGTCAAGCAGAATGAACAAGCATTTTTGATGAATGTGCATTTGATTTAATTGCTGGCATTAGGCATCAACAGTGACGATCCTTTTAGATTCCTGAAAGAAGTAATGAATGACGCCAATAGCGAACCAGACAGTCTTCTGTTGGTGTACAAGGTATATAATATTTAAACCTAAATTCGGAAAGACGATCATAAGAATATTAACAAAGAGGACAATTTAATCATTCTTAAGGAGTAATATATTTTTGTTCAAGTGTTATATTTATATATTAGAAGACAATATTTAATATATTTTCTGTTTCTACAGTTTTTGTTTTTTTTTATGTATGCACTTACTTGAGTAATTGATCTGGGTTTTTTTAACTAAACAAAATTAATGATATTTACGGGGTTTAATGTTCGTGAAATTTCATAGGAAATATGCATCCTCCGGGAGGAATCGAATCTGTATCCTATACGGAAACGTCATTTAGTCTGACGTGCTATGACCGTTCAACCAGAGAGAACTTCCGGTTTAGTAAAGCTCTAATTACTGCTTTTAAGCACACAACTTCGCCGATTTTCTCAAGCTATCATATCTGTTCTGAAATTGTAGCCTAACGTGAATAATTACAACATATTGCATGAAGTTGATTAAATCCGACAAATATTTAATATAATTTCTGTTTATAAGTTTTGTTTTTTTTAAGTATTTAATATATTTTGTGTTTCTGTTTTTTTTTTTGTTTTTTTTTATGGAAACACTGATTTGTTTTTGTTTTTTTAATTAAACAGTATTACCGGTCTGATTGTTCGTTAAATTTCGTGGAAAATATGCGTCTTCTGATAGGAATCGAACCTGTACCTTAAACAGAACCAATATTTAACCCATTTAGGATGCAGGTTCTGAGCATTTACTCAAATATTAGGTTGGTGCAAATATAATGTCGTTTTCTCACATAGTAACATATGTGAGAAAACGACATTATTTTTGCACCAACGTAATATGTGTGTCAATAAAAAAAAAAACATATAAACAGAAAATATATTATTAAATATTTATCGGATTTAATCCATTTTATATAATATTAAAAGACAATTAAAATATTTTTTCTAAAATCAAACATTATTTGCCGAACAACTTAATTGTCATGATACGGAAATGACTGCCTAGAAAGTGTAGCTAATACATCGACCCTGTAAATAGCCGAACAGTAAGGGCAGAAGAGCTCTCAATATACCAGATAAACGGCTACTGCTGGACTGATAAAATACGAAGGAAAGTACACTTCATAATAGTAGTTGTGTTCTATGTCGCCTCTGGGTAGCACCGCTACTATTAGGGTGGTGCAAAAATAATGTCGTTTTCTCACATAGTAACATATGTGAGAAAACGACATTATTTTTGCACCAACCTAATAAAAAAAAAACGGTATCAACGAAAAGAACCATTTCATTTTGATATTCATTTTATTAGCAGATTATGGTACAGCTTGGATTCTAAGAAGCAGTGGAAAGAATGACGTCACAGGAATGCATGTGGCACGTTCGCTTAGCGTCCCTCCGCGGGTGGCATTAGCCAGTCAGTGACCTTGGTGGGGAAGGTATATCGACGTTTCAGAATTCTTGCGATCCTCTGGCATCCACATTCTGTAAACACTGATAGTTGAAAAAGGAGAGTCGTGATGCCGGTATATCTTTTCCAGTAATTTTAGATATCAATAAAATAATAATAAAAATCGTATAACTCAGCCTACATTAAAATCTCTATTTAAAAGATATAATAAATTTGTTCCCAACCGCAGTTGACTTGTCATATCAATAATAGCCTTCAATATTATGTATTATTTGTCTCATTATAATTTCAGTGGCTTTCTTTTTGCAATTTACAGATCCTCGTAAGTTAGTAGAGTTAGTAAGCAGGTGGGAGAGAAGACTCGAAATCACAAACTTATTCTCAGGACCATGATTTTACTATCTGCCTTACTAATTAAACTACCAACCGATGCAGCCATATAATAATATTATTTGTGTTTCTTTAGAAAACGGTGTTCAGGAAAATAAAGGAAGTAGGAGCGATGGTAAAAGTGTGATATCTGATATAGGATAATGATCTGGAAATTGCGAGGAAAGCAAATGAAACTGATGAGAGATATTCCAGTTAAAATTAATAATATTTGTCCATATTTCTATAGAATTCACTAGGCCTTCTTTCTCAGATTCAGAAAGGGACGGCTGAAATTTCTAAGAGACAGGCTTTGGAAAATCAGACACTCACATATAAAAAACGAATGCTAAAAAAGTAATAGGGATTGACAACGGGTCAACTCTCGAGCTCAGGCAAATAGATGTGAGGATGCAATGTGGGAGGTAGGCAAAACAAAAAACAAAAAAAGGTTACATAGAGCTGCAAAGGAGAGGACGTTGTTCAGAGCTATGATCCTTCGTTTTGAGGAAAACACGTCACGAAGAAGAAGACGAACAAACTCTTATTTATATGACATTTGTTTTGTGTAATTGACTTCCTTTTTAGAATAACTGACAATAGTTGCCTTGTTTACCATTGGCTGCTATAGTAAGTACGATTTTGTTTGGTTTGATTTGGTTTATTTTGTTTTACGGCATGTCAATTCCTCAATGGATTATTTCATGTCGAGAAGGTTTTTAGAATAGGTTTGTATGTATAGAATATGTATTCTTTGTAAGAAAACAGTTTGTAGATCAATTTTCGTTGATGTATTTTTGTAAAGAGGATTTTTTTGTGGAGAGTCAAATATATTAATGGTATTTTTTTACAATGATAATTGGTAATATTTTTTTCAAAAATGCATTGCTGGTAATTTTACTATAAATATTTATTTTTTTTCACAACGTTTGATCCCCGATTTTCCCATAGCTGGGTTCCTATAGGTGCTACCATCCCGGGTTAGGTTGGACCTGTGAATAACATCAATTAAGAGGTAGTTTCACGCTCCTCAATACCTCCTGATCAGAGGCCTTGGTGCCGGATTGAGTATATCTTTATACCCAGGACGCCGAACAATTTTGATCTCGCCATATTTACTTTTATTTTTAAATCAGACTGGATGTTGTTAATCGGTTTTCTATCTATCTTGTTAATTGGAACTAGTATCTTTGTATTTTCTCTAAAATCCACGAAGCTTAACGAATTTATATAAGTTTTATCGTAACCCTATTTTAGCTGCATTAGATAAGAAGATATGGAAAATTATTCAAATATAATCTTGTTCGGTCGCATTACTTAGTGTGGAGTTATGTCAGACCAGGCCATCAAAGAAAGCCGAGTGCACCAGAGGGATTTTGACCTAAGATCAGTTCCAGCTACCGAATGCAGATATTCGTGACCTCAAATATGCATTCAATATTGCAAGGGGTAAACGATAATCGACAGATAGATATATTAAAAACAACACCAGAGATGACGCAATCAGTTTCGGGCAATCTTTCACAGAATGCAGGCGAAGAATGTAGGGTCCGGTGTCGCCCCAGGGGTGAAGTGGGGCAACTATGAGAGAAACTGACGGAACATTAGAGTGAATAAAAGGGCAAGGAAAGTAGATACAAGTCTCTTGCAAACAATGTCATTGCACGTGGCACGTATCTACCATCTGCCATGCCATTAAGAAGATTTTCAATTCGATTAAATGGATATTTACAAAAACAAAAAGGAAACATGCGAAGAATTTTTTCCACAAAAATATGGTATGGTTGAATCAGAAATTACATCATAATCATAAAACTTGACATTCTAGGTCCATCCTGAAGATCATGACTTTTATTCTACTAATTTATCATTTTTTTAATTCTTAACTTAAGAAAAATAGGGAAGTGCTTATTTATTGCCTAATCCACGGTTTCGAAAACTGTTTTTCTTCTATCACCCAAAACTAGAGATCCATCTTTAAACTGCAATTTAAGTCATGTGAAATATATCCCAGTTAAATTTGCATACGCTTTTGAATATGTCCGATTCCGCGATAGCAAACCACTTAATAATTAAATCCGTTTTGTGCCTCGTCTTTAACCAGGGATTTTTCCCAATAATCAGCAGAATGTATTAGGGTTATCTACAAACTATTTATATTAAGTCTACTCAGCCATCCCTCTAAGCAGAATGAATGGCGGCTAGCTACAAATCTAATCACTTCTTGATTTATACTGCAGGCTTACGGTAGTATATTCTCCGGTTTTTTTTGTTTTTTTTTAGTGTTTTCTCACATATTTATGTTTTTTTTTCGGTTGGCCATGAGGAAAGAATAGACTACCGGTTAACCCTTTTTACTATTTCTCTTCTGTCGATATTTTTTCAATACGTTACACTGATATGATTCTTTTTCTAATCTTTGCTCTTTCTTCCCTCTTAATTTTACAAATATTTGTACGCACACACACAACTATATATATATATATATATATATATATATATATATATACTTTTAAAATGTACGGTTTTAAGGACCTAACTCAAATTTCACCCTTAGGTATAATTTAATATAGATACGAACGCTGAATTTGTAAAGTGACACAAGGGATTACTTGGAGTTTATAAATTTGCTGCATGTTTCATTTTCGCTCTTCAGTGTCGAAATGTCAGTTCTAAATTCCGGGCAGAAAAGAGCCCAGAAAATGAATAAAAAAAAACAACAGCACACAGTTCTTTCTTTTTTCTTTCTGCATGATGAGCTTCTTGAAAAAAAAAATCATTATTCTTTCTGCAATATACATATCTACTGTTCAATCAGCGTTGGTCAATAATTACTAATTATCGTTACTGTTTCTTAGAGAATAGTCCGAGCAGGCGTCAATGTTCCGCTATTCCAAAAAAGAAAATAAAAATTGAATTGTAGCCGGCGTTGAGGCGTTTTTATCAAGGCTTCTCATCGCCTTTCATCTCAGTAGAATCTTGCGCAAATATCGAGTGGCGACTGAGATGAACGTAGCAAAAAAAAAAAAAAAAACGTGTTAAGAAAGAAAATCGGAAAAAAATTCAAATAAGCGATCAATAAAATATAATGTATGAACAAAAACGTTGATAGAAAGAAGCGCTAGCGAAAGGCAAAAGAAGTAACCGCATTAAAAAAATGACTTAAAAAAAATGGCCGCATAGGGTGGTATGAAAAACTGAGGCGTATATATGTATTACTCACATTGAAAAATATATCTACTCGCTTAAACTGCATCACACGCTGTAAAAGTCATATCCACTTCTGTAAACATGCACTCAGGACTGATAAATTAAAGGTTACATATCGAATGGTAAAAACATATGGCTTACAGGATACATTTACATATGAGCACTTATAGAAAAGAAAGTGGAAGTGTTGGCTAAAAAGCGATGGAAATAGAGAGGAACCAAGAGAGATTGGGGGTAAATAACATCGCATATTACATTAAAGATGATCCCTAAAAAGAGAAAGTGAAAGAGACTGGCAGGATGTGGAAGTGGGAGCAGTAGATATTCAAATGCGAGGATGGAAAAGAGAAGAAGGACAGATAACACAAATTAACCCCTGAATATTTCTAAAACCGAGAATAGATTGACACAATACGAGAGAGGTAGCAATGGCGAGAGTAGGAAGAGGGAAAAACATATATTATTATATTTAAATAATCATGATCTCTGAAACAGATAGATAGATCGACGTTTCCAGATGCCTTGATCTATCCCCTATTCTTCTCTTCATCTTGTCCTCTATCACTCCACTTTGTTCTCGCTCCAACTCTCTGTAACCCCTTGCGTGCTAGTGGCTTCCCGCCTTGCTTGGAGTGAAACGCTTAAAAAAAATAGATAGATAGATAGATAGATAGATAGAATATGCTTATATGTAACCAACTGATTAGAATAAGGGTCTGTCTATATTTCTGAGGTGACGTATTATGTACAGTATTTACATTATTCGGACTATTGTCCTCATCTTTGTCGCCATATTTATCACAACGTTTCGGCCGTTTTACGCTCCGGCCTTCTTCAGGGGGTTGGAATTCCGAACTGAACCCTTTATTTCGATCACTGGAGTAGACTGTTCTAGTTCCACGTGCCATGTTTGATGGATGTCAGTTATCAGTTATCTCCTGCTAATTTTCCCTCTGAAAGTTCTCCACTGCCTTAAGCGGGTATTGAACTCACACTCTTTATCCACTGTGCCACATGTTCTCAAGGACACATGGCACAGTGGATAAAGGCGTTGGTTAGATCCAGTGACAGACCCAAAGAGTGTCAGTTCAATTTCCGGTTAAGGCAGTTGTGATAAATATGGCGACAAAGATGATGACAATAGTTCGAATAATATAAATACTGTAGAATAAGGGTCGTTATAGGTATATTTTAGAAATTAGTTATACATTTAAAATATTAATACATACGATATTTCGGCAATTTTGTCCAACGGTGCGTTATACGTAATGCATCATTAACAGTTATTAAGTTAGCTCTTGCATTACGCGTTGCCATTACCTCATATAAATAATGGACAATTCCGTTTTTTCATTGCAAGGATAAACGGAAGAAAAAGTTATATCAGAGGAACTTTTTTTTTTTTTAGCGAGAAATGGAAATCATAGTTTATGAGAAGAAAAAAAAATAACGATTGATTGAACGATTCGTTTTATTCTGTTTATCTTCCCATTGCAGATTATTTAGAGTCATTTTTAGGTTGCAGGAATTTTTTTGCGGATAATAATCCTTTAGTGATACATTCCTTCCTAATGAAACCATAGCTAGGGTTATAAAAATTGAATTCATGCCTTTCCCAACGGTATTTGCGCGTAAGAACTCAACTAGAATTGAAATTCGTCTCTCTTCGATTACCAATTCCGTACCATTATCTATTGCAAAAACGGATACATCCAATCTTACAGCACCTGATACTCCCAAGATGTCACCCTTTTAGGTAATAACCAAGCTCAACTTTGCTTTACTTCGGTGATCGTACGGGGATTGATGTTTCAACGTAATGTCGCCGTAAACCTAGCCTGCTTTTTATATACAGTAATCTACTAGTCTTGTTAAAGCTCTTCTGTAAATATTTGTAATCTGCTGATCGGTAGTTATAAACATTTAAAGAAACCCATCAGAAACAAGTTTTCTGGTTAGGCTCTAATAACATAGAGTTGTGTCTAATAGGCCGGGGCGTCTTTTATATAAAAGTATCAAAACGAAAATACAAAATTTTAAGATATTTAAAAGTGTCCTATTGCTATATATCGCTTAAAATTTATTCTATACTATTAAACAAAATGTGACGTCGTAAGTTGAAAGTCCATTATCAACACTTCGTACTAATGAGATATACCGTTGTTATATCAATACAGTTCATATTCACTTACTAATGTCGAGTGATATCTCATGTTACCATAACAAAGTGTTATCTCCTTAGTAAGTAAAGGCAGTCAAGTTGCGCGATATATAAATAAAAGATACACTGTTTTATATCATAGGGAGTGTTCTGAACACTTTAAACCCAGACCACCGCTTTAGCGGTTGTAGAGAAAAATGGTTTAATGCCGAGCTACCGGTTGAACGGTGGTAGAGAAAAATGATTTAATGCTGAGCTACCGGTTGAACGGTGGTACAGAAAAAGGAATTAATGCCGAGCTACCGTTTGAACAGTGGTAGAGAAAAATGATTTAATGCCGAGCTACCGGTTGAACGGTGGTAGGGAAAAATGATTTAATGTCGAGCTGCCGGTTGAAGGTGGTAGAGAAAAATGACTTAATGCCGAGCTACCGATTGAACAGTGGTAGAGAAAAATGATTTAATGCCGAGCTACAGGTTGAACAGTGGTAGAGAAAAATGATTCAATGCCGAGCTACCGGTTGAACAGTGGTAGAGAAAAATAATTTAATGCCGATCTACCGGTTGAACGGTGGTAGGGAAAAATGATTTAATGCCGAGCTACCAGTTGAACGGTGGTAGGGAAAAATGACTTAATGCCGCGCTACTGGTTTAACGGCTGTAGAGAAAAATGATTCAATGCCGAGCTACTGGTTGAACGGTGGTTAAAAACTTGTAATTATTTTTATATCTACTGTGAAATATTACATACCAATTATTTACGAAATTTAACTCAGAATCTCAGGAAGAATGGTCAAAATTGTTTAGGAACGCAGGACACAAATGATCGAAGACTGGACAACAAGGCAAAAAGTCACATTTTCAAGAAATGGAATTTTCAACAACATTTTATTGAATTAGAACATTAACAAATAATATCTTCAATGAGATTTCCATCATTTGTGATGCTAAGGTTAATTTCAAGATTCACGTGTCCTCGATGCAATAACTCCATATTTCTGACAATTTTAAAACATTCTCTCCCTATGCGTTCAATAAAGTGATTTTTATTAAGTACACCTTCTCCTTTAGCATACCCCCACCCAGAAAAAGAAAGCATTTCTTTCTTCTTTCGACAAAACCATGTTTAATCTGCGGAGATGAAAAAATATATCTTATGAGATTTCCTATGGGTACAGACTAGAATAAATGGTTTACGTCACGATGACATTTTGAAATGCCTTAAATTCCTTAAAATATATTTCATATAATTTAACAGAATGAAAACTTACCACATGGAGAAAAGTAGAGGAAATATTTGTATTTTACGAATTATCTCAGAAGTGTACATATATTTAAAAATAACTGTTGTTAATAAATATTAGTGCTTACAAAAGATGAAAGCAAAATAAAGCTTAAGAGAAGTGAGTTAATGGAACATGATTTATTGCGTATCTTGTGAGAATCTTCGGTATACACGTAGCGTAGGGGTTATTAGAAAATGGGATTGGTGTTCTGTGATCAAATTCCAGTCTAAAATCAAGATGCCCAGAGCCTCGCAATTGATTTCTCCTCTGTTCGAGTACAAACAGCTCAATGGGTGAAGTCAAATGGCTTGTAAATTTCAGTACCTCAAAAAACAAGCGAGTATTCTTTCATCATCGTGAATCAGAAATTGAGTCTAATCTAGTCAGGATCAACTGTTACACTCTCAAAAAGTTTCAATACTTTGAACGTTCATTGGGACTCAGCTATACTCCAGGTCTCAAGTGGAACTCTGTATAAAATTCATTGCTTAAGGTGCTTGTAAAATAATCGACCCATTGTACCGCCATAGAAAGTAGCTGAATCCGTCTGCCATTTTCTATATTTACAAGGATCAAATTAGAACAAAAAATAATTGTCATATCTGAACTGGAGCTGATCAATCCTAACTCCACTGTTCATCTCTCACGCTTCATTCATACAAGAGTCAGATTAGACAAAAAAATGGAATATTGCTGTCATATCTGGACTAGAAATGCTCAATGTCCACTCTTCATTTCCTCTGGCACGCTTCGTCCTTACAAGTGTTAGATTAGACCAATGGCGTATTACTGTCATATCTGGACTGCAGCTACTCAATCTTCACTCGCCTGTCTTTCTACCACGCGTCATCCTTAGTAACGCCAGATATATATGCACAGGGTGTTATTGATAAATTCTCGTCTAATTTACGTAAAAATTCACATCGTCTAAATTACGCAAAATTTGACAGACATCTCATTTTAACAGATATATTTACCAAAATTACACAAAAATATCTTGGGGTACGAAAGGGTATATTTATTAAATAAAATCGCCATTGGCTTCAACTACGGCCTTCAGGCGATTTCGGAATCTCCTGCATCTCTTTTTGAGGATGACTTTGTTTAAGTTGATGAATACTGCCATAATATTTGCCTTCAGTTCATCTTCGATCTTACAAAGAATTTAGTTCGGCTCTCGCTCACAAATAATAATCAAGTGGTTTCTGTCTGGGGAGTTAGTTCGTCAGATGTAAGGGGTGATGTGGTCACATAAATTGTCTGATAGCCATGACTGAGTTCTGCTGTTTGCGTGTCATGGCACAGAGCCCTGTTGACAGAAATAGGGTCTTCCAGCTGCCGCCCGCTTGATCCAGGCACTTGATATAGTCCTCACCAACAAATTCGTAAGTTTTCTTATCTGGACTATCATAGTGAGTTTTCAGAGCTGATGTACCTTCGTAATCACCATTAGACTCACTCAACTCTTTTCTCTCCGGTGTCTTCCGATTGACACGCAAAACACTCTGAAACGTTCGTTTCCAACTACTACACTACATCGAAATCAAAAACAAACAACGCGCACGCGGTAAATTAAAAAAACTATATATATAATGGCTACAATTTATCTATCGCACCCCTACACACACACACACACACACACACACACACATATATATATATATATATATATATATATATATATATATATGTATGTATGTATGTGTGTACGTGTTTAAGTTGCTATCACTTTTTTTGTTTTATTAAATTGTGAAATTAATAACAAATGACTTAAATTGAGAAATCATTTTAAATACAAACTGCCTAAGCAGGATCGAATCTGCCTGCCATTTTTGCCATCAGATTAATCAGTGTTTTAGTCTTGTACCAGACTGAAAGGGCAAAGTTTAAACGTATTACTGAAAAGAACATTTTTCCTTGTTGGGAGTTTACGAATCTATAGCTGCTAAAATTTGTTTCACACCCGAAACTTAAGAACAGTAATGATGTTGTAGAATTTTTTTTTTATATCGATCCATTTATCCTATATCATTTCTTACTATTACAAACGTTATTTTAGTCAGAGCAGGTGTCTGAATTGCTGGATAGCAACTCACAGATGTGTAGCTGCTAAAAATAACGTTTATAATAAGAAACACACATGTCCGATAAAAAGATCCTTTTCTGTATTTAGGCAGCAAGTTCTCTTCTATCTGTCTGATTGAATAAATTACATACATTATGTCTGCTAAATTTTAACAAACTCCGTTCATACTCACGAATACCTTTCCGTGTATTGATGTTAAAGGATGAGAGAATTGTGTTATAGCGGTTTAAATTTTTTTATATTCATTTCCCAAGTACTTTCGACCTTTTTCCAAGATCATCTTCAAGGGTGCAAGTAATACAAAACTATATGTTGTTCATTAGTACAATTATTTATACAAAGTTGTCAGTTCTTATCCATTACTGTAATTTTTCATTATGCGTTTACATGTAAAACGGCTGAAAATGCACTGAGCATTCATTAGAACGTGAAAAATATCCATTATATATATATATATATATATATATATATATATATATATATATATATATATATATGTATGTATGTATGTATATAATCACTTTTATCTATGTATTTTTTGATGTTTCATTTATTATTTTTTCTTTTTTATTGTTAGCGCTTTAAATATTTTTATTATCGTCATGATCAATTTTATTATTAGTTAATATATCTTTGTTAAATATAAATCATTATGCGTATATATATTTGTTTTATAAAAATTACCAGACATAATGTCTGTAATTTATATATATATTATATCAAAATGTAATTGATAGGAATTATTCCAGCGTGGATTTTTCAGTTCATATCTGAGCTCAGTATATGATACAGAGCAACTTATAAGAACAATTGGGAAAAAAACCTTAAACATCCATTGTCAGTGGTGGATTTATTTCGATGAATACAAGGATATTCATCTCATCAGACTGAAAACATTTTATCGAATGGAATCAATATATCACAGACAGACAGATGTACAAAGATAAAAAATAACAAATAAAATATATACAATACAAGATGGAACAATAGCAAAAATAAATTGATATAGGAAAATTTTCTTTGGGGGCTTACAACATGAAGAGAAAACAAAAACATGAGTTAATATAACTGGTAAGCGAAAGTAAAGAGGTAGAAATATTAAATTTAAAACAGAGCTACAACAATGTGTCAATTAATGCTCAGAAAGGGAAGGGTTAAAATGATGTCTGTTTAGACAGCATCATCATCGTCATATAATCCTCATATAATAATAATAATGGTAATAATAAAAAGTATATATTATAAAATAAATATATATATATATATATATATATATACACATACTGAGCTATATGCAACAAAAATATAATAACTAATACTATAATTGAACATGATGATAATAAAAATAATTAAAAAACTAATAATAATGAAGAAAAAATAATAAATGAAACACAAAAAATACATAGATAAAATAATTTATAATAATAAAAAATAAATAATTACAAATAATAATATAATTATATAGGTAAAGATGATAAACAATGGATATGTTGTCGACATCTGCATGATAATCACATAAATAATCAAATATATCTACAGAACCATATATACATGTGTGACAAGCACATACAAATATATATGCATACATACATATACATGTATACATATATGCTTGTATCAAAATACAATAAAACTAAAATTCAAAAGTGAATTACCCAAAAAGTCAACGGCTTCAGGGAAATTTGAATCTGATTTTGTGTTGACAGTTGAAAATATTTCATTCTTGTGGTTCAACAGTTGGCCAGAATTTTTGCATTTAATTATCAGCATTTTACCTGTTGGCATAGATAGCATCTGTTCCGGAAGTTATTAGGAGCTTGACGATTGATATCCCATTTAATCTGTGGTGTAGAGCCTCTATCTTTAATTCCCTAAAAAGTGAGAGCAGTTTGGTACATTAAAGAAGCATCAAAGGAGGAATGTCTGTGATTATATAACCTCTGTTTCCAACTCTCTCTCTCTCTATATATATACATTAAGAAATGGACAAAGTCCGACAATTTATTTATTAAATACATTTTTTATATTTAACGTTCTTTTTATAGATACAAGTATTTAAGTAAATGCTCTGTTTATAATAAACAGTATTAAATAACATTTACCGACCTGAATGTCCGAGAAATTTTCATAGAAAATATTCGTCTTATGACAGGATTTGAACCTGCATCCTATAAGGAACCGCCATTTATCCCGGCGTGCCTAACCGCTCGGCCACAAAGGATCGTTCGGTTGGCAAGGGCGAACTTACTGCTTATAAACTTCAATCTTCCATGAATCTCGTACATTCATAACTGCTCATGGCGTATCAAATGTAAACAAATGACGTCATACATTAAGAAATGGACAAAGTCCGACAATTTATTTATTAAAGACATTTTTATGTTTAAAGTTCTTTTTATAGATACAAGTATTTATAAGCAGTAAATTCGATCTTGCCAACCGCTTTCCAATTATGAGATCCGGTTTAGAAGGCGACTTAATGATGTTATCTACCCGAAGAGAAAATCCCAGCTGGCAGCACTTTTTCGAAAGTCCCTGAAAACGGTACTGACCCGTCTATTATGAGTTAATTGTGGGTGACGGAATTATTCATCGATGGTCGTTCGTCTTAGCAGGAAATCACAAGTAAACGTAACCGATTGGTTGAGCTTGCTGGCTTTATTCAAACTCTTGATCACACCAAATGATGCGCATATCTATCAGAAACTATAAATAATGTCCAATTCAACAGAGCTGCAGTATAGTGGCTTCTGTGGGTGTTGAATAAACAAAAATATGCCTGAGTAGGTGTCTGCAGCAGGGAGTATCTAGCTGCCGTAGGAGCCAGGCATAATCGGATTCAAGTAGTCAACAATGATAGCTGAGTCACACATACACATATATTTGGTAATTTGTGTGTATACTGGTTTGCTACGGTAGGCACGTAAGAAGAACATATATATATATGCATTAACCTGTGCCATTTAAGAAAATTCATATTGATATAAACAAAATGGATCGATTTTCAAATCTGAAAACTTATTAAGAAATAAAATGGCGAAATAGAAAACAATACTTGTTTGCCTCATTTGAACTAGAAATGTCATAGATCCAAAATTGAGTGAAGAAAGAAAAGGATGCAAATTAACCAAAATAGTCTACCAGAAATATAAATTCGAAGAATTTGATGTGCTTTTTTTCTACACAAATCTAGTTTTTTTCTACACAAATCTAGTAAAAACAAATAAAATATTATTTGAAAAAGTCCTGCTAAGAAGAAAAGCATAACAAGAAGTGAGATGATGAATCGAGTATCTTGAACCTTAGAAGGGTGTCATGTGACTCATTAGTAATTGCTGGCGGAAGTATAGTAGGGCGCAATGCAGCAGTCATTTCACAAGATGGCTGACGGTTGTTGAATTGATTTTTCAAATGTCTTTATATTTTCATCCTAACGTCATTTTTTTTTTATTCCTTTGTTTTAAAAAAAAATGTTCAACTTGTTGTTGTCAATGCCGCCTGTGCGTGTACTTTTTGCCTGCGATTTTGCACAAAAAACTCGGAGTAGACAATGTTCGATGTCTTCAACATAACTTCCGGCCGTTGACGCCCGACTGGCTACGTCTGCTCATGCGCGAGAAAAAAATGGAGGGCAACTCAACGCGTCATTATTCGATTAGTAGAATTCAGGTATTATTTTTATTAAGGTTGTTGTTTTAAGCAAATGAAACAAGAATTTCAAAAGAAAAAACAAAAGGAAAAGAAAATATATACTCATGATAATATATATATATATATATATATATATATATATATATATATATATATATAATATGTATGATATACTAGCAGCATGGGCCACAAACTCATTTCCCTACAACTTATGTCCCAGCACATTTTATGTAACATGTATACGTATACAGTTAAAGACTTTTTCTACCCTGAAAGTGCAAACTAACTTAGCATTTAAATACCAGGTTGCAAGTAAACAGAATTACTTAACAATGCTGCTATTTTAAATATGTTTGTAAATTTCAAAATTACTATAAGTTATAATATAGCATGTTTTATGAAATAAACAACTACCAAAATATATAAAGCTATCGAAACGGCTTTACACAAATTCCGCTAATTGGATTTAAGAGCATCAGCACATCTCTCAATGAAACGACAGCCTGATTCCAAAAGGAATGACCTGAAGCTATATATATATATATATATATATATATATATATATATATATATATATATATATATATATATATATATATATATATATATATATATATATATATATATATATATATATAAATATAAATGGAATAAATCCTAAAGACCCAGGAACAACCGATCTAGGCTTCACCAGCTTACCCTGAATATCCGTTTAGGTGAAACCTAGGTAAATTGTACCTACCTCATTAGGATTAATTCGGTCCATTTATCCCTTTTCTACTTAGCAAAATTGAGCACTCTATGTGTTAGCTTTATTACTCGCTTGGTGTTTTTTTTTTTGGTAGGGGCGGGGGACTAGAAACTTAAGGCAGTTCCTAGTTCTTTCTTTTTTTCAAATTTTTTTCTTCGAGTATCAGTTTGTTTTTATAGACTTACAAGTTGTGTTATCCGAAGTGTTTTCCAACCGACTATAACTGTTAGGTTGGTGCAAAAATAATTTCGTTTTCTCACACATGTTACTATTGCACCAACCTAATAGTAGTTTAATAATAATATGTATATATATATATATATATATATATATATATATATATATATATATATATAGATAGATAGATAGATAGATAGATAGATAGATAGACATTAAAAAGAAAGGACACTAAGGTATATAATCCAATGTTCTCATTGTTATTTTTTATTTTAACAAAAGAGTGATCAATGTAAATTTACCGAACATAAATATTATGAATTAATTGAATTAAAATATTGTTTCTTCGCTACACAGGAATTACCATGTTTGAAACATAGTAATTTCTGTGTACCGAAGAAACCATATGTTAAATCAGTTAATGCATCATATATATATATATATATATATATATATATATATATATATATATATATATATATATATATTATGTTGGTTATAACAAAGAACTTGATATGTGTGTGTGTGTAGTAAGAATAATATATGAATAAATACAAACAACTGTAGTATGGCATCGAAATAAATAAAAAAAAATACATAGCAAGCAAACGAATATTTCATGAAAACTGTTAGAGAATAGGCTAAACTTAAAACAAAAACACAGCGCACATGCGCGCGGGTGGTTGCATGTTTGTGGAAGCATATCTAGAGATGTAATACAGTGAAAAATTCTCTTGTTGTTGCTTAAATACTGAGATAAACAGTTAGAGGAGCTATTTAAAAAAAAACAAAAGACACAAGTGGTGAAAATTAGAAAACAACTAAGAGAAGCACTTGAGATCCTATAAAATGAAGGTTATTATTGACTTGATATTTTCAACAAACACTCTCTGCCATCGACTTCTCCAACCCGACCTGCTTAAGCAAAGTACATTAGAATACATTCAATCTATTAGGTTGTTGCAAAAATAATGTCATTTTCTCACATATCTTACTATGTGAGAAAACGGCATTATTTTTGCACCAACCTAATAATAGAAGCATGTTTACGCATGCACGAGCTGAGACAGTAAGGGTGCACAAATCGTTTCTTTAAGACCTAGATGCATTTGCGGGCAAACAATGTGGAATTACGCAGAAAAGAAATTCACTTATTCAGGAAGCATTTTTTTCCCAACATTAAAAATAACCAAGGAGACATGTGGATTTTACAAAAAATAAAAAGATACTGGAGTTTGCCTTTTGTGGATAATATTAGCGTGTTCCGATTGTAATTACATATTTCATTGATATTAATTGTGCGTCAATCATCTAAGACAGAACCATGGTTGAATTTGTGCTTACATATCTACGCGGGTGCGCTCGACCCCCCCCCCCGACACAGACACACACACATATATATATAATAGGTGGCCACTCGTATTCGAGGATATACATCTAATAGGTCGGCTAGACAATCCCTATTGCAGACTCTCGCTCAGGCTCGTTTGTGCTTGTTCAACACCCACAGAGCCTATCTGTGGTTTATACTGTAACCATGCTGAGCAGATCATACTTACAGTTTCTCAGAGAGAATGTGTTATCTAGAATGATCAACCATCTGAACAACACCAGCGCACTTAAACCTTCAATCGCTATGACTTGTGACTTCGTGCTAGCACACCTATTGACGGCCCCAAGTGTTCCGTCTACACAAATTCACTCACAATGCTTCGTTGGATAATTGAGTTCCTATTTCGCATTTATTCATATAGATTCCGTAATATGGGTTTAATTAATTAGTTATTATGTTTCTCTAACTCTTTAAATGTTGAATGTATAGCCAGTTCTAATTTCTATTTTCCCATCTTTATTCTTTGTTTGTATAAAACTAAATACGTCTAAATTTACCGCTGTGCCACAATGGCTTAGGGGTACAATCTCCGACTGATACCAAATCTGTTTCGATCCCGGCTTGAGGCAATCGGATGTCTAGCCACACTGATGATATGTAAAACGGCGAAACAGTCTGTCTGTGGATAACAATCTCTTCATAATTCTATCATATATATCATCTTCGCGCCCGCCCGCCCGCGCGCGCAAGCACGCACACACACACACACACACATATCTATCTATCTATCTATCTATCTATCTATCTATCTATATATATATATATATATATATATATATATATATATATGTGTGTGTGTGTGTGTGTATATATAGATAGATAAATAGATAGATAGATAGATAGATAGATAGATAGATCAAGTATGGATAGGAATCCGACAAAATGATAAGATAGAGAACAAGTAAAAAACATGTTTAACGTTGGTAAAGCTTCGTCGGAGATCAACATGGTAATGATAAGAAATGATAACTAGTAAAGTGACGCAGTTTAATGGTATTTTGCCTTTGGTTAGGTCTTATTGGTTAGATAATTTTCAAAAAGCTACATCCTACAGCGTCTCAGTAACTTTTACGCACATTAGTGACCAGAATGTTTTTAACACATATTGAATTCTGTCTGTTACTCCATTACACGTGACACGTATCTAACCAATAAGAAATAACCAAAAACAACAGAGCATTAATCTGCGTCTCTTTGCATTTTATCATTTTTTTTTATCATTTGTATCTTGATCTCCTACAGAGCTTTCATAAAGTGAAACGTATTAAACTGAGATCTGATTGCTACTTTTTCTTTTTCCTATCATATATATATATGTGTGTGTGTGTGTGTGTGTGTACGTGCGTGTATGTGTGCGTGTGTGTAAATTAGAATTAATATAAGTAAAATTTTGTCACTACGCTGATTGATGTTAACGTCTGCATCCTGATTGCAGAATTTCGTAATTATGTATAGATAGAATTTGGAAATATTCTTTGCACAGGTATCCTATATAAAATTTTCGTGCTATCTACTAAAATTTCTGATAATACTCTTTAGCTTATTTAATATATATATATATATATATATATATATATATATATATATATATATATATATATATATATATATATATATATGTATATATATATGTATGTATATATATATATATATATATATATATATATATATGTATATATATATATATATATATATATATATATATATATATATATATATATATATATATATATATATATATATAACACAGTGCAAAGAAAAACTCCAAATTCTGGAGGCCAATATAATAAAAGAGAATCAGCCAACATTAAATAAGTTATATTTCTCCACAGGGGACCGTATATTGAAGCGTGGTTTAAAAAAATAAACACATAATAAATTCAGTTTGACCGTTTATATAATGTCATCATGAGGGACTTAAATTTGGTTCCATCAAACGTGTGAACGCCAGAATGAATAAAAAATAAACAGTTGCGTAAATATCCACAGAACAAGCAACATTCGAAGATACTGGAGAAGAAAATAATATGAAATATGAATAAATATGAACGTTGGCAAATTTACCCATAACACTGATAGCTAATTCGGAACTTTCAAAAATTTACTAAAAAAAATTTCAGTCAAAACTTGTCCTTATTATTTAAATAAAAATGTTTGATACATATTTGGGACTAGGTTTGTTGACGTTAAGAAACTCAGTCCGATGAAATTCTAACAAAGCGACAGAAGTACTCTAAATTGTTTCGAATTTGACTCCTACGAAATGTCATTTCCAATTTTTTAGACGGAGTTACATAAAATTCTACTTTCCCCAGACTTAAGCTAGCGAGATACATTAGACAAAAAAGCACTAATGGGTTAATTTTGTTGTTTTTGTTTTAATATAATAATAATAATAATAATAATAATAATAATAATAATAATAATAATTATTATTATTATTATTATTATTATTATTGGTAGTAGTAGTATTGCTGTTATTACTATTATTATTATTATTATTATTAATATCGTCAGCATCATACTTATTATAAAACCCAGGTTGTGTGTGTGTGTGTTTGTTCGTTTAAACATTGGATCGGATTTCCTATATTTTTCAACCGATTTCAGCAAAACTTCAGAGGCCTACGTAAAATTACCTTGCGGTGGTTCTGACAGCACCAAAAATTGGAAAAACACAATTGTTTTGCTCTAAATCAATTTGAAAACACGATTAAGAGGCATCGCTGTCGCGAGAATGAAAGGGGGAGACTCATATCGAGTTATACTTATTATAAAACCCATGTTGTGTGTGTGTGTGTGTGTGTTCGTTTATATATGGGTTCGGATTTCCTACATTTCTCAACCGATTTCAACAAAATTTCACTTTTTTTTGGTAGGTAGTGTTTCTTATTGTCTTGCACACTTTTTCTTTATTTTTACTTTCAGAATGCTTTAAAAATTCCATTTACAAGACAATTGTTTATAATAAAATTCTATTCAATCGGTAGACTCATAACGATTTAAAACAATGTTTTTGTTTGAGTTTGAATTTGACCAGATCGTAAAAAAAAAAAATAATTAAAACATTCGTGTCCATCAACCTTAATCAATAATCTTTGTCAATTTTATTTTTCAGTCTTTATGATGGTCGATACTTGATCTATCGCTTACTATTACATCCCCGGGCAACGCCGGGCTCTACTGCTAGTGATTAATAAGTATATGAAAAAACACCATCAGATTTACACTCCACCTGGATAATTTGGACAGGATTAGAGGTTTATCCTACTTAGGATTGGGTTGCCAGATCTTCCTAAAATATTTTCCTTCTATTTCACTTCGAGTAACCCCTTTCATCTTACTGGCATTATTGCCTTAGTGAATTGCTTTCAAAAAGCATATATTGCGATTTAAACTCTATCTCTTGATAGTGGACACGAAGGATTACTAAGACTACATGGCTTAAATCCGAAACAAAATGCTTATATTGCCCCCGCTCCTGCTACAACTACTACACACATAGCAAATAAACCCATATTATATATATATATATATATATATATATATATATATATATATATATGTGTGTGTGTGTGTGTGTGTGTGTATATATATATATATATATATATATATATATATATATATATATATATATATATGTGGGTCATTTTTTAAACAAAAACTTAAACAAATGTATAAATATCGATGTCGATTTATATTTTTTATATTATTGAGGAACTCGTTTAACTGGTTCTGTAAATTTTATTTTTAGCTTCCATAATGAAATTTAGAAGCAAACCGAACTTTCAAGAAGAATTGCCACGAATGAATTTATTCATAAAATGCCACTTATTATTTGCTTACCGTTTTCAAATTTTATTTATTGCTTTCTTTCTCAAGTCAGCATGTTATTCTTATGAACTGGAGTTATAATTATGCTATAAATCTTCTTTTGCGGCCTTTAAAACTGACTTCAGACTATAAACATGTCAAACACGGTGACTTTTGGATGGGTTAGAAAGGAAGAAACGGCATAAAACATATTGTCTGGAACATTCGGCGGCGACTGAGCTTATTTTTAATGGTTAACCACCGATCCAGCACCACCTCCATCCACTTCTAGAAGGATTAATTATTCTAGAGGATGTATATTTGCATAACAATAAAAATAATTTCTTCTTTCCTACAACTTAACACAAAAGAACATGGGCACTCAATGTATTGTCTTTTTTGGTCTAAGTCGATTCTGGATCGTTACAAAGCCCTTTTCCGTGTTCTGATCACAATTCCTTGAAATTCATTAAGTAGTTTACTCGCAGTTTCACCTGCTACATTTTTCTACAATATACCCTGTAAGTTTTAAATAAGATACTTCTACTTTTTCGCGGGAAAACAGCATTGCGTAATAAAAAGTCCACAAATTTAAATTGTATTTTGTTTACGTCATCAAGGTGGCATAATAATTACATTAACTTTTTTCCATTGCAAACACATTGATTTGGAAATCCTTGTAAAAATCAGATAATTGTTCGATTTTAATGAAATTTTCAGGACATAAAATTAAGAAAATAGTCGCTTTTAAATTTTTTTTAAGAAATCGAAATTAAATTTGACATTCCAATCTATGTAATTTCCGTCTGAAATACACCAGAATAATTTACTGACTGGAAATAATAAATTTAATTTTTTACCTTTCAATTAAATGTAAAATGAAATCTTCAAGTATGTGTTTTCATTTTTAAAAAAAATATTTTTAAACTTTAGGTATTGAAACTTCATGCCGAAGTAGCGGATGTAGCTATTTTCAATTCTCAAATTTATCTGTATTTCTGATATGAGGTGTTGTAACTATTTTCACTATGTACATTGTTTGGACCGTTGTCCTCATCTTTATTCAGAACACATGGCTCTGTGCATAAAATATATATCCATATTCATAAACAAAATCCACTTAAAAAGTTAGTTGAAGTAATCTATTGACTTGAACCTTAGAGTTGCGAGATCAAAAACATGACACATCAAAAAAAAAAAAAAAAAAAAAAAAAAAAACTTGGAGAATTTAGTTATCAAAGGGAGATAACTGAAACTGAGATATCCAGAAAAAAAAAAGCCTTCATTAGAGGAACTAGAACTCTGGTGGATCTAATGAATGATTTTGGTCGAAATTATTTTCTTATGTTTCTTTCGAGGAATCAATAACCTTGAAATTCTTCTTAAAACGTCATCTTTACTTCCATATCCTGCCTATTATATTCTCAGTATCCTTCTGTAGAACCGAATTTCTATTTCTTCAAAGCTCATCATCTGTTCCGCATTCACTCGTACATAGGAAATTGGTTAGTAAATAGCAATTTGATACTCATTTCTTTGTTTTTATGAACGTTTTCCGTTCTCTTAGAAATGTACTGGATTTCTGGAAGTCATCTTTTGTTCATGTGGTATTGGATTTTCGTATATTACTTTAAGACGTCTGAGATTATAAACGATATTATATCTCTATCTATAAAAGGCAGGATGTGTGTGTGTGTGTGTGTGTGTGTGTGTAACGAATGCACGGCCGCAATTTTCGACGGATTTTCACCAAAATTTATATGCACATGCTACAAGTTAGTGAGAAGGCCAAAACCGACTTTGCATTTCCCAACTCCCATCGATAGGAGAAATACGGCAGTTTTCATCTAGTTTGCGGCCATTTTCTACTGGCCAGAAAGAGAGCCAATAGCTGGCTGCCACGAATAGGCACGAAGATTCTATTGGCCAGCGTGAGAGTCAACAGCTGAGTGACACGAATGTTAACTAGCATGCAAAAAAAAACTAGCATTCGTCACAAGTGGGAAAAATTTAAATCTGAATGGCACTTTACTCCAATTGGCTCATTCACTTGCTTAAACTCAACGTTGATTCTGATTTCGCAGAAATGGGTTGGATGTGAAAAAGTATTTGTTGTTAACATTCTTTTTTCATTCGGTTTTTCCAGTTACGAGCCCTTTTTTAAAGCTGATCGTTTTGTGTTCATTTTGTTTAGTTCTTTTTTTTGTAACAGATTTAATGTTTAGTATAGAGCTTCGAAAAAAATTCGCAGTGTGAGATAGGCAAGAAACAACATCAGCACAGCAAGGGGCACTCCTTTAAAGGCAAGGCAGGGCAAAAATATTTAAAGTCAAGTAATAGCGAT
>OZ010583.1:102211889-102332327 GCA_963932145.1 Acanthosepion lycidas
AGATCTGTCACGGTCAGTCTGGGCAGTCAGCAGGAGGAGCGCCACGCCAACCAGTGAGAACTACTATGAGAGATCAACCCAGATCGGGAGCTGGCTTATGAACTATACCACAAGGTAGCTGTCCCAAACTCACACGTTCGTATTGAAATAAATCACGTAAATCTATTTCTGCTGTTGTCGTATTTCTTTCTTGCAACCCTACGGTGGTCCATAACAACAGTAACAAAAAACAAAATTTATTGAATATACAAACATATCAATACTGCTATAATACTCAATGTATACCTACTTTTGCAACCCGTTTATTAACATAAGTAGCACGTGTTTCTAACTGTAGAAGTTAAATACAATGAGAAACAACATTGGAATCGCTGCTTCGATGTTTTTATAGAACTTCCCAGTGGTTCTTACAATGCACTACTGTTTTCGAGTTGACGACGTTCTTTTCTTTTTATAGCATCGGCATTCTTACATTGCCTTCTTTTTACTTCAGTAATTCATTCATTTATTCATTCATTAAAACGTTTCGTTATTCAATTCCGACTCTTTCCACAGTATTCATGTTTCCCATTTCTTCATTGTGTCTCTAAAATACATTAAGGATCTGATCCTTTTCATTTGCTTCCGGCACATCACGTGACATTCTTCTTCAACCTTTTCCTTGTTCTTTCAGCACCTAAACCTTATCAATGATACTTAACAAAACTCTTTTTATTACTACCTTTCATTCTCATCTCCACAGCATCCACAGCTTCCACAAGGGAATTCACGTTCCATATATCAAACTCTCGCTGTATCTCGTTTTAATCTCGGTGGCTATTCGCTGCATAAAAGAAAAAAAATCACTCAGTAAATGACGTCATCACATCCGACATGTATTGAAAGGAAATTTCTGTATTAACAGAGAGATAAATGAATTTGAATTGTCAAGAAAAATTCTTTTCTTTTTAGAAAATGCATTTCCTGATATATTCCAAAGTAATCGGCTACGTTTTAAAATGTTGTATTCGTTGGCAGTGTAATGAAATTGCCTGTTGCGAGAAAAAAGAGTAAGGTTGATAAGAAATGACTTTCACTTATCTTGTTAGCAGCTTAAAACCGAAGCAATTATACCTGAAAGGAATCTCATCACTTACTAAAAAGTGGCAGTGTGTAGAAAGGTCTTTTGTCTCCATTTTTTAATTGCTTTATTTTTTACTTGGGAAGATAGTGATATTAAACGTTTCTTATATAGAAACATTCAGCATTCACTGACCGAAAAAAACAAGGTTCACGTCGTTGAAATTTATAAAATATTTCTACTAAAACCATTTTTCATGGAAATAATTTTCCCAAGTTGACTGTTATCGCTCTTTCCAGTTTTGATGGGGGTTTCCTACCTAAATTTTTGTTCGAATATGTGTGGAACTTCAACATCTTCGTTATGCCCTCAATCATTGCTAAAGTCCCCTAATACGAAACTCTCAAACCAATAAAGTTATAATGTTACTTTTAATATGGGTATGATGAATTATATAACAGGATTGAAAGAGGAGCATGTCACTAATTTTTTGTTCACCTTATTCCTTTCATAAGGAATAACTGTGTTTGGCTGTTAGCACATCTTTTTATTTCCTGGAATTTGCCACCTTTATGCTATCGATAGATTTATTAGAGACATTATTAAGTGAAGCTGTTTGTTGTTACCGTAGTAAAACGGAAGACAGTTTTGTTAAAAGAGTAGAAAGTGTTATTTAATGAGAGACATTTAATGAAAAGGGTTAATACCGAAAACTTGTGGGAAGCATTGAGGATTTAATTCACACATAAACAACTTGAATTGTATATCGAGCAGTTTGAACAATGGAAGAGTGACTCAGAATTAAGGGGCAATGTTGATTGACATACAGCTGCAGATGCAATCTGTAAAGTGCAACTTCATTTTCGTAAACAACGAATTTGGAGTTGATTCACCTGGTCGAAAGTGATTCGAGACAGGAGTTGGGTGGATAAGACACCCGCATTAATTCAGGAGGTTTAGTGAGAGATCATGAGATGAGAGATTGTGTGATGGGAATTCCTCCAAATTATGCCAATAAATACGAATGCGAATTCGACATAAGAGAGTGGGAGACGAGGCAGAGAGAGAAGAGAGGACCACATGCTTATCTGCCGAAGAGAAGCCTCCGACTTACACCATGTGCCAAACTTTACCAACAACAGCAAACCAGTTTTTTGCTAGGTCGACGATAGCATCACTTCCGTTTTAGATGCGGACTAGGCTGACAATCAATTACATGCAACTCTGATATAACCAATTATTGTACGGAGGAATAACATAAAAATAGTATTTACTTTTGTTCAATTTTTTCGAATATTATTTTTTTTTTCTATGTACGTCGTCTTGGACCAGCCCAGCACGAAGTTACCATTACCGAAAATCATTAAAAAAAATATGTGATATGAATTCACAATCTGCTTCGAGCGGAAATAGTGTAGCAAATCACTACGAGTTTAAGAACACGGGTAGCTAAATATAAAATATATTCTTACATTGATTTTTTTATCGAAATTTTATCATTAAAATCCTAACAATTTCTTAACTTACAATTCTTAGAGAATTAGAAGTCCTTACAGGGTTCATTATTGACGTCTACTATCTTAACAACATTAGTTATTCAGATGACACAGTGTTGATTACAGACACAGAAAAGTAACTAGAGGAACTTCTACAGTAAAGGAAAGGAAAAAGAAATGATTTAACATCAAATGTAAAACGACAGAATGTATACTTGTAAGCAATCGAAACAGCCCAAGACGCAAATTACAAACTGAAGATACCTAAATTAAACAAGCGCAAATATTTCAATATCAAGGAAGCGTTTTAACAAAGGGCGGGAAAATGCGAGATCGAAATCATTAGGCGTATAGAGATAGCGAACGATGCCTTCCAAAATCTAATTAAAGTATTAAGAAACAGGAAAATGTTATTAGAAACAAAAAAAAGAGTATTTGTCATTTAAAATTGGTACTCCTCTATGTCAGTGAAGGCTGAATAATTTCATCACAGACGGAGTAGAGATTTGAGGCAACAGAAACTGGGTTTTACAGAAGAATGCTGAAAATAACATGGACTGAATATGTGAGCAACATCTATCTTTTAGAGAAAATGGTAAAAAAGGACACTTATGAGTAGTATCAGAAAGGGTCAGTTGACCTTTCTAGGAAAGAGGTGTGGAAAATGTGATACTCACATGATATACTGAAGGCAAGAGAAACAGAGAAACAGAGCAACACAGAACATAATGCACCTAAGTAGCTTGTGTAAATCGTGAGAGAAAAGGGCTTAGGGGATAAAGCAAAAAAACAAATTTACTAAGGACAGCAAAGACAGACAACTTTGGGGATCCTTGATCGCACACGTCATGAAAGGACTCCACAGGTAGAAGAATGTCTATGTAGTAGGTTTTATTTATTACACGGTTCTAAAATAAATTAAAGCAATCACTGCAGTTATTTATTGCCAAAAACAAATATAGATTGAATGTTTACGCAAGGATTACATTTCTTCAAAAGCCTTCTTCAAAAGCCTTCTTCAAAAGCCTTCTTTAAATGCCTTGAATGATACCGAATACAAACATATAATAAAAATCAACGTAAATATTTGTGTTGGAAGGTTTCACTGCGGCATTACTTTTTACTGGATTTAACAATTTCAAATTTTCAAATAATCATACCATTACAACATTTTCTTAACAGAGGATTAATTCAAGGACGAGATAATTTGGTAACTAGAAAAATTCTTTATGCCCAAATCGCTGATTGAAGTTTGTAAATATAAGTTTTTATTGAAGCTTTCTTCTTTTTTGTGTAGCTTTTACCGTAGAAACAATTTCTATACCAAAGTTCACCATCATAATAGAAAATACTGCTGCTAACGATGTTGGACTCTTCGTCGCTCCCTCTAAAACTGAATTCATAGGCTTCATCTCCCAGTCTTAATACAAACTGTCTTAGGTGAATCAATAAAATTTGTCGAATCTTTTACATACCTAGAAAGTGAAATATATTCTACAGAAAAGCACGTGAAAATACGCATAGCTAAAATTTGTACCGCCTTCAATTAAATAGATGTAATCTGGACATCTGATCTATCAGACAACATCAAACGGTGATATTTTCGAGTCACTGTATAGCCGGTGTTAATGTGTGGTGCCACTGCCTGGACACGTACTAAAACCATAGGGTCTAAACTTGATGGAATCTTCACTCGGATGCTGAGATCTATATTTAAAATCTGGAGAAAAGCATCCAACTAAATCACAGCGGTATCGAACCATCCCTGATATTTCTACAATCTTACGCGAACGCATTATGCAATTTAGGACACTGCTAGCGAGCAATCAAGGAGGGATCTGACCATGACACCTGGCCATAGCTCAAAAGAGGTTGGTCATCCAGTAAACAAGTAGATTGACCAGCTATGTTCTGACACAGAATGCCACCCAAATGATCTTACGACCTTGATGCAAGACTGTGATGGTTAGCGTGATACTCGTGAACGCCCGGGCTAGCTGGACCGAATAAATATTATTAATAATAAAAATAACAGCACACAGATATTCGGGGTCGATTATGCATCTGAGAACATAGTGATCGGGCGATAATTGGACGATACCCCTCCATATTCCTGTGCAAACATTTGAAATAATACTTAATCTAACAAAATCTATCGGTAGCATGAAGATGCCAACTTCCAGGAAAGAGAAAGATATAGATGACTTCTGGTACAGAAGACGAACCGCGTTGGTTAAGTTTTACTTTTGTTTTTATGTTGTCCTTTTACAGATAAACTTTATTTGAAATTTTTACACACACACACATGCACATACACACACACTTATATATACATGCATATATATATATATATATATATATATATATATATATATAGTTGTTGAAATAAGTATAAGACACCCCATGAAATGGTTAGTAATTTTTTGAATGTACGTGTATGTGTGTGTCATAATATAAATCCAATCCAGAAAACTGATGTAAAAAACTTATTATGTGAGAGTGGATTCGTACGAACACCATATGGATTTTACATGTTCCTGAGTTTTTATTCAAAACTTCATGTAAATTGAACAGCAACTCCAAATGTAAGGTAGTACAGCGTTTACTCTTGTTCTTTGTGAGCAGCATATTTTAAAACTGATGTAATGAATATGCATACACCTGGGTTCCTCCTCGCAGTAATATGATTGGCTGTTGTCAGCCATGAATGCAGACTGATGTGGAGGTACAGGGACTACGCCTAATTGTCTACGCCATTGCCTACGTCTATTGACTACGCCTATTGCCTACCACTACGACGAGGACCAGTCCATTACGGTTACCTGCTAGATTGTCCTAATTGGTTGCAGTAGTCCAAAACCACTTTTCTACTTCGAACAAATATATCCCTTTCCGGGACATATCAAAGATAATGATGCAAACAAGGAACAATGGAGATATTATTTTAGTTAAGAATTTAATTTCATGATGAATTTCCTCATTCCCTTTTATAGACTGGAAACCATACCTCAGTCTCAGCTAACATTTTTTCAGTGAAATTAGGTAGATAGAACAAGTCAGAAATCGTCGACGGTTGTAGAAGCACAGAGTCATCGTGACCGAGGATATGCATGTACTGTCTTTATTCAACTACTAATTAGAACTGATTGTGCGCTCTCATCCAGAAACTGTAATTAGGGCCGGCTTAGCTTAGCACAAATCTTAGCAAGTGTTTGCAGTCTGCAACAGTGATTAGTTAACCACCCAAGCAATCAGACTTACTCGAAAACAGCAAAATTATCCAATTGTTAGATTAAACTTTGAAATCTTAGAAATGATTAAAGATATCTTACTGGAAATCTCCAATGTTTGAGCAACATTAATGTATAATTACTGTTCAAACTTATGAGAAGAATCGTGATTAAATCGATCATAAAGGAAATTGATATGTTCATCACTAATTAATCGGAAGCACACGAAGTTGAATATATATATATATATATATATATATATATATATATATATATATATATAATTTATACTCTATTTATTGAACAATTTAGTTCATGCTACAATGACTGATAAACTCCTTCAACAAAAAAAAATTCTCAAATTACCATATTACTATAAAACGAACTCAACAAATTCAACCTTCGCGTTACGACTGCACAATCCAGAAGGTTGTATCCATTAACAATAACACATTTCTAAAAAAACATATTTCGATTTGCATTTAATTTTTCGTCACTGATGCTACCTGGATTTTACTATTAGAAACAAAATAATTTCCATGCCTGAGGATCACTGTATGTACAGTTGAAAGTACTAGCAGATTAAAAAAAGACCTTCTACAGCTTGTAGTTATTAAAAACTAGGATCATAACTTTTACCGGGTGGTTCGTAGGTTAATGCAACTTTAAAATTTTGGTTTGCGAAGAGATTTCACAATTTGATATCATTAATATACTAATCTACTTTTTGTATGAATGATTCATTGTATTATTTAGATATCTATATAATAAATGCGAATGTCAGTGTGTCACTGTGTCATACTTTTTCCACTTTATTCCTAGAGGCCGTAGTGCAACATATTCTACCATTTTGAAAGCTCTGTGGGCAAATTAAAAACATTCGGGACCAGATCCGAACCCCTGATCCTGAAATTTTGGATTCCCAATTTGTCATTACTGCGATTGTTTTCGGCGATTTTTTTGCGTGATTTTTTTCCGACCAATTTTTGCACGATAACAATTTGGAAATAAGTTTGAGAATAATGGAAATTAATTGCGAAAGTTACCCATGAATTAAAAATTTATTTGTACAGAAAATAAGGACTTACGCTTATCAAATTGTCTTTAAATCAAGTGGCGGCAGAAGAATTATCATCGAACGTTTGAAAGGTGTTAAAATATTAATGCAATATTTAAATGCAGTGATCAATTTTGAGTTATTCTGTAGTTTATTGTTGCCTACCTCATCTACTCTTCCTCCTTGTAATAAAGGTTTACTCAAGAGTCCTCCGCAGGAGCTAGCTAAAATGCCATTAAATGTCGCCCATTAGGGAGGCTTTTAAGCCAGTAGAGTTATATTTGAATATTCTAATGATGTATATTTTAAACGTTTTTAATCATTTAACGCTATGCAAGGCAGTTAAGCCACTAAGACCTGGTCAATTTTCTTAATTGCATTAAAAAAATGATATAACGTTAAGTTACTATTCGTCGTCTTATATCAATAAACTAAAAAAATTTCATACAACCCTAAAATATTTGATGGCTTTAAATAATCTGCAAAAGGTGTATAAGCCATAAAAAAAACGAATCAAGCAATGTTTTGTACACATATACACGCTTGCGCATGGGTGCACACGCAAACATACAATTACTTGCAAACATCATATAGATAGATGCATATATATATATATATATATATATATATATATATATATATATATATATATATATATATATATATATAAAAGCACATCCGAAATTACACTAAGAGTTAAAAATAACATTTCTTGTAATATATTCCGATAAGAGAAAGTTTAAATAAGCAATGCTAATTTAAAGAGTACATTTCCAGGGAGACAAAAAGAAAATAAGAAATGTCTAACTTGATTATTTATACCAATTAAGTAGTGGAGTAATGTAGAAAAATAAGTCGAAGCGGAAGAAAGTTTAAAGAGAAAAATCCCTTGGGAGAAGAACATAAAACATACTTATTCAAAGACATCCGATCTTTCTGAAAGAAAATAAATTAAATTTGTAAGAGCATGCGCATAAGAAAAGCGAAAATAATGTCAGCAGCCTCAATTCATAATTTCATTAAAAAAACACAAAAAAACAATTTTTCTATATTAAGGAAAAGGAAAAAAGAAACATATTGTTTGAGCATAAATTTTTTTTTCAAAAAACGAAGATGTTTTTATAAAAGGTCGCTTAAAATCATAAAGAAAAGCGACTTCTTTATATAAGGAACTGATCATCAGTAATCGTCTGGAAATTGGGTACTTTTGGATAATGAAAGAAATTTGTAAAAGAAATAAATGCTTAAGGATGTCTAATTTTTCGACTAAATAACAGAAGGCAAGCCATTCAAAACAATAAACTATTTGAAGATTTCATTCAGACTCTCTTTCTTGTTAATTCACTATTCTGAATAGATACCAAATTCATTGGCCGCCATTTTATTTTCAGCCATTGAAAGCAAGCAGACGACATAAAATTTGAAAAGAGAAATACAAATAAAGAAAAGAAAATATTCGTATCACTCAAACAAAATTAAATCGAAGTGATTTTCTTTTGTAATTTCATGACAGGATTAATTTTATTTAAGATGACATTATACATAAACATATTGTATATATATATAATTATTGGCGAGAAGCTGAAATCTCGTGTAAAGAAACATAGCAAAATATTGCTTTAAAAACGCATTGGAAAGCAAGCAATTAGTCTGTTGGTTGTATTAAGAATAATTTTGTAGCTGAATGAAACAAGCAAAAACGAAAATAAAAGAAGAAACATGTAGTGCCTTTTCAAAGAGCTTCTGTCTCCCTTCTGTAAACGCGACAATGTAGGAAAGAAAATCTAAAGATTGAAAGATAACACGCTTTATGTACTAGAAAATCAACAATCTGCCTTGACTGACAGATTAAGACTTTTTACTCATTTCACCCCAAGCAAACCGGGAATGCCACTGATACTCAGGGGGTTACAGAGAATGAAGATAAGAGAAAAGATTGGGTATAGGGGGACCAAGGTAAGGATAAAAGCTGAACGGGTTTCAAGAAGATTGAATATGGCGATTGACGTTACATTTAAATTTTTGAAGATTGTAGTTATCAGAGAAAAAAGGAAAAGGAAGGCAGATCAACTGGTTGGAAGTGAGAGAAAAGAAACTGTTGGAGTAGAAGTGGCGGATACATTTAACTAATTTAACAGTAAAAGGGTGCGTCCTAGATGCCGATCTAGTAGCACACTTAAATTCACGTAGTCTGGGAACCAGGGAAAAACCTATGGTGATCAAAAATGCAAAACCAGAAAAGGAAAACGAAGAAATAAATGAAAATATGCAGAGAAAATAATTCAAGGGGCGAAATGAAGAGAATGAATAAATATATAAATATATAAGAAGACATACGTTCGTGCGCACACAGGTACATATTTACACTTAACGATATCTTTTGTTCATTTTACTTCTGTTAATAAAATTATTTACGTTGATAAAGTCCCTCAGTGGACGAAACGCGTAGGTAAAAAAAAAAAATCATTTGTCTTTATTTATAGTCTTTACAGATATATTTCTTTATATTTATCTTAGACACACGCACGCATATATATATATATATATTAGGTTGGTGCAAAAATAATGTCGTTTTCTCACATATGTTACTATGTCAGAAAACGACATTATTTTTGCACCAACCTTATATACACACACACACACACACATATATATATATATATATATATATATATATATATATATATATATATATATATTTCTCACCCACACATTTTTTCAGAGACAGTTATTCACTCCTGTAGTTCACTGCTGCAAACAAGCAGGGATTTTTTTCCTGATAATGACCATGCTGGCCGAAAACATTCGAGGAAGCTAATTGAAATAATAAAGCAGAAAATATTAATATACAATCCAGCTTGTCTGAAAACTTTATTTTTTATATTTGTTATTGTTCAAAATATACATACAGACACACACACACACACACACACATATATATATATATATATATATATATATATATATCAGATGCCTTTTGTGTTGATAGATTATGAGTTCATGTGTATACATGTTTAAAATGTGTAAAAACATATAAATGAAATATTATGAAATGCTAGAACATAAACGTATTTGAAATGTGCGTTAAAACTCAAAGATTGCAGCAGCTAAAAAAATAAAAAAAATAATAAAAATAAAATGGTGCCATGCCAAAATGTAAAGATGAAATAAAGAGAACGTAAAATGGGCGAGTAAAAAATAATGAACTGGAATTGAGAATAGAAAAATCAAATATAGCGATGGCCTTAAATTAGAAAAAGAAAAATGGAGACATGAGATTCAAATGAAATAAATAAACGTTGATATATAATAATATACCTAAAATAACACATACATACATACATATATACATACATACATATATACATTCATATGAGTGTTGGTGTTAACAAAAAAGTAATGCTAAAATAAAGATGAATTCTAGAAATGCGCATTGTCTATGCCGGTAAAGTAAATCCGTGTAAGTTCTAACGAGGCGCTTCTTGGGGCGAGGCTCTTAGTAGCGTTAGGCGATCGTTACCCTGACTATGAGGGAGAATTTATTAGGTAGGATATTTGCTTAATGGCGGTTGATAAGGCAATTTTCAACGAGGACGCTGTTCCAAGTTAAATAAATGAAACAATGAAAAGAACAGCTGCGTGGGAAAGTTTAGGAAAAACAAAGAAAACCAATATGGCGTATCGTAAATCGTAACGAAACACAAGTAAAAAAAAAAATAATGATTTCTTTTAAAATTTATTTCATTAAGTAAAGTAAAAGATTAATCTCAAGTTAAACTCACAGAAATAGGCGTAGATAGGTTCGACTTACGGCCATATTACGTGGAAACAGTAGTGAGTTCGATTCTAAGTGGGTGCCTCCTAATTTCGGTCTTGTGCAGCATTTAAGCTATGCTTGGAAAATCACTGGATACCTCGACGTGGTGTAATGGTTAGCAAGCTTGTTACGCCTGAGTAGTGAGTTCGATCCTCACTAGGTACTCCATACTTTCGCCCTTGTGCCACATCTAAACTATGCTTAGAAAATAACTAGGGTACCTCAAGGCGGTGTGATGGTTAGTAAGCTTGTCTTGCTAGAACTTTTACGACTGAGTAGTGAGTTCGATCTCTCTGGATGCCCTATGTTTTCGGCCTTGTACCACATCTTACCTACGGTTGGAAAATCAATGGAAACATTAATTAAATTAATGAAACATTTAGGATGGTCATTAGCTTGATGGGTGACTGCTTGGGAATATTATATGACGTAAGCTTGGGAGTGTGGGTGTTGTAAGAAATAATGATTCAGAATTGCACAGCAGTGCACTTAGTGATGTTGTCGTCATGTTTGGGGTGAAATGACTAAAAAAGAAAAAGATGATTCGGGCGAACAGTGTCCATCGCTGAATTAGATATGAAACAGAGCAAGAACAATTTAACTTTCCTAAATAACTTAAACAAGAAATACAGTTTTTTAATGATCAGAATGCAGGGAAGGCAATAAACATACAGAAAGTATTTGATAAAACACAAAAGGTTGGTGCAAAATTAATGTCGTTTTCATCACATATGTTACTATGTGAGAAAACGACATTATTTTTGCACCAATCTAATAACTGCTAAGAAAACTTGACTTATTTGGGGAAAATATTAAAATATTCCTGAATCATTATTGCTAAAAATCCGGCTGCCCAAGAAAAGAAACCGAGTATGTAAACGAATGTAGAAATGGGTATAAGATGTCTGCGACCAATACAGTAAACCGATCCTAAGAGAATTAGAATTCCTTTCAGGATTTATTATTGGCGAATGCATTCTTAGTCGTAAAAAAGGAAGATGATACAATTTTACGTGCTTAACCGATCTGCCACCAAGGATCGTTCGGTAGACAAGTTTATAAGCAGTAAATTCGACCTTGTTCGGTTAGGTACGTCAGCGTAAATGACGGTTCCGTATAGGATGCAGGTTCGAATTCTGTCCAGTGTCGAATATTTTCTATGAAAATTTCTCGGACATTCAGGCCGGTAAATGTTATTTAATACTGTTTATTATAAACAGAACATTTACTTAAATACTTGTATCTATAAAAAGAACGTTAAACATAAAAAATGTCTTTAATAAATAAATTGTCGGACTTTGTCGATTTCGTAATATATATATATATATATATATATATATATATATATATATATATATATATATATATATATATATAGATAGATAGATAGAAGGAGCAGCAAGACGGTTAACATTTAATATATGTACATGGTATAACAATATATAATTTTATATTTCAGCAGTATTTAGAAAAATATCACACAAGAAATTTTCCAGTTTGTCTTTTTTTTCAAGATGCACACACACACACACACGTAAACATACACACACACTGATACATACACATACACACACACACACACATACATATATATATATATATATATATATATATATATATATATACTACTAATAAATATGCATTTTGTGTCTCACCGCGTTTAGTAGGTACAATATATATATATATATATTTATTAGTAGTAAAATTTTTAGCTCTGTTATGTTATTTTCATCCGTTTCGTTTCCATCAGCACTCACAGTGTGGTATCAATTTCCAGCAAATCGGGATACAAACTCTAAAAACTTGTGATCTTGCCCATGAGGGACAATCGTGAAAAGTCAACGATCTCAACGGAGAACCTATAAATACCAGTCGTAACAAAAAAAATCGTTCAAATCGTATAAAAGCAAAATTGTGTTTTTGTTCGATTCAGCTTGAAACAGTTGTATCTTAGAAATGATTATAGATATTTTGTTGGAATTATCCGAGTGTTTTTATATAACACCATTGGATTCTACTTTGATCAATAAAAAGAATAATTACTCTCTAGGTTTACGGAAGAATCGTGATGAAACCTATCATAAACGAAAGTGTCATGTTCATCATTAATTAATCATAACTAAGGATCAGGAGTTCATAAAGGATTGAAATTGTTCATATATATATATATATATATATATATATATATATATATAGAAGGAGCAGCAAGACGGTTAACATTTAATATATGTACATGGTATAACAATATATAATTTTGTATAATTTTATATTTCAGCAGTATTTAGAAAAATATCACACAAGAAATTTTCCAGTATAAGGCACGTCAGCGTAAATTTCGGTTCCGGATAGGATGCATGTTCGAATCCTGTCAAAGGACGAATATTTTCTATGAAAATTTCTCGGACATTCAGGCCTGTAAATGTTATTTAATACTGTTTATTATAAACAGAGCATTTACTTAAATACTTGTATCTATAAAAAGAACGTTAAACATAAAAAAAAATGTCTTTAATAAATAAATTGTCAGACCTTGTCCATGTCTTAATGTATATATATATATATATATATATATATATATATATATATATATATATATATATATATATATATGTATAATTCCAGGGACATTTTCCGACTTATTTATGGTGATCTTTGCCCTATCTAACATTCTAACTTTCTGTCCTGGAGTAACAAGTGTCTTACAGGTCTCACGTGCGATTACATTTTCAAGTCTTTTTTTCATTGCTCTTTGAACTGTAATGGATGAATCTCCTCTCTCAAGTGAAAAAAAATCGTATGGATTGAATTGGATCTTTTCTATTCGATCTAAGTTGAAATCAGAATCGGAGAAAAAGGGACGTGATAGCTCTCCGTTTACGAAATCATTCTTATCCCAAAATAATAAAGTTACGGAACATGTAGAGAACCATGTTCCCCTCTGAAGGAACGTGGTACTTAACCCTTTTTCCGCCATTTATTTGGGAAAACATTTAATTTTCAGACGAATTTTTTTTTTTTTTTTTTTTTTTTAATATAGTAAGCAAGAAACTGAGGCATCTTGGAGTACTTGAGTGGTGGCTATCACCTCTACCAGACGTATGAGTAGACATCTGACCTAGTTTTAAGCTCAGAAGGGCATAAAATAATCACGATCATCGTATAAACAGGTCGTTGGTGATTTTTGGAAGTTATGTTTTGGACGCGTTTATTCGTCTATGCTTGAAACTGACACTTTCAGTAAAAAAACATATATACACATCTTCGCTGGGGAAACGTTAAAGAAAATAGATTATGTCATATGTCTATATTTTATTTGGTAGGCCACTATACATAAAGTTTAGTTTTGGAGTAATAATTACATTTTTTTAAAAATTTACTTCCTAAAGGTACAATCTCTGTTGTTTTTCTGAGTAGGGTTACTTGATTTATTAAAGCTTACACCGGTTCTCGTATGGTCACCGCAGTTAAGCAATGTCAAGCCTGGTCAGTACCTAGATGGCTAACCGCTTAGGAATAACCAGCTACTGTATGCTGGGCTGTGCATTTAGTGTAATGGTTAACCACACGGAAATGGATATCGGAGAGCCGAGTTCCAATTCCCGCAAGTACGTTATATTATGTGCAAATACCGTTGGAAAATGTATAAATACACTTTTGTTACCCCCACCAGTTATGGGTGCATCAGTAGGAATTGTTTCAGTAAATCGTTATGATTATTATTATCTCTAAAAGATTTTACAATCTAAAAAAAAGTATCTTCTGACTTTAAATAACCTGCAAGACGTTGGTAATCAGTGAAACCAAATCTATCAATCAGTTGATTTATTGATTGACAGCTTAAAATAAAATTGAGTATAACACCTACTGTATATACTCTGTAAAGTACTGAAACCAAAAATAATAATAATAATCGATTACAGCTTTTGCTTGTCTTCTAATTGGCACATCCCATTAACCTTGATGTCGACATCTCTCAGCTTGAATCCTTCTGACTGGAGTCTACTAAATAGGACATTAACGTGTCAGCCGATGTTAGAAGTCTTTGTCAACTTCGTTAATACTGCCAACTATCTTTCGAAACCCTCCAGAGTGATTCAAGCGCACGCGATCTTGTCTTTCTCTAATCTCTCTCTCTCTCTCTCTGTCTTTCGCTTTCTTCGTTTTCGCCGCTGCCTTTTCTTTTCCTCTTTTTATTCCTCTTGCACCATACGGATAAAAAGACAGATAGAGTGACCGAGAAAACGACGGACTAAATATTATAGAAACACAGACACGCCCACAGAAAATTGTGAGCTACTATTTATTAAGTTAAAACTGGTTTATTTAACTACAGACATATTTTACTTCTTTCATAAGACTTTATATGTCTAGGCCGGTGCACATTAATTTCAGTGTCTGAAAATTAACTGGTATTTCGTATTACTATAAGTATTAATTTAGTTTATCAGGAGAAAACGGAATTTCCGTTCGAATTCTGCTGAGAAGTACATTTTCTTTAATAAGACTTTCTATGTCTAGGTCGGTGTACATTAATTTCATAATCTAAAAACATAACTGAGATTTCTTATCACTATAGGTATTAGTTTAGTTTATCATGAAAAATGGAATTCCTGTTCGAATTCTGCTGAGAAGTAAGGTTTCTTTAATAAAACTTTCTTTGTCTAGACCGGTGCACATTAATTTCAGTGTCTGAGATTAAAAAAAAATAGGGATTTCTTATTACAAAATACAGTGATGTTCGATAAAAGTGACTCACCTGATTTTTTTACTAAACGTTTTCTTCTCCGATGAAACGAAAATTGAGCTAAATTCAAAGGATAAGCGATCTAAAAACTGAAGAAGAATGTTTGAAAGCTCTTTGAAGTTAGCAGTAAGTACTGTCAAGCATCCGTTCAGTATAATGTTCTGTGGAAGCTTTTCTTTTCATGGAACTGGTTACTTAAAACCCATTGAAAAGACCCCCACGAGCGAGCAGTACAAGAGAATTTTAGAGTCTTGTCTGCTCCC
Organism: Acanthosepion lycidas; assembly: GCA_963932145.1. Lineage (NCBI taxonomy): Eukaryota > Metazoa > Mollusca > Cephalopoda > Sepiida > Sepiidae > Acanthosepion > Acanthosepion lycidas. The sequence continues at coordinate 102,227,557 of OZ010583.1, forward strand.
TTCTGCTCAAAATGGTGCAAATCACCCGCAGCAAGCTAATTTTTATGCAGGATAATGCTACCTGTCACCAATCAAAATTGATGAAGGAATACTTTGATGAGAAGCAGGTGAGTGTTATGACATGGGCGCCTCAATCTCCTGACCTCAACTACATAGAAAACTTATGGAGCATGTTGTTCAAATGCTTTTTCGAGAGCCTGTACTTTATAATGCTCCATAAGTTTTCTATGTGGTACGAAATTTCCCTTATACTATTTTACTTTCAACTTATCTGCTATAGAATCTTGTCATCCTTACTTGTCCTGTTTCAATTCAGGACGTGGGCAATCAAGACCTTCCGCATCTTCCTGTCCCTTTTAGATTTTAGCAAGGTTTGTTTTTTTGCTATTTCTCCTAATACCTGTCCTCCTAACCATTTACGGAAGTTTAAGGGTATTCAATGCTTTTTTTCTGTTTCTCTTGCTTTCATTGTTATGTGACTGTCAAAGTCTCCAAGACCTTTTCTCCTCATTATATATTCTAGAAATTTCAACTTTTCTCGAACTCGAAAAAGCCAAGGTAAGTTTTTACATGAACTAAAAAAAATGTTTCGAAATGTTTCATTTATTTGGTTTTATATACATGTTCTTTATTTTTTGAAGTGAATGATCTGTTATAAATTTACATTTGTATAGCTGACTACACCACTGCCTTCTCGCTCCGCCACAAGAAAATAGAATTAGGATATGTTATCTAATTTCGAGGACCCTTACTTTGCTGGTAAGTTGCTTCCTCATAACGGGGGTGGGGGTCACAATTAATACTTTCTTCTTTGCAGCGTAAAAAGCAAGAGTGTCTCGTATCGTATTACATGCAAAATACATACAATCCATTATAAGCGGCTATAGCATAGTCCCAGACTAGTAAATACTTACTAAATAATTATATTAACAAAGAATTGTGCTCATGTGTCATAGTTAATGCTTACCGTTTTTAGAATAGTTGATTCAAACGAGTCGATATAGCCTCAAACTGTCGCTTCTGCAACTGTGTCAGTCTGTCTGAAACAAATTCAAAGAGGGCGGTGAATGCTTTGAGTTGAAATAATTACAAACGAGTAAGACTGTCGACAATTATATTAATGAAGTTTCAAATTCGTATCGCTAACAAGATTTAAGTCGTCAGATATTTATAAATTTATTGTAAGTAGAGAAATATTCAATTAATTTTCTAGTTTCTATTGCTATCCAATTTTAAATTTTTGATGATTTGATTGGTGAATAGCACCGTTTTAGCGATCATAATGGGAAATATTCATTTTTAAAAGATCAGCATGAAAAATACTAATATTTGAACGATTATAATAAAGATCAAAGTTGAAAATTTTAACTTTTTACCGATCGGAATGGGGAATAATATCTTTTTAAGGATCATAATGTAGAATACTATTTTTAATGGATCAGTCTGAGGAATTCTAACTTTTAACCGATCAGAGTGGGAAATACTAATTTTTAACGATCAGAATGTGAATACTAGGCATTTACTCTGTCTCCCCGCTAGAGCGATTTGTGACACAAGGTTTTTTTTACGGTGGAGACCCGAGTGCGTACACCCGGGCCAGGAGCAAGAATTAACGCAGCCCCCGCAACCGTTGGTTGCACTGGCCTCAGTACGAGCACCGATCCATCTCTCTGTTGCAATGAGTGGGCGCGGCTTCGGGCAGCTGTTCCTCACGGCTAGGCATCTCTCAGTATAATTTTCCTCAGTCGCGACTGTCCTTTGACGGTGTCACCTCTGAGTGTACTCTGCCCAAAGACATAGAGGCAACCGCGAGATGATATATAGATGTGTTACAAACTCCTCCAAGAAGAGGTTTAAACACTTACAGAATACGAATGCTAATGATAAGATAACTTCTTACGATCAGAGTGGAATTCAGAGTAGAGAATACTAACTTTTTAACATTGACTACTAACTGCTTAAAGATCAGATTTGGCAATGCTAACTTTTAAATGATCAGAATAAGAATACTAAATTGTAAACTATCAGCATGGTAATACTACACATCAGAGTGGGGAATACTAATTTGTTACGGTCAGAGTTATATTATTTTTTTTTTTTTTACAGTTAGAGTTATATTAATTTTTAGCGATCAGTGTTGGGAATACTAACTTTTTAATAACCGAATATGGATTACTTACATTTTAACGATCAGAATATGGAATACTAACGTTTTATCGGTCACAATGTGGAATACTTTTTTTAAATGATCATAAAAGAGAATCCTTACATTTTAACGCTCTGAATTTTGAATACTATCTTGAGTAATGAATACCAATATTTTAAGAATATAAGTGTTAATACTAAATTGTTAACGATCTAATGGTGATTAGTAACTTTTTTACAATATTAGTATTCAATAGTAACCTCTTTACGAATTAAGCAGTGAATATTCACTTCTTAAAGATATCGGTAACAAATAGTACCTTTTTAGTAATCTGTATGGTGAATATGAACTTCTTAATATTGTGCATGGATATTCTTAACGTTTTAACGATTTCAGTGGCGTAAGAATTCCTCTAGAATGCAGGAATATTTTGTTTGGGAATAAATGCTGTTTTTACACATGGAAATTGATCGGTTTCTTTATTGATTCATATTTACTACTGTGGCAACAAGTGAATATTGCGTATTTCTTGCCCAATATTTTTAAGATCACTCACTCAAGGAAACTGGCAGTCAAGTCTTTCAAGATATTCTGTTTCGTTATCTCAGAATTGCCACAAGTTTTTTGAGAAATACAGAGGCTCAGCTTATGTTTACCTTCTCCAGATATACCCTTTTCTTAGACTGATTTTTACTAGGAAGCCAAATCTACTCAGCTATTTAATTCTTATCTGGGACAGAAGAGATGAAATAACGCCTTCCCAATTTGTACTATATTGAAAGTGAATATCGCAGGCATACACGTAGTTTGAACCCTGCTCTTTACGTCCTGAGGTCCATTACACTAGCCACTCATCCCTTTGTACAATAGACTAGCCGTGGATCGTTGAGGTTATCTTACAAAGAAAGATTATTAATTATTATGTGCTTTAGACAAGAAGATTCTCATCCAACGATTATTCACTCTATCCATTTGCTGAATCTCACGATGGCTTACATAAAATGTCTTAATTTATTGCTTCTAGAGTCAGACAAAACTAAAATGTTTTGCAACCATTCATTATGTGGATATCATTTCATCGATAGCAATCACCAAATCACATTATAGTTTACCTTCAGCTAGAAATGGCCACATTATGTTGTTAGAACTCAGTAGAAAAAGCGAAAAAAAAATAATCGCGTGCATGAACGAACAGAGGGACCATGATCGGATGCTGTGTTAATTTAGATCAAAGATGTTCAGTGGCCTGAGGCCAGATATTTGGAACCAGGCACATGAATAGGAAGCAAGGTACACGAAAACGAAGCTGGTCGAATAATTATCGACTGCATTATCATCAATATCATTATTATATTCAGCTGCATTCTTTGTATTTCAATGTACTAACGTTACGCATTATCGACTTGGATCAAAGTGTATTATCTGCCTGTTCCCCGGCTCACCTGGACGGGAAACGGCAATGGGTTGAGACCAGGAAGCAAATATAATGATATTAAATTGTAATGAATCGAGACAAACAGGAAAAAAGGAAGAGAATAAAAACGCCAAAGAAGAAAGAATGGTAAGGAAACCAGTTGGAAGGATATATATATATATATATATATATATATATATATATATATATATATTATCATTCACAGACAGACTAATTCGCTATATATATATATATATATATATATATATATATATATATATATATATATATATATATATATATATATATATATGATATAATAGCGAAACAGTCTCTCTCTACATGACAATATATATATGTGTGTGTGTTTGTGTATGTGTATGACAATATATTAGGTTGGTGCAAAAATAATGACGTAATAATGTCGTTTTTTGACGTATTTTTAACGTCAAAAAACGACATTATTACGTCATTATTTGTGCACCAACCTAATATATATATATATATATATATATATATATATATATATATTGTCATCCACTGACAGTCTGTTTATTACACACACACACACACACACACATATATATATATATATATATATATATATATATATATAGATAGATAGATAGATAGATAGATAGATAGATAGATTGATATCGATATAGATATATTGTGTATTTAGGCAGTAATCCTTCATTAATGCATGTTTCATTAAAAATGACTAACAAGGTTATACTGTTAATCTTTTTATTTAATTTTTCTTGTGTTCCCACCAGCTTTTTTGGGGGGGACAGAGTGTGTGTAGAAACTGTCCAAATGTTCTATAGTTCCGAGCGCTTTCGGCTATACTTTTAGTCATTATCAAGGATGATTTTATTTTTCAGTTGAATTGAGTGTGTGCGTTATGTGTATCCTTTTAATGTGTTATAGTGGTGTTTTTTTTATTTTCCGAACACGAGCACAGTGTGGCCTAGTTTGTAGTAATATTGTTAAGAGTTGTTTTTTTTTTCTTTTTTATTATTAGGGCTTCCATTATGTTTAGTCTTTTTTTACAAGTGGATGATGGTTTTGTTCACTGCCTTCCTCAGACATTTCATGTAACAATCGATCAGTTTCCTCGCAACGGTTTTTGTTAGGGGCCATGCCTAGCACTCGAATGAAATGACTAAAGAAAAACTTACAGAATATTCCGCACGTGTATAGATGAATAGATAGGGAGACACAGAGAGAAGAAGTAATAGAGACGAAAGAAATTATACAGAATTTCGGTTGTATATTATAAGGTAAAAATGGGAACGCTCTACTAACCAAGCTCTTTAGGTCTTTATAGTAAAATCACGGTCAAGTTAGGGTTCTCGGGCTTCTGCGCTCTTCCTTAAAATGGAAGTAAACACAAATCTAGTGACACACTCGTCTTGCTGATTATAACATATGCATGCCCCCACCCGCCGCAAAAAAAAAATTATTAGGTTGGTGCAAAAATAATGATGTAATAATGTCGTTTTTTGACGTATTTTTTAACGTCAAAAAACGACATTATTACATCATCATTTTTGCACCAACCTAATAAATACGACACGATAATAATAATAATAATAATTTTACCCTCTTAACCTACCTTTCCCCTCGATCATAGTAATCATTGAAGAAACACTAATCTTTAAATACACACTGAAAAAAAAAAAAAATAACAAGTTTTCCTCGATCCTACTCTCTGTTTAAAATATGTAATTGATGAATCAATTCAATCATTATATCTTAAGTAGACGTTTTCGATCCATATTGTTGATTAGAAGACAGATAAAAAAAAAATACACACACACATACACGAACACATTCAGTTAAAAATAAAACGCTCCCCATGTGTCTGTTTGGCGAGTAAATAAATCGTGACCCTTGAAAGTGTGGAAAAAGGTGATAGATCTTAGTCAAAGAGTGGGTAACAATGTTTCAAGGTGCTATAATTTTCTCCCCTATTCAAGACGTCATTGTCGAATTTAGTTTAAGTTCGTAGTCAAAATCCACTTTGTGATGAAAGTTTTCGATCTCGTTATGTTTTATGTTATTTATAGTGTGATGTAGACTATCTTACTTTGGTTTTCACAAGGGATTATTTTAATCCAGTCTGATTTTTCTTGCTTTTACTATCGTTATTTTTTCCACTTGCGTCGAGCATCCTGCAATGGATTTAAGGTATTCGTGAACATATTCGGGAAATAAGTGTTTTGACATTCTTAGCATTCTGTGTGTGTTCCTTGGGATGAATTTTTCATGAATTCCCCGGATATGTTCACCTTAAATCCAATGAAGAAGCGTTCGACACGAGTGGAAAAAATCAACAAACCAAGGAAAATCGAACTGGATCTCGGACAAAATAGCATCTTGGATAAACCAGAGTCGGATCGTCTACATAGAACTGGATCTTAGACAAAATAACATCTTGAAAAGACCAGAGTCGGATCGTCTACATAGAACTGGATCTTAGACAAAAGAACATCTTGGAAAAACCAGAGTCGGATCGTCTACATAGACCCATATTCCAACAATCTAAAGAAAAGAAATCCTACATCTTCAGCACTCACTATTTACCCCATTCCCCTCCTTCTCTTGATATTTTATGGCATAATCGATTCCTATTTTCTTTTGCTGGCATTGTTATTACAAAGACTGAGAGAAGACCAGGGGCATAATATTGTACATAATCTTAGTTGTCAACATCTGTGGTATTTCAGCAGCTGCAGATAGTAACAAAATTAATATTATTATGAAGTTAATTGATTATGATGCCTTTGCACATACTTAGGCCATGTCTTTCGCTTGTTACCACTGAATTGGTTAGCAAAATTCTGAATCAGTAAAGACAGATAATATTACGCTATATGTCCTGTCCTTTCATGATGTACATGATCCTCTCTCTGGACAACATCCTTTGCTCTGTACCTCTGAGGAAGGTTTATCTAATTGCTATCTATCCTAATCATTTTTCTTCTAATCATGTACTTAAGATCGTTAAAAAGATGATCCATCCCCTTCCTCTGTCTCACTTGCTTTCAATATGAAAGTTATGAGTGTTTTATTCTCCAAGCATACTTTCCTCTTTATGTGTCCAAGAAAATCCAATTGTTTCTTTCTGATTCTATCTATAAATATCATTTTTGATCCCATTTAACTCAAATGTTCCTGATTGTTCAAATATCCAATCTATGGGATTCTCAATATCCTTCTTTAGAACTAAATTTCTGTTGTCCCCAGTCAATTCTTCATTTTTTGACAATATGTTATATTCGATGACCAATATTGCATAAAAGTTCAATTCGAATTTTTACGCTTGCTTGATTCTGGTCGCTCCAAATCGTAGTTCCCATCTTGAACTATCCCTTTTTCTGACAACCATATATTCTGTCTTCTCACAATTGATGTTTAGTCTTTTCTTCTACTTTTCCTTTTAATATCCACTGAAGAAGTTCATGTAGTTTCCGCATCGTGTCTGCTATTGACATTCACTTCATATTCAATGCGAAACAAAAGGCACATAAAATGTTCCAAAATAGAACGTCTCTCCTTCCTGACAAACCCAACAACTTAAAAAATATATTCTTCTACACATTAACTCTATCACAACTACAGCTGAAAAGAATTTATCTAAACTCAACATAATTTTTTTTTTCACAACTAAATCTAAAGCAATAAAAGACCTAATTAATAAGAAACAAAACAATAAGCTAAAACTTAAAGGAAAAATATACTTTATTACCTTTAATATTTGCCACAAGGTATTTAATTAAAAAGACTATATGAAGACAAAAGGCATATTTTACAAAACAGCACATCAAATATATTAATTGCTCAACGTATCGTAACTGACCACAATTTTGATATAGAAAATACTAGTCTAATTAAAATAGAAAACAAATCACTAAAACGAAATTGATTAAAAAGTGCTTTAATGGCGAAATTATCCGTATTTGCGACCAGATTCTTACAAGATTTCACCAAGCGTGGCCGATTTTCTGTCATCAGAATGTGGGATATTTAATAACAAAAGTGAAGAAAACAAAGAAATAGAAAAGGAATGTTAATGAAACTTGAAAGAGTTTATACCCCAAAACAAATAGATATGAAAAAATCATCTATAAATTAAAAAATTCAAGCACATTTTTTTGTGCGCATGTGTAGTCGCATCAATCTAAATATAAACTAAATCCGATGAAGCCGTTAAACAGGAAACGTGTCACACGAAAACTTTTTCCACTTTGTCATACACTGTTTCCCGGAACAAATGCTATTTTCTTAGTAATTATAGTGTACATGTGCTGTACATATTACTGATTGTAGTACTAAATGTAAATACAGAATGTTATAATTTACTTCTTCATTTTATTTTTAAGTGATTGGTTAGTATTTTTATATAGTTTACTGCACAATTTACATTTAATATAGTTCGAAAGAACAATAGAGTTTTTCACGCAGTTTGGTTTGATTTATTTTCTTTAACGACATATCAACCTGAATGGATTATTTAATGCCTACAACATTTTTAGTATAGATTCGTATGAATAGAATATGTATTCTTTGGTTTAGATTGGTTTGAATTATTTTGTTTTACGGCATATCAACCTCAATGGGTCATTTAATACCGACAACATTTTTAGGATAGATTCGTATGAATAGAATATGTCTTCTTTGGTTTAGATTGGTTTAGCTTATTTTGTTTAACGGCATATCAACGTCAATAGGTTATTTAATGCTGACAAAATGTTTTTTTATTGCTGGTACTATTGTGTTTGGTCAAAAATCTGTTTCTGGTAATATATTTCCTTCAAAATTGTATTGTTGATAATAATTTTTTTCATAAAAGTATTGCTGGTAATATCTAACTATTTGCCCATAACTGGGACCCTAACAGGTGCTACCACTCCGGATCAGGGTGGATCTGGGAACACCAGCAATTAACAGGTCATTCCACGCTCCTCAAAACCTCCTGATCAGAGGCCTTGCTGCTGGACATAGTTTAACGTCTTACCCAGGACGCGGATGTAGTTTAACGTCTTGCATGCAGTCACTATATTAAAATCAATCATTTGTATTCACACCATTTTTGTGCAAATCTGCCAACAGTTGCTACGCCATTGATTTAGTATTCTGACATTTGTTGTTTGATGAAGGTCCGGTGACACCTCTCGCTCATGTCTTTCTTTACCGGCCGAGGGAACAATTCCATGGTACATGACGTCTTTCACGCCGTTATACTTTGTATTTATCTTGTAAAAAGTAGCTGGATGACGGTCAGGTGATATCTGTGGTACATGTTTCGAATTACTGATTGAGGAGTTAATCTCAATGGACAAAAATTCAATACTTATTAAAAGAGAATATAATGTAGACGAAAGATTCTTGAAAATGCAATCATAAATTTTTACTAAAATATTAACTTACGCTCAGTAATTTCTAAATATATTCTTTCTTAAAAGAAATTCTCCTTTCTGAAGCCAACATACATGACCGTAAAATTGTTAGAAAATTAACGGAAATCCGTTTATTCAAGAAATATTTAAGCACTATATTAATGCATAAACAATAAAATAAATAAAATAAAATAAATAGAACATTTAATAATTTTATTAAAAATTAAAATAAAGTAAATCGTAAAAAATTCGATATTTAATCATTTTAGTTTTTTAGGGAATAAATTAAATTATATAGTGTCTAACATAGTTTACCTTTCTTACATGGCAATTTATTTTAGAGCGTTCTCATGTTCAAAATTCGAAAGATTTATGACGGTTTTATAAGATATAAGGAGGTACTCCATCAGGGTCCTATTTACCGTCAGTCTAGCTTACACCCTGGTTAGTCTGGCATTGATACATAATCACACAGATACTGATCGTCTCAGATTATGCGCTATCACACGGAATCTTTAACTAAAATCCGTCGAGCTTAATTGTTGTATAAAACAACAAAATACGATCTGTAGGTATTGAAGGAACACAAATGTACCTGAGTAGGTGTCTGCTATACACCTTATACGGACGCGTATACTCGGAAATTTATATCTGTCGTTTATACACTAAATTTGTACTTCTGAGTGAAGCAACGGGTATTGGTTTATAAAATACAATCAGCTATTTTTAGCGATGTCCTTGAAAAAGGCATTATTTCTTTTTTCAGTCTGTCTTCTGACATTTCTCTTAACAATGGACTTATTGTATTTGATATCCCACCCACGAGGAATATATGTGGCACGAGGCCGAAATTAAAGTGGGTTTCTCCAAGCCCGTAGGCTCGGCCAAAAATATACCCTTTGAACCAGCCTAGACTGGTTTAGGGCCTGTCTACCTCCACGGACGAAACCTTGGCCTTCGGCAAAGCTTCGTCCGGGTTCCTCTCTGTCAAAGCAGAGAGTTCAACAGTCATGACCTGGTGCGTACAACCCTGTCCAACGCATTAAGAATTAAGCGAGTGTACACTTGGTAAAATCACTCCCACATAAATACGATACTTTATCGTAAGTAGCACAATCTCTTTTGAATCAAAGAATTCCTTGAGAGTGTTTGGATATACATTAACTTCTGATCAGCATTAAATTTGTGAAAAACAATCCTGTTCATTCAATCGTGATCTTAGCTATGTGCTGAATTACAAAGACAAAAGGTTATTTACCTCGAACACAAGTTGAGTATGTTATTCGGAATGGGTTATAAATGAGGAATGAGAACTGTTAGACGACCCAGACTCCTCTGTAAAAATGAACACGAAGTGGATTAAATTTTCACAATCAGTGGTCGGAAATATTTACACTCAGGTCCGGTGCAAGGATCTCTTGGGGCCCCCACTCAACTAGAAAAACTGAAAATAAATACAATGTATCTAAATACAAATTAGAGATATGTCATAATAGATCCTTCCATCTTAAATAAATCAAGAATATTTTGCGGCAATCAACCTGAGATTTTCTTCTTAAAACGTTGAATAATTTTAAAACATCAAATATTATGGATAAAAAATAGTGAAATGAATATAGTGTTTTTTCAAGTCTTGTCATTAGAAAAACAACGTATTTGGACCCCAGCTCATAAAAAATATAATCCCAAATGACTCGAAAATATTTCGTCTTTAATAGTAAGTTGTGCTTTTTCTTTTCTTTCGTTTTTAATAGGAACCCCCCCCCCCCCAAGCAAAGCAAAAATGCCACTAAAACGGAAGGGGTTGCAGGGTGTGGAAGAATTAGGAAGGGAAACATTAATGATGAGCAGAAAGAGATGATAGTAATCAGGTGGACAGTAGATTGCTATTGACATTGCATTTAAATGTTTTCAGAGTAAAGTTGGCTAGAAAGCATGGAGCTGGTAGGGATTTCCACAAGCGAGAAGTACAAGAGACGAAAGTATTAGCATAGAATTTAGGCTACATAAAGACAGCTCAACTATAAAGTGATGAGAACTCGATGTCAGTCTAGTGCTGTAAATAAATTCAAAAACTCTTGGTATCATATCGAATAGCAATATTTATTCTGTTAAATACACAGAAATGTGGCACAAGGCTGAAGTGAGGATTGGGGAAAGGACAGTCTTCTTCTGTCTTAACTATAACTTAGCTAGCCACAAACACTGACCCAAGCGTACAAACAATATTCCTTACACCAAAACAACACATTCATACGTACCTTTCTTAATACAATCACCTTAATACCTCATGGTCTCTATGAAAATACTAACTAGTGCCCATATTTACAATTCGTTGTCTGTGGGGGAAGGGGATAAAACAACAATTCTAAAAATTAACCCCAAATATGAATGCAAAACTATTTACGAGAAACTAAAGAAAATAATATCAGTAATAAAATTCCACAATCACTAAATGTGGCAGAAATATCAATTAACTGGCCGAAAACGATGCTGGACTATAATAATATAAAACATTCATTCCTCCCAAGCACTCACACTGACACGCATTAATTCAAACACAACAACAAATACGAAAGCACTCATGCGAAACGAAAGGCGGCCCGCATTCACCAGCCAACTGGCATCACTGACCACCTAACGAGGGAGTGGATGGGGAGTTAAACTTAAAGAAAAATAGTGAAAGAAATATCATATTGAAGAGCTCATTTGAACAGTTACCGCGAAAATATTTATAGAAAAACAGAGAGAGGCAACCTTAAGGCGGAGGGAAAATGGCTGGAGCTGAGCCGCCAGATCACGACCAATAATATTGCAAATTCTTCTTTTGATCTTATCAAGAAGCTCAAGGTAAATAGCAGGAGCAGCGGACCAAGTCTGGCAGCCGGGACGAATAGTAAACTTATAGAGCTGAAAGATTGATTCTGGAGAGAAAAACTGTCTTGCTCTACATAACGAACTAACATTCTTAGAGGCTAACCTAGCAATGGATGCAATATAGTCTTTCCACTTTATATCAACAAAGGCCGTTAGTGCCAGAAAGTGCAATGAGTCAATTTCCTGGAGGACATGGTGGTGAAAGGCATCAAAGTTTTCTCAAATAATTAATGAAGAGAAATTTAGTTTTGGTGGCGTTAAAATTGAGAAGCCATGTTTTGTCCCAGTTAAGTACAGACTTATCTTCATGTTGGCCATAGGTCGCCATTTTGACCTTGGCAGACGAATAAGCCTCGAGGCAGGAGAAAATTGATGTGTCATCATAAATACAAATTTGAGAACTGATGTTATCAGGAATGTCATTAAAAAAAAAATCAAAAATAGAGTGGGGACCAAGGATGGAGTTCTGGTGGGACACTTCTGTTAGTACGAAATGATCTAAACGAATCCCTATTTAAAATAACTCTCATTTAACGATTTGACAGGAAAGAATGGATCATTATTTACATCATTCAGACAATTGTCTTCATCTTTGTCGTCATATTTATTACAACGTTTCGGCCGTTGTATGCTCCGGCTTTCTTCAGGTATTTGGAATGTCGAACTGAACCCTTTATTTCGCTCACTGAGGTAGACTTTTCTAGTTCCACGTTCCATGGATGTCAGTTATCAGTTATCTCCCCTCTGAAAGTTCTCCACTGCCTTAACCGGATATTGAACTCATACTCTTTGGGTCCTGTCACTGGATCTAACTAACGCCTTTATCCACTGCGCCAGAGATGAGGACAATAGTCCGAATAATGTAAATAATGTACATAATATCTCATCTCAGAAATATAGACAGAAGTATGGATCAGTGTAGGGATTCCAACACCGATACAAAGATTTACGGATCATCTCTTCAGGCTTGTCACCAAAATTCCCGTCAAAAGACTGGATCAGGTCAAAAATATCCGGAGATAGGTTAACTTTTCAGATTGTGAACATGAAATGATTGCCAGACCTTGTCTAATGCTTTCGAGATGTCAAATGCAGAAGCTGGGACTACACCATTTTTATCAAGAGCATGATAAACGCTTTTTGCAAATATCATCAATGCTTCAGCAGTAGAACTGGAGAAATGAAATCCACATTGCCTGTCTGAGAAAAGGCCTTATGATGAGAGAGGATGAACTAATTCAAAATAGATTAGTGCCTCTAGGATTTTTACAAAAAGTGGTAGAAGGCGGTAGTTGGAAGGGTTGGACGGCTCACCAGATTTCTTAAAAACTAGAAAAGCAGGCGATGTCTTCTAGCAGAGAGGAAAGCAGGAGGCTGCGCGGCATTTATTATCGAGTTTAGAGAGAACAGGCGCCAATTCGGGAGCATACTTTTTAATGACTATTGCAACTATACCATCGGTCCATATGCGTTGTAGGGATCTGCAGAAAACATGGAATGGGTTATATTCAGATCACTTAACAGAGACTCAGTTCTAGGAGGGAAGTTAAGCAGAGATATTCCGGATGAGTCTAGAGTAGAGCCTGAGTAGAATTTACGGACAATTCAGCTTTATAAGCAGAGGATGTAACACTTAATATTGCTTGAAGAGATGGAGGAATGGAGACCTTACCCTTATTTAATGCACTATTACAGAGCCGCCAGTATTCACGAGGGTCAAATTTATAACGGATATGAATTCAGGCAGAAAAAAAGCAACTTTTTCTATGATAGTAAGCGTCAGAGGTTTCGGGGGTAATACGTACCAACCATGTTTAAACTGATAGTTCACCTAAAGAAAATTAGTGCCAATTTAGAAACATGACGTGTATTGGGAGGATACATTTGATGAAGAACCGAGTTAGAAACGAAGAAACTATTGATTGTGAGAGAAAAACGAAAACCGTAAGTGAATTAACAAAACGAACGAGACTGGAAAGTCATACTAATGAAAACAGGCAATATAAATAATTTCTGAGTAAATCATATTTTGATTCTTGGGGCATATTGTCTACAAAACGCATATTAATTTGATTTCTTTATTATCGAATTCGGAAAAGAAAATCAATTTATTGAACAAAATATGGCAAATTAAGAGATAATTTTCTCCCTAATTGTTCCCAATTTACTAAGAAAATTCAATAACAATGTCTCTGTGTATGTATATGAAAGAATAGACTATCAAGTTCATTGGCACCAGATTCCTGTCCAAATTACTTAACTTGGGACCTCGTAGGCTTATCGCAGCTTCCTAAAAGTTTTCTATGCAGCCTTCAAAGTGAGTCATCAGGGTCACTTTTCGTAATGTCAAACGCAAGAACGTTCAAGAGCATTTTTTGCTTTTGGAAAAAAAAAACAAATCTCACGGAATGAAATCTGAAGGCTGGTGGGTTACGTTTCACACAGCAGATTGAAAAATATACTGCTTCGGTCACTGGAAATGTTACAGCCACTCAGTACACAAGCTCGCCTAATAGTAATTCACTAAAAACTATAAACTTTACGGTGTGTTATCTTCCGGTTAGTTGCCAAGTTATAGCAAACGGCGCAACCAGTTCTCAAGGTATTTAAACTGTGTGACTATATATGTCTGAACGCACATTTATTATAGACTTTTGAGTAAATATAAACCAATAGATGACGACAAGGAATGATCTAGCGCCGGAATACGTACTTGCTAGTCTACATATTCGAGCTGCACTTCAAGACAATTTAATCCTTTAGAAAAACATTCTGATGACATTTATCGTCATACTCTTCTTGGTAAGTGGGTCAGGAGGACTAATATTCAAAACCTCTTAATATATATATATATATATATATATATATATATATATATATATATATATATATAGTAAACAAAAAAAAATAAAAAGTTCAGTCATTTTATCTTAAAATTTGATCTTAGTTGTATACAGAAATGATGTTTCTTAATATTGAAAACATTACTTACTAAGAGGTCATCCTCCCAAAATGAACTGAACACCTTGATTTTTAAACTAAAATATTTGTTATAATATATATATATATATATATATATATATATATATATATATATATATATATATATATATATATATATGCATTCATATAGAAACATGCACAGACACACACACACACACACACACACACACACACACATATATATATATATATATATATATATATATATATATAAACACATATAAATACATGCATGCACATCCACGAAAACAGTATAAATCATTGACTTTGAGTAATTTATCCACTATTTTACTCACGATATGCAGGATCTGTTTCGAAAATTATAGAAATGTTGTAAAAAATTAAGCAGACAAATTTCATTAGAAGAATTTAGCAATCCTTATTTGGTTTTAATCACATACGCACACACGGAAGCAAACATGCGTGCTCACATATGTGTGTGTATATATATATTTAAACATACAGTGTCTATGCATATATATATATATATATATATATATATATATATATATATATATATATATATATATATATATATATATATATATATATATATATGTCGAGGGAGAGACAGACAGAGCAATTCCTGCAATTTTTTTAAAGACCGACACAATTATTTTTACAATTATTTGAATTTTGAATTTTTTCTTATTTACTGACTGATGTTGAATATAATTTGCCGAATGAATTCTGAATGTCATTCAATTCCGTAACTCGTGATGAAAGAATCCATTTTGAAATTAAAAAGAATGTTTCGAGACATGAATTGGGTTTCTTTCTTTTTTAATATCACGTCATCACCCGTGAGCTTTGATTTTTTCAAAATTTTTCTGTTTTGTCTTTTTGCAGATGTCGCGTAGTTATGATTCTGGAATAGTCTCATTTTAACAACATGTTAATCATTACTCCACGGCAAGACAGACATTACTTCTATATGTACGCGAGTAAGTGCGCTGGTATGTGTATATAACTTCAAGACATATTCTGAGTCTTTCTTGATTTAAAACAGGAACACATTATTAGATCATTTTATTTGTCTTGTTTCATATTCTTTTTTCTTTAATGTGCTATGCCCCTTCAATCTGTGAGTAATCGGTGCTTCAAACAACTTCCTGTACCCTTTGCTATCTGAGTTGATAATATTCTTACACAGTGAAAATAATAACGGCACTCGTTCGAGAAGTCCTAATAAAGAAAATTTGTAACGCCCGAAAGTAATCGAAACTATCTCTCTTTCGATATAGAACAGCGTTTCCGTGACTGAAGAAAAGATAAACTTTAATGCCAGTCGGGCGAAATAATTTTTATTTCCTAGGACTTATTGACCTATGCTGCTGGTTTAAATTTCACTGTTCAAGAAGAAAAGTAAGAAAGAAAAAACAAAACTGGTACAGCAACTCAAGCATGTGTACCCACTAAAAAATAACGTTTATAGCAATTATATATATATATATATATATATATATATATATATATATATATTGCAAGAGTTTTAGGTGCCAAAATTGGCATTATTTTCTCCGTAGTTTACTGGCGGAAAGGCTTTTTAGGCAGGTAGGTTTTTATCATAAAGTGCTCGATACCGAGTTGTGGGGCGCTCACGAAAACTCGAACTTGGCTTGACTGAAGTAACACCAGAAACTTCCCCACATTCATTATATATATATATATATATATATATATATATATATATATATATATATATATATATATATATATATATATATAATGAAACAAAAATAAAAACAAGCAATATAATTTGACCTAAATAGATAAACAAACGACTTCCGGTGAAATAACCGCCATAATAGAATACCCACAATGCACCACTAACCCGTATATATATAAATAGCCGAGAAAAATAACAGCACACGTAGCTTGACGATTGCATATAGCATGAAACAGACTGTCGCCTCTAAGTGTTGACTTCTATGTTCACTTTTATATTTACACACGCTCTATCTCTGATATTGAGCACTTTATTCCATAAATATAGCACACCTTAAGACTATATTTCTTTATATATAGATATATATAGATATATATATATATAGATATATATATAGATATATAGTCAAATATGCAGCGTTATAAATGTCTCGAAATACTAGTTTTTAAAAGTTATTTGTCATTATTTTCTTTTTCACCATGTAAAATCAATCGTTCATTAATTTGGAATCACTGACCAAGACTAACCACTTTGGTCATGAGGCTGAGGGTATAATCGTCACAATTTGTGCTTAAAAATAGAAAATGCTAACATATTTTTGCTTCAGTTCGTAACTCATTATACCTCTGCTTACATATCATAATAATCCAGGATGATTTCTAATTAAGCAGAGAATCTTGTTAGGAGAAGTTAATAATATTACATTTATTCTACAAAAATTATCCACAATTCCTGAACCGCGCTCCACAAATTTTCGCATATTTTACAAATTTTTCCCCATTGAAAAAAGTAGACAGTGTGGTGTTGTTGGCATGTCATTCGAAGGGGAAGAAATATTACTGTTATAAAATATCGTTTCTAGTATCTTTTCGTGGGAGCGAAACATATCATATCTAACTCATGATCTGTTTTCACAGTGGTTCTATAAACATCTTTATCGCTTAAATATTTTCCGTCAACAGGATATAAATATATTGTAATTTATGTTTATTATCTTGGTATTATGCATTCATATTATCTGCAGAATAGCCTCAATATAATTGTAACAATTATAAAGATAATAGATCCGCAGAATGCTTACTATATTTTTCTTCATTAGTCCTAAATTTAAAATAATAATAAAGAGTGCGATCTCTTTCTTCTCATTCAAGCAGGAAAATTATTTGTGGTTGTGAATTAACAGAGGACGTGTAACTTGGCTTTGAAGAAAGAAAATATATATATATATATATATATATATATATACGTTCTTTTTATAGATACAAATATTTAAGTAAATGCTCTGTTTATAATAAACAGTATTAACAACATTTACCGGCCTGAATGTCCCAGAAATTTTCATAGCACATTCAGGCCGGTAAATGTTAATACCGTTTATTATAAACAGAGCATTTACTTAAATATTTTTATCTATAAAAAGAATGTATAAACATAACAAAAAATGCCTCAAAATAAGTGTCGGACTTTGTCTAGTTCATAATATGTGACGTCATTTGTTTACATTTGGATAAGCATTGAGCAAATATGAATGAAAATCACGGAGAATTGAAGTTTAAAAACAGTAAAATCGACTTTGATAACCGACACATATTTTCTATGAAGATTTATCGGACATTCAGGCCGGTAAATGTTTTTAATACTGTTTATTATAAACAGAACATATACTTAAATATGTGTATCTATAATAAGAATGTATAAACATAAAAACTGTCTCAAAACCATTGTCGGACTTTGTCCATTTCATAATATATATATATATATATATATATATTTATATATATATATATATATATATATATATATATATATATATATATATATATATATATATATATATATATGTAATTAAAAATAATGATATTACAACTGGAAAAAAAACTTAAAAATTACTAAACTTTAACGTTTTTTTTTTCAGGCTAGAAGTATTTCTGCCAAAAATTCTTCAGTAAAAAACTAGAACTGTAATATTTAATTAAGAACAATTCAAGTGACACAGTTTTGCATGAATTTCGCGTCGAGAAGCTCATAACTTTGGTTCATTACGAAAGAATATAGATATGAGATTTATTACTAATTTTAAAAAAATGTATCTCGTTATGATAAGCGTTTCGACGCGACCTTCATGAGTTGGCAAACCTGATAAAGCATCCGACATATCCTAACTTATTGCTTAAAAGCAAGGTTTAATGACGAGATATATTTGAGTAGAAGCACTGTTTTTATTTTGTTTTTTTAAACACTATATTTACTTATATATCATCCTTTAAAAATATCTTTGTTTACGTTAGGACTTAAAAGGGAGCAGAGATGAATAGTTCAAGAATCTGGAAAGGTCTGTATTCAAAAGCATTAGTCTGGCCTTGCTTGACCATGAGGTTCTCCCTGGCTGAGATGTCAAAGTACGTTACATCTAATGACGGTTTCGTCTAGGCTAATGCAAATTCAAATCCTGCCGGAGGGCGCGTATTTTTCTAATAAGATTTATCGAATAATCAAGCCGGTAGATAGAAATAAATGAATAAAAACAGAGCGTCTACACAAATAAGAGTATCCATTAAAAATAACATTGAAGGAATTAACTTTTATTTCTAGCACGCAAAAAGTTAAAGGTTCTGGAGGAATTAGAGATATAAACATTCGTAATGCGGAGAAAGAAAAGAGTAATCCTGAAGACAGTAGATAGCGATTGAAATTTCATTTAAATTTTTGAAGATTAAGCCCTGGATTCACTGCTTTTATCTAGGGCATGATAATTATCGTTAGCTGACCTGGAGAAACGTAAGCCGTATTGCTTGTCTGAAAAAAGGCCTTGTGATATTTCAGTATTGATTAGGATGTCCAGTAGTTTCTCAAAAAGAAGTAGAATGTCGATAATTGAATGGGTGAGATGGGTTTACCAGATTTATTAAAACTGGAACAACAGACGATAACTTCCAGAAAGCAGGAACGCAGTAGGCTGCGAGGCATCTATTATACAGTTTAGAGAAAACAGGAGCCAGTTCGGGGTACAATTCCTGATGACTCTGACAGGGATGACATCGGGTCCACATGCTTTGAGGAGATATAGGTTAGAGTTGATAGCAGAAACCATGGAATGGCTTATATGCATATCAATCAACAGAGACTCGGTTCTATGCAGGAATTTACGTAGGGATAGTGCAGATGAGTCACGATTAGAATTTGTGGAGAATTTACTGACAAAGCATTCAGATTTATCAGCAGGATATAATAAAACTTCGAATCGATTGAAAAGTTAGGGGGTATAGATACCTTGCACTTATTTATTACCCTATTAGAGAGCTGGAGGTAGTCACGAGAGCCATAGATTTTAGAGGTTATACGGTGCTTCACTCTCTCAGCAATCAAGGACTTATCTTCCTCGATGACTATCATTTGTTACGAGCCGTAACAAATCGGCACCTGTTATGACGAGAGATGTCATGCTGGTATAGACGGAAACAGTGAAATGGCGGCAGAGCATACTGATGTGAACCGTGGAAATTATTACAGTTTAACATGGTATTTCCGAAAAAAACCTCAGTCGCGTAAATTTCAATTAGGAAGTTGAAGATATCAGTCCAATGTGTGTCATGAAGAAAATCTCGGAAAAAGTTCCATTCAGCATGTTAGTACTGGATAGGCTGTTACTGTTTAGTAGATGTTTAGAAAGATATATCTATAGCAAGCTCGGAAGCTTGGCAAGACCGGGGAGAAGAGGTAATAAATAGATCCACCAGAGAAGCATATTGTTCGGTTTGGCTCGGGAAACAAATAGGGAAGTCCACGATTTGGGTGTAGAATTGGGCAATGGAAAAAAAAATGAATGTCTGTATACAGGCAATATTAATACCTTTAGAATGTTTTACAGAATTTCATCTTTACAGATATTAAATGTTAAATATACAGTAACATTCATATATATATATATATATATATATATATATATATATATATACATATATATATATATATATATATATATATTGGTATAGGCACGCATAATTGCTTCAATACGTACCCAGCCTAATGGCGGAAAATCTTTTATCAAAATCTCCTTTTCAATTTACTTGATTCAACTATGTTGATAATATGTATTGGATATTTTTCAGCGAATAAATCAAATCAAAATTGAGCGAAAAACTGAGTATTTTTAACGATTTGTTTATTCTTTCTTATATATTAGGAGACCAACTTAAATTGGTGCTATACGGATTGATGCTGAAAAGTTCTCATTCCGACTATGTATTTTATTTCTTTTCTAGAAGGATCTATTAGATAATCTAGTTAACAAATTGATCTAACAGTTATTTCTCTCATATCAGATATCCTTCCTGAGTACTTCACACAAAGATACATTATCGAAGTTGGTATAAATTGGATAAAAGATAATATGAAAGAAAACAGGAAGATGGTATTGCGTCAGTTTTCTAAGTGATTAAGGACTGCCTACCAGCTATGAAAATCCTCATTGAAAATAGTGAATTAACTTCGCTTGCCTATTCAAAACAGCACTCTTAGCCATCAATCTAACTGACTAATATGTATGTATGCTTAACTATTTATATATGCGCCCACATGAGTACGACCGCTCTCATGGATAAACATACAAAATGACATGTATGAATCAAAATCCCTATTTACCTACGTACACCAATTAGGTTGGAATAGATAATTTTCAAGTGGAATAGTTGGGTGAATTGAAAAAGGTTCGCAAGATGAATTCCTCTTCGTCAAATACGGGCAAGAAAAAATAAACCGACGATAACGTTCGTAAATAGTCAGCTCATCTTTTGAACAGTTGAAGTGGAAGGTATACTAACCTAAAAAAAAAAAAAAGATAAAAAAAAGTTGAACGAACTCATATATAATCCAAACTTTTTTTCCTTTTTCTCCCTAAACATTTCCCTATTTCCCTTGCTTTCTTTTTGCCCTTTCACTAAATCAGATAAATTATAAACAAAACATTTCTCAAGAGAAGAAAGTAAACAGGAGCGCGCAAAAAGAAAAATACACCGCCTTATCGAATCGAGTTAAGACCAGCCGATCCAAAAATAGAACTGGCATGGAAGGAATGCTGACATTGATATAAATTCAGTGGCGAGGAATTTAGAAGCTCACAAACTGCAATGAGAAATCCGACCTTCGTTATGGCAAATTCATTGTGTCGATCATGCTCAACTCTCTCAGGGGATATGCTCATAGCATTAGCTATTTGATTCATCGTCAGTTGCTAATCACCCACCAGCATGTGGTGAAAAGATCAATGTTTCCCTTGGTGGTGGCAGTTACAGGACGTTCAGACCATGGTTCATCTTCAAAACTCTCGCCTCTTCTCATCCTAAATTCAGTTGCCCACTTTTGATAGAACTGGAGCTTCATCTCCTAAGTCGTCGTGGGTATGACGATAAACTACATCCGTGTCCTGGGTAAGACGATAAACTACGTCCAACAGCAAGGCCTCTGATCCGGAGGTTTAGAGGGCGTGGAACCACCTCTTAATTGCTGGTGTTCCCAGGTCCACCCTCTATCGGAGTGGTAGCACCTGTTAGGGTTCCAGCTATGGGGAAATAGTTAACACGTAGACGATATTCGTGTCCTCGGTATGGCGATAAACTACGTCCAGCAGCAAGGCCTCTGGTCATATTTTTGAAAAAATAATGTTGCCATCTATACGTTTTTGGAAAAAATAATAATGTCAACTATACTTTTTTTGAAAGAATAATATTACCAGCTATACGTTGTTTTTTTTTTAAATATTATTATCAGCTATATATTTTTGAGAAAAAATATTAACATAAATAGATTTTTGACAAAGCAAAAATATTACCAGGAAAAAAAATTGTCCGCATTAAATGACCGATTGAGGTTGATATGCCGTAAAACAAAACAAATTAAACTAAACTTCCCCTAAGTGTAACAATCATGTCAACATGAATGTCATTTGGGAACTAAACACATTTTTCTGCAGGTACTTCATAACATCACGATTCCAAATTTTGTTCATTTTAAAGATTTGTCACTGTTAGTGTCTTTTGAAGTTTTATTTGAAAAGTCAGATATCAGTTTACCTGCAGAGAAACAATGCAGTTATTAATAACTAAAATTAATGCATGCAAGATTTTACAGCTCTGGCATCACAACTTCACAGTCAGGGTATGAACGTTTTACCCCTTTCTCGCAAACGTGCACCACACCTTTAACTGATCAATAAAAAACCATTGCTTCCCATACCTTAAACTATAATACACAATCCATTGCTAAAGATCTTGGAAAAATCGTCGGTTCTTTATGAATGCTTCAATGTCTTCCTTTGACATGCTTTATCTTTCAAAAATTCAGAATTTTTAACCTATTTCGGAAGCCACATCCTCATTTAACAGAATAATTTTCTCGAGAGCCCATAAATGTTTTATTTCGTATCCGAAATGTAAAAAGAGTAATTTTCAAAATTAGATAAATTTATTTTCAATTTGACTTGTTTTTATTATTGCAAATTTTATTATAGTGGGCACTTCTTATTTGAAATAGACGTTCTCTTCTTTTGGGTATGTTTCTTTTAAACAGTGCGTATTGCGTCTATCAGACTGTGCATTCGAATAATCATAGAAAAGATAATGTATCCTCCGACAGGGATCAATCCTCCATCTTCCGTTGTATGTGTGTGCGCATGCGCGTGAGTATACATATATATATATATATATATATATATATATATATATATATATATATATATATATATATGCTGAATTCGATTGAAGGAACGGATAAAAAGTTGAGAATGTATAAAAGAAAATACAAAAAAAGGCATAGAAAATAGGAAAGTGGGAGGGAAAATGCATAAAAGCAACAAGGACTGTTGCAAAGTGCACATGAGGCGAAACATGCGATTAAATGCACCAATAAACGCGATTATGCATCCACTTATCGCCAATGCGTAGGCAACTTGCGCTACTGCCTAATGTCATGTAATGGCCGCATTTTAATATTTACTGCAGATAATTTTGTATCAATCGTGGCCACCAGATTATGAATATTTTCTTTCCCTTTTTGTTGATGATGGTCTTACTCGCAGTTTAACTAATGGTAGGACCATTGATTATCGGAGAACTGAAGCTGCTTCTGTGTCCACCACTGCAATCTTGGCAAAAGATTAGGACGCAAAGTATGAAAAGGAAGTTTAGGGTTCATCTGACAGAATCGAATTTAGCTGCCTCATTTGAGGAGACTCGCTTATAAAACCTAACCGAAAATTGATCATAAACTCGGATAATGTAACAGGATTTACACAATTCTTGTTACAAACGTGTTAAATATGACTTGGATCCGCTTCGATATATGACATATTTTGGTGATTCCTTCATGATATTATTTCCTTTTCAAGTCTAAAAATATAACTCAAAATTTGTTGCAAGCTGTTATATCATGTTTAATATTTATTAAAGACATCTAAACTTATTTCTACTAAATACATATATAGTAGGATAAACACATATTTAGTAGGATATAAGAAAGATTTCGTAATATATATATATATATATATATATATATATATATATATATATATATATATATATATGTTGGGTAGAAGATTTAACCTTGGATGAATCATCGGACAGAATGACATTTTGGAAAAACTCAAGATTTGTTGGAAGATTTAAGATCACGTTTGATATTATTAAATACATCTAAGTTTATTTCTACTAAACACATATTCAGTAGGATAAACACATATTTATTATGATATAACAAAAGTTCGTATATATATATATATATATATATATATATATATATATATATATATATATATATATATATATATATATATATATATAATAGTATAGAATTAACCTTGGATGAATCATCGGATATAATGGTAACTATATGACATTTTGGAAAAACTCATTTGTTGGAAGCTGTTATATCACGTTTAATATTATTAAATACATCTAAACCTATTTCTACTACACATAATTTATAGGATAAACACATATTTAGTAGTATATAACAAAAGTTCGTAAGATTCTTCAGCGTTCCTCTATTCTTGTTAAACTGAATTTGGAGACAAATGTTTTTTCTCTTTTTTTTTCGTCGATATCCAACTTGCTCATTTATACATCTACCATTACTCAAGGAAATGAATAAAACTGGCATATCTGGTCTGGCTCTTTTGCTGTATAACTCGATATTCGTGACAAAATTAAAAGAAATACAGTATAACGCGGATATAAGACAAACCCGGGTATAAGAGAGATTTTATCTAGTCCCAAATTAGAGCCATACTTACCTAAACAAAATAGACCAAACCCGGATATAAGAGAAACCCGGATATGAGAGACTTCTTATCCGGTCCCGGCAACTCTCTTATATCCGGGTTACACTGTATCTGTAATGTAAACGGTTCTGACCAGGCATCACGACTTCAGTCACTTTCGAACCGACGTTACGAGATTTCCTGTTTTCTACGAAGATTTTCATGCCAACTTTTCTGATTGCCAAATAGATTTCACCGTTTTACCGTTGTAGTTGTGAGATACAACCGCCACTTCTACTCTTACAGTGTTTCTCTCGCATTTCTCAACCGCGCAACTTACTTCCAACTTCTAGCCTCCCTGATAATTACAATCTTCAAATATTTAATATCAGTCGCCATGTTCTATCTTCTTCGAACCGTGTTTTGTTTTTGTCCTTTCCTCAATCCTCCCTAATAACGTGTTTTTCATTGATATTCTATTTTACTCCGTCTAACTTCCTGCGTCTTAGTGGCATTATCGCCTTGCTTGGGACGAAACGATTAACAAACAACAATGAGGAACCAAAACTGAGTTGAAATTAAATAAAGTCTAATTAAGCAACGATACGATAATGTTAACGATTACGTTCTAATAAAGTTAACTTCTGTTATTGAATCAAAATCCGTTTTTCTGCTGATACATTTGAAACGTGTCAACATAAATGTTTTTCTCAATTTGTCATGTATTTACTATATTAGAATACAATTAAAGTTTCTTTCAATAGGTAAAAAAACAATTCAGTCACTCAGTCGTTTGATTTGCTTTTTTTTAATCATCGTGTCGATTTGGTCATCAACAACAACTGCAGGTCTGTCGAAACGTCCTCGATCTTCCATTTCTGACCTAGAGAACAACTTACTAAAAGTACCCTCAGCTATGGTACCATCTCCATAAAAGGTTCATAAATTTTCTGATGTTTATATTCCTTCGTTTTCCTTTCAGGAATAAAAAGCATCGGATGACAAAACCTAATCACAATTTAATTCCATTTTTATTTCTTGCTTTTGTCGCAGTCAACAGATGAGTTTTAGCGTTGAAATATCACCTTCAAAAATAGGTATATCATAAATTTCAGTCATATTTGAAGCAACATACTCGAATTAAAACGGAAATTTTGTTCTGATGATACAGGGAATATCATGGACACAATATATAAACAACGACGAAGTTTTAGAGAAACTAGAAACAAGATGGATTCTTATAATTCGAGATCAGAAACAGCCAGTTGAAATTAGAGCTACACATAAGGAGGAAAGAGGTCTTGGAGCCTTTCACACTTACATGCCATATTTCAGGCAAGATAGGTAGAGAAAATCAGTGAATAACCTATATAACGAGATTGGGTAAATGTTTGGCAGGATAGGGATCAACGGGAATAGCAAATTGGCAAAATTTAATGAGAGCTACAAAAGGCGAGAAATTGTGCAGTACAATGACCAACCAGATCCTGTCGGGACAGAACCCATAGAAGAAGAAGAAGAAGAAGAAGAAGAAGAAGAAGAAGAAGAAGAAGAAGAAGAAGAAGAACAACAACAACAACAACAACAACAACAAGAATAATCTGCTACTTACAGGAGAACTGAAGGCAAGAGCCACAGAGGAAAGCAGTACATAACTTGACAAGCTTGAGTAAATTGATGGCAAAAAACGTGTTAGGAAATATAACGAAAAGACAGAATTTACCCAGAGCTACAAAGGGCAGGGGTTGTGGAGAGCAATGATCGCCTACATCCTGAAGGAACATGACACAAGAAGAAAAGAAGAAGAATATAATAATAATAATAATAATAATAATAATAATAATAATAATAATCCTCTACCTTGGAATAGGTGTTACCTCTCAGTCAATAGTACGATATTTATAATGTCATTATATCATTTGAATTATTCCTTTATTTATTCCTCTGTTGGACTCAGTTATTTCTGAACTTTGCAGTCTGAACCATATACTGGTGTTCATTCCGTATCGAGTTTTGGTGAAAACCGGCAAAAAATACTATAATAAATTATAAAAAAAAAAAAAGTGGAAGAAAATGTTCCTGTATATTAATGAGGCTCACAAAAAAATATCAGAAAGCGATGCCAAATTTCTACACAGGAAAAAAAAATTGATTGTGAAGCCGAGTTTACTCCACGTTCTTTTACATAATTAATATTTTACATCCTGTGTCGATTTTTATGATTCTTGTTTTATTGAATATATTCCCTAGCCATTTTGTTATTGTTGCTTGTATATTTATTATTTTCAGTCCTCATCTTTTCCATTTTACACAGTCCATGTTTCTACCAACTTACTTACTTACTTACTTACTTACTTACTTACTTCTTTCTTTCTTTCTTTCTTTCTTTCTTTCTTTCTGCTTCGATCGTTCCCTTTTCATATTTAATATTGTAAACTTTATTTTCGGTTTTCTTTTTACTTCCCTCTTTCCTCTTTTCGTTTTTCTTTTCTTCATTGTTCCTTTTTTAGGTCTTTTTTATTTCGTTTCTTTTCTTTTCTTCTTTTTTTACCGACGACATCGCAATATCTGTATCAGCTCTCCAGATAATTATGAAATATATTTTTCTTACCACTCCTTTTTTTTTTAATATTTCATAGCTTCTTTGCTTTTTAATTTTACACATCCCATGTTTCTAAGTATGCTTGTGTAGAGGCACAGTAGAGTAATGGATTGCTGCTTGGACTGAGGAATCAGAGAACCGCCTTCCAGTTCCAGTTGAGTTCATTGTATTCACTTACGTGCTAAAACTCTTGGGAAAGGTATGAATATATATCTTCTCCCTAAGCTTTGGGTAAATAGCAGGGCAGATTAGGATCTATATATCCTTTGTTGACAACCTCTGAAGAAGAAGGAAAACTCAAAACTGTATGTGGCCCTTCTTCGCGTTTTCTTTTTTCTTCTTCATCACAATATATATATATATATATATATATATATATATATATATATATATATATATATATATATATATATATATATTAATTTGATTTAAAAACAGACAACCTTAAGCGTCCATTTTCCAATTAAATTAATATTCGCTCTAGTTTTACACTGAGCTATCTGGATTACATTCTCCTTGGGATTATACATACGGATTACCAAAATGCTCATTAATTAACTATATATATATATATATATATACATACATATATATATATATATATATATATATATATATATATATATATATATATATATATATATATATATATATATATATAGAGAGAGAGAGAGAGAGAGAGATAGAGAGATAAATACATATATAGAGAGAGATATTATATCCGTAGTACTTATTGGAAAGTGCTCAATATCAGTGATAGAGCTAACATATTCAGTTGTATGGGCATGAGTTTGTGAACCTGGATTAATATGTTTTTTCCTAAATCTATCCATTTTGGGGCCATTGGGTTCTCTTATTGAAATTAGGTTAATATTTTTGTTTGTCTGATGATCGCAAAAGCCTGAAACTCAGGGTCACAAGCTCATATCCATACAACTGAATATATATATATATATATATATATATATATATATATATATATATATATATATATTACTTCAGATTATTATTAAATATTACATTTTTCTTACCTCATCTTTTTTCTTTCAAATCTTCTTTAATTTTAAATTTTATTTTTTATTTTTTTTGATAAGTACCGTATTTGACGGCATATAAGCGCACGAATGTATAAGACGCACAGCAATTTCAGTAGGGCACATCAAGAATAATTTACTAATTACAGTGTAACCCGGATATAAGTGACCCGGATATAAAAGAAACCCGGATATAAGAGAGATTTTATCTGGTCCCAAATTAGAACCTGTATTAATGTATATAAATTAGACCAAACCCGGATATAAGAGAAACACGGATATAAGATACTTCTTCTCCGGTCCCGACAACTCTCTTATACCCGCGTTACACTGGTAGTAAAATTAGTAAACCTACATATGGCATATAAGACGCATGGGAATTTTAAAAGAAATTTTTTTTAGTAAAGTGCGCCTTATATGGCGTCAAATACGGTAATTATTATTTCTTCTTTAACAACTATGTTTGTCACTGTCTTTATTTTTTTTTTCAGATGTCATCTATATCTTTTATTGTTCTCTTTTATTCTTTATTATACTTATTTTTCATTTCCATTCTTCATTGTGTGTTTCGCCCCTACACCCATCTTTTTTTTTAGTTTCAGCTTTTATTTGCTGTCAGTTTCCCCCTCCATGATTTGTCAAGTTTTTACACTTTATTCTTCTCTTAAGTTTCTTTTTAAACTCCTTGTTATTCTCTGAAGTGCTTTTATTAATATTTTCATCATTACGGGTTTTTTTTTTATTCTATTTGTTTTCATTTCTTGCTTTCTTTTCCTTTTTCTTTCCCTCCAAAATATTTTCTTCTGAACCTTTTTGTTTCTTCATTTATTTATCATCATTTGCTTTTTACTGTTTTTTTTTGTTTGTTTTTATTCCATTACATGTTTAATTTTCTGCCTTTCTCATATTCTTGTTTGTTTTTTTTTTGTTTTTTCAGCCATTTTCTTTATTCTCTTTGTTAATCTTTTCTTTTTTTACATTCTGTTTCTCCTCACTATATATATAGTTCTGTTTTTCTTTTTTTCTCCTCCTTTCTCACTATTGTTATTATTTACATTTCCCTCCTCATCTCGCTTTGTATTACTTTCCTCCCAGCTTTGTTCAATAACCGGTCGTTTTATTTTTATTTCTTCCATCACTCACTGCTTTCCAATTCAAAAATATGCCCAACACTTCAATTTTCTAGTTTACTCTCATGGGGGACTCAAATAATCAGAGACTTTCGCTGACGTCATTAACTGCGTGTCCACTGGAATGGCGAAGAAGACTATTTTTTTTTTAGCGCCGGAAACACGTGACCTGACAGCCATGGAGCGTGACATGAATTAGTGAATCATATTACGTTCATTTCGTTTCATTTTATTTCATTTTCTCTTTTTAATAATAAGAATAATCAACAAATTTCATTTGCCGGCTTTATTTCCCTGCAGATTCAGTTGAAAAAAAAAAAAAAGGTATTTCGTTAGAGCATGACGTGAATCTATTAAATATTGCGCGTATAAAAATAACATATACGACTTTATATAACATATATTACTTCCGGATTGAAAAAAAGGATATATACATATATATATATATATATATATATATATATAATATATATATATATATATATATATATTATATTATATTATATTATATATATATATATATATATATATATATATATATATATATAAGGTTTATATATAATATTATTATCATTATTATATATATATATATATATATATATATATATATATATATATATATATATATATAGATGAATAGACAAAAATCCATATAAAGAAAGACGTGATCGCATAGTATTAACCATTTGTATACATACAAATATGCATCTGTGTGCATGCATACAAATACAAACTTTGTATATTGATTAAATAAAACTCTTAGCACACCAATACATATACGCAAACATACATACACACACACACTCACATACATATATGCGCAGATGTGTGTCTATAGGCGCATATATGTGTGTACATGTATTTTAGCCTACATTTGAATCTAAAAAAAAATAATCATGCTAGGAAAGGCGAATATATCTTCATCAGTTTCCCGGCATATCTTGTACATGAACTAAAGTAGGCTTATTTGAATAAATATTTTTATAAAATTCTATCTATCTATCTATCTATCTATCTATCTATCTATCTATCTATCTATCTATGCCTGTTCGTATCTATCTATCTATCCATCTATCTATCTATCTATCTATCTATCTATCTATCTATCTATCTATCTATGCCTGTTCGTATCTATCTATCTATCTATCTATCTATCTATCTATCTATGCCTGTTTGTATCTATCTATCTATCTATCTATCTATCTATCTATCTATCTATGCCTGTTCCTATCTATCTATCTATATATCTATCTACGCCTGTTCCTATCTATCTATCTATCTATCTATCTATCTATCTATCTATGTATCTATCTATCTATCTATCTATGCCTGTTCGTATCTATCTATCTATATATCTATCTATCTATGCCTGTTTGTATCTATCTATCTATCTATCTATCTATCTATCTATCTTTGCCTGTTTCTATCTATCTATCTATCTATCTATCTATCTATCTATCTATGCCTGTTCCTATCTATCTATCTATCTATCTATCTACGCCTGTTCCTATCTATCTATCTATCTATCTATCTATCTATCTATCTATCTATCTATCTTTGTATTACGAATATATCACGTAAAACAAAGGTTCCCGTACGATCACAGAAATGAAGCAACGTTAAGACTGGACAATGCCTATACACGAAACCGCTGGCCTATACCAGATGCTGTAAGCTTGGATGTGCATGTGGTGTAATGGATAATGGCTCCGAATTTTTTATCGCATTATCTGAGTTCCAGTTCACGTTGTTTTTTTTTAATTCACTTACACACAAATACTCTTGGGAAATGTATCAATCCATCTCTCCTTCCTCCAGATATGGGTTAATTAGTAAGACCTCCATCACTAAACCCTTACTATTTAAAAAAAATCTTATAATCTAAAAAGGCATCCTAGTTTTAAATAAACTGCAAAGCCGTAAAAAACGAATCTCTCTCTCTCTCTCACTCTCTCTGTGTCTCTCTCTGTGTCTCTCTCTGTGTCTCTCTCTCTTTCTCTCTATCGGGCTATCACATCTGTGTAAAGCACTGAGGGAATAGAAAAAAATAGGAATCATATACTTAGAATCAGAAAGAGACATTTATAGAAAAGACTCGGGGTAATAGAAACGTTGTTCTACAGAAGGATGGTGAGAATACTGTGGGCTGAACATTTGAACAACCAAAAAGATAGAAACGAAAAGGACCCATATATTGTATTGGAAAGATACAGCTGAAATTTCTGCGGCACATAATGGGAAAAAAGGCTTGGAAAATTTGACACACACTGGACCTTTTGACGCCACTTGGGATAACGGCTGCAATGAAATATCTACTTAACAAGTTTGTATAAAGGGTTGGCAGAATACTGAGTGGGATAAGTAGTAAAGAGAGAAATATTGCTAAGTTCTACAAATGGTATGAAGTTGGGGAGTGTCATTATCACTCACGTACTGAAGAGACACGGTAAACAGTATAAGAATAAGAAGAGGCGTGTTTACATCACTTTCTTTTCACCTCTCTTTCTAGGTGCTTATGTGATTATTCAAGGTGTAGGTGTACGAGTGTGTGTGTGTTGTTTTTCTTTTTTTTGGTTGGGGTGGATATAATTTTATTACATATAATTCTTTGGGAGTATATTGCATCTGGCAACGGTAAATACCAATTTAAGATGTACATAAGAATGTGTGAGGCTGAACGTGTCAGAAGTAACGTTGAACAAAGCAATTTCCAATTCAGGGATGGCTTAGGAAGCCACTCTAAAAACACAGTAAGGAGACTTCTGACACAAAATACACACCACTCGTGCCACAAAGATAAGAACTAGATAAGTGGGAGCGTTTTGAATTGATTCTGACGATTATCATAAACATACTTTTTCAAGTGCTCCTTTTCATCGGACAAAGGTTGCAATTCCGCGGAATGTTGCTAAGTGGATCTGAATACGAGTCACCTAATTCTCATCACTCAACAACATTCTGTATTTTCATTATCTCTCTCCCTCTGTTTCTATTGCTATCTCCCACTTTCTTAACATATATGGTTGTGTGTATGTGTGTGTGTAAAATAAGAATATACTTTCAAGATATGTTATATTCCTTGGTAAAAGTGCTCAAAAGAAGAAGAGAAAGACAGAGCATACGTAAAGAGCGGCGACAGTCTGCTTCATGCTTCAACTTCATCTTCAGGTATAGTGCATTATGGGTATTAAGGTCTATTGTATATTTCTAGAGGTTATTATATTGTTGCCGTTTGGTGTTTAACTGAGTGTCCAATTCACACACACACACACACACACACACACACACACACACACACACACACACATATATATATATATATATATATATATATATATATATATATATATATATATATGTATATTACATAGAATAAAAATCAAAACTTACCTCATTCAAAAATAGCTTATTCGGCCCACAAGAGTTTTACTTGTAGGTTATGTTAACTCATAGATGTGAAGAAGTAGAATACAATATTTAAACATTTAAAGAATAGAAGAAGAAGAAGAAGAAGAAGAAGAAGAAGAAGAAGAGTTAAAGATATCGAAAATAGCTATTTTTGAATGAGGTATATTGATATACCCATATGGGGATTGGGACATTTTGTTGCGCTACTTTCGCCATCTTTGAGAAATTTTAGATAGCCTCAATATTCAATCGTTCCACAGATATCTCTTCTGCTTGTTTGGATAATGTGTGCAGGTCATATATATATATATATATATATATATATATATATATATATATATATATATATATATATATATATATATATATATAAAGGCTTAAACACTAATATTCCTTTATTAGTGTTTAAGCCTTTTTATTATATCCTTACTCTGTCCTGGACATTGAGTTCTACCTGGATTCAAAATAAATATATATGTATGTGTATGCATGTATGTACATATATTTATATATATATTTTGCATATGTATGTGTATATTTACCACGAATATTATGTATGTATGTATATATATATATATATATATATATATATATATATATATATATATATATATATATGTATATATACAGACATACGGCCTGCACTCATTATCTAATGTTCGATTTATTAGGAAGCTGACTTCCTGACAATACTGGCATTTGGAAAGTGCCTGAGAACCATGCAACGGGTTGACTCAAACTGTCAGATTAGGTAGACGGAACTATTTAGAGGCAATGGATAGTTGTCCTTGTAAGAATTCAACAGTCACTGTGACCGAGGTTTTAAGCTAATGGCCTTGATTAGATTGCGGATCACGCCGGATGACGTACTCGCTTCCATAAATAATTAATACCCGCTCAGCTTAGTTGTAATATAAACCACGGGCGAATTCTGTGGGTGCCCAACAGACACAAACAGGGCGACTGGCACGCCGTACTATGCATACTCTAGTTCGAACGGACAGCCATTGTTATTATCATTATTATATCACTCGTAGAATTGGAAGCGAATAATTTAAATATAAGCAAAACGTTGCTAAATGCTTTTGTAAATTATACCAAGACAGCATTTTACTAATCAACACCAATAAAAAAAATAAAGAAAGCTGTACAACCATGAGCGCAAAAATAACAAGAAGTAATTTCATACAAGAAAAATACTATAAAAACTTAACAAATGTACTTTGCCAATCATTTTCAAGGTAACATATATGATAGGGCGATTGCTATCCAAATAAACACACACACACACACACACACACACACACACATATATATATATATATATATATATATATATATATATATATATATATATATATACATACATACATACATACATACATATATATATATATATATATATATATATATATAAAACTTAAATAAAGAAGTTATGGAAAGTTAAGCAAAAACAAATGAAATCGGCTAGATTATATACGCAAAAGATATATTCAAAAAAAATAAAAATTAAAATGTAAAATTCTCAGTGCCGCCAATGTGTAATCACTTCAGCGTAAACATCATTTTAGCCCGACGAATTGTATCACACGAAAAACATTTCATGGTGTCAAACTTTTCCCCTGAAATTATTCCAGATATCTTTATAAATTGTTTCCCCGAATATATATATATATATATATATATATATATATATATATATATATATATAGAACGAAGAACATGTACTTCTGGCGAAAATAATGGTCTAGAATCTAAGTTCAGAGTCCAAAGAAAAAAAACCTCCGACATGACGTTTTGCCGGACGAGTAAAAACAACTAAGCAAAGTGCTCAATACGCTAAGTAGAACATACTAAGTAAATTATTTACACACACACAAACACACACACACACACACACACACACACACACATATATATATATATATATATATATATATATATATATATATATATATATATATATATATTAGGTTGGTGCAAAAATAATGACCTTTTTTGACGTTAAAATAATATATATATAAATGTGTGTGTCTGTCTGTCTGTGTTTGTGTGCGTGTGTATATATATGTGTGTGTGTATGTGTGAGTTAAATATCAAATACAGATCAAATATGGATCGGGATCCGAGGGGATTATGACATAAAGAACGAATACGAAAGGTAATGTATTGTTTCAGGCGTGTCCTTATAGTTGGTAATTAAGTTTTCAATGTATTTTCTCTTTAAAGAATTATGTTCTTAATTAATTCTCGCATTCTTAACTCACGCTTGCCTTTCTCTAGAATTCTTAGAATCCGGTCCATTTAGACGCATCACACGACACTGCTATTCTTAGCTAAGACATATTGAGCGCGTCCTTTTATTATATCCTCAAGATCCAAACCTATTAAACATAATAATGAAATCCAATTAGGTTGAACCTACGAGTGAATTCTCACACGAATTTGAAATAAAGAATTCTCAGCATTTCCTCGATATTTTACTAATACTCAACAATGAGAAACAAGATTTTAAAATATATTGTAATGCCACAAACAAAAACGATCAGATCAACTTTTACTCCCACCACGACGAAAACATACAATCTGGTCTAATCATAGGATTCTACCTCAGAGATCTTAGGATATTTAGCCTGGAATACGTAAATGAAGAAGAGAGATATACTGAGAAAACTTCTCCACTACACAGGTTATTTTATCCTCAACGCTGAAAAAAATAGCTTAC
The DNA here is from genome assembly GCA_963932145.1 of Acanthosepion lycidas. NCBI lineage: Eukaryota > Metazoa > Mollusca > Cephalopoda > Sepiida > Sepiidae > Acanthosepion > Acanthosepion lycidas. The sequence continues at coordinate 102,263,221 of OZ010583.1, forward strand.
AACATCCGCAAAACCAAAATAATAAACACCACCAATAACACTTCTAACAAAAATTACACAAAATTCATAATCCTGCCCGCCAACATTCAAACTCGCAAACAAATTAGTCATCCCTAATACTAGGGACGTTACCACCGCCTTCAAGACAATCGGAGCAATATTTAGGAAGAACAATAAAATCACCACCCATGCAAATGCCGGGATTTATCAAATAAATGCTTTACAATGTAAAATGTTTATGTAGGGGAGACATCACATGATCTAAAAGACCGCAACTACGAACACAAAAGTTACTTGCATTTGGACAAACGATTTAACTGTCATTTTGCATCGAAACGCTGCTGGACATAACTTTGATTTCACTAATGACACCCTAATTATAAAAGAACATTATTCTTTAAGGAAATGATATATTGAAAACTTCCGAAGATTATTACCAACTATAAACACACGTCTAAAACATTATATTACATCGCCATCTCTCTTTGAATCCATTCTTAAAGAATCTAACTTATATCTATCTAATGCAAAGGATACATGCTAAAAGAGGTCAGCCCTAAATTAGAACCATGTGACACCCGCTGCGTGAAAGACTTCGTGTTGGGTGACATATAGAAAAAAATGAATTAAACATTTATATATAATTTTTTAACAAAAGTTCATATAATTATGATACTGGAAATCAATTAGATTATAAAGTCATAATTCGTTGAAAATGATATGAAAAGAAGAAATGCAAAAAATTAAATGCAACCCCAATCGTCATATTCAGTTTCTTTGAATCTTGTTCTTTTATTGTCCTCTCACCTTAATAATGTTCTTTTACGTTCAATAACCTCTTGCGTAATACAAGTGAACTTATATATATATATATATATATATATATATATATATATATATATATATATATATATATATATATATATATATATCAACTTGAAGAGTAATTATGCATTCTTACCCCTCATCAAATATTGGAAACTTTGGGACAATTTTGATGTTAAACCTGATGTGTTTGTGTGTGTATGTGTGCATATATATATATATATATATATATATATATATATATATTAAAAAAGGTGCAATTAATTTACAAATTCATGAATTATTCATACATAAAACAAATACAAAGATTAATGATTAAGTGGCGAGAAATCCATCTTCGCGAACAATGTAATAATATACAATGCAATAATATACAAAAAACCCGAATCTGTTTATGAATGAAAAGATCCTGTTTTATAAATTTCTGTTACTATTAGATCTTAAATGCAGAACCTTAACCTTAAAATTTAAATTCAAACTCAGCGTTGCGACTGCATGTTCCAAAACAATAACACACATTTCTCATATATATATATATATATATATATATATATATATATATATATATATATATATATATATATATATATATATATATATATATGTATGTATGTGTGTGTGTGTGTGTGTGTGTGTGTGTGTGAGTGTGAGTGAGTAACACAAATAGTAAAATATTTGTTAAAAAAGAATGAATTAAAAATGCTCAATACGAAGTTGGAAGACCAGACCCGCTGAACTACTTTATATTCAGAAACGACGAAATCTGACCTGAGCACACTACCACGGTTTCAAAATCTACTGTCTCCTCGGGTGGTTTATTCAGCAAATGACTACACAGAGCTCAAAAGCACTTTCGAAACCAAAAGTAGTGGGGGGAATTTTTGCAAACTTTAACCGGGTTCAAATAATCCCAAGATGACCTTCTTAAAATGTCTGCATTTGGTCATGATCTCTGACCTCCTGTTCCTCAATTCATTGCACTTTTTGTGTTGATATAGTCAGTTTCTCTTCTTGGAATAACCTACACGTATTCTAGACGATTATGTTAGTCTTTAAATTTCTTAAAATGCTCCATTTCATGCTTGGGGTTATTTGAATTTTTCTCCCTACTATTCCGGTTTCGAAAATGCTTAAGTTGCGAGCTCCGTGTAGTTGATTTGCTGATCAAACCACCTGAGGAGAACGTAGAGGTCGAAACCGCGGTAGTGTGCTCTGGTTAGCTTTCATCCTTTTAAATCTCTCTCTCTCTCTGTCTGTCTATATATATATATATATATATATATATATATATATATATATAGAGAGAGAGAGAGAGAGAGAGAGAGAGAGAAAGAGAGAGATGGAAGAATAGATATCGGCTCGGATTGAGAAACCGCAGAGTCAATTTCGAAATCCAGTCGAATCCATAACTTTCACTTGCGCTGAAAATGGAAATGGTATGAATATTCTTCTTCTCTTCTATGGGTAAATAACAAGAGAGATTGGGTTCTATAGCCTTGGATAGAAACTGCGGTTGGCCGTTTTGTGGATCTTGTGGCACGTAGTGGACCACCAGGTCTCTTAAAAAGTGTCGCGCTTAAAAAAAGTGTAGTTGCTTCTGCACAAAGCCTTCACAACTATAATCAACTCATATGTGCAAGTATCTGGCTTCTGGTTGACTTGACCCTTATACGTCGATAAACGACTGGAGAGTCTAGTATATATATATATATATATATATATATATTTATATACATATATATATATATATATATATATATATATATATATATATATATAGTTAAGTTATGAAAATCTTGGTAATCCGTAGGAATAATGCCAAGGAGGATGAAATCCAGAGAGCTCAATATTAAATCAGAGCGATTAATTCAATGAAAACGGAAAACTTTAAGGGTTCATTTATTTATTTATTAATTTTCTTAAGGAATTTCTTTTTCTCTGACTCATCAGACCGCACTTCCAAGGGTGAAAAAATGAATTTAAATATATTTTTATATATTTTTGAGGGATAGTATTAAGCTGATGTAAGGTGATATAGAGAGTGCGGAGAGATGGTGACAAACATGGTCGAAATTAGAGAGTGAAGGGAGATATAGGAATGATTTTAGATATAATCTTATTACAATACTTAATAGTGAGGAAGTGGGGTAAAGACCAGTCAATGAGCTATTTAATAGGCCATCGCACAGGTGTATATATATATATATATATATATATATATATATATATATATATATATATATATATATATATATATGGGGTGTAGCCGTTTGGCGTCTGTTAAGATGGCTAGTTGCACATAACTTCTCTTTAATACTCAAAAAGCCAACCTGTGCTTCATACTGCATCTAAACTGCGCGTGATCGATATTTAAAAGGACCCTTGGTAAGTATTACTTGCGACTTCGTGCTAAGACATTCCTGTACATAATTTTCCCTTTCAATACTTCCATGAACTGTGTTATATATCTTCAGGCTCTCTCAAAACTTTCCATATTATCCTTCCTATAGTGGTCAAAATTCGAACCGATGAAACATTAACAATTAACTGTGCATTCTATATCTATTATTTTCTTTGTTGACAAAAAAATTTATCACAGTCACCGAAACGTCACTGACCAAATATTTATACTTGTTTAAACATTTCATTCTAAATCAGTCAATTGTATTACGTGACGTACATTTGTATGTCCATGTCTCTTTCGATTCATGACTGACTAGGCAAACATTTTTTCCGCTATAGTTTGCCGTTTATTTCTGCGGTAGAATGTTGCCAACCAAGGATATAGAACCCACTCTTTCCATTTGTTCAAACTATAGCTCAGAGAAAAAAGGGATGGATTCGTACCTTTCTCAAGGGTATTTGTGCATAAGTGAATGCAACCAATCCGTATGGAATTCGAACTCTGGAACTCCGAGTTCTTATTCAAAATCGATGTATATTACACTAAAAGGCACATCTTTAAATCCTTTTACTTTAAGCGAGGCAATAAGACCATTAAGATGCAAGGCTTTACTTGGTGTGGAGGAAACTGCGAAAAGTACATTCAAGAAGGCATAATCGACATTTCAATAAAAAATAAGAACAAAAAACAATAACAACGAAACAAAAAACAACGCGTCCATTTGACATCGTATCCAAAGATTTTCTGCAAGCCAATCTAGCAAGACTGCTAATACCTTTTATGTTTATTCACTCACCCGAAAAATTTCTCGCAGGGATAATTTTCTAGGAGTGAAGGCAATTCCAGGTCGACATTCTCACCGTACACCTTTAAGATTTTTTTTCATCGGTGGAATTAAGTCTGGTTAATATTCTGCCGACCTGACTAATCTTTGTTGTTTCATAAAAGCTTTTCCAATATTTGCGCGGCTCCTAATGTTACAAGGAGCAATAATTTATTCATCAATGAGTTGTACATGAAAATACACAGATGGCGGGAAATATTTATTCTTCTGTATACGGTGTACAACTTAATTCCAAAATCTGCACGAATATAATTTGTGTTCAATTGGTAATAATTTACTAAAGACGCATCATTTTTATAAGATGACAAAGAAACAAAACTGCAGGAAGTCTTAGTCATGTAGTAAAGGAAAGGGAGAAGAAAAGACTAACTATGCTATTGTTATTAACAAAACGATGCGAAATATGAATCGGTGATATTAATCGCATGCAAGTCCAAAAGTGAATTGAGAATTATTTTAACAGGCGGCGGAAAATGTGGCGGAAAATGAATTGTGAATTTCAGGCGAGTTTTTCTACGGCAAAAATGTTTACAGAGTATTTTTTTTATCTGTTTATCCGTTTAAACCTGTGTATAAGCTTGAGGAAAAACTCTATTGTTTCCAGGTAAGATACTGCAATTCTTAGACTCATAAAATCCAACGAATAATAAAAGCAACTTTTTCAAAGTTTAAGTTTTGAACTTTACTATTTATTCAACTGAACTCCTTTGCCGTTGATCTTTTTTTCTTCTTTTTCCTTTTTCTGACCCATAATATAAACGTTTACTGTATATAATAAAATCATATTCCAGTTTCAGTAGGTGGAGTCAGAAAAAGAATAATGTTCTTTTTCTTTTTATGTGCCATGTGTTTTCAGAACGTAGGCGATCATGGCTCTCCACCTCCCTCTATCCTTTGCAGCCCTCAACAAGTTCCTTCCCTCTGCTTCCTCCCCTAGACCATGTTCTGATATCCAATTGCTTAAGTCCAGCAGGTATGTTATGAGTTGTTTTGCCTTGTCTCTCTTTCCCTCTAGTCAACACGTGAGTATCAGATGATCCAGGCCCTCCTTCCTCATAAAAGCTCCCAGAAACTTCAGCTGTCTCTTTCTAATATTAAGTATAAGCCTCCTTCTTGTTTGCAACCTCTCCAAGATCTCATCATTGCTCACATGCTCGGTCCATGATATCCTTAGCATCCTTCTGTGGAACCACATCTCTGTCGCCTCGAGTCTCTTTTTCCTGTTTGAGGAAATCGTTCAACATTCGCTGCCGTAAAGAAGGACGGATCTCACTTATTCTTTTCTTTGTTACCCAAAATGTCCTCCTGTCTCGCAGTACCCTGCCCAGCTTTACAATCAGAAAAAAGACAGCTGAGATTTTAACAATGTTATTAATATTTTTTCTAGGTGTCACTAGATAGTCAATTAATCAAGAAAAGATCAACTGACTTGTCAGGTTTGCCAATTCATGACTTTTACGTCGAAACTTTCCCGAGGACAAGATGTACGTATTGAACTTATTAACATCCCTCTCGTTATATATGTCTCTGTGTGTTTGCGTGTAATATATATTTGCTTAAGTGAAAACGATGAAAATTAGGCACATGAAAATCAATGAGAAACGTGATAAGGCGATTTGGCTTGGAAAATATAACACTCACAAGGCATAATGAGAGCAAGAGAATCAAAGGAAAATAATCAGAAAACAAGTTAATGCGTTTGAGTCAAGAGTTAGTAGAATACGGACAAATGTTTGTTGTAAAGAGGCAACATTTATTTTTGTCAAAAAGACAGGATAATATTCAGAGCTATTATCATAATCGTCTTAAAACGACATTTTATACTGAAGAAGAAAAAGAAGCAGATGAATACTTGTCCTTTTTACTGGAAGTAGCATCTATATATAAAATATGTAACTTCCGTTGGTCCTTCCGTCACACCCTCCAAAATAGACATTGACCAATCAAATCCAAATTTTGGGGAGAAGTGCAAAGAGTTAAGGAGATACAAAGTACTGTTGGTTTTACTAGGGTGTTTAGATTAGTACAATAACTTTTCATTAATTTTTTCTGGAAAAATACAAGTTTTATTATTCTACATAGAAAATACTCGCACTATTTTAAAAACAATTTAATTATCGAAATAGCATTTACTTATTTAATGAAAATGCAATATTGTTTTTGCATTTCTTTTTTAATTTTTATGCATAAAAGAATTCCGTTTCCAGTTAACCGTGCGTTTGCAAGAACTATAAAGAAATCCCAAGGCCAAACGTTTCAAAAAGTTGGAATTAGGCTCCAGAAAGAAATATTTTCACATCGCCAGTTGTACGTTGCATGCTGAAGAGTAAGAAATCCTAAGAATTTATTATTCACTGTTAAAAAGAGAAAAAGGAAAAATATATTGTTTACCATGAAGTCCTATAAAATTAAATTAAAGAAATTATTAAACCAAGAACAAGGATTTTAGTCAAAGTATTTTCCAAACAAATCAGTTCATTCAAATTTCAATGATTGGTTTGTGAAATTAAACGAAACTGAGAGTTTGTAAATTTCGACAAAAATGTTAGCGATAACTTCAACAGCACTAAGCACAGTGAGGATTTTAACATTCTAGTATGAAAAATTTGGCAAATCAAGTCAACTCCAGGCAAGTAAAAAATGATATAATTATTGATTGATATTTTAGTTTATTTCTGCGATCATTACATAAAAAACCTGTAATAAGGATATTTTAACTCATTTAGATTAGAAAATAAAGAATGAAAATAAATGATTGACTGATTTGTTTTTAGAGCTTATCACCATCTTGTGGGTTATTTAAGGCCGAAACATATTTCGTCTTTTAAAAAATTCTTTATTTTTAAGTGAGTGAATATTATATTAATAATATATCTGAGAAAAAAATCATTTTTCTTTTATGAGTCCATCTAATTAATCCATAGTTGGGCGCGGAAGGAAATGGATTTTTACCTTTCTCAATAGTATTTACGTGGAAGTGAATGTAACTAATGTGTCTGGAATTAGAACTCTTCTCTCCGATTTCTCGTTTCGACATAAAGGTGGGGGGTATTAAACCAATTTTACGTTTCAAAAGGTAATCTTTTGACAGTACGGCACTCTTTGAAGCATTCTATGCACAATAAATTTCTACCTTTTTTACACCAAGTTCTCATTCCTTTTCGGCATTTTTCACCCAGAAAAATATGCGCGCAAACGTAGAACTGTCTTTGATTGATTGTGTTTATTTACACGCAAATATCTCAGGAAAAGAAAGAATTATAATCGCTAGAAAACTCATGAATCAAAGAGTTTCGTAAATTAGTCATTTTGACTAGAATCTGGAATGAACGATATCATGGCTTTGGAAAAAGATAAAGTCACTAATAGATTGTGTTAACTTATGATCCCTGCAGTTTAAATGTCAAGTAGGGTATCAGGAACTTTTTCTTAATAAAAATTAACAAAAGAAGATTCCTTCTAGTATAAAACATTCTCACAGACGAAATCTTTTTTATCATAGTCAGTCAAATTCAGGTTGTATCCAATGCGAGAAAATAATCTCTTCTTTCTTTTCTGGCTAATAATTCTGGAGAAATCTCCCTCAATCATGCCTTGTCAGTGCTTTTGATAACAATATATCATGGTAATTGATCCAAAACGTGAGTCAGAGTTTATTGTATGTACGGATAAATGGTGTTGATACTACAGTTAAGACATGAGTGATGACAGTGTCACCATTTCCGTGATATAGTGGCCCATAATTATCCACGGTTTCGCTTTCCATACATTTACTCAAGTCAACGAATAACACATTTATATGCTTTACTTAATAATAGTCTCAAAGCATAAAAATGGTGAGGATGACAATCCCGATATGCCAAAGAAAAGTTAGAAAATGTTTGGCTTGTGTAGGTGATGTTTTTCTCTATAATAAGAAAACAAACAAAAAAATCAAATGTTGAAGTCTCTAAAATATACGCTAAAAACAAATCATTAGACTTTCATTACATTGTGATATAATAATTATCAGTGTGTATTTATTTATATTTTTCTGTACCAGCTGTTGTGTGAAGGGATGTAAATAAACTTAAGTTAGTTTATTTGTGAGTGATTACTTCCCTTGAACGTCTTAATAATCTATACAAATAAAATATTTATCTCTATTTAGACAAAGTTCGTTCCCGAGAAAAATGAACCGTTTAATTAATCATTTACCCGTACTTTTATCATATTTTTTCTTAGATTGCAGTCTTATTTGTTCAAGCCTTTCATGTGAGGCACTTAGATACCTTTGTCTATTAAGTGTATATATATTGGTTAAGAAGCGACTTATACCATGAGTAATCAGTGAATCATAGATAGCATTGAACGTCTAAAAAATATAAAGGGAAATGATTAATTAAATGGTCGATTGGCCTCTTTTAGTTCTGAATTCTTTATTTTTGAATCTCGCTACATTATTTCAAGATTTTTTTTATTTACATCTCACTATTAAACTTTCTAACAATTGCCGTCACTACTATTATTATAATTGTATTAATTTTTTTTTAATGTTATTAATTTACTGTGCGTAATTTAGAAATTGTTTTATTTAAGTATATATGTATATATGTATTGGAAAAATCATATTAGGTTGAATCATAATCTCTAATGTTTGTAAACGTAAGTTCTATGCTAACAGATTTTCTATCGCACTTCTTGCTGGTGGGAATCTCTTCTGGGTTTTTTTTCCAGTCAACTTCGATCTTCAAAAATATAAATGCAATGTCAGTCATTATCTTCTGTCTTCGTAATTTTTGTTATTTCATTATTCTTTCTACTATATATATATATATATATATATATATATATATATATATATATATATATATATATAGTAGAAAGAATAATGAAATAACAATATATATATATATATATATATATATATAGATAGATAGATAGATAGATAGATAGATAGATAGATAGATAGATAGATATATACTCGCGTATGCTGCGACATTTGAAGACATAATTTGGAATCTAACATTAAGGAGGTTTCATCATACGCGAGTATATATATATATATATATATTTATATATATATATATATATATATGTCTGTGTGTGTGTTTGTGTGTCTATATGTGTATATTTATGTGTATATGCCAGGATTTAATTCAACTTGAACTAAATCTAAAAACTACAAAAATAGGTTTGGAAGCATACCTCATTGAAACCAATGACCCCCCCCTAAAAGCAGTAAAACGCCAAATCCACTTCATTAACAAAGAAGCTGCATTCATCAAGAAACAGCTTAATATATCTGAAATCCTACCAACAAAAAAAAAACAAAAGCCAAAGAGAATACCATCTACGTCAAATGAGTAAAACAGAAAATAAAACCACTTGGCTAAATTAAATTACAAAAAAAAAAAAAAAAAAGAAAAAAAAAAAAACTCGTAGGACAAGTCGTCTCATAACAGATGCATAAAAGAAGAAAAGAAAACAGAAGAATGGCTGAAGTGCAACGGGTTGAAAACTGAAAAAGAACGCCTAATTATGCCAGCTCAGGACCAAAGCCTCACAACCAGATACTGTCACTGCCACATAATCAAGGATAGAACTAACTCGAAATGCAGAATCGACGGTAACTATGATGAAACTGTCGACCATATTATCTCAGGATGTCCATAACTAACACAAAATGAACACACATAACAAGGTAGAGACATATGTGCACTGGAAGATATGCAAGAAGCACAAAATCGAAAACATTGAGAAATAGTATGAGCACCAACCTGACACAGTTACCCAAAATAACAATGTAACTATCCTCTGGGACATGGCAATTCAAACTGACAGGGAAATAAATGCCAAGAGAGCTGATATTATCATAAAAGGCAATAAATTCAGGAAGTGTATGCTTATTGACATAGCAGTACCATTTGAGAGAAACACCTGTCAGGATATAGGATATGAAGACCGAGTCTATAATAATAGCAATCGGAGCTCTGGGCCTCGTGAGAAAAGGAATAGACATTTTTACTAGGAGTGTTCCTGATAACATCAACAAATAAATTGCCCAGTAGACCGCCCTACTTGGAACATTTCATCTACTAAGAAAGCGCTATCAGTTAACAATTTTCATATAGGACCCAAGGACCATAATTTGGATCCGGACCTACAGGATACGAAGCAGGAAACATAACATACACAAATAATAATAATAATCGAAAGTTTATATGAAAAAAAAATAGATACAAGATTTAAAAGGCGGGGAAATGTTATACAAATGAGTAAATCATCATTTGTTCAATGACTATTTTGACCGAATTACTTATTTTAAAAATCTCTTATGAGATTTAAAGCGTATTGTCTGGTAGATATGGTGCTGCTGAAAAGGGTTCCGTTATTCTTTAAATACTCATTGAATAAAACTTAATTGTGATAACAAATGTTGATGGATTTGTCAGAAAAAATCCTACCGAGATATCGTAGATTACATAAGCAGCGCTTATATTGTTGCTTAAAGATCTAGCAAATAGTTCAAACAAATTCCAACCGGATGTGATAAAATTAACACTTCCTCTGCTGTGGTGGAAGTTATACATAAATTATATACTGTCGATGTGTATTTACAAAGGTCAGTCGCTAATGTTTTTTGTTTGTAAATTAACTAGTGCTTAGTGTTATTTTGAAATCAGCGTAGATATATGACAGATTACAATACAATTTCGTGATGTACTTTTATCAAATTGTGCGTTTGGGCCTTGTTTATTCAGTAATACCTCAGGCTATCGGATTAGAACAAAAATGGCTACACCTTCAGAAATCTCCATCAACAGCTTCGTAGTCTACTAAACCCAATTAATGACAATATTCCATTTTTCACTAAATAGCCAACAGAACCCGAAAACGATGATATAACAATGCAGTAGTGCCAACGCTATACACACCTAAGGATGAATTTTGCTCAAAATCACATTGGTATACATTTTACTTGATAAAAATGTTTAATCATGGTTTAATCATATCTATTAAAATTGATGAAGTACTTTAAAATTTTCGCATATATGTTGAATTTTAAAGATTATCAAATTAATATAGGTATTAGGCAAAACACATTTTATTACGTTGTCTCAAGATGTGGACGAAACAGACATCAAACAACTACCTATATTTTGTAGCATTTATCAATGTGGGTTACGGCAATATCACGTTGGAACACCGATTCCCATACGAAAAATGAAATTATGCAACATCGAGCATAATCTGTACCTTGGGAATACCAGGTGATGTAAGCTTGAATGTACAGGCAGTTTAATGGATAACAGCTCGAGATTGTTAATCTTCGAGCCGATTTCCAATTCCAGTTGGGTTCGTAATATTCACTTACGCGCAAATACCCTTGGGTAAGCTATGACTCCATTTTTCTCCCAGATATGGGTTAATTAGTAATACTTACATCATTAAATCATTAATATCTGAAAAAAAAAACATCTTAGAATATAAATAAATTTTCTGGTTTTAAATAACCTGAAAAAGGTTGGCAATCCGTAGAAAACGAATCAATGAATTTTAGCAATGCTTAATTTTTTATGAACCATTCCACTGCCTGTTGTTTAACACATTAAAACAAACTCATCACGTAGGCCACTGAATGCTTCCTCTTTATTTCAATATGCCATGTGAGTGTTCAATTCTCCAAGCTCTCCTTCCTTATTATGTGTTCTAGAAAATTAAACCGTCTATTTTTTATTCTATGTATGTATTTTTTATCATTTTTTTTTAAACTTCCTAGTTGGTTAAATGCAGTGTCCAAGCAGCGGAACTGTTCAGATCACATCTGTTTGGAATTCGTATGGATTAACTGCGAAATATTTTAAGAATAATATATGATGAATGTGCTGCTCATGTATTCTGTGGTATCTCTGTAAAACTACCTCTCTGTTACCTCAGTTCTCTTCATTTCTATGAAAATTCCCAGCATTCATAGCTATAAAGTCGTATTGATATTACATTATTTTTTCAACATACACTTTTAATAGAATATATTATCTTCTTGGAAAATGATAAAATGTTATTTTCATCTGATTTGTTTTTGTTTTTTTTTGTTTTATAACATATTTCTTTTCAGTTTTTATTCTCAGAATTTAAACAATTCAATTGATTCTTGCTTCGAGGCACCGATACCTTCTAACAGTCGATAAGAAACACGTTTCTTTTAGTTTACCAAGTACATCGCTCAGTCATGTACTCGACGCCATTTTGTTTTGTTTACTACTTCAGTTCTCGCGAACGACGAGAGCATGCCTCTCCCTCCCTCCCTCGTTAATTGATCTGAACTAAAGAGAATCTCGGATTTTTATTCGTTATGAGATTCCACTCGAATTATACTCGCTTAACCGAACGGTAAACAATATTCATTTTTCTGAAGAGTTAAAACCAAAATAAAATAAAAAATAACAAAAAACAAATAGGCAATCGATCGTCCGGCAAATTGACACATAATATTATTAAGATATTGTTATTTAAGTGGACTTATTATGTTTTTTCTGGTCAGGTGTGTTTGTGGAAATTGGTATGTGCGTGTGTGTCGATAAAGCTTGTTATTATTCAGATAGGCTGTGACTATATCTCAGTTCAACATACTTTCCAAAATCTGACTAAAAAGTTTCTTTAACTGGTCGATAATTTTTCAACAAAAACTTGAAAATAGAAATCAAGTTATTGTGCTTTTAAAATTATGCTCGACGCCATTCCTATGAAAACAGAATTATTTGTATGTTAATTGTTACTTGATGTTTTCTTTTCAAATGTTCATAAATAGCGTTCGTCAGATTGAAACTTTCATGTAGATGTCATAATTGACGCGAAATATCAGCTGCATACAATTATTTTCCCAGACAAATGATTGAAAAAATTCTTCGAGCTAATGAAGTCAAGAGGTCTGAGCGAATCTCTTGGGCTGGCGCTACAGAATCACAAACAGAGAACTATACCAAATAATAAAAATCACTTTACTTGAGGATTTTGATTTCAGATAGATGATATGTCTGTATCGATATCAGTTACCCCAACCGGACAAGGCAATGCAGGTTCGCTATCTCCCGGAGGCTACATTTTTTAGATCTCTCGTTTGCGCAGCCCGATAGATATAATACGCACTGTTTAATAAATAAATAAAAAATGACGCGTCTTATTTCGAATAAGAAGTGTTCATTATAATAACGTTTGAAGTAATAGGCATATATATATATATATATATATATATATATATATAGTCTATATGTGTGTATATATATATATATATATATATATATATATATATATATATATATATATATATATATATATATATATAAATAGATAGTTTATAAATATTATATTATAAATAAATAGTTTAAATACCCTACAAAAAAGATAACCCTTTATGAAGTCGTCAAAAAATAAATGTTACGGCATCTTTTTTATATACACAAAACCCTTTCAGAAAAAAAAATAAAATAAAAAAATAAGTAGATCTCCTTAGACACGTAAACCAGACTAGGCGAAATCATCTTCCGTTTTAAATTTAGACACCCGAACCTTACCCTGACTTGACATCTATGAATGTGACTCTATACTGATACAAATTATTAACACCCTACACCCCTTTCTGTTTAAACAATCGCTCTAGCCGTTACCATGGAAATTTTGATTTCAATAATGAATATGCTATTAAAACACGTAAATTTCAGAAATAAGTTACTCCCAAAAAAATTTCGCTTGAAGATGGAACAGAGCTTACTTTAATTCAATTTAATTCAAATAATTATATTGAAGTTTTCGGCTCTTTTTTTGAAACGTGACAACTCTTATTTAGCCTGTTGGAATCATATTTTTAAATAAATAAATAATTATATATATATATATATATATATATATATATATATAATTAAAAGTGGATACTGTGGTCAATGTTGTCTGGTCTTATAGGAAGGCAGAGCCTTTTGTTAGATATTGGTGAAAATACAAGGTGGGGATATGCTTCATGTCTGGGCAACTTTCTACTGTATTGAAAACTTCCCTCGCCTCGGCAGACATCATCGTCTAGGTTTTATTTTATCACCAAGACCCTAAATTCGATATCCTGAAAAAAGTTGACAAATATTGATCATACAGATGACCTAGCTATCACAGCAGACATCATTACCAATGCCACACGCAGTTCTCTTACATCATCCAGAATATTCTGCCAACGATGTTAGACTCTATGTCAATGCATGTAAAACTGAATACATAGCAAGGCTTAATACATTATGCCTCAATAAAATTTATCGAACCATTTACATCTCAGGGAAGCGAAATTCTACAGAGAAAGATGTGAAAATTCGCATAGCTAAAACCTAGACCGCCTCGAATAAAATGTATGTTTTCAAAAAATCTGCTCTACCAGACAAACATAAACTGAGATTCTTTCGAGTCATTGTAGAGGCGGTGTTAATATATGGTAGCACGTCTTGGACATTTACCAAAACCCTTAAGTCTAAGCTTGAAGGAACCTACAGTTGGGTGCTGAGAGCTATACATCACATCTAGAAACAACGAGCTAAATCTCAGCTCTATAGACCTATCCCGGATATTTCTACATTGTTACGCGAAAGCAGAATACGTTTTGCAGGGTACTGTCTGCGAGTAAAACAAGAACTCGCGAGTGTTCTACTTTGATCATGGAGTAAGACAGGTTGCTCGCCTAGCAACCACCTACATTGACCAGCTACGTTATGACACAGAATGCCAACCTAATGACCTCCCGACCTTGATGCAAGTCCGTGATGGTTGGCGTGGTCGATTCAGGAATGTCTGAGCTAACTAGACCGAATAAATAAAATAAAAAAAAAAGTAATTGAAGCTCTCCGTCTGATATACTCACCCATTTTTGGAGATCCAAAGTAGAAGATCCAGTCCAAGAGAAGAAACGCTTTCCATAGAACTTACGATTACATTGAGCGATTTCAGTAGTAAAAAGATGAGATCTTGCCCAGAATATTTACAAAATAACAGATTCATCATTACAATGTATTCTTACCGGTTTTCCATGTTACCAAATAGCACAAGATATTGATATTAAGGGAAAAATAATGGTCCACCACGACACAATAACTGACGTAGAAAAAACAGCTGTGTTAGATCCTTAGCGGGAACGGAGAATGATTCAGCCCACCCTCTTGTATTTTGATTTCTATCTCTTTTACCATTAAACTACAGAGAATTTCACTTGCAAATATTTTCTTTACTATCATTACTGAATTACACGTATGACTTATGACGAATACATAGCTTTGTCAGAAAGAAGTATAAATTTTCAAGAATAAAGAAATACGAGGCCGTGTCAAATAGGAATGTAATTAGTTTTATTATATTGACAGCTGATTTAAGAAACGTTATTAAATGGGGCGAGTAATGGATTGTTAATTTTAATGCCTCAAAAACGAAACTGCTCCCTGAGAGAATTATGTCTGCCTCCTATCAGCATGCCTGATGCTAACCTCCAGGACAATGACATATTACGCCTCCTCGGGTTAAAACTTTCCGCTGACATGAAGTGGAAAAATTATATTGAATAGTTTGCTACATTCTTTGGTATGAAAGTTGGTTCACTGTGAAGTGCTAGACAGTTTTTCTGGCTTGAATCTATCTTACATATTTATAGTGATTTTCCAAGCGTAGCTTAGATGTGGCACAACGCCGAAATTAAGGAACATCCAATGAGGACCGAACTCACTACTCAGTCGTAATAGTTCTACCGAGACAAGCTTGCTAACCATTACACCACCTACAGGTGCCCTTATCTTACGTATTTATATGTCTACCATTCCTCAATGTTTTGAAAGTTGCTACTGCCTATGGTCCAGTGTTCCTTTTATATAAACAGAGAGCCATTTTGATCCAAAGAAGAATGTCTTATTAGTTTTGACCTGACATCTCGCTTTCAGTTAATTTCTCACCGACGTAATGCAGGTTCCCTGTGACTTTTCTATAAATGTTTTCATGGTAATTGTTCTGATGAACTTTCCTGATTTTACCTAGACTTTATTAATTTAAGCACAGTACTAGATTGGCGGCAAGTTCTCATCATTTTACAGTTGAAATGGCTAGATGTAACCGTAAGTTCTATGTTAACAGTTTCTTCACTCGCACTTCTCACTTATCGAACTCTCTTTAGGTTTCTTGCTTCCTAGTCACCTTTGATCTTTAAAAATGTATGTTCAATGTCAATCGTTTTCTTCTGTATTCTTAATTCTTATTCTTTTGTTCTCTCTTCTTAATCTTGTTTTTTTTTTCAAATTCTCTAAAGCTCGCTAAAACTTAACACTTAGTGTTTTTATTATCTTGCTTGAGGTAAAATTTAGAAAAAAAAAAGAAATAAGATTCATAAACATACTATACATCAAGATATAGATATACATCACTGGTTAATTCCCTAGTTCTCAAAATAGTCATCACTTCTTTCAACAGCACGTACAAACGTATCCGTGCTTCGTAAAAATTGACTGGTTGCTTATGTAGCCAATTCCTTACAGCAGTTTTCACTTTTTCCTCGCCACCAAAACGTTTTTCAATCAGTGTACCTCTCATTGGACCAAAGATATGGAAGTCTTTTGAGAATGTTTACAGGAGTATCCCCTTCGGCAAAAAAGCACTCGATTACTGCTTTGTGCTCCTGACACACTTTCACTGGGGAAGCCATTTTCATATCAGCTCGTTTATTCATATATCTGATGAAAAAAAATAATTAAATGTCCATAATGTATTTAACTTACATTTGTACCGAATTTAGTATAATTTAATTCAGAAGTGCGCCTCCTATGACGCAAAAATATTGCATTATTTTTTACTCACCCTCGTATATTTATAATGAAGAAATATTATAGATAGTTCATCGGTACTTAAAGACAGATATCGATTTTCGATAAGAGAAGAAATGTTAACATTTTAAATGTTGAATTGCTTAGAAAACATTTATCAATTGAAAATTTGGCGCAATACAATATTTCCAATCTTATTTGCCTGATTTAATTTTGCGTTGAATCGATGTGGACACTAATAGCCAGATATCTATGCCGTTCTGCAGGACTAAGTCAAGCTACACTTTGTCCTCATCTTTATTTCCATATTCGCTTTGACATTTCAGCCGTTGTGCGGTGTCGCCTTCTTCAGGTGATATACATTGTAAATTTGCCAAAGTATCCCGTAGTAAATTACTAAACAGTATGGAAGTAATGGTGGACGAATGACCAACAAGTAGTTCGATTTTTTCTTGTCGATAACTCCAAAACGGTAGGTTTTTTCATAATTTAATTGTTAATTCTAGTTCAGCATGTACATTTATACGGAATTATGACGATTTGGAAAATTTTAAGAGATATTTAGCGCGGGTGTTAAAAAGCAAATTTACCATATACGTTGGAATTTTGAACCGAACTCTTTATAAGAATATGACAAGAAAAATGAGTAAAACAGTCCGAACAATAGAAATAAATTAAGGAAAATAAACATAGAATAGACTGTTTTAGGAATAGTTGCGTCCAATACCAGAGATTGCTACAAATTTAAAACATTAACCGAAAAAATCCCTTGTTCTTAAATTATCTCGTTAGTTCAACACATTTATAGAGATATCATGCTTGGGCACCTCGGCGTGGTGTAATGGTTAGCAAGCTTGTCTCGCTAGAACAATTACGAATGAGTAGTACCCTTTACCTTCGGTGTTGTGCCACATCCTAGCTACGCTTGGAAAATCACTATATCGATACCAGGCATGGCGCCAAACTTGTCCAGAAAAAAAAATCGACTTGTCACCTGTATGTTACTACATACTCAGCTCGGTAATAAAAATAGCTTCGAGCGAATAAAGCATCTAGATCTCAGCGAGGAACACCCTCGTGGTCTGGCGCTACAGAATCACGAGTAAAGAACTGCACCAAATAAAAGAAACCACATCAATTGAATATTTTTAACAAAAGCAACAACTAAAATGAGTAATACATGTAATTCGAAGAGAAAATAATGACATAATCAAGATGATGATATTCCTACTACTTCAAACAAAGGGCAAGGAAGAAAGGCCCCTCGCCAATATTTGAAAGAGGTATAAGAACTACTGGACTTGAGAAACCTATTTTCCAGAAGTGTAAATTTATAGAATGCAAAAGACAGCAACACTGGATGCTCGGTCACTGAATACCGAAGAATTCCTCATATGGAAACGGCTAATATTACTATTACCATATAATAACTGCATGTAAAAGTCTATCCATGTATCTATCTATCTAAAAGGTCGGCTATATACTTGAGTGCTTTCAACAGCAGGAACAACGAAAATGAGTAACACATTTAATTTAAAGAGAAGATAATGCCATAATCAATGACATGGCTAAGATTACCATTAACCTTTAAGCCGAAAATACTTTGGACATGAAGACTAACAACTATATCCAACCAAGTCCGAAAGCGACACTGATAGCACTTTTTAGTTAAAAGAAAAAAAGAAAGTTCGAGACGTACGCGTGAGAGAGAGGGGGGAGAGAGAGGGAGGAAGAGAGAGGGAGAAAGAGAGAGAGTGTGTGTGTGTGAGAGGGAGAGATACAGGGAGGACCTGGTTGATCATGGACATCTCGAATTATTAAAGAATGAATGTGGGAGATGTAGGCTAAAGTAGAAGTACCTTAACCGAAAGCAAATAAAGTTTTTTTTCTCTCTTTTTTTAAGATAAAACTGTGAATCGTACCCATTGTAGTTTGCGTAGTATGCACTTTGTCAAAAGCACTAGAAATGAGATTAGAAGATTTAGAAATTTGCAACAGTGTTGAGAACTGTACAGATCAGGTGTTACTGTGATCTTTGAGGATACTGAGAGGAGTGTTTGGAGATTGGAAGAGACTTGCTAATATTCACTCCTCAGCGATAACCAACAGACATCTGGCGTGAACAGGCAGATGCAGGAGTAAATAATACCTCTCGAACAGATGGTGAAATTGATAACAAATCCAATGGACAAGTAAAGAGAACTAAACTGCAGGACGACAATCAGTAGCCGAGACTGTTTATACAGTCTCTCAAGCTTCTACGATACACTTAAAATATTTTAAAAATGTAATATTCATTGAAGAAACTCAAACAGATAATTAATATTTATCCCGTTCAATTTGACCCAAAAGAAAAATAATGTTTGAACAAAAAAGACGCTTACATTATCATTAACTAGCGTTCAATTCAACTAAAGTTCTATTGAATTTTGTCTTTAAACGTCATTCTAGGATCGGTCGTCAATATCGGGAAGTGGAATAAAAATTAATATTAAGCCTCTGTCATACTTAGCTTTGCAGCTGAAACCAAACATCAAGTTCGTTCCAAGAGTGCAGCTTCTTCCAGTCAGATGATTGTGGCTTACAAAAAAAAAAAAAAAAAAAACTCTTTGGCCAAATCGTTAACAACGAAATAAAACCACCTGTCGGTTGTAGCAATAAGCAAATTTTACCCGGTTGTAACCATCTGTTTTAGACGATTGTGGCTAGAATGAAGTGGAGGTGAGGAACGAACAGTCTAACGAGCGTGTCCGCCTTTTCCTGTTGTGGTGAGCGGTCTCACGTTTCATTCTGTGCGTCTCTCTGTGGGTCTCTGTTTTCGGCGCCAGTGACCAATTTGTATAAAAAAAAGTAACTTATCAAGAACACAAGGTCTGGCTTCCCTCAGTGACCCTCCTTGTTAGGATTGTTTGACATGGTTCTTGTGAGGTCCACTGCACTTAACTAATAATCATCCGAACAATAACTTTCTGTAACAATCTCCGTAAAATCTTTCAGATGTTTCCATTTAACAAGATATCGGCTGACACTGATATCACTACACGAGATACAACATTGCATCCTTTATAATTCGAATTCTGGCTTTTAATATCAGCTGCTTTACCGATTAAGCTACAAAAGCTTATGAGTACAATTCCAAGAATCAAAATGTTAAGATTCTGGCTGATGATTTATTTCTGGAGTAGGTCTAAGAGTACCTCAAAACAAACCTGTTTCACTTCATTTTCACCGAAGTCAAGATCAACGGTTGCACTCTCAATAGGACCCTTTGCTTTGAACTGGTAATGGGGATCATCTTCACTCCCGTATTTATTGAAACTTAATTCATACTACTACTCATTTCAAGTCAGTTATCCTTACTGTGCAGAAGAGAATAAAATAAACCACCTCTGAAATTCGAACTCAAACTCCTTATCCTTGGGAACGTAGATATCGCCGACAATTCTTAATCTAAGTGTTTACGTGATGCTATGGACAACCATGTAAAAAAGGAAGAGGTGCTTTCATCTTCATCTTGAATATTTTTGTTTGATACCTGTTTCCTTTTGAAATTTGGTCTTCTAAGCGGTAAAAATTTTGTGCAAACCTAAGGAGAACGCGGGAAATGGTGTGGATGAGGAGGTTTCGCTGATTAGTGGCAAGAAAACTGGAAATAGTGTACAGCCTGTTGCTGGTCACTAGTGACAGTCAGGATCGGTGAGGAATTCTGATCCACTCTTGGCGTGAGACAGACTTCTCCGTCGCGTGTTTCCTGAGGCGTCTATTCGTATTACCAGCCACCACCTCGGGATGAGTGGATTGGTAGTGGGAAAATCTGACCTGATAGGTCAAAATAGCAGTAGTTATCTAAATATAACCTGCCTAACCAGTGAGACGAACGAACAGGCGAAGCGTTCATTAAAACTTCTATTTTATATTTACATTGTTCGGACTGTTATCCTCGTCTTTATTGCCATATGCACGATGTTTCGGCCGTTGTACGCGCCGGCTATCTTCAGTTGATATTTCGTTGAATTTCGAACCAAAACCTTTATTTAATCCACGGTGACAGATTGTTCTAATTCCTCATGTCATGTATTTGGATATCATAGTTTCAGTTGATTCCATTTGCTAACTGAATTATCCAAGATTTTGTTCCCATTTCTGTGGCTAGTTTTGATCAAATCACTTTCGGATAGTGTAAATATTTATAACACCTCATATCAGAATAATACACATTCTATTTTATAATATAGAAAAAAAAGGGTTTACTTTATTATTCTTCGACTTAGCGTTTGTCATTCATCTTTTTACCTTGTGAGCATGCAGCGGGCCCTTTCCCTGCTTTCGGGACACACTACAAGATCGCAAATTGAAATGCAGATGAGGAAGGTCATTAGCCAATCAGTGGAAAGATTGGGCAAGGGTTGCCGTGTATGTTTACATATATTATTTAATCTAATACTACTATTGTGATGTTACTTATTTTGAATCTCATAATTCTTCTGATATCTCTGAGTTATTGCGATAGGTAGTTATGATTGTTATGACTATGTATATTATTTACAATCAGACTAATGTCCTCATCATTGTTTCTATTTTTAAAGCGTTTCGGCCATTTCGGCTTCCGGACTTCTTCCGGTGTTTGCCCATCTGGGTAAACTTCCAGAAATTTGGAACTGGTCGTCTTATTTAATCTACCGTGGTGGGTAGTTCACGTTATGCTTTCTATGTCGTCACGTCAATATTCCTGGTACCACGGGAAATATTCTGGAAAATTAAAGCGTTACTTCTTCAGCTCGGTGTCATAGTAATTTTGAGTTCAATTCCGGGGGCCATGTAGTAGAGAATTCAAACTCAGACCTAGATATAGAGCGAACGAGAACACGTTGATTAAACAAACGGTTCAACTGAAAGATACACGAACTTACGGACTCTCGGGGAAGATGAAGTGGTCACAATGGACAAAACGTTGCGATTATAAACAATAAAGATAAGAATATTAATCCGATTGTAAACGATGTACATATTTGTTTCATATTTTGGACATAATCTCCTGTGACGTTTTTGAAATTGTTAGCATTTACAGTATAAGAGATCGTGTTATTGCCATCTCTATAGTTTAGTTTTACTATTAAATATTGCATTAGAACAGGAATCATTTGTAAATAGACAAAGGTAGAGATTTCTCTTCCGTCTGATTCGATTTAAAAAAAAAACAAAAAAACCTTCCTATGTGTTAATCATATTTTAAAACACAATTTGTATTTCATTTCTTCACTAGAAACGATAATCGCTGTTTCAAATCCCATTCGTTTATTTTCCTTTTAATGGCGTAATTGTCATAATTAAATACATTTCCACAGTTTAAATTGTTTTGGTAATTGTTAAATTCATATCCATAATTTGCAATAGATGCTACAATTGCAAAATATTAACTTAAAATGATAACATTACTTACACCCGTATCTGTCAAGGACACATAGCACTTCGTTGGTTAGATCCAGTGAAAGGAACCAAAGTATGTGAGTTCAATATCTGGTTAAGGCGGTGGAGAATTGGAGGGGAGAATTAACAAGAGATAACCGATAACTGACATCCATTAGACATGGCACGTGGAACTAGAACAGTCTACCATAGTGAGCGAAATAAAGGTTTGAGTTCGACAGTCCAACCATCTAAAAAAGGACACAGAGCGTACAACGGCTGAAACGTTGCGACAATGATGAGGACAATAGTCCGAATAATGTAAAAAGATTACTTACACCCACTTATAGATTGCTAACATTGGTTCACTCACAAACTGTGGCATAATGATTAACGTGTTTTATCCTTTAAGAAGAGAAAATATTTTCATTTAAATAACTCTGCAGGTGAAACACAAAAAGCCATCAACAAAACAATTGCTTGTATAAACAGGCAACAAAAAAATAAGCAGCTTAAATTAACTAAAAAGTAAAACGAATTTATTTTAAACCATTAAAGACAGATACACAATTCAGTAATCGCCATTGAGCCAAACACATTGGACAAGATATAAAACACATGATAGTGGATATAAACCATGACTAGTTTAATGAGACAGTATTACGTAATAGTTGCAAAAATTAGAAAAATGGACACACAAAGACACACACACACATATATATATATATTAATGATACAGTATTACATAACAGATGCAAACACTAGAACAATGATGGACATAAAAGCACGCACTTACATATATATATATATATATATATATATATATATATATATATATATATATATATATATGAAATCTACTGTTAAGGTGTGATATATTTATGGGATAAAGTGCTCAATATCAGAGATATAGTGTATGTAAATATAAAAGTGAACATTGAAGTCAACACTTAGAGGCGACAGGCTGTTTCATGGTAGACGCAATCATCAGGCCATATATATATATATATATATATATATATATATATATATATATATATATATATATAGGGAGAGAGTGAGGGGGGAAGAGAAAGAGAGTGGGGTACGGTGGAGTAATGCGTAGCCGCTTGGATTAAAGTATTGAATTCTAGTATCATATCTCGAAGAGATGTCTTGATGATATGTTTTGATAACTGGGATATCTCAGTGTACCTTGTAAGCATTAAAATCTCCAGGCCTTCCTTTCTCATTACATTTTCCAGAAATTTCATCACCCTAATACTAACTGTAAATATCAGTAATCTTGTAGTTTCTATTTTCTTTAAAGAATCTCATACCATTATATTGTGTTCAAATAATTCTCAGTATTCATCGTTAGAACTCCATATCTGCTGTTTCATCTCTGCTGACATTATCCATTATTTACTTTTAATATAGTGTATTAAATATTACATCACAGTTCAGCATAGTTTTTTATGTTTTTTTTTATGTGTAATCCTTTGCTTAGAATCTGAAAGACACCTTTTTCTGTTTCTATGAAACTTAGAATTTCTCTGATACATTTTCTTACGTCTGTCAAGAAATGTAAATTTCAGTATCATTAGGTCCTTTTAATAAAATTATATCGGACAAGAATTACAGAAATAACAATGCAGGCCTTTAATAACGATTATTCCGGCCATTTTTGTAAGCTGGTGCTTTTTGTTCGATTGGAAGTTCTGTATGCATTGATAGAAGAGACAAGATTATTGGTAAACGCTAACATATAATGACAGCGTACAATAGTCGTAAAATACGAAGGCTGACAGGACACAAAAGAATTGAGGTTAAAAAAAAAACCCAAACAAATATGAAATAATGTAACTGGGCGGCTATAATTATTAAATGATTTAACAAAGATACAGTGTATATGTATAAATACAGACACACACTAAGACGAATATACTGAGTGTTGACTTCAATGTTCACTTTTATATTTATATTTACATACGCTCTGATATTGAGCACTTTATCCCATAAATATAGCACACCTTAAAACAATATTTGTTCATATGTGTATACATACATACATACATATAACTTGGGATGACCCATGCCCTTTGTGCCTCCATGAGAAACTACACATTATTAAGCTTCTAAACAATAAAAACCTATTAAACAACCGGCAAGAATTAACGGTTTTCTGCCGACACAACCGAACTTACGCCCTGAATAACTAGCTAAAAACACGCATACAAAAAAATAAATTTTAAAATCTATAGCCCATATACATAGTTTTAACAACCTACAAAAATTGATAACCCTTTATGAAGTCGTCAAATAACAAACGTTACGGCCTCTTCATATACACAAATCCCTTTCATAAAGAGATATAATAAAAGAATAAAAATAAAAATAAATAAATAAATCTCCGTAGACGCTCAAGCCAGACTATGCGAAAACTTCCTCCGTCGTAAATTTAGCCACCCCCACCTTACCGTGACCCGGCATCTATGAAAGTAATACTGATACAAATTATTAACACCCCACCCCTGCCAATTCAAAATAATCCGCCCTTGATGTTACCATGGAAATTTTTGATTTCAATTTTGACCATACTATTAAAACTCATAAATTTCAGAAATAAGTCATTCCCAAAAAATGTCGCTTGAAGATGGAACAGCGCCTACTTTAACTCAAGTTAATTCAAATATTATTTTGAAGTTTTCGGCTCTTGTTTTGAAACATGAGACCTCTTATGTAGCGTGTTGGAATCATATTTTTAAATAAATAATTATACATATATATATATATATATATATAGATAGATAGATAGATAGATAGATAGATAGATAGATAGATAGATAGATAGATATGCGTGTGTGTGTGTGAATGCAAGTTTCATTAAAAAAAAATGTATACGCACGTTACATTTCTCTGACCATGGCACAATTAGGTTCCATTTAAATACACATGTGGACCTACCAAATATTATCCGCTACATACACGTTGATAATACAAATATGATAAACTCACCCACATGAAGATAAAGGTAAAAAATAATGTAATAATTATTAATAAAAAACAAAAAGCTAGCTCAATAATATCAACTGTGAACACCGCAACAATCTCCTGACCTTGTTTGTAAAAATCAGACATTCATAAAACTCTAGATATATACAGAAAACTATCCATACATTCAGTTTAAAGTCAAAATAAATACATCCTTGATATTGGTTAAAAGCATAGCCGAAACCGCTCGGACATATAAGACATATGAATAGTTTTTATATTTTACGCCCAGGAAAGAATACAATTATAAGAACACATAAAAAATTATTTAAAATACAAAATTATATATATATATATATATATATATATATATATATATATATATATATATATATATATATATATATAGTTAGAATAATGTGAGTTCGTGACCCTGGGTTTCACACTCTCTTCAGACAAACTCGTCAGATAAATGAGTTTGTCTGACGATCACAGAAAGCGTGAAACCCAGAGTCACAAACCCGCTCAATCCAGCTAAATATGTTAGCTCTATCACAGATATTGAGCATTTTTCAAGTACCAGCATATATAATATATAAATAATATATATAAAAACTATATATATATATATATATATGTATATATATTAATTTTACACACACATACACACACACGCGCACACACATATACACACACACATAAACACAAACACACATATACACACACATAAACACACACATATATATATATATATTTGTATTTGCGCGAGGTAACTTTTTATATAATTTTTCATAATATATATATATATATATATATATATATATATATATATATATATATAGAGAGAGAGAGAGAGAGGGAAAGAGACAGAGAGATGAATGAGAGAGACATGAAGTGGAGAGAAAGATGGAAAGGAAAAACGATTGAGATTGGACGTAACATGTTTTGACTGTCTTGTTTCTGAACCTGTTTTCCTTGCAATTACTGGTAGAAGGTTTTGAGCAATGTCACTTCAGTTCACATATTCGATGTTGCAATAATATCCTATATTAAAGCTGTTAATAAAACCTGGCAGAATTAGTTATCATATGTTCGCCTCGCTGTACAGGTTCCAGATTATTATAATATCTCTCTCAAATAAATCACGTTTTCCCAGCAATTCAACTGGACCAAATATCTTATCAAATATTCCTATGAAATATAAGCATAGGTGTTTCTGCTTTTATATCATTCGCTCTGACTGCTTTCTGAACTTTAAGATAGCATTTCTTGTTCTAGCATCTTAAGAAAACACGCTACTTTTGTACTTATTTCCGGTTTCATTGTATTACTCTGTGAATGTTCTATTCATCAGAGTAATGAACTTTGTTATGTGGCTCATGAAGCTGATGTTACAATGGAGTTCGCATTCATTTTCACTTGACTTCTTCGGCAGCGCTACGAAGAAGAATATTCTAAAGTCTCCCGGTATGTCTGCACTGTCGTATATATATTCTATATACAATGTAATATATTGTATTTTATATAATTTATTATTTCCGTAAGCTTTTCGATCCTCGAATGCTTTAAGGTTGATCGAATCAATATAAAGCACGTCTAAACCTGCTTCTTATTTTCTGTTCATATTAGTAAGTTCCAATCTTTAAAGACGTTGTCATGACCTTAATATTTCTGGTTTTTCATATCGTTATCTATTGTAGGTTTCCCTCCTTTGTGATTGAAGAGTACTTTGACGTATTCTAACTTTGATACGCTTTCTCTAGTGTGAGCTTCCTCTTTTTAGTTATTTATGCATCCTATTGAGGGGCAAGGTATTGTTTTACTTCTTGTTCCTTTTATTCTTTAATACCAGACTGTTAATTTATGTTGCTCACGTTTTCTATCTCTGCACACTTTTCCTTGAGCTATTCGTCTTTTGTCTGTCTACATTTAATTCAAATGTGTGTATTTAATATCGTATGTTCTATATCATTCAATGACATTCTTCCAAGAGAATTTCATCCGTCATCCACTTCTTTTTTTTTTTTTTGTATCTTTTTTCTCGGCGAGAACTCGTTCGCCGATAAGCTCTAACTATAGCTTATCATACACTGTTCCACTTTGAATTTCCTCTTCCATCCAAGCTATTATATCTGCTTTTAACTCTGTCAAGATGTATCTGTATGTTGAGTTGTCCTGGCATATGTTCTAATGGAGCTTAAACATTGATTTGCATTTACATAATTTGTGTAAATATATTTTTAGCTTGCAGATGTCGGGATCGTGTACATTCTCATAGTCTGCACTTGAATAGGTTTTAGATTGTAGGACTACATTCTTGAATCTTCTAAGTTTTAAACTTAGTAAGTGAAAAAGATATAGGATAAATCTAAAGAATCTATATTTCCCTGCTTTGACATATATATATATATATATATATATATATATATATATATATATATAAACCCATTAATACTTTAGAAATTGATTTGTTCATGTTTCGGACACAAAAGTAACCAGATATGCGCTTCGAAAAATTCTGAACGAGTGAGTGTGCTTTAAAAGAGAAATTGAATATTGCTTGATTGTGATGCTCTTTATAGCTGAGTTATCAAAGCATAACGGATCAGATAGTGGTTCCTACTGCAAGGTGGGGCGCAGTTTAGAATCCTGTTGAAGGGTACATTTTCTTAAGTCGTCTCGTATGCCAAGGCTGGCAGATGTAATAAATACTATTTAAAATAAACGGAAAATCTAATGAAAAACGGGTAAAACAAATTTTGAAGTGATAAAATATATGTCAGATTAAAAAATAAAATTTATTAA
The DNA here is from genome assembly GCA_963932145.1 of Acanthosepion lycidas. Classification (NCBI taxonomy): domain Eukaryota; kingdom Metazoa; phylum Mollusca; class Cephalopoda; order Sepiida; family Sepiidae; genus Acanthosepion; species Acanthosepion lycidas. The sequence continues at coordinate 102,291,290 of OZ010583.1, forward strand.
TTAGTTAGAAATAGACACACACACACACATACATACATACATACATATATATATATATATATATATATATATATATATGTATGTATGTATGTATGTGTGTGTGTGTGTCTATTTCTAACTAATTAATACATTTATTAATATATATATATATATATATATATATTTATTAATATATAATAAATTTATTAATATATATATATATATATATATATATATATATATATATATATATATATATATATATATATATTATTTATATATATATATATATATTCGGCTCCCGTTTATTATTTATATATATATATATATATTTCGGCTCCCGTTTTTGAAACATGAGAACTCTTATGTAGCGAAGGAATCATATTTTTAAACAAAAAATATTATTATAATATAAGCTCTACTTCTGTATGGAGCACTGTTTTTTAAAAATAAAAACAAAACTACTAAGGAACCCCGGATTATGCACCCAACGTGTTCTTTTCTATTTTCTGCATACCTGCACAAGGATACATATATATATATATATATATATATATATATATATATATATATATATATATATATATATATATAAACTTAAATGTGAATCGAAAGATTTTTTTAAATGTGTTATTGTTAAGAGATACAAAATTTTGGAGCGTGCAGTCACAACGCTAAGGTTGAATTTTTTTCTGAAAATTTAAGAGAGTGAATTTTTTTTACTAATATGGTAACTTGAGAATTTTTGGTGGGAGTTTATCAGTCAATGTGGCATGAACTAAATTGTTCAATAAATATAGTAATTTCTCATCTGTTATCCCGAACAGTTGCACGTCGGATCAGTTCTTTTAAATGAATTATGTGGTGCAGTTCAATTTATGCTACAATGAATCATTCATACAAAAAGTAGATTAGTAAAGTTAATGATATAAAATGCTGGAATCATTTCGCAAACAAAAAGTTGCATTAACCTACAAATCACTCGATGAATGTTATGATACTTGTTTTTAATAACTATACGCTTTTTAAGCTATATTTTAATATGCAAGTACTTTCAACTGTACATTCAGTCATCCTCAGGTATGGAAATTATTTTGTTTTTAGTAAAATCCAGGTACCAGCCGAGACGGAAAAAATATATATATATATATATATATATATATATGAAAATCTAAATGAGCCAGGTACTAATTACCTAGGTTCCACAACATGGGATCATCAGGGTGAACTTAAAGCATTTCACCCTGATGATCCCATGTGGCAAAACCAAGGTAGGTAGTATCTGGTTCATTAAAATTTATTTACCTTTGCTCTAGTGAAGGTATTGAGTACTCTTCGGTTTATCTTATTACTCGCTGTTTTTTTCTTTGTACCTGAAATTTAAGAAACTGGACGTTTCCTTTCACCCCGTTGGGAGGATTCTGGTTCTTCCTTTTCTATTTTCAATTTTTTTTTTCCTAGGACGCCATTTGTTTGAAAATTGTGCTATCCGAGTTTAAATAGATTTATATATATATATATATATATATATATATATATATATATATATATATATATATATATATATATATATATATATATCACACATAAAGTGCTGTTATTATTAAAAGAGTGCTCGATGTAATACAAGAGTGATATTAAGTATATATTAATAAATACACATATTATCCCTCACAGACAGCAAGAGGTTCATGCACAGCGCAATCTCCAGGTGTTGAGTATAGACTATACTGAGCACATGAAGATTGCGTTGTGCATGGACCTCCGAGCTGTGTTATCTTTGCGGGAATATATATATATATATATATATATATATATATATATATATATATATATATATATATATATATATATATATATATATGTTATGGGCCAAGTTAGGACCAAGGAAGAACAACAGGAACACAAGAGTAGAAATAACGAAGTTATATTGCACGAAATAATAATACAAGATGTGGAAGGTGTTATTATGACTGTCAGTCTGGTTTTGAGTGAACTACTATCGGCTCGACTCGATTCGGTAACTAGCCACCCCCACCCACGAGGGTTGCATGTGACACAAGGCCGAGTTTAACGTGGGTTTCCCAAAAAATGCTCGTAGAACCCGTATAAACGGAATCGGGTTGGTCAGCCTCCCCGAACGAGATTCTGCCCTTCGGTGGAGCCTCGTCCGTGTTCCTCTCTGCTCAGAGACAGAGAGTTCGGCCGTCAAGCCGAGAAGCTCGCCTTGATTCGACCCTCTCTCTTGACAGGCGTAGTATACATAGTGTTAGGAAGAGTTCATTCTGTAGTTATAGGTAAAGACCCATGACAATATAAATATAATAATGGGCTATGAATAGTTCAGACGTGTTCAGATTTTTCTGTGCCATAGAGGTTAATCTATCTGATAAAATTTTCCTAAACCTGATTGCGCATCAGATGAGAATGAGAAAAGTAAACTGTTAAAGTAATAATGATATTTGGTCATTATCAGAAAAAAGTATCATTGATTAGGCAAATTACTTTAGACGTGTGAATGCTATTGAACATGAATTTTTCAATACTACGTCCATACTATCTATCTCTCTTTAACAGTCTGTTCATATCTATCTATCTATCTTTTTTAAATCATTTCACCCCATTCAAGGTAATAATACCACAAAAACTCAAGTGGTTACTGACAAAATGTTGAGAGAAGAACAGGTTTAATCACATGAGAGACCTGGATTAAAAGTACTGCAATAGAGAATACCGTAATTCAGTGCGGTAATGCGTCCGAATGAAACGCTACGACTTGCGACCTACTTTGTGACGCCCGTTCCTCTGACCAGACGTTCTACTCAAACCGGATCGACGTGTCCAAGTTAAGTAATTAGGGTGGAGTAGGTTGGTCGTCTTGTTTATGTAGACAACACGTGGCTACTGATATTAGGCATTTCAGTGGAAAACAATAAACAATGGTCGATTTAAAGTCTGTTAAAGGACAAAAAATAAAGTAAAATAGACAGTATGAGGAAAAAAAATTACAACAGTAATTGAAAACCACCTACAGATACATACACAGATGCTGATTATAAAGAGCATCTATTCTTACAACTAAGGTGTAAAGTTATAGCTGTCTTGCTGTCAGTCACGAATTACGGCATGGATAAAACCAGCAAAAAATATTTTTTAATGATATTTATCTTCAAAATCTGATTAGCAGTTGGATATTGGGAAGAAATGAATCCTGCAAAATATTCGTATTTTCGTCTTACTTTCCACAATCATCAGGTTAGGGATTGCGTATATTATATCTTTATGTGTTATATCTCAACATTATTAACAATATATCCGTGTTAGTCAATGTTTTTAAATTAGAATTCTATACATATGTAGACATTTTATCAAACAGAAATTTGCGAAATGCTGGTGGGCTCAATTACAAAAATATAAATGAAATGAATCTAAAATCTTTAAATCGTTTTATTGTATTTATGAATGAGTAGGTAGAGCTAAAAATTTCATTAAATATATGCATATATGATAATGTATTTCACGTATTTTCAGTAAATTTACGCATATTTGATAAGTAGTTTATAATTCATTATATGAACTGCTCACACTTATAATCCCGTCTGCATATTTGTCATCCGAGTTGTCGAGCATAACAAAAATCATTATTGCGTAAATATGGTCATAATAATATATTTATATATCACTTCGTCTTGTTTTTAAGATAAATAAATACATATACAAACATCGCTCCCCTATACACACCCTCACACACACACACACACACATATATATATATATATGGTATAAATAAAATGACAATTGGAAAAAAGATCTTATCTTTTTTCCAATTGTCATTTTATTTATACCAATCTGTCTTGTCCACAGAATTGATCTGGGAATTTAACTATATATATATATATATATATATATATATATATATATATATATATATATATATATATGTATGTATATATATATATATATATATATATATGTAATTACTAATCTTCAGCTAATAGAAGGCCCAAGATCCACTCAAAGTAGAGTGGTACAGTGTGGAATCATAATAACGTAAGAAAGGACAAGCCTTCGGAGTATAGAGCTGAAGCAGAATTTACAAGTTACCGGAAACCCAATCCTAAACAGAAAACAAGTAATAAACCTCTACTCCTGTTCAAAAGACAAGGGAGGGGTGTGAACCGGATAGTTTTGTCACATGGCTCCCGGTGGTCGTCTTATACAATGTATATTAGATAAAATCATGAAAATGTACTTTGATTTTGGGCCACGACTTATCTATAGGTCGCCTTATAATTGGAAATATACGATATATATACTTAACTTAGTTTTTGTAGTTTAGTAGCAGCGTACACTTTGTCCGTTGCCACTACACTACAAAAACGATATGCATGTATATTAAAAAAAATTGTTCTCATCTATAAAACGCAAGGCCGCATACAGAAAAGATGACACAGAAAAAAAATGTACCTCGGTTAGTCTCTTCTGTACCACCCTACATATTAAACTGACATTGCATCAACCGGGTATTAAGATTTTAGATCACTGCAAATGATTTTGCTAAGGAAAACATTTTCTAAGGAAAACGTCACTGTAAATAATGGTTATTATATAACTGAATGGAATATCATTTTAATTTTTCTTGCAGAATAATGTTGATAAGCAAAAAAACAGACAAAACTTACGACTCAAACTAAAACTATAGTATAATGTATAGTAAAGCACTTTTTAAATTTTTAGTAGTTTTTTTCCTATGTTTCATTCATGGCATTTTTCGGGGTTCAGCAACTAGGGGTTAATGATAAAACCAATGTCGATTATATTATGCAAGCAAATTTACCAACCGTTGAAAGTAAGTGTCCGAATAAAACATTGAATCGGATGAACATCATCACCATCTTGACGTTATAAAGCAATTGCGTTGTTAATTATATATGTAATCAATGTATTGACTGCAATGAGAGCTACCACGAAATTGCGTCAGTGTTGACTCGCTTTCTCATCCCCCTCCCCCTCTCTCTCTCTCTCTCACACACACACACTCAAATGTCGGTGTAGGGCTATATAGCACGTGTTCTCAGAATTATTTAGTCAACATTTATAACTGGATTTTCATTTTTCTCTAATCATTACCTATAGAGAGAGACCCTACACGCAAGCCGCTAGTGGCCCGCTGTCAGTGGTAACATTGCCGAGAGGAACACGCCGGCGGTCCGACAGCGGTCTGCCAGTGCCAAATGCTAGTGGCAGGCAGTGGCACATTGATGGCTTGAGTGTAAGTGAGTATCCTAAGATAATCCAGTGATCGAGGAAAATGTATCAATAGTTGAGCTCTGACTCTATTCAAAACCGAAACTGTAGTCTAAAGTTGCCTTCCAAAGACTGAGTGTAATGTCGTCAATCAAAATGCCGACCTGCTATGCAATATCCACTCTCCTATAAGTCTGTGGATGCTGGCCAATATTCTTACAGATAAAGAATAGACACGAAGCGACAGTGATTTAGTCCTGTCACTGACTGCTGTGAATACCTTGAACGGAACATGCAAGTCACGAGAAAATTTTAAAGAAAATAGGAGTGACAATGAAACTCTTATTTTAAACCAGAAAGAGACAGCTAAAATTTCTGTGATGAGCTATGTCGAAAGAGGTCCTGGAAAATTTAACACTCATAAAGTATAATGAAACGAGATGTAGGGTGAAGCAGCGAATAAACTACTAAAGCTTTTTACGGGAATAGAAAGCGTCAAAAGATAATTCGAGTAACAAAAGAAAGGTAGCTGTGGATGGCCTTAGTTCTGAAACTACATGAACCATTAAAAAGAAAGTCCATAGGTGAGATGAGATACGATCTACAAACTCCAGAGAGATCTAGCTATAAGCACCTCCCAAAGACAAAAACAAAAAAACAGCAATCATGGTTAATTCCAGATTCTATTGGGCGAGCATATATTTTATCTCATGTCTTATTTATTTATTTTTTTTAAAGTTCGTTTTTAGAAAAATAGTCGGTTTCTCGTAACGGCTACAGTAATGTATAGTTCATTTCATTCGCTATTTTTAGAAGCGTAAGATCAGACCAAAAATGGAATATTACTGTAATATCAGATCTGATGCGAATCAATCCATTTTTCAGCATTGAGATATTTCAAAATTATTTCCACACTACAATCCCTTTCCAACTGATGAAACATCACTGACCACTCGCTATTCTACATTTCATCTATTTCAAAGCACGAACTACATTCATTATTTGCACCAGTTCAGACCAGTAAGGTGACGTATACAAAATCTACTCCTCATAACACACTTTTTATTTTATTATTAAGGAGTAAATTCTCAAAAAGTATTATGTCGTAGATGATAGTCCCCGAATTACCACTATATTTACTTCTACAAGTCAAAGGTCAGCCGCTATTGTTGAGGGGTTCTCCCCTTTTTTACACAAATGGACTCACCCAGTGTTTACTTATACTACTGCTACGGGAAGACCCGAGAGTAAGACGCGAGCAAGACCGAAGAGTCGAGTCGAGAGTGACAGAGTAAAAAGTTGTAGGTAACCGGAAGAGTGAGGGTGAGGTAACAGCTTTGTAGGAGTCACAGTGAGCGAGCACAGTAAGAAGTCATACAACGATACTTCAATACCAAAAACTGTATATATACATATATATGTATTTTGCTACTAACCCGTATTCCCTGAACTACTAACCTTCTTTACCAGTTTGTATTATTACGTTAATACATTATTTTCATATATTAATTCCTGGTGTTTGTTATTTATTGGTACCGGATTTCAACCCGGAATCCACAACAACTATATATGCCTCTTACCCGACACTTTTACGCTTTCGGAACAAACTAATTCAATAATCCTCTGCTATGAGTGGCTCTTGGGCTTTGTATTTGGTGAACGATAGTATAAATGAAGGTTTTTATATATTCAGCTGTATCATTATTTTCGATAGTTGAGCCATATAATCGGCGTAGACATGATACTGAACCGTAGCACCGAAACATGCTTGCAAACAGGTAAATAATGTGGGCGTCAAGCTACTACGATGAAACACGAAAATATACTTTGGTGAATTAACGATTCGGGGAAACGAAAGAATTTTTGTGTGTATTTTAACGGTAGAACCATCAAATGGATTGTTTGCGAACACTCAACAAGCTGATACAAAAATAGGCAACCTTCTCTACAGCGGTATGCGACAAAACGATTTTTTGCTATTCAAACAATTCACACTAGGTACGTATCATGGATCAGCGGGTAAGCTGGTATTTTTTCGAGAGTTTGAAAATACCCAGGAATCAAATAAAATATTTTCGCATACTGATTGCCCTTCTGCGAGTAAAATTCACGATATCCAACTTGAAAGAGTATTAAAAATCGTGCTTGATAGAGAAATCGATATTCAGTCTTAATATTCAAGTGAAGCTGAGTGTCATGTCTGTACTTTTTTTTCTATTTGGGCCCAGATATTCTCATTGATAAACAAGTCATAAATAATGCAGGTTGTCATTGGCAAACATAGTTTTCATTCACAACACTAGACAAATTTCAAGGTTTGTGTGAGCGAGAATGGATTGACTGTTGCCAGGAATTGTGGGAGTAAAAATAAGATGGAATCTTGCAAAGAGTGACAATATATATATATATATATATATATATATATATATATTGCGCAACCTACATAAATCCAACATTTTAACACATTACACACACACACACACATATATATATATATATATATATATATATATATATATATTTATATACACACTCATTTCACATATTTTATATACAGACACATTCATATATATATATATATATATTTAAAAATATGATCCCATCATAGACAGAAATTATCATGTTTCAAAAACAGAAACTAAATCTTTAAATTTAATTATAGAATTAAATTAAAACTCCTATTACTAGAAATGTTAATCTTACAGGATTTTTTAATTTTATACAAACACAGACACACACGCATACACACACATATCTATCTATCTATCTATCTATCTATCTATCTATATATATATATATATATATATATATATATATATATATATATATATATAGATAGATAGATAGATAAAAGTGAACATAGAAGTCAACACTTAGAGGTGACAGTCTGTTTCATGCTATATGCAATCGTCAGCACACGTGGCATGACGATTGCATATAGCATGAAACAGACTGTTGCGTCTAAGTGTAGACTTCTATATTCTCTTTTATATTTACACACGCTCTATCTCTGATATTGAGCACTTTATCCCATAAATATAGCACACCTTAAGACTATATTTCTTCCTATATATATATACATATATATATATATATATATATATATATATATATATATATATATATATATATATATATATATATATATAACTGTTAATACTGCCTGAGCGGTAGTTAATTACCCATTGACTTATTCATTTCTTCATCAAAACTTGTGAAATTCTAGTTATATATCTAGAAAAAAAAAGAAAAAACTCTGGGAGAAGTGGAGTCATGCCTTTCACAAGGGTATTAGTGTGAAGTGAACAGCATCCAATTTGAATATTTAGTTAACTGTCACACTGATAACTGTCGCGCTGTCTATCTATTTCTTTTCTTTTTTGTGTATTTTTTTTTTGTGTACCAAGTCCCTCAACGATCGTAGTTCTTCACAGGGTCATATGTGTATTGTCTTAGAGAAACACTGTTCATTTGTTCCAAACTTTCAAGTAGTTTACTTACTACTTTTCTTGTCTTCTTTTCCTTGTATATGTCCGCTGATTGTAAATTTTTCCAAACATTCTTTTCTCATTACGTCTCCTAAAAAATTTCAGTTGTACCTTCCTGATTATTAACGATATGTTTTTGTTTTCCCCACAATACGAGGTTGTTGTTATTGTTTGTCCTTGAATAAGAATGAATAATCGCTTCGAAAGACCACTATATCGTAACCATTAGCCTGCAAAGGATGCTTGGGGTATTGTTTTGGTCATTTAATTGCATCTAAACACTGGCCTAGTCTCTTACTTTTATCAAAGAGTAAGCATTTTTCATCGCATGTAATGATTCGAAGCAATTTTTTCCCAATTAGTACTCACACAGTAAGATTAGTCGACATTGTTGTATTGTAAGCGTTTTCATTGGGTTTATGAGTCACAATACAGTGAAAGAAAAAATCTCTGGAAAGAAAGACTCATGAATAAGTCAATAATTTTGATATACTGAAGAGGTTACTTCGTTAGACGGACGGATCAGCAACCAACTAAAAACACGTCATTTCATGTGTTAACATCCTAATACATACATACATACATACATATATATATATATATATATATATATATATATATATATATATATATATATATATATATATATATATATAACATGTATATATAAAATATAAATAAATATATATAATTATTTATATGTTATATGTATATATGTTATATATTATATATATATATATATATACATATCTTATATATCTGTTATATATATACATATAAATGTTATATGTATGTTATATACATATGTGTATATATATATATGTTATATGTATGTTATATACATATGTGTATATATATATATATAACATCTATATATAAAATATAAATAAATATATATATAATTATTTATATGTTATATGTATATATGTTATATATATATATTATATATATATATATATCTTATATATAGATGTTATATATATACATATATATGTTATATGTATGTTATATACATATGTGTGTGTATATATATGTTATATGTATGCTATATACATATGTGTATATATATAACATGTATATATAAAATATAAATAAATATATATATAATTATTTATATGTTATATGTATATATGTTATATATATATATATATATACATATCTTATATATATATGTAATATATATAAATATATATATGTTATATGCATGTTATATACATATGTGTATATATATATATATATATATGTAATATATATACATATATATATGTTATATGCATGTTATATACATATGTGTATATATATATATATATATATATATATATATATATATATATATATATATATATATATATATATATATATATATATATATCAAAGTTCTATTTCGTTTCCATTTTCCAATAACTGTTTTCAGTTCACTGAGATAAATACTGGTAAATCTTAAATGAAAATGGCTAATCTTACGTCTTATCTAGTTTTCACTCTTGATTGGAACATCTAATCTTGTACTCAAACATTTGACATTATCGTATTTCCTACACATACACACAAATGAAAATCCGTTTTTCAGATACAAGCATCTGCTCATAAAAGGATCAAAAGAATCAATCTGCCTTCTCAGGAATAAATACAGTGTGACCTTTCGAGGGCCGACAATACCCAATGACAAGATTGCAGTCATTCTTCTCAGAGACTTTCAATAGAAATCAAGGAAAACCTATTATTGATTGTTAATATTCTTCCCAGACAGTAAGCTCGTGTGAGAAAATGGGTTTCATTTGGTTTGAAAAAGAATAGATGAAAACCAATTTTAAACATTAAGAATATATATCGATGGTTTCCAAAACGGCGACATTACTGCAGTAAGATACTGATTAAATTTTAAACTTATTTCGGCTTTTATTTAACCTTTTTTATTATTATTTTTCTCTTTTTATATTCTATATTGGAGTAAACTTCTATCTCAAAATAAAAGTAGTGACATAAAATCATGCTTTCGACTCTCGTAGGCACACATACATATATATATACATTGCTTATACGTTATATTTATATATACAAATTTTTAAGTAAATGCTCTGTTCATAATAAACTTTACCGTCATGAATATCCGAGAAATCTCAAAGAAAGCATTTTTCTTTCGACAGAAATCGAAACTGTATCCTACACGGAACTGTCTTACAGCTTGACCTGCTATACCGTTTAGCTACAGAGAGTATGTCTGGTTAATGCCGTTAAATTACTGCATTTAAACAATTTCACATGATAGTAAAAAAAGTGATTTAACATTGCTAACCAGAAGCTTCCTCTGTATCTAATGATATAGTTTGTCAGGCAGTATGACTGTTCCATGTAGGATACAGGTTCGATTCCTATCAGAGGAGACATGCTCTCTATAAGATTTATCGGACATTCAGGACGTTAGATGTTGTTAATACTGTTTAGTTTAAACAAAGCTTTTACTTAAATATTTTTATCTATAAAAAGAACATATAATCAAAAAATATATTAAAATAATTAACGGACTTAGTCCATCTCATTATATATAAATACACGTATATATTTGCACACACACACACACACACATACATACATAAATACATACATATATATATATATATATATATATATATATATATATATATATATATATATTAGGTTGGTGTATAAATAATGACGTAATAATGTCGTTTTTTGACGTATTTTTAACGTCAAAAAACGACATTATTACGTCATTATTTTTGCACCAACTTAATATATATATATATATATATATATATATATATATATATATATATATATATATATATATATATATATATATAAACAAAGATATGTACCCACATGAATAAAACACGCACTTGAATAAATTAGACGTCATTATTGTATATTTAGGACCCTTTCGGTCAGCGCTATTTTTATTGTACATACGCAATCAAGACATATTGATGATAATAACGAATGAAGAACTATAGCTGGAACACGATTAAAATCAATTTTAATTTTAAATAAATTCACTAATAAAAAAACAAAAACAATTGGGAAGTTCCAAAAGAGTATAAATACGAAAAAGACATTCACGGGCCTTCAATCGAACGTAAGGGTCGCATGGATTCCTTTTGTTTACATAGGCTCGGCTGGCAGAATTTGATATACACAGCCTCGAGCACTCTAAGATGGTAAACCGAGTGAGCGCAATGTAGAATGGAAAACGGTGTTCTTATACTCGGCGGCACAATCAGGGTTATCTAGCAAATGCTTCCCAATTGAAGAGTTGTGAACTGCTTGAGTGGCTCTTAAAATACGGCTTTGACTACTTGAGCATCAATAAACAGGCACACATTGCGTAATCCAACCAACCTCTGATTGGTTCGTCCTACATACACCGCTTCACATCGGCATTTTAATTTGTATATGACTAAACTTTTCTGAATATAGGACTAACGATTCTTACTGAAGGAATGGAACGCGGATTTTGTTTGGAAAACGGTACGCAACTTAATAGCATTTTTGCATGAAGCAATCAAAGCTGAAATTCTGTCAGACAACAGCTGACATTTCTTGTTGAACCAAGGCAAGTTTAAATTAATCTAGCGTAGACGAGTTCCTAGAACTATTGGTTCTTTAAAGCGTCTGATTTTAACATTTGTACCGCGTTTAAGGATATTGGCAGGACATCTATTTGAAAATTTTTTGAATACTAGCGAGTTCTCTGTCTAACAAACAAGGAGAACAGATCATCAAAGATGGATGAACCAGGATAGAATCAGTGGCATCACTGGCGGAATCAAAAATTGAATAGGTGTCATCAACGTACCTCATGTAAACCTAGGTTTTATGGACCTTGTCAAACAAAAGTCGCTCATGATAATCTACAAAAATATTGGCCAATATAGGACCCGAAGTACTGCCCATTACAACAAAGTCCGTCTGGGCATACATAATATCATTGGAACTGAATTCAATACCTTCAGTCGCCAGAAATACAAACAAGGAGAACAGATCATCAAAGCAGGATGAACCAGGATAGAAATTAGGCTAATTTTTCGGGTCTTTGGAACAAAAGTGTTCCAACATGGATAAGCCTATGAATATAGGTTTGTGGAAGATGCTGCTATAAGGAGAACATCAAGAAAGAGTAATGTCCTATCGCTCCCAACCTCACTAGTGAACTGAAGGGATGGATGGAGAGAATTAAATTCACGAAATATCAGTGCCATTACTGGCGGAATCAAAAACAGAATAGGTGTCATCAATGTACCTCATATAAGCGTATGTTTTATGGACCTTATCAAACAAAAGTCGCTCATGACAACCTACACAATTATTGGCCAATATTGGACGCAAATAACTACCATTGCAACACCGTCCCTTGGGCATGCATAATATCACTGAAACTGAATTGAACACCTTCAGTCGCCAGACGCATGCATTCTAAAAACAGATTTTCAGGAATGCTAGCCGGACCCAAATTACCTCTATATAGTACATCAGCACATATATTAATGGTCTCTTGAAGAGGTACATTAGTATACAAGCTGACGATGTCAAAAGACACCATCAGTTTATTTTCAGAGTCAGTGTCTAAGTTTCTAATGAAAGTTGAAAACAGAAGGAGTCTGAGATATTCTATGCTCAGAAGATATTAGATCCTGGCTGGAGTAGTTCAGACAACCGTTTGGCCAACTCATGTTGCACTGATCCCACCATAGATAAGATGGGTCTCAGTTATGTACTTATATATATATATATATATATATATATATATATATATATATATATATATATATATATTTGTGTGTTTAGGCAACAATCCTTCTTTCATGCATATTTCATTGAATACGACAGGCAAAGTGCTTTTACTTAGTTTTTATACAATTTCTCATTCGGTCTAATATTTTTTTTTCTTTTCGGATGATAAATTATATAAAAACTTTCCTAATGATCTTTTTATCCGACCGCTTTCGGCTATACATTTAGCCTTTTCTAAGGATTAAATATTTTAACTGTTAAATAAGAAATAGTCTGTTGTATGTATGTTTTATAAAATGTCTTAAAAACACGGTCATGATATTATGTCCATGTTCCACGTTAATATTATTATTACTTTTTGTTTTTGTTTTTATTAATAAGGCTTCCATTATGTTTAGCCTTTTTTTCATGTAGATTATGGTATTATATTAGTGTTGTCAACAAGTATGTTACGAATAGTGACCAGTAGGTCTTCATAAATATTTAAATGGGATCTAATTGAGCTATGGTCAGTAAGGTGTCGAGTGAGTCTGCGTGTCAAAAATGTTGTAGTGTGGCCTATATAATTATCTACGAATTTTGAGTGATCAGGAATACAATTCTTTAATGGGCATTTACATGCGTAAATAATATTTGTCCTATTTAATTTTGTTCTAGGAGGTGATACATACATACATACACACACACACACACACACACATATATATATATATATGTATGTATATGTATATGAGTGTTTGTGTGTGTGTGTGTGTTTAAGTGTCTGTGTGTGTGTTTATGTGTGTAATGGTGCAATGTAATCAATAGTATAAATAAATAGTCTTACAAATTTAATGTAATTAGTGGCGAATTAACTTCGCTAGCACATTTTGTATTGCTTCAAAAAATTTGTAACTGTTAATAATAACACACGTTAAAAAGCATCGGCCTGTATTATATTTATTTTGTCTCGGAAGCTACACAAAATTACCTGAAATAGAAAAATAATATCCATGCTTGAAGGTGATGAAAAACATTCATCAAAATACTCTACAACTAATCCATTTTACAATTTTCATATATATATACAACCATATTCTTAGATCAATGATTAAAAATCGCTTGATGGAAATACATTTTTAAGCAACCCTTCTTCTAATCTTACAGAATGTGCAACAGAATCACAAAGAAACTGTATTTCTTGGAGAATTTCAAGAGAAGTGATAAATAAATAGATAGCACTTATAAGTAGAAGGAAAAATAGTTATAATTAATATTTTGATATTCCACACTACCGTAAAGAAATGGTAAGGAAGACAATCACAACCAATACGAGAAAGAGCGATAACCGTTAATCGACATGTTAAATCATACTTTCCTCAAAAACTGTTTTAAGTGAAATATATTACATATTTCAATCGATATTGACGCTAACAGTTCAGCCAATAAATGGCTAATGTTTCCAGTATGGAATGGACTAATCATATCCTTACCATCTGAAGAACACACAAATGCATATTTTGGTATGTCATGTCTGAGAAGAGAGGCACCTCCTCTCAAGAACAAGGTTCAATTATTGACACTTAACTAATACAGATGGTTAAATCATTTGAAACGAAATAAAAGGACGAGGAAATTCGTTAAGAGGAACCAAAAGTTGATGTAAAGCATGGAAATTTTCCAAGGTTTATAATAAAGCAATATATTTAGAAATTTACTGTGATGTATTTACTGGCAATCGTGTAACGGTATCAGAATCAATTATTGAATAGTTCATAAAATAATGTTCGATTTTAATATAAAAATTTTAATAATGTTCTAATATATTATTACAATAGTGGCACTAATATGTTCACTTATATATATATATATATATATATATATATATATATATATATATATATATATATCCTAATGATTAAAGTGCACTCTTTCTTAATTTAATATCAATCTCTTTAAAAATGATATACTCCTCATCGCGAACATGAGTTAAAGAGGAAATGCGTTTACGTGTTTTGAATGAGTTCCCCCTTATCATAAGTCTTCTCAAACTCCCAGCAACATTAAGAGTGATGGATCAAAATGGAAATTTTGATTTTAATTTTGAATATACTATTAAAAGACGTAAATTTCAGAAATAAGTTATTCCAAAAAAAATTTCGCTTGAAGATGAAACAAAGCTTACTTTGATTCAATTTAATTCTATAATTATATTGATGTTTTCGGCTCTTGTTTTTGAAACATGAGACTTCTTATGTAGCGTGTTGGAATCATATTTTTCAATAAATAATTATATTTATGCTATACTTTTGTATCGAGCACTATTTTTTAAAAATAATAACAAAAATACTAAAGAACTTTGGATTACTTACCTAACCAGATCTTTCCTATTTTCTATGTATTTTCATATATATATATATATATATATATATATATGTGTGTGTGTGTGTGTGTGTGTGTGTGTGTGTGTGTGTGTGAGCGCGCTCGTGCGTGTGTCTCTCTGTGTTTGCACCGACAGTTTACATAGCACTTTAAAGGTGGCAATATTATTGATTTTAATCTACACTGAAGAGGTAATGTTTTATTGCTCTTTGACCAGCTTATGTTTTTTTTTATGCATATTGCTATTTCACATATCGTCACCTTTTCACAAGCACATACACGCACATTCGCTCACGTCCGCGCGCAGAATCACAGAAGCACATAGATAGATAGATAGATAGATAGATAGATAGATAATGAATAGTCTTACATAGAAAATGAAAACTTTACATAAAGAGGCAGACTCATAAACATAGATAGATAGATAGATTGATAGATAGATAAAGAAAAGATTTAAATAAATATACAAATAATAAAAAAGTTTCAGATAATAAAAAATATTACATAGAAATTAAGATAATGAAAAATCTTACATAGATATTGAAAAGTGTTAATGTGATAGACAGAGAGATAGATATATAATGAAATCTTCGATAGATAATGAAATATCATATACACACACATACATACATATATATATGAATATATATATTGAAAATTTTAAAATGGATAGATACATAGATAAACAGATATATAATAATGCAATGTCTTAGATAGATAGATAGATAGATAGATAGATAGATAGATAATGAAAGGTATTAAGTAGATACATTGATATACAATAAGGTTTTTGGTAGATATATAGACAATGAAAAGTTTTAAATAGATTTAAAACTCGCGTGCAAGGTACTATCAAATTCCCCAACATTGAGTCATAATGGATATACTTTGAAAATTTGCATTTAGGATTATGAGTGCCAAATTATTTTACCTTTAATTAACTTACACTATCTTCTACATAGATGTTCACTCAAATCTTATCCGCCCTAATAGTCTTCAAATTATTCTGCCTTATACTATACAATATGAATTAAAGAAAACAAACTAAAAAAACTTTGAATCCTTAATCATAAACATAAAAAAGTATATAAAATAACATGTGTTATAATAGTGAGTGTTATAATTTTGTTTTAGTTAATTACACTAACTGTACACGGATGACGATCAGAATACATCCTTGCGCATTTCTCACCTTACCAGAGGAGTTTATCCATTGGACCACTTCACATCGATATTTCTGAGAGGAAAATCATGAGTTGCTATGACGGATTTCATAGTGCTACCTGGACAGCATTGTGTAAATGAATGCGGGCTCCATCAGACAATCTGCCTAATGAGTCACATAATGGATTCTGATGAACAGTGTAATAGACGAATCAGATTGGAAATAAGTTTCTTTCAAGACATTGGAACAAGTAATAATATTTATGCTCAAAATGATAACAGATACAGAACGAGTAATACAAATATTTCATCGATTATGAAAAAAATCTGATAAAAAAAAACGGCATAAAGATATTTTTAAAATGCTATGAAAGCTTGACTTATTTCGGAAAGATCTTTAGTGATTAGATACTTCTTTAATTAAATGTGTAAGGTTTCTCACGGGAACATTTTGTAGTACATGGAATAATGGTGGTGATAAAGAGTACACGTAGAAAGTAACAGACCAACTGATTTGCAATGCAATAGTATTTATTAGACAAATTAGCAAGAAGAAAGTTTAAAAGAAGAGATTCTTAGATGTAAATAGCATATACTAACGAAATGTTCATGAAAATGTTATATTGGACTTTGTGTGTGGGTTTTATGTTTGAAGCACTCAGAGCCCTTTTAGCTTCAGCGTGGAAAGTTCATGACATCAAGTCGAAAGAGGAAAAACCCGGAAGAGTTTAGGGTTCACGTGTTTTTATATTCGAGAGCTGCTGGTGATATGAATTTTATTTTATAGCTTATGTTTAATGTCACTATTTTATAGCTTATGTTTAAGGTCAATCGGTTCAGTTATATGCCATGCGTGGTACACGCTTAGGCGATCATGTACCTTTCGATACATGGCTGACGTGGTAGATTTTTTTTCCGCAGTAGTTTTCCATTTCTTTCTGCGGTAGACCAGTTGCCATGCAAGAGAACTCGGTCTGTCCTGCTATTTACTCATAGCTGGTGGGGGTGGGGTGGGGAGAAGAGGATTCATACATTTCCCAAGCACGTAAGTGAAAGTAATGAATTCGAAAGGAATTCGAACTCGGCCCTCCGATTCCTCAATTCGAGTTGCTATCCATTACTCCACATCTTAAGGTCAATACAGATTTTATAATAGCATAGAAGAAGTTATACCGTGCCCAAACCGCCCGCATACGCATAGAAGTATATATTCTGTAAATGCGCAAAACTAGGAAAGGGTGTGTTTTCTCATCATACTTATTCAATCTTTACAATGAGCCAGTCAAGATAGAACAAGAAGTCTTACCAGGACTTATTATTAGCGTACACGATATTATCAACATGAGCTATATGGATGCCACTGTGCTGATTACAGACACGAAAATTTGATTATCTTGGAATTGCTTGAAGAGGACGGAATAAGTAACAGGGAAATCCGATAGAGAAATGTAGCTTAAAAATTTAAATTAACTACATTTTTTCACCTCTACAGTAAAATATATAAATTTGTACATATTGACAAATCTATCAACAGAAAATGATTCTCATTATTAAAAAGTCTTTCAAAAATAAAATATAATTTTCTGAAACGTTATCTGAGGAAAATTAAGTGGTTCACAGTTTACTTAATCTGGATTTAAATACATAATACTTTTAGTTTAAGATATAGCAGAAAAGCATTGTGGATCCATTTGTTCTAGAACCTGATGTTTGACAAATTTAAGTAAAGTGAACGGAAATAAATTAGTTGGCAAATATAACGTTTTTATATAATTTTATTTCTCTACTCTTTAATCTTTTGTGTTATATTTTAACGTTAAAATTTTAAGAAAATTCATTATAAAATATAAAATTTTATTTAATTGTAGGTATTTTGGTTTTATGCCGTAATTGGGAAGACGTTTGTTGAGAAAATGTTATCCGGGGCATTAGGACAAACTTCTGCACACTGGAATCTTTCCTCACTGCAAACGGCCCGGATATACTGGCTCTCTGTGCGACAAAACTTGTCTCGTTTATCCCCTCTTCTGATCTCTCGATCCCCGGCTATCTTCCTCTCCTCAGAAAAGGCTCTCTAACCCACATGCACAGTCTTGGTGTCTACGTCAAGGAACATCTCCCTCTGGCCAGAGAGTTCTCTCTCGAATCGCCAGACCAGTCATACATGTGTCTCCGACTCTCTCTCCTCAATGCGGTAAGCTATCTCTTCTTCCTTTACCGCTCTCCATCCTCTCAAGACTGTGAGATACACGATAGCATTTCTGACAGCATAGACAAGGTTCTCTCTCCCTCCACCCGTTTGCTCACATTTTTGTGTTTGGTGACTTTAACGCCCATCACACCTTGTGGC
Source organism: Acanthosepion lycidas (assembly GCA_963932145.1). NCBI lineage: Eukaryota > Metazoa > Mollusca > Cephalopoda > Sepiida > Sepiidae > Acanthosepion > Acanthosepion lycidas. Next base: position 102,310,631 of record OZ010583.1, read on the forward strand.
TTAAGAATGCTACTACTGAACACGCAGGCATTCAAACGCTCAATTTTTCAATCTCCCATTCCCTCACACAGATAGTTAACTTCCCCACTCGTTTTCCCTTCAACCGGGAAGGTAAAGCCTCTCTTCTCGACCTGTGCTTTACCTCCATCCCCGAATCCTGCAGCGCCTAGCAACTCTGTCCTCTTTGTAACTCTGATCATGCAGTAGTATCAGTTAACATCTCCTTCAACTCCACCCCTATAAAGAACCTCCTACCACTAGAAATTCGTTCTACTATCAACGAGCTGACTGGGACGCGTTCCGTGATTTTCTCCGCGATGTCTCCTGGGATGGAGTCTTCAAGCCCCCCGTCCAAGAATGTGCTTCTGAAGTCTCTTCCTCGGTTAAAGTTGGAATGGACGCTTTCATCCCATCAAGGAAATATAGGGTCAGGTCGCGCTCCACCCCTGGTTCTCGGCTGCTTGCTCAGCCGCCATCGCCCAAAGGAACCACTACTTCCACCTATTCCGTAGCGACATGTCTGACTGCAATAGACGTCTCTTTGCTTCCGCCCGTAACGAATGTAAGCGTGTCCTCAACGATGCTAAGTCACTATTTGCGGCCCAAATGAAGAAACGTATTGCATCTCGCAAATTTGGCTCCAAAGATTATTGGCATCTCTGCAAGAGCGTATAGAACAATTGCAAACCCTCTATACTTTATTCAACCAGTTCGAAGTCCTGACCTCCTCTACCGACAAGGCTGAATGCTTTGCTCGGAAATTTTCATTCAACTCGACTCTTCCGGGGTACCCATACCCGACTTCCCTCTTAGAAATGAGGCCACTTTGAGTAGGTTAAACATAACCCCATCTATGGTACTGGGCGTTATCTCCAATTTAGACCCCAACAAGGCTAGTGGTGGAGACGGGATACCAGCCATTGTCTTGAAGAAATGCGCGCCTGAACTGGCGCCCGCCTTTTCTAAACTATACAACTACTGCCTGAAGGAATCTTGTTTTCCTGACTGCTGGAAGTCTTCTTCGATCGTTCCTGTCTTCAAGAACTCCTGCGACCCCTCTGATCCTTCCAACTACCGTCCTATCAGTCTCCTTCCCCTCTTCGGCAAAGTCTTCGAAACCCTAATCAATACCGGGGTGGTTAACCACCTCACATCCCATAATCTGCTCTCAGACAAGCAATATGGTTTCCGCTTTGCCCGATCTACAGCCGATGTGCTTACGGCCATCACTGAAACAGTCTACTGAGCTCTTCAAAATAACGGGGAAGCCCGAGCCGTGGCACTAGACATCTCCAAAGCATTTGATAGGGTTTGGCATGCCGGCCTTCTTCGCAAGCTCCAGGGTTATGGCATTACGGGTCGATTATATAACCTAATACGATCATTCCTGTCAAACCATAAATTCAAGGTCGTTCTCAATGGATTCTCCTCCAGGTCCTATCCCACGTGTTCCTCAAGGCTCCATCCTAGGCCTCACTCTATTACTTATCTACATAAATGACCTTCCTGATGCAATAACTTCCCAAGTTGGCATCTACGCGGATGACACCACAATTTATTCCTGCCTCAAAAACAAATCTGGTCTCGCTGACAAAACTCGCCTGGCCGTGATTCACGAAAAGACCTCCAATCCATTGTGAACCGGGGCATGAATTGGCTGGTCAACTTCAACGCTTCTAAGACAAAACTGCTTTCTATTAATCACCACAGAGATCCTTCCCTTCTCTCCATTAGAATGTCTGACGCTCAACTTCTCGAGAGCAACTCTCTGCGGCTTCTCGGTCTCATGTTGACTGCTGACCTGAGATGGAATAAATACATCGAATCAATTGCCTTGTCCACTGCAAGGAAAGTATGCTCCCTGAGCCGCGCCAGGAAGTTTTTCTCCCCGGAGTCGATCCTCCAGATCTACAAATCAACAATTTGCCCTTGCATGGAGTATTGCTGCCATATATGGTCTGGTGCCCCTTCTGTTTGCCTCGGGGTTCGTGATAGGCTCCAGAGGCGGATATGCAATGTAGTTGGCCCTGTCCTGGCGTCTCGTCTACAGTCACTTTCTCGCCCCCCTCTGTCTGTTCTACAAATACTTTCATGGAAATTGCTCCGAGGAGCTGCATTCGCTGGTTCCCAGACGTCATGAGTTCCAGCGCCTTACGAGGCTGGCATCCCGCTCTAACCCCTTCACTGTCGAAACTCCTAAATGTAGCCGTCTCTTCTGCTCTAATAGCTTCATGTCTCGCACCTCTCGCCTGTGGAACTCCCTTCCCTTTTCCTGTTTCCCTGTGAGCTATAATCTCCAGCTATTCAATTATAATGTCAATCGACATCTCCAGTTGCCTTGATCTATCCACTACCCTCATCCTTTCTTCTATCACTCCTATCTGATCTTGCTCTAAATTTTCTGTAACCCCTTGCGTCCTAGTGGCTTCCCGCCTTGCTTGGGGTGAAATGCTTAAAAAAAAATATCGGGTATTAACGTTCATATTTGCAAAGATCATACACATTTATATACATCCAAAAAGAATCGAAATTAATCTTAAAATACTCGGTGACTTTGACCCTTTGTGATCTTTTTCATTAAGGATTACTAAATAAAGATTTAATTAAGCAAAATATCGCATGAGCGCTACAAATTGATATAGAATTTTTAATGTTTTAATAGTTCATAATTTAAAATTAAAAAAATAAACAATACTTGTAATAATTAATTATTCATCGAAAAAATATTCACCAAGAAAATAATAGCCATAATATAATTTATTTATAAAAGCAGTTAAAAGATTTTATAATTAAAATTATTTTAGTTATTCTACATTTTTATTTTACGATTCAGGGTAGATTTTCTATACTGGAGAGTCCTGTAAAACCAAGACATTTAATGATTTTGATTTTCCATTACATATAAACATGAAGCAATTGTTGATCGAACTTTTATCAAAAAAACAAATAAGTTGGAGGGACATTTGATATAAAGAATATATTTTATGAATATTTTCTAAAAAAATAAACATTTCAAAACTATATTTCTATATTTCTGAGATAAGGTATTATGTATATTATTTACATTATTCGGACTATTGTCCTCATCTTTGTTGCCACATTTATTACAACGTTTCGGCCGTTGTACGCTTGGACCTTCTTCAGGTGGTTGGAATGTCGAACTTAACCCTTTATTTCGCTCACTGTGGTAGACTGTTCTAGTTCTACGTGCCATATTTAATGGATGTCAGTTATCAGTTATCTCATGTTAATTTCCCTCTGAAAGTTCTCCACTGCCTTAACCGGGTATTGAACTTACACTCTTTGGGTCCTGTCACTGGATATAACCAACGCCTTCATCCACTGTGTCATGTGACCAAGCATAGAAATGAATACTATACGGGAACCAGTAATAAGGAGAGCCAGAGGAAAGTGATAATAACAACAAAAGTTGCAATATGAGCTCTGGTAAAAACTATGGTATGATAACAGCAAAAAAAAAAAAAAAAATACAATGAGCACTGGTAAAAATAGTCGCTGAAGACATTATATTTATAATAAATAGAAATTCATACACAGATGTCCTCAAGGACACTGTGGATAAAGGCATCGCCTCTCTCTGTCTTTATTTACAAGTACTTTCATGGTAATTGCTCAGTTGAACTGCTTTCACTGGTTCCCAGACTCCATGAATTGAAGCGCCCTACGAGGCTGGCACCCCGCTCTCACCCTTTCGCTGTAGAAACTTTTAAATGTAGACGTCTCTTCTACTCCAATAGCTTCATACATCGCACCTCTCGCCTGTGGAACACCCTTCCCTATTACTGTTTCCCTGAGACCTATAATCTGCAACTATGCGAATGTAATGTCAATCGACATCTCCACTAACCCTCTCCTCATCCTTTCTTCTATCACTCCTATCTGCTCTTGCTCCAAATCTTCTGCAACCCCCTGCATCCTAATGGCTTCACGCTTTGCTCGGGGTGTAATGCTTAAAAAAAATAAATAAATAAATAAAAAATCATTTGATCTTTTCTCTTAATAATAACACAAAGATAGTGAGGATAAAATGCGTTCTTTATTATGTTTGGCGTTTTTTTTTTTTTTTTTTTTTATCAAGATCGCTGCTTCCACGGTAAATGATCTGACGAACTACATTGCCTGGTCCCGCCAATTCAAAAGTTCACAAGGAAACGCCATACCACCAACATCCCCTCCTTATTCCATCGGTAAGAAATAATTGCCCTGGTAACAGCTTCTTCCTACGAACCACTGCTCCGTGGAACCGACACACAAGCGGATGTTTCCCCGATCACTGCATTCTTAACTTGCTCAATTAACTCGGATTAACTGTTCCACTCCTATCCTCACAAATTACCTCCTAACGTAACCCTCTACCTAGAGTGGCCCCCGGACCTGGTAAAGGGCGAACTTTACTGTAAAGAATAAATTTATACTATTTTATTAGCGATTTTTAGCGGAACCAGATTAAATCCAGGTGTTAATTAAGCTTTTATACATGTATATTATCTTCAAATCGTTTTATATGTCCTTTTTATTCAATGACGAAATAGTAACATCTGCATTTTTTTTTCATTCTCTGGATTTATCTTTTATTTCTGTCCTACACCCACCTTCGCAAATTCAACCCCACACATAGTAAAATGCTTTTTAAAACACCTGTACACGATTATGTTACTCGTCCGTGTAATTTCCTAATCTTTTCTTTCCTTTCTTCCGCATTCGCGTTTCCTTCCCATTGTATTTACTTTCTTTCTCTGAACAATTTTTTCTAATCCTTTTTCAGTTTCTTTTTTGCTTCTAATTTCCAATCCATATCCAGAATTTTCCGAATAAAATCTTTCTAGTTCTTTTCATCCGACAAAGTCACTTGCATTGAAAACAGCATTTCCATATTTTGCGATAATTTTTAAGCCCAGGAATTATGCGTTCATACTTTGTCGATTTTTCACAACATTTCTTTTTAAAGTTCTCACTGACACAATAAAATCATTTCGTTTCCTTTTTTCCCTCTCCAGAAACTGAACTTTTCTTTCAATTTTTGTCTTCATGCGATATTCATCTCCTATTTAATTCGAAATGACTTCAGTATTTGTTAACATTTAATTTGCCGACCATTGCAGGTGGCGCCACAGTGCTTCCCGTTAGCGTCATTTCCTGAAGGCTCCTACGAGCACAAAGGAATAAAAATGGCGTCCTTGAGATGCACACAACTAAAGAAATTTAATCGAACACAATTTTCTGATGAATACAATGTTTTATTGTCTTGAATGTTTCAAAATATGGTTATCCACTGACAAAAATATTGATGTGATTGGTATTTGTTGAATATAAATGGTATTTAATTTCGAAATCAAAGCATCAAATGAATGGTGATTTTCAACATGTGAAGTAAGAGAAAATCCTACAATATGAGGTGCATCATTCTATTTAATATTTGTAATTTAGAAGAGTGATTGCGATGCTATTAAAAATATTTAACTAATTGATTAAAAGTCTAATGTAAATGACGATCATGAGCACCATATCAAATTTGGTTCGTAGGGGGCAGAATAGAAACAGTGGAGTTTTCTGGGCAAGATTGTCTGACGGAGCCCAGATGAAGAGCTTTTATTTCTCTAATTTTAATTCTCCTAGCTGTGTCGCCAACAAATCTCTCGTGCCATTTACTTATTGATACTATGAATATAGCAGGCGGCATAGAAGAGTTTTGAATTGGAGTCTTCGATTCCTCAATCCGAGGCGCTGTCCGTTACTCCACCACACACACACACACACACACACACACACACATATATATATATATATATATATATATATATATATATATATATATATATATATATATATATATATATATATATATATATATAAAGTGAACATAGAGCTCAACACTCAGAGGCAACAGACTGTTTCATGCTAGCTGAAATCGTCAGATCTGACGATTGCCTCCAGCATGAAACAGACTGTCGCCTCTAAGTGTTGAGTTTGATGTTCCCTTATATATATATATATATATATATATATATATATATATATATATATATATATATATATATATGTAGTATGTTATCTATATCTATCTATCTATCTATAAATTATGTTATATATTTATATATATATATATGTATATATATATATATATATATATATATATATATATATATATATATATATATGTATGTATAAATGATCATTAAAAATGGGATCATATTTATTCATAAAAATAAATACAAAAGTATCACACGTATTCCATCTTTAGGTACATTTCGACCGACACATCTTCAAAATGAATATTATCTTCGGCAAGTAAAACTAAGTGCTTGAAAAGAAAAATTATTTTTTACAACTAGTGTTATTAGGTTGGTGCAAAAATAATGTCGTTTTCTCACATATTTTACTATGTGAGAAAACGACATTACTTCTGGACCAACCTAATAAAATATACCAAAACTAGGGGAGGGGATAATAAAAAACATCATTTTCTTAGTTAAGGATTGAATTGGGCACCGGCTCCCCGAGTAAGGCCAACTGCTTTAATTCTATCTGCCTACACAGGGCGGCACGTTCTATATTAATAAAAACCGACTTCAAGATGTGTAAGTGGAGTCTGATCCGTCCCTGTGCAAAACAAAGAAAACCCCAGGAGAACAGTCCGTCTTGCAGGCAACATAATTCAATAAATGCTTGCCGATAGCGTAGTCATGAGTCTGTGAACACCCGGATACTACAGGCTCATGTCTACGCACATGGCCCGGTACATACTGTGAGATCCTAACCTCTAACCGCTGGATATTTCTGCCCACACAGTCTATCTCGCATCGTCATTCATACTGATACACAGCTAAACACTGCTGATGGGCAAGCAAGGCATCCTTGTGGCCAGAGGGAAAAAGCCTTTGGGTTGAAAAAATGCTCCGCCCCAATCAGGCATTAAAACACAGTTTGATGGAAGAGGATATTTTATCGGCATGTATTTGACTCCTGGGATCATTCCACAGTGGTCTATCATATGCAGGACATTTGGGTAGGGGAATCATATACCTTAAGTCCATTGAACTTAACAATTTCAAGTTCAATAGTAGTTGTGATAACACATTCAGGGTAACCATTCTTCAAAACAGCTGTTTAATTTTACTTAGCATAGCTTTAAGTCTGCACTCAGAACACAATATCAAGCACGGTGAGCATGGGTATTGATAAGATTAATTTTCCTGGTTTGGTTCGCAAATGTGCCCCAATAAAATATAGCCGATAAAAGTTGCGTTTACGATAAACACTAGTGAGAAAACCCGAAGGTTTTCTTTCTACCAACACATACAGGAAAGGTAAATGATTGTTCTCTTCTGCATCCATAGTATATTTCAAAGAGGGTTGGAGATTATTAAGATATGAAAAGAGTTCTTCCGCTTTACTACAAGAAGAAAACGACGTAAGCGTATCATCGACGTAGCAAAAGTATCAGTAGGGCTTAGCAAGCCTATCAAAAAGTAGTGTCTCATGAAAGCCGACAAAAATGTTGGCCATCAGATGTCCCAATGGACTAACCATCGTCACTCCATCTATCAGTCGGTTCAGACAATTGATGAAGCTGAATGAGATAGACTTAGTAGCCATCTCCAACTCAACAATGACAACCTCAAGAAAAAATTGAAGCTTTGCAGGGTCACGATACAAGTAGTCAGCACAAATATCGATTGTTTCATCAAACGGTACAATTGTAAACAAACTACATATATCAAATGACACGAAGTACTCAGTGTCAAGATTACACTGCAATTTTCACATATAAACAGCAAACTGAAACGAGTCAAGAACATAATACTCCGAATAGAAACCGGATCAAGAACCTCAATAAGACACTTAGCCAAACCATGATGGATAGAGCCCAACACAGACAAAATAGGCCTTCGTGGAACGCCCACTTTATGAATTTTTCGTAGCCCATATATCCAGGGATTTTAGAAACCAACGGGTCAAATATTAGTATGAATTTCCTTGGACAAAAAACTGTTTCTTTTGAAGTTCTAGCGATCTCTTCTGTCGTCTGACTTCCGCTTTTTAAGGTATCGTCACAATTGACGTCTCCCAATTTCCGAAACTTAATACAGTAATTTAAAATACACAACATTTTATCGGCATAATCGAAGCAATTTAAAATTACCACACACTGCACATTTGTCTGGTCTGGTAATATATATATATATATATATATATATATATATATATATATAATAATTATTTATTTAAATATTATAACATAAATATGTTACAAAATCGCAACAAAAATAGCCATTTTGTTTCAACACCTATGCTGTCTTATTAAGTGATAATGTTGAATGTCCATTTAAAAATGCATATATATATATATATATATATATATATATATATATATATATATATATATATATATATATATATGTGTGTGTGTGTGTGTGTGTGTTAGTCTTTAAGAATTTTGTCGTTTGAAAATGGTTCTTCTGCCAAGAGAATCAACAGACAAGGTAAGGAAATTATATGCTAATTTTTTCAGGCGAAGCAAATGTTCCTCAGAATAAGGCAGATTTTTAACTAACTGGGAAAGGAGCGCTGCAAAATAATTAGATACTTCAATTTTCACAGTTTTCCTCGGGGGAAAACAAAAATTCAAACTCCGAAGGACCAACATCAGAAGCGGTTCACAATAACTGGATAGATTAATGATATACCTTATGAAATAATGGATTTTTTATTTATTAATCCGGCTTATTTCACTAGAAAATTTACTCTTACGTGATTCCTATTTTCTCTCTTCTACCAGCCTGAATATTTTCAGGAAAAATGCACCTTTTGACAAAATTCCAAACTGTGTCGTCGTTTGCAGAAAAAAATTGTCGTTAAATTCAATGTGCTTTAACCAACTCGGTTACGAAGAGCGCCATAGTTAAATAAGTTTCTATATTGGCTTTTAGCATATCTTTCTCGTTTAGATACCATATTCAAATATGGGTGTCTACGCAAAATAGTGTTTAAAGTGATAAAAATAGTTCGTATTAATTAATACATAATCCATTATTTCACTAGAAATTGCTTTGCTTAAATTTTAGATACAAAAGTGAGCAGATCTAATTTTAAGGAAGCTAATAAAAAAGAAATGTATAACCTACCCAACGAATTTGTGTTATTTGCAACACAGGGATTAGAAGAGACAGCGAAATAATTGCTAAGCTACAAACGACAGGATATTGTGGAGAGACATGATCACCAACGTCCTGAAGGGACAAGGCACTGAGAAGAATATATATATATATATATATATATATATATATATATATATATATGTGTGTGTGTGTCATTAGTAGACAGTACTGTTCTGCTGTATCACAGCTCCTCAGTGCGACGAGAAAACCGAATGCCTTAAGCCCGGATTAAAAGCCAACGGATTTGGTCTTTGTCAGAGCCTCTACCACGGAGATTCTTTGTATTTAGACTGTAAATATTCTTAAAAACAAATACTATTGAAAACAACATTTTCTGGCAATTAATTGGAATGATCCCTTTCTAAATTTCAAAAACTCTTTTTCAAACAAGCTATAAATCAAATAATATTTGCTGTCTAAATAAACACGAAACATATACACAGACAAACATGCACACATATATGTCTATGCGTGCGTATATCTGTCTGTGTGTGTGTGTTTTATATGCCGTACCTATGATCAGTAATGGGTATGTCCCAATACGTTTGACAGTATTGTAAGTGGGGGTAATATGCTGCCTATGTAGTCCGACACTAGCTTGCAGTGGTTTGTCGACTTCATGGCACTGGTGAGTATTGTATTTTGTTGAGGTTATAAAGATTACCATATAATTCCCAACCTCCATTTTGGTTCTTCCTCATTTAGTAACCTAACAATAATATATATATATATATATATATATATATATATATATATATATATTAGGTTTATATCGGTAGTATATGTTAATTAAATGTTTCAAGCTTTCAACTGACGTTGGTCCTTGACATGAATTCGATTTTATCAGAATCTTATGGCATTTTACACAGAATTTCAAATATCATTCATTGCTCATTCTCATTTCAAATTTAATTTGATGTCATATGAACATAGTATGATTTTGAATTTAAATGTTTGCCATATCACATCGATATAATATACTATTGGTGCTCCGAATTTAAATACATTTGAGATTGTTAGTTCTTAAGTAATAATTCTTTTGTTAAGAATTGGTTGCTTTAAATTAATAGTAATAGCTTCTAAAATATGTAATGTTTTGCGATACAGATTGTGTTAATATGTTAATAACACAATAATCAACAACGGAAAGTCTTATTTGAATATCATCCGATTATGCATATTTGGAGAAAGAAAAAATATTTCCTCGTTAATAATATAAAAATAGAGGAAAAATCTCTGAAGAAAACGAAATCAACAAGACAATGAAAGAAAAAAAAACAATATGGCAGATATGTCCGAAGAATAGAATAAAGGTTGCATAGAATAATAGTCGTATAGAATAATGGTTGTATAGAATAATGGTATTATCAAACGCATTCCATTTCCACCTAAGGAGAATTGCGTGGTGCATAATATCTTTAAGAAGTGTTGTCATTCGCGATGTTATCGTTCTTTGTGACAGAATGAAGACGGTATGACATTTATTATAATAAATATTTTTGTTTTCCGCCATATTTTGAATGATAAAACCTCTGTAAGGTATTTTCAATGGCGTAGACACAAAATCACAATGTCATCCTGATAGAAACGGACGGAAAGTCTCAATGAAAATCTTGCGAAAAAGCAATTTCCATTTTCTCGGCAATTATCTTACAAATGTTGAATAATCAATCAACTATTTTCCAGGAACATATTATAAAAAAAAAACAAAAAAACGATACATGCAAAAAAACATTCTTTGTTAAGGTGGTATTTTAAGGATAGGTTACATGTGGCACAAGACCGAGCGTAACGTGTACCAAGGGATGATAGAACTCAGTCGTAGTTGATCAAATTGCGAACCGTTCCATGTTGCGCAAACAAATTTTGTTAACTTTAATTTATTTTTTCTGCTTCACAAACAGCAAACATCTAGAATTCCTTAAGAAATGATATTTATTAGTCTTTGACATAAATTTTATGTATATATATATATATATATATATATATATATATATATATATATATATATATATATATATATATAATTAATAAGCCAGATGCTACCTAGCTATATATATATATATATATATATATATATATATATATATATCTAATAGGCCAGATGCTACCCACACTGTTTCAGTTAACGGATCTTGAGATCCTTTAGGTGGAACCTTGGTAGGTAGCTTCGAGCTCACTAGGTTTTTTAGATTTTACTCTACTTTTTCTACGTTTTTCTTAATTTACTCTGTCGATTTTTTTCTTTTGACTCGGAATAGCGATGCTGATTGATCATTTTCGACCAACACAGATGTCTTTAGTTTTTTTTTCTTTTTTTACGACCTTGTGTCATAACCTGACCTCGTTGGGGCTTTGAGTAAATACAAATTACTCTTGTGTCGTTTGTAACAGTTTTATTTTTCATCTCTCAGTTGCATCGCCGTGTTTCGGCAGTGTTCGCTTAGGGGTGGCTACATGAAAGGACATAGACCAAACCGATTAAAATTATACTGAGAGGTGCCGGCTCTGGGGAACAGCTGCTTAAGGACGCGCCCTCTCATTGCACGATTCTTCAAAAATGGAGGGTTCTCGCATCAAATCCAGCGCAACCGACGGTTGCGTAGGCTGAGGCAAATTTTGTTCCCGGATGTATGCATTCGGGCTCCCCTCATTAAACCGACCTTGCGTCACAACCTGACCTCATGCAGAGTTGAGTAAATAAAAATAACAGTAGTTTGTAACACGTTTGTTTATCATCTCTGAGCTGCGTCTCTGTGCGGTCAGGAGTAGCGCCGTCGAAAGGCAGAATCGCAGCTGAGGAAAATTATACTGAGATTCCGTCTCTGAGGAAATGCGGCCCAAGGCTGCGCTCTTTCATTACACTATATATATATATATATATATATATATATATATATATATATAGAGAGAGAGAGAGAGAGAGAGAGAGAAGGGGGATCGGTGCTTGAACCGAGGCCAGTGCAACCAAAAGGTGCTGGGGCTCGGTCAATTTGTGTTCCCAGCCCGGATCTACACGTTCGGGCTCCCCACATTAGGCCGACCTTGCGTCACAACGCGACTTCGTGGGTAGTCGAGTAAATACCAAATTACTATAAAGTAGTGCCGGGGCGTTTCAATTCCAGAATTTGTTGAAGAATTGAGCTCCAATTTAACATATATTCATTTAGATCCCATAATATCCGGTTTACTTAAGTAGGTAATATATTTCTCTGACAATTCAAATGTTGAATGTATAATTAATTTCTATTTTACATCTTTACACTATAGCAATTTTTTCTTATAAATTGTGCTTCTTTTCTGTCCCCCATGAAATATTTTTGTACGAAAAATAAGGATCTAGCTAAGGTGTATCAAATCGTCTTTAAATTAAGTGACATCAAAAGAATTTTCGCTGAACTTTTAATAATCATAAGCATTAATTCAATACCTAAATGCAGCGAGCAATTTTGAGTTCTTTTGTAGTTTATTAATGCCTATCGCATCTACTCTCCCGTAGCTATTGTGGCGATGGCCAAACCAAAAATCATCCACAGGAGCTAGCTGAAATGCCGCCTAAATAATATATATTTTGTATATAATAAAACGTGCACTGCAAGTTTGGATACTCCCCTTGAACCATGAAAGAAACGATAATGTCTAGTATAATGTATTAAGATATAATAATAATGGACTCTCCCGTCGGTTTCGACGGATGAGGATCTGACAGCTTAATTGATTCAATTATGAAAATTTATGAGATAATCTTACGTGGCACTTAAGACCCGCTAGTGATTTACAAAGGAGCGAGAGTGAGGATTGTGAGATGAGATCACTGTTAGATTGGTTGACCTTTTAGATCTTGCTCTTGCGTCTTGAAGATGATTCAGACCAGCAGATTGAAAACTACTGAGTCCACTAAAGCACGTTGATCTCCATTCTACCTGCGCCAAGTCTAAGCGCTCAAGGGTGTTATGTGGTATGTTGACGGCTGACAAGTTGCTCTTCAGCTTGCCTTTGTATCTTAGCCATAGGCGTCCTACATTCCTGTAGCCCTGATCTAACTTGCTGTACATTAGGATATTGGGTATCCTGTCATCAGACATTTTAAAGACATGACCAGTCCGTCGTAACTGAGACCGTATGAGTAAAGTCTCGACTCCTCCAATATTACATCCTGAATTTGAGCACAACGAAAATCCTTCCCTGCCCCTAACATTTCTAGGGCCTTTTAATGAGCTATGGTTCATTGAAATAAGACCAGTGGGAGCAGAATGCTTGCTTGGACACACACACACACATACAGTGTACTTTATATATAAGATGACATGATTGATATTTTTACGGCTTAACAAACTTTTGCCCATTATTTAAAGTATTTTTAGAATGTAAGATTTTTGGGGGGATGTGGAGGAGGTAATAATGATTTGCTGTTACAAATCCTAGTAATTAACCCATAGCTGGGGGAAAAGATATGGATTCGTTCCTTTCCCAAGTGTATTCGCGCGAAAGTAAATATAAGCAAACCAACATGAATTGGAACTAGGCTCTCCTGTTAAAAATTCTGAACCATTATCCATCACACTATAAAAGCTTACAACACTTGATATTCACAATTGGCGATTCACCTAGCTACTGACCGACCGACGTTGATTCGGTTCGCTTTTCGTACGGGAACTGGTGTTTCAACGTGACATGGTCGACACCTTCTGTCAAGGCTGTAGCTTGTCTCTTGTATTCTTAGCATTGTTGCGTTGTTGTACGAGCGGTACATATGCATTACGGACGTCTTAGCATCTATTTTGTAAGCCATAGTTATGGGTTACAGAGTAGAACAGACTGGACGCTCTAACCGTGTCTGGCAACCAGGCTACTAGAAGATTCAAAACAGTAACCAAATATTTAACTTGTCAGTCATGGTCATACTCGTCATCTTTCATGTTTATCTAATAATTATTTGAATCTTCCTCTGAGTTTTCATTATTCTTAGACATTGTAGAATGTTTGATAATGATCTGTCGCTACTGCCGGGTCCTTTCTATTATAGGATTTTTAGAGGATGTATCTTTTGAAGGGTACTAGAATTAAAATAAGCGAATCTAAATGCTGAAATCTTAGTTTTAAGACATTAACCTCGTCTCCCCAATTTTCTTTTATAATTTTTCTGGATAGATATGTGTGCGTGTTCTTGCGTATACATACTCACACAGACGCTCACACGCATATATATATATATATATATATATATATATATATATATATATATATATATATGAGCAGGCATGACCATAGTCAATCGGTGAACACACGGAATATTTCACACATACAACCCGGCAGACACATGGTCTAAATAACGCAGAGAGGTATGCACACTTATGCGAATCTGAAATCTAATTTGAAGCTCCTGATCTGTTCTCAGATACTTATGCAATGCCGCATAGTTGTACGTATACATGTGTAGAGAGGGACAGAAAGTGAGACGATAATGAAAGATAGCGAGAGTGAAAGAGCGGCGAGAATTTAAAAAAAAGAAAAAAAAAAGGAAACTTCAAATCAAATTTCGGCTTGGCCATGAAATATGTATAATTTCAGTTTATTGATTTCCACAATGCTATCAATTACAACAACGTTTGTCCTGTTTCTCTTCCTTGCATTTCACTTTGCTTTCAACCCATCTGCCTACCCAGTTTAATTATTTATTTATTCATGAAGTATAATTTATATGCAAATCAGTCTATTCGAGTAATATTTTAAATTAGCTGACTCGTGGGGGAAAAAGTTTTCTGATCTTGTGGTTGAAAGGCTGAGCCGACGATGTTACCCCTTTTTTTAAAATTTTCAGACTTAAACTAGGAGACGATCTAAAGTAAGTTTTCCAATTTCAGTATTTTATGATGAACGGTATTTAATTATATTTGTCTATTCATCTTTTCTCAAATGATACAAGCTGAATCAAATATTAAATTCATATCGTCTCCAAATTTTTATAATAATCTCTGTTTAAGACAATCTGAAAAAAAAAATACCTTGATTTGTTTCGCCAACGATCTGGTTTCTCCAGAAAATAACTGCGAAAAGAAACTCTATATTAGCGAAAGTAAACAGGATTCACTTTAAATGAATTTAGTCTTAGAATTTAATTTATTTATTATTATTACAGAATTTAAGATTTAAAAATCTTTAAACTCGTTTAAGTGATTTACCTCAAGTTTTGAATGCTTAATGGTATTTTTTCAATAAGAATTTAGTAAGAAAATGGAATACAGCTCTACCTCACCCTATGTCGTTAATTCGTTCCAGAGGTCACGATTCAGGTCGAAAAACGACTTAAGTCGAAATAACCACACTATAAACCGCAAATAATCCCTCTCCATTGCATATTACATCATTGATGGTATTTACGTACAGTATTCTGAATAAAAATAATTTATCAAAGATATAGCATTACGCTTAGCATTAGCAATAAAAGAACGCTCTGGCAATTTTTTCCAATATAATTCCGTTTCGTCAACGTTAAAAATCTCTTCGGGAAGAAACCCGATTTCTTCAATGATCTTAGCCAATGCTTTAGGAAAATCCGCTGCTGCTGGTTCGTCAGCTGATGCACTTTCACCTTGCTTCTTAATGGAGTGATAACTTCTTCGTTCTTTAAATCTCATCAACCAGCCTTGATTCGCTTTAATCTCTACATCTTTTTCATCTGGGTATTTTTGTTGAGGTTCTCATTGTTTTCGCTTGAATGATTTCTTGACTAATAGCACCATGCTGATGATTCAGCCGATCAATCCAAAAAGAAAGAAGTTGTCCCATCTCTTCAAAGAGTCTTCCACTTTTCTTACTGACAACAGTATTCTTCATTTCTGGGGCATCAGATATGATATGTACTAAAATCTTCTCCTGATTGTGAACAATCGTCGTCTTAACTCGAAACAACGTAACTCGAGGTATATCTGTACACTGAAATAGTCCGGTCGTACACGATATCTAATCAAAAGCATGTACTATAAAATAAAACAACACATTAATTTGGCATATAATCCCCTTTGAAGTATTCCCCTTCTGAAGCCATACACACTATCTAGCGTCGTTTCCATTGATGGACTCATTTTTGGGGGATATCGAGCCGCATTCTCTTGAATTCCCTTGACGTCTAGAAATATTGTTCTTTTCAAGTATGATTTGATTTTTGAAGTCTAAAAATTCGCAATCTGGGGAATATGGTTGGTGGCGGTCCTGAGTAATGTTGTGTTTGGCTAAAAACTGCGGCACAAGCCCTGGTCACTGACGGACCCGATGTAGTGTGGTGAGAATACCACACTCTATACCCTTCCCTTCCACTCTTAGCTATAAACAACAGAAGTGAGCAAGGACGTTATAACTTAATTGTTGTAATGTAATGTCCCACTCTCCCTATCGCCTATTTGGATTGAGCATATCAGTAGCTATATATAGTGAGCACAGGATATACACGAGCGCTTCCTTCGGGAATAAGCCAAGCTGATCAAACTGTCTGCCTCCGGACAGAAAGGACATCGGGACGAGGCTATATCGAAGGACAGAGTCTTGTCACGGGAAACAGCTACCCGACCCCGTTTTATACGGGGATTTTTTGGCCGAGGTTGCGGGCTCGGATACCCCACGTTAAATTCGGCCTTGTGCCACATTTGACCACGTGGGGTGGTTGATAGATATCCTTACTTCGGGAATTACTACTTGCCACTCGATTTCCTGTCTTTCAGTAGTGTATTCTCTTTTATAATAAACCAATCTTTCTTTCATCTATACGCGTGTTGCTGTTCCTTCACTCGAATATTACCTTTGTCTGTTTGTATACAACATTAATGTACATGCGCGACTGAGTTCCAAATCAGTCTGTGCGAAGCGACCTCAATCTGCGTACTTTAGCGCCATTGCCATAGCAGCAGTTTTTTGATCAGCCCCCGTATTAATTGTAGGCGACTGATAAATCATTGTATTTCCGCTGCATCATCATCTGATTAAATTATATTAACATTTTTATTACAGCGGTAATTTCCAGGTTAAAATGGTGATAACGGAGACGTCCCATAAGTGCATTGACTGTGTTGTTTAGGATTAAATAGCTTTATTTTCTTATATTCTTTATTAAGTTTGCGCGATGCTGTATTTTGGGGGAACATTGTTTGTATTCTAAAATGACTCCTGCATGTGATATAAAATTAGCTCTCTATTGATTAAAATTATTGATTAAAATTGATTAAACTCGTAACTGTTTTTTGAAGCATCTGTGAAAATTTTTATATTGAGATGCGGCAAATTCCTTTTAAGTTCATTAGTTATAGAGTTTTTAAGTAATATAATGATCTTAGTTTTTGTGCACTTTGCAAATTTTGTTTACTTTTTTTGGCATTATATATACAGCAGCTTGGACAATGAGGGATATTAAAGATATCTTCATTGTATTTTTCTTCCTTCAGTTACTGAAGATGTATAATCAGAAGGTTGACATGAAAAATTTCCGTTTTATTGTCAAGTAAATGTAATTTACTCTGATAAAAAAAACAAAACCAAAAAACAAACATTGAAAATGCTATAGATTTTATGTCAACTATGTTTCATATAGTTTTATACAAAGATGATTTGATTGTGCATGTTTTCCCTCTTAGGAATCCTCTTGACTTACAAAATATTATGACAAGCATCCTAATGGGGAAATTTAATACATATCGTGTTCATGACACAAGCCATCAATCAATTTCTATACTCTGTGTTTGAACCGTTAATGTGATCTCTGTTAAGATTTTAACGATCAATAGCAAGATGTCTGGGAAGCAAATAGTCACATGATAGGAACTGAAACATTGATTATATCTGTGACATGAATTGTTTCATTGTAATAACAGGATCGTCCAATGATTTTACCAAAAATAGATATATTGAATCAAGTGCTAGGTCTGATGCGAGGAAAGTTGGTTCACTGTGTTGTGTTCAAAAAAAATCTTGACAGAATCTATCTTGTACATTTATAAACCTACCGTTTTTTCGTGCATCGAATGGCGCTAAAACAACTGTCCTGATGCTTCTGCTATGTGATTAGAGATTCTTGAGAAAATTCAAAGAAGACTCTGCAATATCATCGGTCTTGATCTGGCATGTTGCTTTCATTCGATTTTCCCACAGTCATAGTGAAACCTCCATGTGATGTTTCATAAATATTTTCATGTTATTTGTTTTCATCCACTTTCCTCTTTGAAACCTCCTCTTCTCGAAATTATGCGCGGTAGTTGATTTTCAGCGAGGTCTCACAATTTCGCTGATGAAATTGCTATAGGTTGGTGCAAGTTCTATACTAATGGTTTCTTCTTTCGCACTTCACGGTGATGGAACTCACTTCCGTTTTTTTTTTTTTTTTTTTGCGTTCCTGTTAAATCATCATCAACATCATCATCCTCTTGACTTTTTAATCGTAGTGGGGGATCCGAATGCAGGAGACTTTATGAATCACCTCCACAACGGTCTATCAACGGCAACCATCAGCAATACTGGTATAGCCATGGTATATGCCCATTGTTTGACAATGTCCAACCAGTTTTTATGATGGCGTCCTCTTCTACGTCCACTTTCAACTCTTGCACAGGCACTCGGGCCTTGTAACGTGCACAAACCACGCCGTTCTTTGCCGTTTAATAGGAGCGAGAAGAGGTTTCTGGTGGTCCACGAAACTATCAACCCTTTTCCTCATGGTTTTTTATGTTCCCTTTAGATGATGCCCAATAATTTTCTCATGCGTTTGTCCTGAAACGCTTGGATATATCTCTCTCTTTCTGCCAGCAGTACTAAATACGATGTTCCAAAAAATAAATGCAATGACAATCGTCAGCTTCTATCAACCTGAATCCTGGTCCGCTAATGCCACCCTCTATATCTCGTTAACGAATTCTCAGATTCTTTCAGTTTCAGTAAACCCTTATTTTATCTTTATCTCATTACATTTGATGAAATGAAGGATGCTAATGATATCATGGACCGAGCGTATGACCAACGATTAGGTTTTGGAGAGGATGCAAACAAGGAGGAGGCTTATACTTAACATCAAAAAGTGGAAGCTGAAATTTCTGGGACCCGTAATGAGAAACGAGGGCTTGGAGAATCTTATATTCACAGGGTGATTAGCGGGAAAGAGAGACAAAATAAAGCGAACGCGTGTCATACCTAGCAGGCTTAAGCAAGTGGATGACAGGACAGGGTCTGGGAGAAATAGCAAAGGGACGAGATATATTGTGAGCTACAAGGGATAGGAGGAAGTGGAGAGCCATGATCGCCTACGCCGTGAAGGGACACGGCGCATAAAAGAAGAAGGTGAATTTTTTTTCAATTTTTCTTTCTAGCATTTCAATATGACGTGACATTAAAAATGGAGTCATTGAAATCTTGAAAATGTCGACATATTTTACTTACTAATTTCAATATCATTGTGTTGAGTTTCTTTTTATCATTTCACCTCAAGCAAGAAAATAAAACCACTAAGGCGCAAGGGATAACTGATTCGTGAAAGAATAGGAAAAAAAAAACATTATTAAGGAGCCAGAACACTAAAAGAAGAGAAATCAAAAAGAGAGAATATTACAATTGACATTACATTTACATTTTTGAATATCAAAGTTGTTTAGAAAGATAGAAGAAGTTGGTCGGAAGAAAATTTCACAAGCAAGAAGTGCGAGAAAAGAAACTGTTAGCAGAGAACTTACGGTTGCATCTAGTCAGTTCAAGTGTAAAATGAGGAGACTTTGTTACCAATCTATTACCACGCTTAAATTCTTAAAGTCTAGGTAGAATAGAGGAAATTTCATTAGAATTACGATGAAAGTATTTATAGAAAAGTTATATTTCTTTTTTTCTTTTCTAGTTACTACACGCTGCGCTTGACCGCCCAAGTGAACCTAAACGGCCATTCGTTGAAACACTTGTCTCAAGAGAATACTGTTTTCACTCCTCTGGCACGTAAAAAAAACGCAGCCTCTTGCAGTGAGATGTACGGACGTGTGAGCAAAGATAGACGTTGTAACATTCGCTAGCTTTCCTTTTTAGGTTCAGAAGAAGGCGTGCGACATATTTCTACACTTAGCGTAATTTTGTAAAAAATAAGGCCTTTATTTATTTTCTTCCGACTTCTCTCTAACCGCTTTTACTATCTGTTAAAAGCAGGTACCAATGAATCCGCCCTCATATATTTGGTAAGCCCAACAGGATACATATACATATAGCTTAAGTATATATAGGGTCATTGATATGTAACTTCCTATTTTATGTATAATGAACTCTCCCGTCTTGTAAAATTATAGCTAGACGAGACAGTCCATCATACATAAAATAGTGACTTACTTTTCCATCACCTTATATATTGTAGCTCGCAATTACGATGCTAATATGTTTCCATTAATATTTTTATCCCTGTATAGGCTGTAAATTGAAACATGCATTTTATTTCTCAAGCATTTCGTCTTCGTCAAACTTGAGTCTGTATCGTACTGTGAGAGATAATATGGTTTACACAAGAAAATATTATATGTATTATTGTCTGATAATTCGAATTATTACTATGTGCTTTTTTATATTACCCTTGTTAACAATATCTTACGGATTCGAGAATGGAGTCTCTTACATGTTGCATACAATTAAACTGTTTTAAATATATATATATATATATATATATATATATATATATATATATATATATGTGTGTGTGTGTGTGTGTATGTTACGTGTGCGTATTTTCTCTGACGATTCCAAATCTAATGAGCAGCTATTCATAATCTACTCACTATTCTATTAAAAGATAGAAAAAGAAATGGAGAAATTTTATATTAAATATTTAATTTTCTACGAAATGTTTTTCCTCTTCAGTAAACAGCATGAAATTACGAAGGCAGAATTGGCTTGTTAACAATCAATACAGATTAGAACACAATACATTTATTCATTATCTGTAAAATTAAAGATATAAACATCCAAAATGAATGTTGCAATACAACTTCTCGTCATCGAAAATTCATTGGCTCAAAGTAATAAAAACGAATAAGTCTATTTTTAATATTAACTCGTAATATTTAATATATGCATAAATTGCGAAAAAAAATAACTTGCTTAAATGAAACGTTGAGTTTACACCATTTTTTTTCGGATTAATTTGGGGAGTTGATTAAGGACAGGAAAGGCAGGATGAACGGAGGCAAATGTCAAGCTAGTTATAAATGGTTTGTACTAAGAACAAATGCGAACGAAGAAATTGACATTTCAAGACGGCAAATTACAGATAAGGTTACTGAGAATCGATATGTTCGTGAAATATCAATTTTAATTGAGAGTATTGATAGTCTTGGGGATCTAGGAGTTCACATTTGAGAGAAAGAGAGAAAGAGAAAGAGAAAAAGAGAGTGACAGTAAGAGATTGAAATAGATAAGAGATATGTAGGGGAAATAGAGAGGAAGGTGAATGAGAGGGAGGGTGCGGAGAGAAAAAGAGAGAGAGAGATAAATAGGTAAGATAGAGAGAGATAAAT
>OZ010583.1:102332527-102555027 GCA_963932145.1 Acanthosepion lycidas
TACAATGTGAGAGCGACATAGTTAAGAGAGATGTAGGTAAAGAGAGAGGAAATTGTGAGAGAAATACGAAGGAAAGATGGAGGGTAAATAAAGAGGAAAGCGAAAGAGAGAGGGAAGAGAGAAAAGGAGGTAAGTGTGATGTATTGGAAAGAGAGAGGAAAGCGAAAGAGAAATAGATAGAGAAAAATGTAAGAGAGATATAGGGGAAAGAGTGAGAGAGAGAGAAAGAGAGATAAATAGGTAAGAGATGTGTAGGGGTAAGAGAGGCAAAAGAGAGAGAGAAAGAAAAAGAGAGATATAGTGAAAGACAGAGGAAAACTGACGAGAGAGAAACAGGTAAGAGAGATTTAGGGGAAAGAGAGAGTGAGAGAAATAATTAATGAAAGGAAATGTTTACGTTGATTTATCAAGAAGCGTATGACAGTAATCAATTTTAACATCACGGTGATATTATTTCGCGCTTTCTCTCTGTCGCTTTCAATCTATCTATAAATCACTTACTGTCCATATCTATCTATCTATCTATCTATCTATCTATCTAATAAGGAACATATATATATATATATATTATATATATATATATATATATATGCCAATTAGTTCGTGTTGCTTGGCATGTTAAAATGCTTTGCATTTTGCAGGCTGTGAGTTTAGTCTACTTTATAATTATCTAGACTTACGTAACCAAAGCAAGGATGTCTACTGAAGATAATTGGCATGTCGCAGTTTTCCTATCTATCTGTCTATCTATCTATCTATCTATCTATCTATCTATCTATCTATCTATCTATCTATCGAGTAAGCGAACTAGTAGTGAGCTATGAGTCTATCTTTCTCATGAGGATGACGTGTATATTTCAATCAATCAATCAATCAATCAATCAATATATATATATATATATATATATATATATATATATATACATATAGTAACTGCTTCATTTTGTTTGGCATGTTATAATGATTTGTATTTTGCAGTTTGCGTATTTAGTTTGCTTAATAATTATCTGGCCTTTCATATCCAAAGCAAGACTGCCTATAGAATATAACCAGCATCTCACAGTTTTTGTATCTAAAGCGGTCATTGTACATTCTACGGATATAACGTACGTATGTCTTTGCATGTGTAGTTGTATGTATGCAAGTGTGTCTTTATTTATTTTGTATAGTCGCATATACACGTATATATATATATATATATAACGATAGATAATTGGTATAATTTTATCTATCAACAAACAGTATTTAGAAAAATATGATAGAGAAGTTTATTTATGACGCGGTTCCTCCATTAGGATTTCATCGGACTGTATTTTGTTGATGTTACCACGTCTACACATGCGCAAGAAACGAGAGACGTCGGTAGCTGCAAAAAATTTTTTAAAGAATATTTATGAAAGAACTTTTTTTTCAATCTTGCCAAAATCATCTGTATTCTTTTCCTCTCCATCACGATTTCATTGGATTCCATTAAAAGCACTCAGAATTTCCGACCCTCAATATTTACAGGAAGAGGAAAAATATATTGAAAATACATTCAAGACCATTCACTACAGTGTTTCATATTCAATACGAAACAAAAGGCTAATAAAATATTCCAAAATAGAAGTGCTGTCATTCCTGACAAACCCAACGACTCAAAAAATATATATTATTCTACCCACTAACTCTATCACAACAGAATAGAATTTATCTCAACTCAACATAAAATTCGACACAACTACATCTAAAGAAATCAAAGACTTAATCAATAAAAAACATACGACAGGTAAAACTTGAATGAGGAATTTATTCTATGAAATGCAGGAATTGTCAGGATGAATACATTAGATAAGCGTCAAGAAGTTTAAAAAAGAAACTATATAAACACAAAAAGGACATTTTGAATAACAACACTCAGAACACATTGGTTGTTAAAATAGAACACAATTTTGACAAAATGCGTATGTGTGGAGGTGGTGATCTCAAGAAAAACAAGTCCGATAAAATCCGAACGGATGAAATGTATCACAAATAAACTTTCCAAGTTTTCCAGATATATATATATATATATATATATATATATATATATATATATATATATATATATATATATACATACATATATATATATATATATATATATATATATATATATATATATATATATATATATATATATATATATATATATATATATATATAACTATGAACGTAAAGAGCTAGGCAAACCTACCTAGGGTATTGGTTTGTTCATTTACAAGACAAAAGATCTAAGCTTTTTCCAGACGAGTATAATTACTTATATTTATATTATATTATATTATATTATATTATATTATATATATATATATATATATATATATATATATATATATATATATATATATATATATATATATATATATATATATTTATATATATATACATATATATATATATATATATATATGTAGATGTAGATATAGATAGGTATAGGTTAAAATAACGAAAATCTGAGGGAAGTTGCTATCTATCTATCTATCTCTGTCTCTCTCACATTCTTTCTCTCTCTATATATGTGTGTCTATTTAAATATGGTCCTATATATCTATATAAATGCCTTCCTATCTATCTATCTATCTATCTATCTATCTATCTATCTGTGAAAAAAGGATGCTCTAATGAAACTTTTGCTCTTTTCAACATATTTAAACTGTTGAATTTTTCTTCTTCCTTTTCATATTATTTAGCGATATAGATAATCCAGCTAAATAAATTTGACCGAAAATGTTTTTTTTTATTATGTGAAAGATTTCTTTAATAGAAATAGAGCCACTCACACCTGTTGCTGCTGAATATTCCTTAACTTAGAATCGCGTGAAATACTTCGGGTATTAATGCCTAGAAGATTCATGAGAAAGGACTATGATGGGGTTTTATTTAAACATTCGTCATTTCGTCTGGCTCGATCCTAATTGGTGAAATCACTAATGTCTCTTTGGTGGCATGAGAACTCTTCTAGAATATCTTCAAAAAAAAAAAATGATTGTATATGCATATAAGTTTTGGTAGACATTTCCAAAGATTACCAATTCAATTAGAAATCAACTATTCCACTGTCCGGAAAAAATAATTTGCGAGTGGAAGAATATTAGAACAATTGTCAATGTCCCCATATCAGACCCCGCCCTAGTAAGTTCACCCCAAGGGCACAAAACAAGTTAAAGACGTCTTCAGCAATAGCAAAATGACATCAAAGAATATAAAGTTAGTACTTCCCAAAGATGGTGTCAAATTAAATGTATTTACTATTAAAAGAATCTATAAAGTTTTAATATGCATAGAGGGTGCAGCAATATACAACGGCAAAGAATAAGAAATGGGCGAACGTCGTTCGAATTACAACCGCTTTAGTTACATTCACCTACGCAGGAAAAACATTTGGGAAAGGTTTGAATCCACTCATCTCCCTGGTATGAGTTAAATAGTCGGATGGTATCTAGAAAAAATATTGTTAATCACAAAATGTTGTTAATGAAATATTCACTTGGTCCCCAAAATTGCAATCTAAAAACAATATTCAGTTCAGTTACGTGCCATGCGTGATACACGCTTAGGCGATCATGTATCTTTCGATGCATGAATGACGAGGCAGATTTTTCCCGCAGTAGTTTGCCATTTCTTTCTGCGGTATACTTTTTGGCATGTAAGGCTATAGCACTCAGTCTGTTCTGCTATTTAACCATAGCTTGTGGGGGTGGGAGAAGAAGAAGAGGGTTCATACCTTTCCCAAGTTTATTAGCACGTAAGTGAATGCAATGTATTCAATTGGAATTCGAATTCGGCTCTCCGATTCCTCAATCCGGGCCGCTATCGATTACTCCATCGTGCTGCCTTCTCTACACCACACCAAACCAACAAACCAACCAACTAAACAACCAACCAAAAAACAAATAATAAAAAACCAAAAAGAAGCAATATTACAGCTTACACAAACGCAATATTGCGTTGATAAAATGTAAAACGTAAAAAATAGAAAGAGAAAAAAAGATGTCTTGGGGGTATCAAAAAATAAAAATAAATTCAAAAAATGAAATAAACTTAAAAAAATCAAACTAAGCCTAAAGTTTCCAGACAAATCTCACAGAATAATATCAGAACTTCTGGAACAATGTTCTTTGTGTAGATGAATGCCCAATAGATTTATTTTCGTACCGTAACAGATGGTATGTTTGATGCAAACCAAAGACAACTTGTGAGAAATATAACTTCATAGCAACTATAGAAAAATTCATGTGGAAACGTCATGGCTTGTGAGTGTATTGATGCACTTAGGACTATCATATAATTCACAATGGATACTTTATTATATCTGCTTGGAAATTCAAACGAATGCCGGTGTGGACCATGTAACAGGATAATAACGTATAGCATTTGAGGAAATTGTCCAAGCAAATTTTCAACAAAAACAACAAAAGGTAGTTGAGAATTATGAAATAGTCAAGTCAAGACAATGATTTTAATTCTATTGAGATGCGGTTGGGTTGATTGAACCATCACACGTGAAATAATTCTGCATGCAGTCGGGAAATAAATAAAAAAAAATTCCAAAAATATGTCAGAGTTTGCACTTACAGGGAGCGTTTATTTTTCAGTAAAAAGTGGACAGTGCCATTTATTAAGGTATAGTTTTTCCTGAATTTTACTCAATAGGAATTGTATTTTTGTTAATTAAATGACATGCAATTAATATTTTCCTTTCTTTTTTGTTATATCTCTCTCTATATATATGTGTGTGTGCGTATATATATATATATATATATATATATATATATATATATATATATATATATACATACATATATATATACATACATATATATATATACATATATATATGTATATACATATACATATATATATATATATATATATATATATATATATATATATATGTGTACATACACACACACACACACATATATATATATATATATATATATATATATATATATATATATATATATATATATATGAAGAAATATACTCTGATGGTGTGCTATATTTATGGGATAAAGTGTTCAATATCAGAGATAGAGTGTGTGTAAATATAAAAGTGCACATTGAAGTCAACACTTAGAGGCGACAGTCTGTTTCATGCTAGAAGCAATCGTCAGGCCACACGATTGCATCTAGCATGAAACAGACTGTCGCCTCTAAGTGTTGACTTCAATGTTCACTTTTATATTTATATGTGTGTGTGTGCCTGCGTATATATATATATATATATATATATATATATATATATATATACATATATATATATATATATATATATATATGTGTGTGTGTGTGTGTGTGTATAATTTTTGAAAATCTAATAATATTATCCGCATTTTTTTAAATAACTACATATTCCTTAATATATTCTAACTTTTTGATATAACTCTATTTTGTATAACAAACTTTTGCCTAATAAATCCAGAGGTCTAAGTTTATTTGATATACAGATCATCTTCGACTTACAGCCAAGATCGTAAATCAGTATCATCGTAAGTCGATCTGTAATTAATTTTGCTCTCATTTATAAGCAGTATTTTTTTTTTTATAATATTTTTACAGTTTCTTTAAGTTCGGTACAATTTGTATCATACATTTTGTCTTGTTATTATGTTTACATTCGTCAGGTTTAGGTCAAACACTACATACTACACTACAATTAGTTTAATATTTGCTAAACTTAAAGAAACCCAACATAAAATAGAGAAAATATTTTAGTTGCAAAACAGGGAAAATATATACAAAACATTTTATTACCCGCTGGTGCTTGCTTGTGGATCATTGATGCCGTCACTTGGGGCAGGTCTCTGCATAGCTGTTGGTGGCGTTTTTTGTTTTTTTTCCACAGGCATGGTGAGCTGTGTACTGTTTAATCACCATTATTTTTGTATCGACATCAATAACCTTTAAATATTTCTTGTTAACTTGAGGAGTATACTCAGACAATTTCCTCCCGGATTTTTTGAAGAAAAATTTCAAAGACACAAAAGAAACTGAGAAAGATTATGTTGCACCGAGGCTGCCCTAATACTCTGTCAGACTCAGAGCAGTCGTGGTCAGACAAGCAGACAAAATAATTCGAGGTCGAACAGTCGTAAGTCGCATAAAACATAAATCGACGACGACCTGTTTTTTATTATTATTATTATTCGATCGAGCAAGTTCGCACATTCTCGAGTCTATCAAGCCAACAATGAAAGTCCTGTATCAAGGTCGGAAAGTAATTAGGGCGTCATCCTGTGTCATAACATAACACAAGATGTTATGCTTTAAATCGGTTTGATCATGAATATTTGAATTATTTTTATTTTATGTGCAATGTCCCTTCGATCATGGTTCTCCACAACTTCTTATCGTCTGTGTCCCTTAGCAGTTTTTCCTTATGCTAAAATTCCATTCCCACGTTCAGTAATCTATTCACAAAAATCGTCATAGAAGTGGCTCACTACATTTCACTATCTGTCTTGTCCTCAATACACAACGTGAGGGTTGTATTTTACAATACCTATTTCAAATGAAAATTATGTCTTTTTAAAGGAAGATGAAGAGAATAGGTTATTTTACATTAAGATGGAAGACGAAGAATAATTTTATTTAAAATATAAGATGCGGCATCTGTTTTTATTAATGAAAACTTAATGTGAAAGAGCTTTTTAAATAAAAAATGTAAAAAAGAAAATCTTTTGAGGTAAATATGAGTTGATCTGTCTTTTTAAATCTGCTGTCTTTTGGTCTTTAAAAATTCAATTAAATTTGCCATTAATAAGTTAGGAAATTACTTTAATTCACTGAACTTCACTAATATTTATCTCACTAATATGATTATAATAATAAAAAAAAACTTACGCGTTTAATAATATAGATGCATGACTTGTTAATCCTTAAAAGTATATGGGCGCCATTCCCAAACTCTAGGTAACTAGAGTATAGTCACTGATCTCTCATCTGATTTAGAGTTAGTAACTCTGTTGGGGTGGGGAAACTTTTGCGTCACATTCAGGCTAAGCTAGTGACGTTCTATCATCACCGAGCGATCTCTGAATTTTCATCGCGATGAACGAGTAGCTTGCAAGATATCACTATGATAAATGCAGATATATAAACTATATACACGGCAGATAACGCAACATCCTTTACAGAAAGCGAATACCTTAAACTAGACAAATAAGATAGCCAAACCTCGAGAAAAAACATAGATAAAAATATGAAAAATCTTAATAAATCTACAAACAAATTAAATAAATAAACAAATAAAAATAACTGCGAAACACACATAAACAATAATAACCAATGATAAATGACGAAGAAAAAGTTAGCAAAACTGTAAAATAGCTAAAAATAACCATATTCGGCTCCGCAAATATTCCTACTCAAAGCCGATATAATAATTTAAAACATAAGCGTTACCACCTAACCAATAACCATTAGGATAATACAATAGACCCTCACAACAACATAACACACCATTGCTGAACATATTAAATTGTCGTGCCAAAACACAATACACATTAACTGAAAATTGTGTTCGAGTATGAAAAAGATTGAAGCCGCTGCGTGTTGGATGCACACACACACACACACACGCACACACATGTATGTGTTCGAGCAGACATACGCAATTGTAATCCTATTTCGTTGTCGAGATTGTATGTAGCGAAGTTCTTAGCAACAAGCGGCTGGTTGGGGTGTTCATGGCTCTTTTCAGATCGGCCGACTACGTCGTCAAGCAGATTTACACTTACTCACACATAAATACACACATGTAGACGTGCACATACACTCCTGTTTTATGGGTCTTACACCACAATATTGGTTAAGTGGGGTCTGTTTGTACATATGGCGATGATGATGTATTGCATTTTCAACGCTGACTGCTTGTGTATTATTGGCGATTATGATTATGTTGTTAGTTCTAACAATTGATATTATAATTATAATATATATTATACTATTATAGTTATTGATGTATTAATAAAAAATAACACTATTGTTGATGCAAACGAAAGTATAAAGGCAAAAGAAAATGTGACAATAATGACGGTGGTAATTATTATGATAATAGTTGTAGTAACAATGATGATGATGGTGGAAATAGTTAAAATAAAAACAATAATGACACTGTATGCGCAGGTGAGTGAGATTATCTCCTGAATATATAACAAGTAAAATAAATTATATAATTAGTATTAAAGCTATTTTATTATAATCTCTGATCATTTGTCGACATTCATACATACATGCAGATATACAAACACTCATATGTATGGATATGTGTAAATAAAATAACATTTTTATTTAGTTATTTATATAAAGCTAATATCATGTATCACTTCTTTTTTTTTTAAAAATGAGTGATTGCTTATCTTAAACACTACCAGGATCTTGTGTTGTTTTACACGTTCTTTCAAAAGGAATCTATCAGCGTGAGGACAGTTGAAGTAATTTTACTCCTTTCGTATATTAAATCATTTATGTTCTATTCAATTTCTTCTCCATACACAGATTGCTGTTTCTGCAATATATATATATATATATATATATATATATATATATATATATGTGTGTGTGTGTGTGTGTGTATGTGTGTGTGTGTGTGCGCGATTGTGTGTATAGGTAGCAAAACGTGGGTATAATCCAGGCAAGTCCTATTAACATATATAATTTGAAATATGCTAATACTGACTCACAAAAGAGTGCTCAATGTATATTTTCATTAAACAGAGCAAATTCTCTTTACAATTGGAATTAAGATACCTTTAGTTCATGACAATTTTCACCTACGAATTTTAATTTTAAAATTCGCAAGATTTTTCAGACTGTTAATGGTATCAATTTGTAGTGGGTTAATTCTATCTATCTATCTATCTATCTATCTATATATATATATATATCTATATATATATATATATATATATATATATATATATATATATGTATAGCAATAATCTTGACACAGAAATAGACAGAATGAACTTTACGTAAATACGTGTCCTCGTAAGTGTGAATGCATAACTGCGACTAACCCAAGATTAAGTTGTTTTTTTGGGGGTTTTTTTTCTGTTAAGCAAATCGACCCAACCGAGGGGGAAGTACCACTACCATGCAGGGTGGAGGGGCTAAAGAGAGAGTAAGAATGAAGAGGAGTTTTCTGAAAAAATACAAAGATAAGGACAGGGATCAAGGTCAAGGTCGATTGACATTACTTTTGAATATTTGCATATTATAGCTATCAGGGAAGCAAGTGATTAGATGGGAGTTCCATTGACGGTAGTTGCGAGATACGAAGCTGTTGGAGTAGAAGAGATGGGTACGTTTACTCGTTTCTAGTAGCACGCCTAAATTCATGCAATTTGGGAACCAGTGAAAGTAGCTCGTCCGTACGAGCAAACATGCATACGCCTAGTATTAACATTATTTCGTAATATTGTCCTCATCTTTGTCACCATATTTATTACAACGTTGAGGCCGTTGTACGCTCCATCCTTCTTCTATGGCGAGAAAGATGAGGACAATAGTCCGAATGATGTAAATAGTGTACATAATACCTCATTTCAGAAATATAGACAGATACTGAAGGGCCGAAACGTTGTAATAAATATGGCGACAAAGATGAGGACAATAGTCTGAATGATGTAAATAGTGTACATAATACCTCATCTCAGAAATATAGACAGATACAGAAGGGCCGAAACGTTGTAATAAATATGGCGACAAAGATGAGGACAATAGTCCGAATGATGTAAATAGTTTACATAATACCTCATCTCAGAAATATAGACATATACTGAAGGGCCGAAACGTTGTAATAAATATGGCGACAAAGATGAGGACAATAGTCCGAATGATGTAAATAGTGTACATTTTATCTCATCTCAGAAATACAGATAGATAATGCATACGCCTGTATGCATGTGTCGATGAAAATGTGAGTATCATTCCAAACAAACACAGAATAAATCTTTTTTTCCCTTCACTACACACAAATAATCAAATATAAATAAAGCATAAATAGAAACACTTTTGAAAAAATAAACCAGTTTGTCTGAAGATCGCGGGGTTACAAACTACTATCGATGCAGCCGCATGTATTAGCTCTATCAAGGTGATTGAGCACTTTCCACTAAATACAAAGCACACACACACACACACACACACACATATATATATATATATATATATATATATATATATATATGTATATATATATATATAAAAGTATATATATAAAAATATATATGTATATATATATATATAAAAGTGAACATAGAAGTCAACACTTAGAGGCGACAGTCTGTTTCATGCTATATGCAATCGTCAGGCCACATATGTGTCGCCTCTAAGTGTTGACTTCTATGTTCACTTTTATATTTACACACGCTCTATCTCTGATATTGAGCACTTTATTCCATAAATATAGCACACCTTAAGACTATATTTCTTTATATATATATATATATATATATATATATATATATATATATATATATATATATATATATATACATACTTGCATGGAGTATTGCTGACATATATGGTCTGGTGCACCTTCTGTTTACCTCGGAGTTCTTGACAAGATCCAGAGGCGGATATGTAATATAATTGGCCCTGATCTGGCATCTCGTCTACAGTTGCTCTCTCACAGACGCGCCGTCGCCTCTCTCTGTCTTTTTTACAAATACTTTCATGGTAATTGCTCCGATGAGCTGCTTTCACTGGTTCCTTATGAGGCTGGCATCCCGCTCTCACCCTTACTGTGTAGAAACTTTTAAATGTAGCCGTCTCTTCTACTCCAATAGCTTCATACTTCGCACCTCTCGCCTGTGGAACACCCTTCCCAATTACTGTTTCCCTGAGAGCTATAATCTCCAACTATACAAATGTAATGTCAATCGACATCTCTAGTTTCATTGATCTATCCACTATCCCTCTCCTCATCCTTTTTTCTATCACTCCTATCTGCTCTTTCTCCAAATCTTCTGCAACCCACTGCATCATAGTGGCTTAACGGGTTGCTCGGGGTGTAGTGCTTAATATATATATATATATATATATATATATATATATATATATATATATATATATATATGTGTGTGTGTGTGTTTGGGTGTATGTGTGTGTGTGTGTGTGTATTTCAGAGTGGCCAGGGTTAAGGATAAGCTTCTAGCTCCTAAGGATAAACACCTAGGACTCTCCTTAACCTCGGCCTCGTGCCTAGCGTCCAACTGAAACAGTGAAAAGCATAAACACTTTATTAAGTTTTATCCTCCAATAACAATTCATCTCATTCAGCTCCTACTACTTTCCACTTGTTCATGAACTTTATCCCACACCCGGATTGAAAAAACAGACAACCACTTTCGTCGTCTGCTGAAATAGCCTATTCCCCATATGAGCTAAAGGGATATTTTTTTTATTATTTTTAATTAGATTGCTCTGTATTTGTGGATCAGTTCTAATATTTGCATGTTACTAGGATCCACTCAGATTATATACCAACGGACTTTTTACATTATCTCTCTCTCTCTCTGCATATATATATATATATATATATATATATATATATATATATATATATATATATATATATATATATAAAGATTTTATATATTAATATTGTTTTAAATTATCTATATATATGGTGGATGAAACATCAATATCAGAAATAGAGCGTTTGGCGTAATACCCAACCTGGACACATATATCCCGAATTAATTATGCCTCCCAGTATCACGACTCAAATGATCATAAGAATATTTCTGAAGTTAGATTCAGGCTTGAAACTTAAATTAATATTCAGGGCCGATATCTATATCTTCACCAGCATATATCTCTCTTCATATATATATATATACATGCATACATATGTATATATATATATATATATATATATATATATATATATATATATATATATATGAGACGTATTTTTATTTATTAATCTGACCTATTTTTATCAATTTAAACGTTATCTTTATTTAATACCCATATTAGTCTAGATTTTCAGTATTTCATTTCGTCAACCAGTCTGAGTATTTGAGAAAGCTTATTAAAATAAAATACACCCTCAGCTACGAAACCTGATGGAGAGCGCGCGTTTTTAATAAGATTTCTCGAATATTTAAGACGGTATAAGAATTAAAATACTATTTGAATTAAACTGAACATTTACTGAGATGTGGATGCCCACTAAAAAATTTGCTTGAAGATGAAACAGAACTAATGCTTTTAATTCAATAATATAATTAAATTTGAAGCTTCAGATTTTGAAACATGATTAAAACTGTGTAGCGAATAAGCCATATTTTAAATCAGTTAATTTATAATATATATATATATATATATATATATATATATATATATTTGTGTGTGTAGAGAGAGAGAGAGAGGGAGCAGAAATAATAAAATACAAAGAGAGTGACAGGATGGATTTTTAAAACTTTTCCACTTTTTAAGTTTTTAGAATAAAAACATACCCTTTCTATAGGTAATTACGTGTATAATAGAACAAGATTATATATATATATATATATATATATATATATATATATATATATATATATATATATATATATATATATATATATATAGTTTGTCACTAAGTAGATTGCAGTTACATTCAGCACCCCGACTCCAAAGTTTCGTAGACGAACCCATCCGCTAACTGCAAGATTTTTCTCTTCAACGAATGTCTAATCAACATATATGCATCTGAAAGTCTACAACAGAACTTTACAGGCAGGGAAAAGAGTAACTTACCATTAATCGATAGAGTTTCGATCCGGGCTTGAGGCATTCGATTGTCTAGTCGCACTCAGGTGTTGCGATATAGCGAAACGGCACTGTCGGCGAATGATATATATATATATATATATATATATATATATATATATATATGGTGCGATGGGTGAAATGTCGGCATTGGAAATTTTTAATTCCGCGCATGCGCTTTGATTTTTTATCTTTGTCGACTGCACCGTATAATAGGGTCAGTTGGGCTCTGTTTCTGAGAAAAAGAGCTTCCTGGCGTAATTTACCGTGCCAGAAATTTGGAAACTGATGCTGCACTGCTTAGCTTTCGCGCCGGAAACTTCAATAGGAACATTTCAGAGTATTTGGGTCTCAATATGAGGACAATGCAGAGAATTCGGGAAGAGTTGCTTGAGTCTAATGTTGATTACGAAAGTGTTAGGAAGGATCAATAATGATGCTGACGTTATGCCTCCATTCATTTTCCTACAGGGCCTCAGACTCAACACAGAATTCTATGTCAAGTCATTTGAGAAGGTAGTCATGCCCTGGGTCAAGAGGGTGGCTGCTGGAAGACACTATATCTGGCAACAGGACTTTGCCCCATGACACATCAGCAGGAGAACCAATTCATGACTGACAGGCAATTTCTACGACAACAGAAACCCTTACATCTGGCCACCAATTTATGTTGCGTTTTGTGCCTTTTCTGGATCTCGAAACTACTACATAAAACGGTATACAAGAAAAGGAACATTTCCCTTGATATCAAAGGAACGCATGACGCGCGTTGGTGCAGCGTTCCTCATTCTTAACCGGTCTGCGTTTCGGGGGAGAATCGACGCTTTAGGATTCTGACTGTCCTCTCTTGAATTCGCACCGTTTTTGGACTTATATTTCCAAACTAAACAAAGGCAAACTGCCATTGTCCGAACACCCCGCCCACGTGTCGCTGGTCCTTCTGGCCCTGG
The DNA here is from genome assembly GCA_963932145.1 of Acanthosepion lycidas. Taxonomy (NCBI): domain Eukaryota; kingdom Metazoa; phylum Mollusca; class Cephalopoda; order Sepiida; family Sepiidae; genus Acanthosepion; species Acanthosepion lycidas. Next base: position 102,346,267 of record OZ010583.1, read on the forward strand.
TTTTTGTATTCTGTAACAATTGTCGGGATATATTTTCGTGTTAGATTTATGTTTTAAAATATCGTGAACATAAATTTAGAAGATCAATTCGATCACTTTTCGATATATATATATATATATATATATATATATATATATATATATATATATATATATATATATATAGTCATCCATAGACTGTTTCACTGTTGTACAGCTCATCAGTGTGCTTCAAACCGAGATCGAAACCCGACCGACTTGGTATCAGTCAGAGGTTGTAAACCCTAGGCTATCGACGCCCGGAATTTATTTCATCATAAACACGCCAGTGACCTAGAGAACTCAGTCCACTTTGGAGAGTCTTACATTATCAGCAGTAATAGTCACTGTTTAGAAATTCACGCTTTTCTCCCCACAGTGATCGACCGAGTTAATTATTCTTCGGGAGCTAATACAGACTGTTTCGCTTGTTCGCAGCTCATCAGTGTGGCTAGACATCCGATCGCTTCAAGTCGGGATCGAAACCCGACCGATATATATAGTCATCCATAGACTGTTTCACTGTTGTACAGCTCATCAGTGTGCTTCAAACCGAGATCGAAACCCGACCGACTTGGCATCAGTCGGAGGTTGTAAACCCTAGGCTATCGACGCCCGGAATTTATTTCATCATAAACACGCCAGTCGGAGATTCTAACCCCTCTGTTTGTGTGTATGCGTGTGAGAGAGTGTGTAAATGTAGGCATTGCGTTCAGCATGGAGTGGCGAAAGTCTGTTTCCTGCTTAAACGTAGTCTTTATATATTAAGAATTGATTTTCTTTTAATCCGACATTTTTGGTAGTTCAAACATTACATTTTAGCGGATAATGGACACCCCTGCGTATATTACGTCTCTCATCCTGCACAATTGTGAAATATTTTATCTTACTTGAACCTATTATTATGAATGGCTTATACATTGAGTGTATGGTTATGTAAAATATTTCCTGCAAAGTTTCATTTCATTTCCAACATTTCTCACCTATATGTTTTGACGGACATTTTAGGGCGTATTTTGTCAATTTTTGCTACAGATATGAACAGAATATTCTGTACTCAGTAAAACCATTTATTACAGCTACTCAAAAATACCAAAAACATACAAAAAATAATAACAATATTCGATTCGTACAATGACAACGCTGAGAGTTCTTCAAAAATTTTACAAGGTCTTAATACCTTTTCGTACGTAACTATTTTATGAAGGAAAACATTTCCTCTTCGTGATTGATGGATAATTGGTTGTACGATTTTTTCGCGTAACGGTTAGGTATTCTGACGTATTTAAGATCTGCTCACTAGTCAGACAATCTTATTTAGATATTAGAATAATCCAGAATATTTGTTGAGAACAAATCGCTTGAATACGGATAGAATATGAACTAAGCGTGTGCACGAAGACAGAATGCCGCTTAAGAATATAGGATGTATGGCCGAGTGGTTAGAAAGTTCGCATTCTGATTATGAGACCCCTGCTTCGAATCTCACCATGTTCAATTTGTCAGGAAGGAGATTCTTGATGTTATCGGACTGGAGTAGTCGTTCCCATGATGGAAATTTCCTTGATGGAAAGTTCCTCATAACCATACCCTAGCTAACTTTGACCTTGTGAGAGAAATTGGGTTGACAGAACGCTGGAAGCCGTCGTTAGCCCTGTTAGAACGAAGTCACAAGTCATCGTAGCCGAGGGCTTCATTGTTGTTCAAATTATTGATCACTAAGGTCTACTCAGCATAGTTGCAGTATAAACCACAGGTGGCCTGTGTGGATGTTGAATAAGCACAAAATGTACCTGAGCCGCCCTAGAAGACGAGTATTTTCGAATACGAGTAGCCAGTTATATATATTAGGTTGGTGCAAAAATAATGACGTAATAATGTCATTTTTTAACGTCAAAAAACGACATTATTACGTCATTATTTTTGCACCAACCTAATATATACCATGCATAGATCTATTTAGGATACAAAACGAAACAATGCTAAGAAAACTAGAAAACCTACCATTAATTATTACTAGAAACAATCTTAAAGACATAAGTTATGCAGATGAGTGTTTGTTCGTGGTAGAAACAATGGGAAATTCTAGAAAATTTGGTAAAAGAAAGTGGGGAGAAGGGATTAAACATATGAGAAAATAGAACGTATGGTCTTTAGAATAGACAGCGAAAGATGCGACTTACGAATAAGAGACGTCAGAATAAAGAAATTACAGAAAATATATAAAAGAAAATAAACGTGTTTATAACAGAACACGGGAAATTCGCTAGAAAAGGAAAGGCGTGCGGGAATTGCGAAAAATGCTTTCAAATATCTAAACAAATTATTAAGAGAAAATTTTGTTAGAAACCGAGAATCCAGGAAAAGAGTGTTGAATCTTCCTTCCTTATATTGAAGTGAATGCTGGGTAATTTCCTCACAACTGAAGCGGAGCCACGAGTTAAAACAGATTTAGATCTACAGAAATTTTTATACGGAACATAAGAACAATGGGGAGTTTTTTTAGCAAAACAGAACGAATAGGATAATTGAGCAACTTCTTATTCTACCCGGTGTAACAAAAAAATTATCCAAATCGTGCAACAGCGAAGTTGCCCAATTGTCAGATTAAGCTCTGAACCGTAATTTGTTTAAAGTTATCTTACTGGAATTCTCCGAGGTTTTTATAACACTTTTGAATAATAAGAATGTATTTATCTCTAAGTTAAAAAGATGATCCTTCTTGCTGTTGTAACCTCCTGATCCAGTTTTCCTCTCTACCGTTAGCTATTTTTAAATCTTATTCACCGTTGTCTTGATGGTTCTTGAATGAACTTTGAAGATGGAAGACAGAGTATAAGCATTGGTTCCATTACTGATAGCCCGAATCATCTTTTTTCGTTTCACCATTGCACAGTTGCGAAGACATAGTGTGGCCAACAAAAAATGATTTTAACCTTTTTCTTTCTAGCTGAATATATTGAACGGCTTTTCAGTGATTCTTATGACAAATGGTGGATAAATGTTTTATCTGAAAACGTGGACAAAAGAACTGCCATTAGTCCAGTATTATTTTGTTTGTTTTGTTTTAGATGGTAAACATTATCTGGGATGAACAATTATCCAAACTGTATTGAGATCTCTAGGTCACTGGTGTGTTTATAATGATTGCGTAGGGGTTAAAACCTCCGACTGATACCAAATCGGTCGGGTCCCCGCTTGAAGCGATCGGATGTCTAGTACACTGATGAGCTCTGCAACAGCGAAACATTATGTCTGTGGATGACGATATATATATATATATATATATATATATATATATATATATATAAGTGAACATAGAAGTCAACACTTAAAGGTGACAGTCTGTTTCATGCTATATGCAATCGTCAGGCCTGACGATTGCATATAGCATGAAACAGACTGTCACCTTTAAGTGTTGACTTCTATGTTCACTTTTATATTTACATACGCTCTATCTCTGATATTGAGCACTTTATTCCATAAATATAGCACACTTTAAGACTATATTTCTATCTCTCTCTCTCTCTCTCTCTCTATATATATATATATATATATATATATATATATATATATATATATATATATATATATATATATATATATCGAATGTGATCGAATTGATATTTGCAATTAATGTTCACAATATTTTAATACATATAAATCTAACACGAAAATATTTCCCGACAAGTGTTACAGAATATGAAAGCCAGGGCCAGAAAGGTCAGCGACACGTCGGCGGGGTGTTTGGACAGTGATAGATTGCCTTTGTCTAGGTTGGGAATATAATTTGGGCAATTTTCCTGTTACACCCGGTATATGCCATATTCCTTCAAGATGTTGGTGATCATGACTCTCCCCAATTTCGTGTTCTTTGTAACTCTTAGAAATCTTTGTTTTTTTTTTCTATCGCTCTTCAACCCTGTTCTGGAAACCATTTAATGAAACTTGTTGGGTAGATTATGCGCTGCTTTCCTCTGACCTTCTTGCCTTTAATGTGACCAGTGAGTGTCCATTTTTCGAAGCCTATTTCCTTACTACAAGTTTCAACTGTCACTTTCTGATGTTAAGTATAAGTGTCTTTTTTGTTTTTATTTCCTCTAAAACTTCGTCGTTTCTCACACGTTCAGTTCATGATATTCTCAGCATCCTTCTGTAGAATCGCATGTCTGCTATCTAGGGAGACCTACAGTACGTAAAATTTCAGTACTGTTTTCTTTGATGATCACCGACAATATTGAGCATAGAATCAGAAAAAGACGCATGAAACATCGGAGTCAGCTAAGAATGTTTGTATATTTGGAGATTTTAAAGCTCAAGTGACATATTTTCATCAAGAGGAACAGAGAGAAGTAGCGAGTCAGCTACATAAGGAATATGAACTAAGAGGGACTTTAAGGAGACAAATGTTCTTCAGATATATGATGTATTGAAAATCATGGCCCTCGTCGTGAAGTATAGAAGAAGAATCTAATTAATAATGAGAATTTGTTTTAATATAAATCAGATTTAAAGATGCTTTCTAAGATTTACAGAAAAATTTAACATCCCTTACTTTGCATTTCGTATTTGTTGATCATAGTTCCGTACTGAAGAATCTTTTAAATATCTACTCTATATCGTAGAATACGTAAAAAGCTTGTTAGACTTTGTCCACAGTGAGGTTACTTTCTTTTTCGATAGCTTAAAAGCCATTTAAGCTCGATAAATATCGTTCAGTGTGGAATAAATTTCTGCAAACAACTTTTACCAGGATTTCAAAGGCCACCATAAGTTTGCAGTATTTTTGTTTCATTGCCCAAATGTAACAACAAAAAAAAAATCAAATAAGTTTTTCTTGGCCAAGTGACACTTTTTTACAATTTGACACCGAAATGTCGCAGCCAAACAATTACTAGGGTAACGCAAGTCAAACAAGAAATCTCAGTTTGTTTTGTGGAATGTTTTATTGTAATTCTTTCCTTCGTCTTTGTTTACAATAAAACAATATATTATATGAATGTTTTGATCTGAAAAGGCGAGAAATTCAAAACAAATTACAAGAAACAAGGATTGGTTTTGACGCTTTCGAATCATGAAACATCTTCCTAAAGTTAGAAGCATAATTCTTCATAAAATCTCTTATTCAAAGAATTAATACGAAGTGAAAGTTTTTTTTCTTTTTAATTCTATCAACCAAACACGTAAGTAAAGCCACTAAGACACAAAAAGTTACTGAGTGTGAAAGAATATGAAGAAAAGAAAAACACAGAGGAGAGAGAACATTTGGTTGGTTGGTTGGGTTTTGTGGCATATCAACCACTGTGGGTCATTTAATGCTAAATCAAGGCATATATATATATATATATATATATATATATATATATATATATATATATATATATATATATATATATATATATATTAAATATACAGTACTATTAAACATATAGCTGGCAACATTATTTTTTCAAAAACGTATAGCTGGCAACAATATTTTTTCCAAAAAACAGTATAGCTGGCAACATTGTTCATTCAAAAAACACATAGCCGGCAACATTATTTTTTCCAAAAAACGTATAGCCGGCAACATTGTTTCAAAAACGCATAGCTGGCAACATTATTTTTTTCCCAAAAAAACCTATAGCTGGCAACATTATTTTTAACAAAAAATGTATAGCTGGCAACATTATTTTTTCCATAAAAATATAGCTGGCAACATTATTGTTTCAAAAATGTACAGCTGGCCACATTATTGTTTCAAAAACGCATACCTGGCAACATTGTTTCAAAAACGTATACCTGGCAACATTGTTTCAAAAACGTATATCTGGCAACATTATTTTTCAAAAAAAAAAAAACGTATAGCTGGCAACATTATTGTTTTAAAAACGTATAGCTGGCAACATTATTTTTCCGAAAACATTATGTGAGGCCTTGCTGTTGGATGTAGTTTTTCGTCATACCCAGGACGCGGATGTAGTTTACCGTCATACCCAGAACGTGGAGCGAGAACAATAAAAAAATAGGTATTACGGAGACAATAGAATGTGTGACATTACATTTAAAACTTTGATTATCAAAGTTATTTGGAAAGCATAAAACCGGAAGAGAGTCGCACAAAACAATAACTCTGTTAGCTTTATGAAACGTTTTAATGTGAGTTTTGTTTCTCATTCTAACTAATCAAAATAATATATTTATCTTTTGGTTGGACAAAACTTGAATTTAAACACAAAATTTTCAAAAAACGATTAATATATGTTTGTATTCTTAAAATATCTAAAATTAGAATCAAAATTCATCAGTTAATTTATACGTTCATTTCATAACGTTCTATCGTCTATATAATAAATGCCAATGTAGTGTGTCAGTGTGTCACACATTTTCAATTTCACAACTCTGTAACTTTTATTTATCTCGTCTTCTATATAATAAATGTGAATGTTAGTGTGTAAATTTGTTAGACTTTTTCAACTTAACTTTTAGGGGCCGTAGCCCAGCATATCATACCATTTTGGAATCACGCCGACTCCTAGTACAAATTAAAAACATCCCGGGCAGGATCCGCACCCGTAATCCTGAAATTCTGGATTCCCATGTTTTCGTTACTGTGATTTTTTACGTGATTTTTGGCATCGAATTTTGTTATCACTTTTTCTTATTGTTGTTATTTCTGAATTGCTATGCCTTCTTCGGATTGTTACTGGAATAGCTCCTCTTGCCTTTTCTACAGTACTGAATTCAGAGTTTTCCTTCACCAAGACAGGTTGCCAAGGCGTAAAGAGAATCCGTATACCCTACCATTTATTACATATATACTAGTGGCGTGTAGGGGAGAGGCAAGGCAGTAAACCGACTAAATGCAAGGGCTGTGAGTATTAGAAAACAAAAACAAAGCGTTTTAATCATTCTATTTGATACTAGCGATTTGCATCTACACCTATGTTCGAGTGTATAGCAACTGACCAGCTCCCTCTTTATGACTCAGTTGCATGCCAATGTCTGAATCTCAGAGAATGATTTTCCCTTGCACTCAGTGACGTTTTAACCCCATTTCTTTTATATTTTTCCTTTTTTAATTACCTAAAGTGGTAGCTAAGGTGGTACCCATGACATACCCATAACATTTCAAATTTATCGTTTTGAGTATGGATATGAGGTTTTCCAGTGGGTTTGCTTGATGTTTAGTGGTGGCATGCACTGCATCAGTTGTAGCGCTCCCTACGTTGTAGATGAGTAGGATTGTTCAGTAGGATCTCATTTCCGCTGATCGGATTTGTCGCTATAATATCAACAACAAAAAAGCGATAAAGAAGGACAATGCACACAACAGTGTGATGTATGATTTCAGACAGATGCCCTTGAGGTTTTTCCAGCAGGCTTTACTTTGCGATAGCTGACACTATACAGCTCATGATAATTTTATTCTGTCGATATCTTCGCTGGTTTTTGAACAAAGATATTTCAATTTTTAGCTGCCCAGTTTTCACTTTCCGGTCTCGATAGAGTCCAAATGCGACTCCGCGTCCTTGTGGGTGATAAATTGTTTTCCACCCTAAAACCTCTTTCTCGTAGACGAAATGTAGAAAGCCTCTCCCGCTATCGTTATTTCGATGGATGTGCTCAGATGAAATGCATTTCTTAGATCCAGTAGTTCTAAATTTCACGGCTAAGTCCCGCCATGCTACTCACATTGTCACGAACCACACACATTCCGTCCGTGTTCCACTCTAGGGAAGTAAGTTCACCTCGAACAGCTTCTTCCCGCGACTGGCTACTATGTAGGACCGACTTCCAAGATTTTCTTTTTTTGATCACTACAATCTTAACATGTCCAAATCTAATATTAACTGTTATCTTGCCCACATATCTGCTTAAACTGTTCCTCTTACTCTGGAACCCTCTACCTCGAGCCATGTACAGAATGGATATCACTTGTAAGAACAAAGAAAAACAAAAAACTTTAAACTGACTATCGATTTTAATCCTTCTTAGAAACTCTTTTTCAATTTTCATCATGAATTTGATATTTTTCGGCATTAAATACCATTCCTTACCTGAAGGATAATTCATCCGGGTCCTTTACTAGACTGATGCGTTCTTCTTCTTCTTCTTCTTTACTAACCAGATCATGTGCCCTGTAAAACGAAGGACTGTGATGTTGCAACATTCGATGCTGATTCTGCTCTGATGTTCCTCTAACGGATCAAACCTGATGCCTTCAAAGAAATATTAAAACGCGGAGGTGTCAAAAGAGAACCTTGGTGTATATCGGCGAATATGTGGAAGCACTTTACTATGGAGCCAAAGAAAATTACTGCACGGCTGGACTTATAAAATGTATAATAGATAGTACGAATCAAATTCTTCTTCCGTCTTGGGCATGATAATAAAATACATCCTATAGCAAGGCCTCTAATCGGAAAGTTTTCAGGTGTGGGGGGGGCAGAAACCACCTCTTGATTGCTGTTGTTTACAAGCTCACTTTGATCCGGGGTGGTAGCAATACATTTTTCTATGTACCCCTATTTGGTGACATAAAAAAGCAGCAAATCAAGATGAAAGAAGGCTCATAAATCAACGAAAACAAAGTTTTGTCTCAATATGTTGTTATTAATTGAAAGCTAAAGCATTAAATTTATTACTTACAGTAAGTAAACTATTCTGGTGTCTTTCAGACAGAAATTATATAGATTGGAATGTCAAATATATGCTCGATTTTTTTTAATTTTCTAAAAAGCGGCTATTTCCTTAAATTTTAAGAAATTTGTAAACAAAAACAAAATTTTGATTTTAAACTACTTCCTAAAATAAATTTATTATTTTTGACAAGTTATTTGAGTAAAATTAGAAAATTTAAAGTTAAATTAATCTGATATGAAACAAACAGTACATAAAAATTTGTATCCAAAAATTTCTTAACGATGTGTCTGAATTTATCAAAGGAATCGATTGTGACAAGGTGATGACAGACTACTATGGATGATCAAAATTGACAATTTTGGCAAAGTAAGAGAACGCGGTTTTTCGTTTTTAACTAGTACTTTTTAAATATTAACATTTTTATTCAGCAATTATGTAATATCTATTTTTTATTTCATACTTTCTTAATTAAATAATTGTTTAAAAATTTTTAAGGATTATGTCATGTATACATTTCCATACGTAGAAATTATGAACGTTTTTTCAATAATTTTTTTTTCTAATTATTTTAAAAATATTCGGGTACAAATGACTGTTATGTGCTTTTCAAATTTCGATTCGTAAATTTACTTTTTCATTAACACTATCATTGCATTACGTGCTTAAAAGCAATAAAGAATTTTAAACGATTTTTGAAGTATTAAGAAGTTAATGAAAAGAATTTAAAAATGGAAGAAAAAATTGTAAAAAATACATTATTCGTCGAAAAAATTGTATTTTTTCACAAAATAATGTCCTTAATATAACGTATTTACAAAAGCAGGTGAAAGCTTTTCTAATTAATTAATGACATACTTTTTTACATTTTTTTTTATAATTCAGAGCAGATTTTTTATGAAACCAGTAACTGGTTTACAAAACAAAAACAAAAAAAACAAAAACAAAAAAAAAACTGGTGATTTACTTTCCATAAAGAGTACTGTTTATAACTAATAAAACAAATCCCGCGCTTAAAGATGTAATTTCTCGAAATTTCATGAAAATATGTAAGAGGGTGGAAACATGTTTAAAAACAATCTCTTTTTAACAAGATTTTCAAATATAATTTCATTCATTTCTGAATAAGTCCTGAAAGTTTCATTAAAATCCGACAATTATTTTATTTTTGCAAGGATTTCCTAAATTAACGTGTGTTTTCCTCGGGAAAAGTGCAAAATAAATCTTTTTTCTCTCTTACTGCGCTGTCGTAAAAAACAAAATTTTTAACCAAAATTTTCTACGCGCTAGAAAGGGGGAAAAAAATTCCAAAAATAATCAAAAAATACTTTGGTCTTTCCTCTTCATAACAACATAAACATATTGAGACAAAACTTTGTTTTCGTTGATTTATGGACCTTTTTTCATCGTGATATGCTGCTTTCTTACGTGACCTAATGGAGGAACCTACATTTTTGAAAAAAAAAAAAACATTATTACCAGCCATATATTTGACTCTCGACAAAAAACTCTCTTAACATAAATACGTCAATGAAATCTCATCTATAAACTGATTTCTTACAAAGAATACATATTATAATCATACGAACCTATCCTAACTAACTTGTCAGCATTAATTAACCCACTGAAGTTGATATGCCGTAAAACAAAATAAACCAAACCCAACCCATCTTATACAATGTCAGGTGTTACGCTATCAAATAATCTTTAGAATTCTCGAAGACGTGGTCATGTTTTTTTTTGTTTTTTTATTTGTGTGTGTTGCGAATATTTTTGTATAGAAGCTACATATTGAATATCTGAAATGTGGTGCTTCTTTCATGTCGAGATCCAATAAGTTTTTCAGCAATGATTTATTTTGCTTACGCGTCAGTCCGTTGAGGATGATTATAAGGTTCCCTCAATTTGGATTTATCAACCAGCTACCTAGTTATGTATGCCGACTGACACAAGGTAAAAATAGATTTGGGAAATCTGTGATGTGAAATTATATCGTGCCACATTACCTAGATTTAAAAATTCCGATTCCTAGATTTAAAATTTTAGCTTTCACCTGGACTCGATCCACGACAAGAAGCTCCGTTCAAAAATCAGAAAAATATTCTAATCTCTAACCCAGCCTTATTGACGTGTTTGTGCACGCATGTTAGCCATTATGTACACGCTTATGTGGGCACATGGCCGAGTGGGTAGAACGTTCGCTTTTCGACGAGGACCGATTAGTCAGGAAGGTAACGTTCTGGTGTTCTCGGTATGAAGGAGGCGATCCTAACGTGCCGCGCCTTTGGAAAGTGCTTGACACAAGCCTTGTGATTGAAACAGATGGTCGAGTTAGCATGAAGTCATATGTCATCGTGACTGAGGATTTGAGCGTGCTGGCCTTGTTCAGACTGTTGATCGCGCTAGATGACACACTCTATCCAAGAAATTGTCATACGATCTGCAGTATAAACCACGGGTGGGCTCCTTGGGTGTTGAAAAGACACAAATGCGGGCGTCAGGAATGGAGATTAGATAGCCACCCTAGTAGACGAGCATCTTCGGATACGAGTGGCCAGGGTTCATGTATACACTTGATTGTATATTTGTGTATGCTTGATTGCGAAGTGGTTTGTATATACATTTACATTATTCGGACTATTTTACTCATCTTTGTCGCCATATTTATTACAACGTTTCGGCCGATGTATGCTCCGGCCTTCTTCAGGTGGCTGGAATGCCGACCTGAAACCTTTATTTCACTCACTGGGGTAGAGTGTTCTAGTTCCACGTACCATGTTTAATGGATGTCAGTTATCAGTTATCTCCTGTTAATTTTCCCTCTGAAAGTTCTCATATGTCTTAACCTTGAGAACACATGGCACATTAGATAAAGGCGTTGGTTAGATCCAGTGACAGAACCCAAAGAGTGTGAGTTCAATACCCGGTTAAGGCAGTGGAGAACTTTCAGAGGGAAATTAACAGGAGATAACTGATAACTGACATCCATTAAACATGGCACGTGGAACTAGAACAGTCCACCCCAGTGAGCGAAATGAAGGGTTCAGTTCGACATTCCAAACACCTGAAGAAGTCCTGAGCGTACAACGGCCGAAACGTTGTAATAAATATGGCGACAAAGATGACAATAGTCCAAATAATGTAAATAATGTACATAATACCTCATCTCAGAAATATAGAGATGGTTTGTATATATTGTGTGGGTGTTCTTGATTCGCGTTTGTTTATGTATACGGGATTATATTTGCGTATAATTTGCGTTTATGTCTGTGTGTGCTTTTCTTTTTCTTTTTTGATTTTGTATGCGTGATTGTGTGTATTTTGTATTTTCATGAGAGTGTCTATGTGAACGCCATTATGTGTGTATAATGACGTAATAATGTCGTTTTTTGAAGTTAAAAATACGTCAACAAACGACATTATTACATCATTATTTTTGCACCAACCTAATAGAATCACTAAAAGCAACCGCCCAGCCATTTAACGAAAAAAAAATCGATTTTTAGAGACAAAACATTATTCATAGAAAGATGTAAAAGCATGCAAGCAAACAGATAGATAGATAGATAGATAGATAGATAGATAGATAGATAGATAGATGCAACATATGTGACTATCTTATTCGCTGAATACCCACAGAGGTAAAGAGACAGGTAAATAGAATATAAATAAAGATAAAAACTGCGAGCCAAACGTAAATAAAAAATTCTCATCATCATAAAGTACAGTGAAGGCTACGGTCAAACCTACTTCCATCATTGGCTCTACTGTCAAATTCTTGTTTTAAAATGGCCATTCTCCTGCTAAATGAACAAATAAAGACAAACTGGAAAGGGTGAACTGGCAGATTTGAAAGAAAGTCGGGACAGAGGTGAGCATGTAATTGTGAAGGAATAAAAGAGGGAGAGAATATGGAAGGAGGAACATGAAAGGAGAAAAAATGACAAAGAAAACGAAAGAAAGAATTAGGAAATCGTGGAGATGATGTAGAAGGGACAAGAGTTGGGCATTTTCATCTGGAAACATCCCACTTGGAATAACATAGAGGGGTTCGAACTGTCATGGCCGCCGGGCTGTCAAGGATCTTGAAATCCAGAAATCTCATGAGATGTCGCCCCTGTCAAAGTCAGATACGTTGCTCGCATGATGGGGGCAGGATTGCATGGGAATAAATATTTTAAAGAATGTTTTATTTTACAACACACATACACACAGACAAACACAGAGACACTCTCTCTCTCTCTCTCTCTCTCTCTCTCTCTATATATATATATATATATATATATATATATATATATATATATATATATATTCACTCTCCTCCCTCCCTCTTCTAAATACATATTCACATAATTATATATTTCTAAAACCAAACACATACTCACAAACACACATGGTTTTGATAATTCATTTGTTTTCATAAGGGTTACCATTCTATTTCAGGATATTTAAAGCCGGAATATATTTTTGGCTTGTAAGAACTTTTTTTTTCGAGATAATAAACATTTTCTTTATATTAGGTTGGTGCAAAAAAATGTCGTTTTCTCACATAGTAACATATGTGAAAAAACGACATTATTTTTGCACCAACCTAATACAATTTCTACAATACAACTGCAGAGCCGAGATTGATTCATACCTTACCTAAAGGTACTTAACCGTGTGTAAATATAACAAAGGCGACAGGAATTAGAACTCTGCCCTCCGTTTTCAGATTCCCACCCGTTATCCATTACATCACACGCACACTCTCGCTTTTAACACCCGGTATTCTCGAACGGTCACCCGTCTAGATATTGACAAGGCACGATGTTGCTGAACTTCGGTGATTGGAGAGAACCAGTTTTTCAGCGTCATATGACCGTTGATAGATACACGCATTAAAACACATACTCGACTGCAGTTGTCCTTGCTTCGCATATTGCTGACACATTTCGTCTTGTGTTCCTGATATATATTTAGAGATTCTTGATAAAATAAAAAGAAGAAGCTGCAATATTATTGGCCCTGACATGGCATCGCGGTTTCAGTCCATTTCCAACCGCCGTAACATAGCTTTCCTGTGCCTTTTGTATAAATACTTTCACGGTAATTGTCCTGATTAACTTTCCCCTATGATATCTCGACTTTATGAATTTGAGTGCAGTGCTAGATTGGCGGTAAGGTCCCATCATTTGATAATTAAAATGAATAGATATAACCGTAAGTTCTATGTTAAGATTATCGGACTTCTCGCTTGTGAGGCTCTTTTTCGGCTTCTTCCTTTCTTCCCAGTCAATATTGACCTTCAAAAAATCAAATGCAATGTTAATCGTTTTCTTCTGTCTTAATTCTTGTTCTTTTTTTTATTCTTTCTCCTTAATTGTAATTTTTCTCGTATTCTCTAACACCCAGTAACCCCTTGCTTCCTATGGGCTTTTTTGTCTTGCTTCGGACGAAATGCTTAAAAGAATGCATTCATACGTATACAACAAGAAGAAGTGTTCATTAATATTATCTTATTACTATATAATACTCTGTGAACTTTGTACCGTGTGTGTTTGCCAGGAGTCATATATAGAGACCGGGGAAAAGAAAGGTATAAAAAAGTCATATATACATAGAGAGTTGCGAAAAGAAAGATATAAACTTATTATCGCGTAAGAAGTGAGCGATGGAACCAATTTTCTTACGAGAAAGTGTATAAAACACACGAAATCCGGCACCAAATACTATACGCACATTAAGGTCCGCGTCACTCACGCTTGTGCACTTCAAGACCTCATGCTAAAAGCGACAGCGATGACAAACTTCAAAGACATCGATTCAGACTATGGCAACACCGTCCACAGTAAGAAACAAATTCTATCTCTTGTATCTTCATTACTATGAACCGCACATACGTGTTAACTTTTTTCGCACTTACAGATATAACAATATTTCATTGTTTCTCACATACATAAAAAAAGAGAATTTATATTTTGTTTAGAATTTTATTAACCCAAACAAAAAGACATTACTTTCTAATTTATGACCAATTCCTTGTAGTCTTGTCGTTATATTAAATTAATGTTCGTTGCTGAAACTACGTTGTCTTCTTTACTGAATTTTATCTTTCAATGTCTATTGTTTCTGATCATGAGCCGTTCTAATGTTTGAATGTTTGATTTAATTTCTGGTGAAAATAAAGACAAAATATGTCCAACATTTGGATATTTTTTTATTAATTTGTTCCTAAGGTTTCGGCTTAAACAACATTTCTTAGAAAAACATAACCATATAAATAATATTAGACAGATATTAACTGATAATACACTAATACTCACACATACACACAGTAAAAAAGCACCTTCAGATATTGGAAGCTATCTACATTTAAAACAAAGCAACTCACACTCAAGAAATTACATTTCAAACTCGTCACAGCACATTAAATTGCATCTAGACATAGGTTTTGGTTGTAATACTTCGCTCTATCGCGTGGTATGACGTTATAGAACCGTATCTGGAACTTACAATCTGCGCCTGCTATTCCGTGGGGTTTATCGTCGCATAGCAATCTTCTATGTCAAAATAACAAAATATCATCTTTGACGGTAGATATCTTTGTTTCATGTCTGTATGACCATTCTGAGGTTGGCTCGTGTGAGCTGAAAGCTTAGGACCAAATAAATAAATAAATTTCCAAATCTTGTACATTTTTTGTCTTTATTTTCAACAGAATTTAAAGCAAACATTCGAACATTAGAATGGCTCATGATCAGACAAAATATACATTCCTATTGCCAGTTATATTTAATAATTATATATATATATATATATATATATATATATATATATATATATATATATATATATATATATGGTATAAAAGGACAATTGGAAAAAAAATCTTAGTTTTTGCCGACGCGTTTCGTCTTTCGACATTTTTCAAGGCAAAAATGAAATCGAAATGCCTTGAAAAAGTGGGAAACGCGTCGGCAAAATGTAAGATTTTTTCCAATTGTCATTTTATACCAATCTGTATTGTCCACAGAATTGAACTGGGAGTTTAACTATAACAATATATATATATATATATATATATATATGTAAGCAAATATATGGATATAGATCCGACAGTATGAAGAAAAATATACGGAAAAAACAAACAAAAATCCTTATATATAAAAAATATTAACATTAAATATAAAATATAATTAACATTATCAATTATCATGTCTTTGTCATGTTGAATTGATAATGTTAATTATATTTTATGAATATGTCCTGAAGATGGTTTATTAGACCGAAACGTCCGAGGTTGACATATTAACATTAAAACAGCATAATTGCATATAAGGATTTTTGTTTGTTTTTTCCGTATATTTTTCTTCATATATATATATATATATATATATATGGTTTTGAAAATTTCTCAGACTGACCCACTTCACTATGTCTACGCAAACATCAGTATTTTGTTTTGGAATACCATTTTTGTGGGTCCGTTAAATTTGCAGCACCCACTTCTATATTAGAGGATGTGAAAACGAGTTCACAGAAATGGTCAGATAAGAAAAATATCTACCTAAATATCGGTGTTTCCGTTTTCTCTAGATCGGTCTTTTTTTGCTAGCTTTTTTATGATTAGAAAATGTGTGATGCCTACAAAACTATCCGCCTTCCCTCTTTTAATTCCACCGTTGTTGTAGTGGAAAGCAAGATGGCGAAAAGTGCACGAGAGAAGAGAATAAAAATAAAATAAAAGTCAAATAAATAAAGCAAAAGGAATGCAACCACAACAGCTGCACATTGTTCGTTGACTGATCCATCAGCGGTGAACAGTGCTTGAAATGGGTGGCGAGGAAAGAAAGATGTCGCTGCTGAGAATGTGGAAAATGCGCTGAGCTTGTCCAATAAGGCGCGCAGCGGTATTGACTGGGCAGCATACACGTGAGTGAACTTGAGTCTCGGAAAACATGCAACGGGAAATCAAAAGAGATGGAAAACGACCACCTGCATTACACCACGTCACACACGGGACCTGAGTATGGGAACAGCATAACTCAAATGACGGCACCCGTAAGAAAAGAGAAACAAACAAAAAAACTCTGAGAAAAACATATTCAGAATTCCTATTTTTGAAGAAACTCTTTTGTAAGGAAATACTTTTAGTAATTCTCGTGTGAACTACGAGACTGCGATGAAAAGTTCTCGGCTCGACTAAATAGTAATTAAAAGAAGAAAAAAGATGTTTGGACATCTTTTGATATATAAGTTCGGGACTGAGCTTTTCTGTACACCTTCCTCTATCATAGCTCAGTTTTCTTCTTCTTCTATGTACCTTGTCATTCAGGACGTAGAGAATCATGGCTCTCCACAAATTCTCTTGTGGCTCTTACCAGTTGTTCTTTCTTTTGCTAAAGCTGTCGACAGCGTTCCACAATCCATTTACACAACCTAACCATCAATATGGCTCGCTGTCTTCCCCTATCTCTTTGGCGCTCAACATGCTCTATTACGTTTTCTAGGCCTTTTTCTTCATTGTGTGTGCAAGGAATTTCATTTGTCTTTTGATGATTTTGAATAAAAGTGTCTTTGAGTTTTCATTTCCTTTGAGACTTCCTTTTTAATTACTCGCTTTGTCCATGGAATTTTCAGCATCCTTCTGGAGAACAACATTTCTACTGCTTCTACATTTTTTCCCGTCCTTCAAGAAATTTTCTAGCATTCACAGCCATATAAGAGAGTGGACATCACGTACAACTCCGGAACTTAATTCTTAGTTTCTAACGATGTTTTTTTTTTTCGTTTTTCAGCATCATGGATTGCCTCTTTCGCTGGACCAATGCTTGTTCGGATTCCGGTGTCACATCCTAGGTTAAAATATTTATGAACGTCGTATTACCGTGAGGTTCCTTGTGTATTATTTTCTGAAGTTATACTATTGTTAGTAATCATCATTTTTTAGTTATTTCAGCTTCTCTTGCATGAAAACTTTATTGCCAAATAGTTCGGCTTTGGACGGCCCTATTCTCTTAGGTATCATGAAACGCATAATCATATTGAAGTATCTCTTGGTTTCAGTTCTCACGTGACCGAGGCTGCTGATCTGTTCTTCTGATCGCATTGAAGTGGCTGTTAGTGGTCTAGAAATGTGTTGGCTATTAGTAATAGAGTGATGAGAATTCCTCATATAATGGATAACTCTAAGCCAGAAAAATAATAGAATGATAAATTACAGGGAAATACATCTAGATTTTATTTTTAAAAAAGTAAAAAAATAAGATGATTTTCGCTGTATCCCTCGTTATTGTTTAGAGTTCCCAGAAGAAACCAATAAAGAAGAATGATGTAAGTTTTGAAAGAATCGAAAGAAACCAAAGGCAAGTGAGAATACTGATTAAAATGCAAGAGAATTGAAGGACAGACTGTCACTAGATCTCCCCTGACAGCTATGATAGAGATAAAAGTAATAATCGTAATCAGATTTAATCGTCTGATGAATATAAGTGGTGAAAACAGAGCGACCAAAAGAAGAGAAACAGCTACACAAATGAATAATACCTGAATAAATGAAGAGAGTAATATCGACTATGATTTTAAAAAGTAACACCAGACCGAAACATGCCTACATATGATATGGAAAATTTTAACGCTGCTGGATAAAAACTTCTTATTTCTTAGATATCATTATTTTTTTTCCAGGCGAGTAGAAATAATGCCGAAATGTATTTTGGAAACAGTGAATATTAAACCAACTAAAATATTAAGAATTTACTCAAAATATGCAACAATCAAATTTAATCAATGCAATATACCGGACGTCAAAGAGGATAAGAGCGGATCAGACGAAGGAAAAGACAGCCACTATAAATAGAGAAAGAAAAAAGAGAAATAATATTATAAAGAGTTTACGTTTTCATCCTTCTCTCATAAGAGAACGATCGACGAATTAAAAGACTAAAAGAAAGTGGGAGTCGATGAGGATAATTAACATACATAGACACACAGACACACATACATACATACACACACACACACACACACATATATATATATATATATATATATATATATATATATATATATATATATATATATATATATATAGGTATGTATTATCATTTGCTCTGTTCTTCATTGAGCTCTCTCTGGATCTATATCCTCTTTTGAATTATCCAAACACACACACACACACACACACACACACACACATACACACACACACACACACACACACATATATATATATATATATATATATATATATATATATATATATATATATATAAAGGTAATACTCCGTTGGTAAATAATACAAGTGAATCCTAATAATATAAAATATTAATACTGATAAAAAAAGAGCTCAATGTATTTATTATAACAACGCATATAAATTACATAGAACAAAAATTCAAATATACATCATTTGAATAGCTACTGAGATCCACAAGATTGTGAGGCAAAATAGCTATTCGAATGAGGCAACTTGGGAAATTTATTCTATGTAATATATATATATATATATATATATATATATATATATATATATATATATAGATAGATAGATAGATAGATAGATAGAGCAGCGAGAGGGAGACAATACGAGTAAAAGATTTGTCACTTAGCTAATGCATGTTGGGATACGAAAGTCGTTCAAAACGTTCTAACTACACCCAGAAAGAAGGCCCATAGCTGAACATATTGAGTGTAGTAACACATTACAAATTCTTATAAAACTAGAAAAAACTAATTCAGATCTCTCTCTTAATTTCTGTGAAGGTGACGCCAATACAAATGTGAGAGGTGTGAGACAAGTCTGAAAATGGACAAAACACAGACTGGCATAGTAATAATGTATCTGCAAAAGAAATGTATGACCCAAAGAAATCCATGATAACATGATACAGTCACTTACTGAGGATTCCCCTTCCGATACAATTAGTAGAAGCTGCGGGATTCAAGCAGGGCAAGGGCCAGCACTGAAGATGGCCCTTGTTTGATGTCATCCAAAAACCTCAATCACTGATGAACAAGTTGATGCCATTCACCAGATTTTTTTTTTTTTTTGGGATGACGGAGATTTTACTGTCGAGCAGTGAGTCCATAAGCATTAGTTATGATTCGCTCCATACTGTTTTAATTGAGATCTTGAGGATGAGCAATATGTCTGCAAGATCGGTCCCAAGAATGCAATCCCCAGAGCATAAAGTGAAAAGGGTTGACATTTCCAGGACACTTCTGACTCCATTCCAGGCTGACGCAGGTAATTTCCACCGCAAATTAGTAATTCAAATTGGGTTCGCTATTTGGCACCTGAATCAAAGCTTCAAAGCAAACTGTGGAAACACTATGGTTTTCCACACCCGAAGAATTCCAAGCAGGAAACATCTGTTGGCAATGTGAAGGCTGCTGTTTTTTTATTTTATTTTGAATGCGGAATAATGATAGTCTGGAAAACGGAAGAATCTATTAATAAGCAGTACTATACATCAGAATAAAGACAACTGAAAGAAGCAATCGAGTCGAGAGGCAGAGGAAATCTAAGGGCAGGATAAGGTTGCAGTAGCTAAAGTATCCAACTGCTATGACTTGCTACTCCATCCTCCTTATTCACTAGACTTAGCTCCATCTGACTTCTTCCTGTTTCCTAAATTCAAATCTCACCTGCGTGGTCACCGTTTTGGAAACAATGATAAAGTCATATGTACTGTGGAGGAGATTTTGAAGGACCAGGACGCTATCTTCTTCCGTGATTGGATTCCAATGCGTAAGTGTTATGGGATCTTACCCATAATAATAATAATAATAATAAACTATTACATAATAAATACTGGGCCTTAGGATTAGGCAAGGAGTCAGTAGTTCGAGTCAGTAGTTCAAGTCGAGTCAATAGTCGAGTCAAGAGTCGAGTCAGAGGCAGTCCGAAACAGAGTCCTGTTCAGACAATTACTGCAAGACATTGGAATAGTGATACTGGTCGAAACTACATTGTTCTCTCTACTAAACCTAATTGTTCATACTAACACTTCTACTTTTCCGTATATATTCCTGTTTGTAATATATCTGTGTTATTCTATACCTGAGTACGAGTTCTTCTTTATTGGTTCTACCTTGGACTATAACCGTGGAACAAGGAACCGGACCATAACAGTAAAGCATCGTTGAACCAAGTTCATTGGTGTGAAGGGGACTATAATGAAAATCGTGAAAATAAAACTGTCTGCAAATCCTTCTGGGTGAGCTCGAAGATCTTTTTCACCACACTCGTCTGTTGAGAAAGTCATTTCTTTAATAACTGGATGATAATTCGATAATGAAAGCAAATTAAAGAATGAGAACTTAATATAACAAAACACTTTCCGAGATCAAAATAAAAGGTATTCTTCTTAAACTGAAGAAGAGAAGAATCAAACATTCGAGACCAAAATGAAAAACAACATCGTTTGAAATTATTATTCATCACATCCATGTTACAGCTCAACGATATCATTAGAAAATTTAATGGGAGATACATTTTTTACAAATGACGTGGAAAACTGAACATCCTAATACATAATGATATTCTCAAGAGATCTGAAAATAAAATGATCAGAAAATTGGCGATCCTAATACAACTCGTCTGAATCTTCTTTTCAATTAAGCATCATAATGGATTTTTGGAATCGAGCACTGTGTTACGTTGCTCATGGACAATGGGAAAAATATTAACAAAACAGCAGGAGTTCTTAAAAAGGGGTTAATCTCGCAAATAGGAATTCCAGGCTTTTGAGAGGAAATCTTTTAATTTTTCTTGCTTTTTACTTACATTATTTGGTATCCATCATGGCTGTCAAAAAAGACGGTATGGGGAAACATATTTTTTATAGATTCACCGTGACCTTTAACCGAATTATTTCTTTATGAAGTTACATGACCCTGAAATTCTATTGAACTTTATGTTTATTTAGATACACTTAAATTTAATTTTTTTAAATTATTTATGAATTAAAACAAATTAATGTTCATGTATTGAAGTATAAACATTTTCTACTGCTATTAAATTAGTAAAAAATATCCATAAAATAATCCATGTAAATATATATGTCGACCATAGTCGGGATTATTCAGTCATTGCAATCGATATGCACTTCGCCTGGGGTAGATACAATTTTGAATTCAGAGTTTTCTTTTTCATAGACCGGTTGCCACCCAATGCTATAAAATTCACTCTATTCTATTTTTTACCCATACATAACTAGAGGAGAGAAGAGTTAGATTCATACAGGATGCACGTATATGAATGTAATGCACTCGACTTGAATTCGAACTCGGATCTCTGATTGCTCAAATCGAGCCGCAATCCATTGTACAGCCGTGCCTCCTATGTTTACGTTCTACTATGGAAAACAAAATAGATATTCATTAATATATGTATGTAATATATTATTTGGAATGGCACCTTTTCATTAGGACAATCTAATAATTCTGATATATGGTGAAGAGGTTGCATCGAGCGAAAACAATTGTAAGCCATTACACTAGAAGGACATGCTGGAAAGTATTATAATGTTCAATAGGAAATAAATTTATAAATGCCTTTCATATTCTTGAAGGGTATATGATCAGAAAGACATGAAAAAATAGTCAAGTATAGTGATTTTCCAAGCGTAGGTCGTCGTGGTGTCATCGTACTAACGCAAACATCGATGTATGTTCATACGCCTAATGGAGTACGCAGACACATACATACTTGGTCGTCCGTCGGGACTCATACATATATAAACACCACGACGACGTTTCCCCCACCACTTCCATAATAACACCAATACACGCAATCTACATAAACCCAACATTTTTAAATAATTAATCAATTTGTCTTACGATCGCAAAAGCGTGAAACCCAGGGTCACAAATTCACATCTATCCAACCAATATGTTAGCTCTATCTCTGATATTGAACGCTTTCTAATAAGTACCGCGCATATAATATATAAATAATTATATATATATATATATATATATATATATATATATATATATATATATTTATATTTATATACACACACTTTTCACACACACACACATACATATATATATATATGTGTGTGTGTGTGTGAATTAAATAAATAAATATAGATACAAAAATCATACACGCACATATATAAATTTGCAAATAGCATTTTATTTAATTTTTGGTGTCAACAAAACCGTGATCCGTGTGGTAATACACAGCCATAAACTACATATTAATAAATATGCATATTACCTTGCGTCAGAATTAAGCTAATATGTATATTCATTAATATATATATATATATATATATATATATATATATATATATATATATATATGAGAATGCAGCGCAAATTGGAGCAGAAAGAGTAAGTACAAAGATAGACATGCCTAGATAGGTAATGTTATTTACTTGAAACTGCGAAATCTTTGGTATATGCATAAACCATAATTTGACGTCGATAATGAAAGGCAGAAACTCCTGTATCTTTAAGATTAAAACGGATCACCCAATCTAGATAAGAACGAATCATTTTGAAGAAGGTGATAAAGAGTATCATGACCTTGCAACGCAGCACACTAAAACAGAAATAAATAAATCAAAGAGCTTGGTAAAAATCTTGACCAACCTAGAGATCGGATGTTACAATGAAACACGGCGAATCCATTATTGTCAATCGTTGTTGGAACGCTGGGAATGATCCCGAAAATCATTTTGAAAAGGTCAGAGGAATTGAAAATCCACTGGAAGAATTGTGACCTACTGACAGCAGGTAGAATATTGAAGAGATTGCTACAATGTTGAAATAGTTGCTGTCTCTTTATCTTCTGTGTAAATTCAAAGTTATTACTGTTCCGACAACTGAACGTATAATAATAACAATAATAATAATAATAATAATAATAATAATAATAATAATAATAATAATAATAATAATAATCAAAAAGTTATCAAAATACAAGGACATTGAAATCGAAATCTCAAAAATGTGGCACATGGGAAAATCAGCAATCCCTGTTGTATTTGGAGTCCTCGGATTGGTTGGAAAAGATTCCAGTAGACTAATTGAAGGGATTCCTGGAAGCCCATGCCTTAAAGAAATACAAAATATTGTTCTCACGAGAACAGCCCACATCTTACGAAGGGCTTTATCTATGTAAATTGTGTGTGTGTGTGTTGTGTTTTCTAATTGGTCAGTGGAAAATGTCATGATGCCATTTCTAACCTTAGTCTCTGGTTGGGACCCGGAAAGAAATGTGTTTACACCCAAAATCAAAGCAAATATAATAATAATAATAATAATAATAATAATAATAATAATAATAATAATGATGATGATGATTGAATCATAACGATGAAGATTAATTCTATAGAAATATATATCATACCCATCGATGATTCTCATTCTTCAGTGTCGCTGATCGTCTCTGATCTCCTGCATCTAAATCTATTTTTCATCTTTTTTATGCGAACCATAAAAACATTATAAGATCCAGTTATATAAACACCAAGAGAGATAACATACAGACAAATAAAATATGTGATCTACACAGAGCTAGATTAGAGAAATTCTACTGTATAAAAAGAAAGCGAATGCAGCAAATAAGAGAAGAAATTATACAAAAATAGTCATGACTGGATAAGAAAGTTGATTTACTAGGAACTGTGCAAGCGATAAACGTTTTTTTTTTAAATCATTTCGGGTTCATCCAAGTGAATAAACTCGTTTGAACAAAGTGTTCGGAAGCAGTCGATGCTTCTGCTAAAACGAAGTCACAATCAGGCAAACTCAAATCTAAGTTTACCTGATTTGTTCAACTATTGATCACATCCGTTTATGATCTATCTCCTAGAAATTCTAACTAACGACTGCCTAGCATAGCTGTAGTATAAATCACAGGTGGTTGTGTACTTTGATGAAATAAAAATTTTGCTGATCATGCATCCGTTGATAATACTCTATATGTCTGTCTGTATGTCTGCGAGACTCCCGATGATTAAATAACGGGTTCCAGTCGAAATCTCCTTAAGGTGAACTGGATCAATGACACCGAAAGAATGTCGGAGGGCAAACCAGCAGAAATATCATGATAATAAAAGCGATAATAAGAGCATAAATGAAATAAAGAAATGCTCTGCGATCAGCGACATCTTGTCCAAAGTTATGCCTGGTTTATTAAATAAATATGTATCGTACCTATGATCTCAAATGGATATGTCTCAATCTACATAATTACGTTCGACAGTATTGTAAATGGGGGTAATATATCTAAGTAGTGCACCACTAGCAGTGGTTTACCTACTTCACGCAGCTGTTGAGTATTGTATTTTGTTGATATTATAAAGATTACCATTTCATTTGCAAATTCCGTTTTGGTTATTTCTCATTCAGTAACACTTTCTAGGTTACAACAATTACTTATATATATATATATATATATATATATATATATATATATATATATATATAACGTATTAGATAGATAGAGAGATGAATACATAATAAAGAGTGTTACTGTTATGTACCGTACCTATGAACACTAATGGGTATGTTCCTCATAAATACGTTGACACTATTGTAAGTTGGAATAATATGCTGTATAAGTAGTTCACCAATAGCAGTGGTTTACCTACTTCACGCCGCTGGCGAGTATTGTATTTTGTTGATGTTATAAAAAATTAGCATTTCATTTTCATCCTCCGTTTTGGTTATTTCTCATTCAGTAACCATTCTTGGTTGCAACAATATGAAAGATAAATGTTCCATGACCTCCGTCCTCACAATGGGTCCTAGGAATTTTAGTTGTCTTTTCCTGATCCTGAGTGGAAGTGTCCTTTCTGTTGTCATTTTCTTTAAGCCTTCTTTGCTGCTTACTAGCTCCGTCTGTGAAGTTTTCGGTATCCTTCATTTCTATTGTCACTTGCTTTATCGTCATCCGTGGTGATATTGTCCAGCATTCACTACCATATAAGAGGATGAAGAAAAAAGCAATCTTTTCTTTTTTGTTTTAATAATGTTCACCCAATATAAGGCCCACGGGGCACTCAAGGTAGATTTTTAGTCTGTAGCATTGTATGAGTGTAAGAAAAGGCAACAACTGAACTTATTAGTGCTATGCAGGCAAGATACTGGATAAGTCAAGACTTGAAGAGGTCAGGATTTAATTACATTCCAGAGTTCAGTCGGAGATGTTAGAAGAATAGTGTCCTGAATAGGAAACAAGGAATTAATTTCTACTCGTGTTAAAAGATAAGGGAGGTGTATGAAACCGGACGCTAATGAATTGTTTTTGTTTCTCAGCAGACTTTTTAGATTTGGGGATGCGTTTTTCTTCAGTTCAATCAATTTTCGGGTCTGTGTGTCGCATTATCCATCCCCTCTTAAAACACTTCCTGGATATTTAAATTTTTTTGCACCTGCTTGATGTTGATATATTCAATTTGTAACTGGTATATTTTTCTCTTAATGGTGCCCATGATTTCTCGCTTGTAAATGTTGCCAAAATCATTCTTTGGAAGTATGTGTGAGATTTGAGGTTTTCAATTGGAAAAAGAAAAGGTACAAGAGAAAATTTTCGTCCGAAACATACAATGTTTTGTACGATTTTTCAATACTAACAGATAAGAAATTTTAGCACAAGACAGACGTATTGATAAACGGATAAACAATATATTCAAGTATAACCCATTGAACTCAGAACGCATTACTCTATGGAAGATCACAATCATACCAGTTGTAATTTGTAAACATGGCATAATGATTGATAGAATTGTGACAATGATAAAGCTAACTGACGTTGTTTGCACAGTGGGATAGGACAGTCAATGCTGGTTCCTCAGGGGAAACCTCTTCAGAACGTAAAGAAATTATATGTTTCTTAAAGCTGCTTGTTTTATAACTCCATCCCCGCTTTTTTAACTGAAATTCCCAAGCACATATATTGAAAAATTATGTTAAACCGAAATGAAGATTCTGGGATAAATATCCAGAAACAATTTACAATCTTGTATCAGTTTACATGGTATTATCACAGTCTCTATATAAAACTTGATATGGCAAAGTGGCCCAATATCTTCACTGGAAAAATCTTCAACTTTTACGGCAAGAAAACTGAAAGAAACTGGTATGAACAAGACCCAAATCCGGTTAAAGACATAGGATCTTAACAGTTTTAGGGGATATTACAATGCAGACAGACATAAACATTCAAATCTAATCGCCCGGGCATCGTGATCAAAGACAAAAAAGCAGAATGTGCATTTTTACTCTGATGGATATTTCTTTTAACCGGTAATGTATCTTTGAAAATCTAAAAAAAAAAACTATCAAAATACAAGGATCATGATGTGAAGATTTTAAAAATGTGGCACATGAGGACATCAACAATACCAGTTGTAGTTGAAACGCTCGGATTGATTGGAAAATGTTCTTATAGATTCATTGAAGGGAATACTACTAGCTCATACCTTAAAGAATTAAACATTGTACAAAAACAGCTCACACCTCACGAAGGTCTGTAACTATATAAAATGTGTGTAGTCTCAGGTTGCCTTTTTTAAAATACTCAATGAAAATGTCATGATGCAATTTTGACCTTAGGTCGCTTGTAAGGACCCACAAGGAAATGGGCAAACAACAGGAAACAAAGGAAATCTGACAAGTACAGCCCCCCCACACTTTATGAAGGGCTTTATCTATACATTTTTTTTTTTTGTCAGTGGAAAGTGTCATGATGCCATTTCTAACCTTAGGTCATTGGGCGGGACACGGAATGAAATGTGTAAACGCAAGAAATAAAAGAAGATAATAATAATAATAATAATAATAATAATAATAATAATAATAATAATAATAATAATAATAATTATTATTATTATTATTATTATATGGAGATTAATTCTATCTACAAAAATAATCGTTAAAACATAAAATCTACTATTCTCCCCGCCTCAGCTTGTGTGCATATTGATGTTTTTTTATCTTCCTGTAGAAACAACCTCAACAGACAAAAACTTGGTAGTTCAAAGCTATCAAACCTGCTGCTCACATAGCAATTGCCTCGTTAGCCCTCTAAATTAAAATCAAAATGAATCGTTACCTCTCTAAATTAAAATCAAAATGAATCGTTACCTCTCTAAATTAAAATCTAAATGACTCGTTATCCATCTAAATTAAAGTCTAAATGACTCGATATCCGTCCAAATTAAATTCTAAATGCCTCCTTACACCATTAAATTAAAATCTAAAGTAGTCCATATTCATTTACATTAAGATCTAAATGAATCGTTATCCCTCTAAATTAAGAGCTAAATGACTTGTTATCCCTCTACATTAAAGTCTAAATGACTTGTTATCCCTCTAAATTAAAATGTAAATGACTCGTTATCCTTCTTAATTAAAATGTAAATGATTCGATATCCCCATAAATTAAATTCTAAATGACTCCTTACACCATTAAATTAAAATCTAAAGTAGTCCATATTCATCTAAATTAAGATCTAAATGAATTGTTATCACTCTAAATTAAAATCTAAATACTTGTTACCCCCTATATTAAAGTCTAAATGACTCGTTATCCCTCTAAATTAAAATCAAAATATCTCCTTACACCATTAAATTAAAATCTAAATCACTCGTTATCCCTCTAAATTAAAATCAAAATGTCTCCTTACACCATTAAATTAAAATCTAAATGACTCGTTATCCCTCTAAATAAAAATGCAAGTGACCTTTTATCCATCAAAATTAAAAAATAAATGAACAAAATCCAATAAAGTGTAAAGCTTTAACCTTGTACAAAATATATCGTCTTAACTCTTTGATTTTCCTCTTTTCTTTTCTTCAGTTTCAATTCAGTATGTTTGGCCTTTTTTCGTATCTATTCATTTTTTATCGTTTTTTCCCCCCCCAAGTTCTTCATTTCCTTTTCTTTTCCTCCCTTTTATCGACTATTAAACAAAGTTTCTTTCTTTCTTATTTAAATCCTATCACACCATTTTCATTCTCGTTTCTTCATCTTGGCCTCTATGTCTATATTTGTTGCTTTATATTTCTCCACACCTAATTTCAAAATAGCCGCTCCCATATGAAAATAAGGTAGATTCATTTCTGCAATTAGATCTATCGTTCCACGTTGTTATTGTACATGTCATTCAGCCACTAATGAATTAATAATGGCCAGGTTTTCAGGTGTGCCGTTCACGATTTCAATCCTTACATTGTTTTCGCACACTTATGTAGCTTCCGTATTGTAGCCAACTCCATGAATGCGTATCTGTGCGCATGCGCCTTTATATATGTGTGTGTGTGTGTTTGTGTGCGTGTGTGTGTGTGTGTGTGTGCGATTGTGTGGGTGCGTATGAAGGGGCAGCGATATAACCTTGGATGTTCATCCGGTGGCATCTTATCTTAAGCCACCTGAGAAAAGCCAAAATTAATATGTTTACTTTCGTTGTCTATTTGCAGTATCTCGGCCTCAAAGATTTATTTGTATCTTGCCGAAGTTTTCATATATATATACTTGTAAACAAACAGTTATTTCTGAAGAAAGATTGAGGTCAATTTGAAATATCAAATATATATATATATATTAGGTTGGTGCAAAATTAATGTCGTTTTCGCACATATGTTACTATGTATAATAGTAATTAATACATAATTATTTTTTAATTTGCAACTTTTTCTATATATACATGTTAAGAAAGTATACGTGGCTTCTCATTATGCTATGTATATATATATATATATATATATATAGATCGATAGATAGAAAAAAGAGATATAGGAATGTTTTATTTTACAAACACGGTCAGCACATTTTGGCCGTGTTCAATGTTGATATTATTGCGTGTTGGCTTTTTTCTTTTTTCGCTGATAATGGTTCCATTATTTTTTATCCTTTTTTTACGTGTGGATGAGGCTAATAGATTTGGATTGTTGACAATTATGTTTCAGATGAAGTTTGGTAGGTCTCCATGTGTATTTAAATGACACCTAATTGAGATATCGTCAGAGAGAATTAACGTGAGTTTTCGTGCTAGGCATGTTGTAATATATCCAATATAATTATTCATGAATTTAGTTTCATCCTAATTCAAGCGATCTGAAACCTTCAGGATTCGGGAATCAGGGCAACACCTACTTAATTACTGCGATAGTCGAAAGCACGTGAACAAAGCCCAAAACAACCTCCAGACAGTCAATTCATAATTTCAGCCACCATATGCAAAAACTGATTCGGAAACTGGAAAATATAATTAAAAAATGTTTAATATTTCGCATTGAAATTTGATAAATACTTTTAATGACAAATCCAGTTCTGATATTAGTTGTCCCTAGTAAAAACGAATAAAAAAAGGCCATATTTTGAGTGTGACTGATTATACAAATTCCATGCTCACCACTCCATGTGAGTCATATGGATGTGAGCAGAGGCATGTTGCAATACATCAAGTGCCCTTCTTGATCCACTGATTGACCCGTATCCGGTAACTCGATGTAGGTGGTAGAATTGATTCTGAGGTTTCGTGGGAAAAGAAACGGTTTAAAATGGGACCTCATTGCTTACAACAACTAATAAAATCACAGACGGGGTCAAATTGGCGTGGATCACTACAGGAAATGACGAATACGGAAGTGATTTAATGGTATCAAATGACTTTAAACTCTACGCATTTTCAGATGCGAATGAACTGGGTTTGAGTTTTGGTAGAAAATATATCTTAGTCGAAACACTTAATATATTTTGATAATGATAAATTAATTTTGTTCCAACTTTCATTAGAATTATTTAGAAATTAATAGTGAATCTCAATTTTTGCATTGAGATAATTTGATCCGTTATTTTATTCGATTCGGAAAATAAAGACATTACAGTTTGTATCTTGGGCATAACACTACCACATTATCCTAAAGACTAATATGTCACTTGTCTCTTCAAAGTGCTACTGGCGGACATACGGATGAACAAACTTCTAATAACAGGTATTTCTGAGAGTGTACACTATATACTCTTTAATAATTCGAGTATGAATTCGTTTCATTGAAGAAACATTCGTGTATCTTACAGTTTATGTTTGTATAATACACACATGCCATTATATCGAAAATTGTTTGAACGAGCCATATTTGAATTTCATCAGAGGTTGTCTTCTTACAAATATGTAAAGAAATTAAATTCAGATAAAAAATAGAAAGATCAAATTTAGAAGTCGGCATCTTCTAGATACGTACCCAGCGAAAACAGCGCTTTGTTCGCTCCGCAAAAGCCCCTAGATAGTTTTTATCATGAAGGCCAGGATTCAGTAAAAAATCATCTATGGTATCCAAGCGGGCTCCGGTCAACTTTAATTTTCTGAAACACGCCCAAGTCACTGTGGAAAAGAGTTTCGCAACTGACCAAGCTTAGGCTGTCATGTGGTAGTTGAAGGCCAAGCAGTTAAAGACAGTTTTTACAGAAGAGAATTCTGAAGTAGTCGCCATAAAGAGAACTGCTTTCCTGACAAGTAGTTTAAAACATAAACCCTTCCAACATGACGTACTTCATTTTTGAGTAAAGATTGTATTTAAAAGATTCTTAAGCTTTCCCTTTATGAAGCGTAGAAAATGTATGTAACACCTTTCTCCAGTTTGATTGTGTGATCACTTTCTATAAAAAGTAAACGCTTCACTTACGTTCTTCTGAGTTCTTTTGATTTTCTTCTTCTTTGTGCTGTCTTTCTTTAGGACATTGGCCATCATGACTCTCAAAAATGTCTTGTCCTTTGCAGCTCATAAAGAATCTTATCGTTTTACAATACATTTACTCAAGCTTATTAGGATGATTTTTAAGCTTAAGTTTCATTTTGGTTTTCAAATGTGTCCGCATTTTAAGCATAAGTGCCCATTCTGTTTCCATAAATGTCTGGATATATTAAGCAGATGTCCTTTTTGTTTCCATAGGTGTGCGGATTGTAAGCATAAGTGTCATTGTTTGCAAAGGTGCCTAGATTTTAAGCAGGTAAACTTTTTGTTTCCAAAGGTGTCCGGGTCTTAAGCGTAAGTGTCATTTTTGTTTCCATTTGTGTCCGCATTTTAAGCATAAGTGTCCATTTTGTTTACAAAGCTTTTCTGGATTTTAAGCGTAAGTGTCCTTTTTGTTTTCATAGGTATCCGGATTTAAAAAACACAAGTGTACTTTTTTTCCATAGGTAGCCAGATTTTAAGTATAATTTTCCTTTTTGTTTTCCATAGGTTTCCGGGATTTTAAGCATTCTATCTTTTTTGTTTCCATAGTTGCACTTATTAGGTGTTTGTATATTTACCAAAGACGGGTAATACAAATGTTCGCCCAAACATACAGTTGGTAAAATCAAATCTATAAAAAAAAAAACAAAAAAAAAAAAAACGATCAGTTAGTGTTTGAGCAGGATTCGATGAGGCAAAGACAATTGGCTGAGAGGTCATTTATATTGAACGAGGCTACCGTGATGCTGTGAATGAAAAAAAAAAAAAAAAAAAAAACAGGACTGTGATTGCAGTCTTTTCACACTCCGAAGAGTGCTTCAAAAAAGCATCAATTAAGAAAGAATGGTAGCGTTCTTGCTATATATATATATATATATATATATATATATATATATATATATATATTGAACAATAAAAAATATTAAAAAATTAAAATCTTCAGACACACTGGGTTGTATATTATTAGGTTGGTGCAAAGATATTGACGTTTTTTTACGTATTTTTTAACGTCAAAAAAGATATTATTTTTGCACCAACCTAATTTTATACTTTCTATTTTATTATTATTTCAGTTAGATTCCTGGACTAGTTTCGACCAACATGACCATCATCAGGAGAAAAAAATACGTTTACGGGTAGCAGTGAACTACAGAAATGAATGTCTTGATGGAGAAAATGAAGTTATATATATATATATATATTAACTTTGTGCATCTATCTATCTATCTATATATATATATATATATATATATATATATATATATATATATATATATATATATAAAAGTGAACATTGAAGTCAACACTCAGAGGCGACAGGTTGTTTCATGCTGAACGCAATCGCCAGGTCGCGTCTAGCCTGTCGACTCTGAGTGTTGACTTCAATGTTCACTTTTATATTTATATTTACATTCGCTCTATCTCTGATATTGAGCACTTTATCCTATAAATATAGCACACCTTAAAACTATATTTCTTCATATGTATATATATATATATATATATATATATATATATATATATATAATGTTAAAACTGACTCATAAATATTTATTTTTATTAAACAGAGCAAATTATTTCATACAATTGGAATTAAGTTACCATTTGTGAATGATCATTTTCAACCGCCAATTTTCAATTTTAAATTCACAAGAATTTTTCAAACTGTTTATGGTGTCAGTTTGTTGAAGAAGACTGGCTAGCCGTGGAAAGAAAGAACGAGACAACAAAATAGGGAAATAATCGGAGGAGGCAGTAAGGAAGACATAAATTAGTGTAAGATTAGTGATGGTCAGAGGGGACAGAGACGGGAAAGGACAGAACATGGCATATTTATAGGAAGTAATGTAGGATATGATATCGTGGGGGTAGGAGCGGACGGGGAGTGAAGAGAGGAATCCGGTGAGCTGACCTACATCTTAATGGTAAAATCACTGAAGTTTGATTCCACAGAAATACACAGAAATTAATGAAAAAAAAAAAATGGAAAAAACTAATTTATATAAAATATTAAGAGATAACTTCAGTGAGATGAAAGAGAGATAATCCAGAATTATTGGTGTATTAAATTTATCCATATATCAGAACCTAAATAAAATAAAATATTTAGAGAGGATTTGAATATATATATGTACGTACACATTAAGAACACACATACATGTACAGCCATATATACGTATATACGCATAGAAACATACCTGTATAAACATGTATATACTCAGCCAACATATATCTAATCCTGTTAGGATGAAACATTTTAAGTTATCCCTTTGATTTTATATATTAATTTTGAATATCTATTTATCTATCTATAAAATTTACACATCTATCTATCTATCTATCTATCTATTTCAATTTGTTCATATCTATCTATCTATCTATCTATTTCAATTTGTTCATATCTATCTATCTATCTATCTATTTCAATTTGTTCATATCTATCTATCTATCTATCTTTTTCAATTTGTTCATATCTATCTATCTATCTTTTTCAATTTGTTCATATCTATCTATCTATCTATCTATCTATTTTAATTTGTTCATATCTATCTATCTATCTTTTTCAATTTGTTCATATCTATCTATCTATCTATTTCAATTTGTTCATATCTATCTATCTATCTATCTATCTATCTATCTATCTATCTATCTATTTCAATTTGTTCATATCTATCTATCTATCTATTTCAATTTGTTCATATCTATCTATCTATCTATCTATCTATCTGTTTAGCAATCTATCTAATTGAATACAATCTATATCTATCTTTATATATGTTTATCAGTCTATCTAATTGAACACACTAGCTGTATGTTTGTCCCTCTATCAATCTAATTGAATGCAGTCTACCTACCTACCTACCTATCTATCTATCTATCTATCTATCTATCTATCTGTATGTCTGTTTATCTATCTATTAGGTTGGTGCAAAAACAATGTCGGTTTTTTATGTTAAAAATTACGTCAAAAACCGACATTATTTTTGCACCAACCTAATATTTATCTATCTATCTATCTATCTATCTATCTATCTATCTATCTATCTGTTTATCAATCTATCTAATTGAATACACTCTATCTGTATGTATGTCTCTATCTAAATGAATTCAATTAATTTATCTATCTATCTATCTATCTGTTTATGACGCAGTCCTAGTAACTGGAAAACTATTGAAAAAAATCATATTCCTACCCATCTTTTTGCCAGTCCCCAATATTTCTACATAACACGCCGAGGCTTTTGCTTCTAAACGCTAGGATACCCCTTTTGATTTCGTTATAAGCACACTGTTTTGTATCAAGTACGATTAGCGGCACGGGAAATTATTTCGTTCACTTTCCTCTGATTGTTTCTTTTTTTTTTCACAAATTTTATAGAAAACTCTTACTTTTCAAATATTTTTCACGACGTTTTGAGTCTTTTTCTTAAATATAAAAAACAATTATCAGTGGAAAGTTCACTTGAAACCCATGCTTATGAAAATATAAAACATTCTCATCGGCATGTCTATTCTATCCTGTTCTTAGTTTGATTTTGTTTTACGTGATATCAACCTCATTGGGTTATCTGTTGTTAAAATGATTTTTAGGATAGTTTGGTCTGAATATAATATTGTAACAAATCAGTTTGTAGATCAATTTTCATTGACGTATTTTTGTAAAAGTTTTTGTCGTGAGTCAAATGTATTGCTGTTATTTTTTTCAAATATTTATTGCTGGTATTTTTAATATAAACATCTATTTTTATACTTCCATAATATTTTGACCCCAGTTTGAGTGTTAACTATTTGCCGATAGCTTGGACCTTAACAGGTGCTAACACCCTCGGTAAGAGTGGACCTGGGAATATCAGCAATTAAATGGTGGTTTTTATGCTCCTCAAAGCCTCCTGGTCAGAGGCCTTGCTGCCGGATGTAGTCTATCGTCATACCAAGTAAGACTTGCTCTTGTATTTGATACAAATTATTATTATATACATAAAAATGCGGGAATGATATTCTCATCCACTTTCTCTGATTACATTAAAATATTTAAAAATATAAATAATTATTCAGCATCCCAATTAATAATATTTATCGTGTGAATCCTGTCTTGAAATGGTGAGAGAATATAATGAATAAAAAGGGAAATTCTCTGAACTTGGCAATTATATTTTCATTTTTTTAAATAAAAATGTTTATGTACATTTTTTTCACTCTCTGAATGAACTTGTTTTTATTCTTTGATTGTTTTGTGGTTTTTATTTTCCGTATTTTTGGTCCTATCTATATGTATATATATATATATATTTTTTTTTTTGCGGGGGTGAGGTGGGGACTGCACATCCTTGCCTTATCATTAGCTATTCCTTCCCGGTTTTCATTCATCAATTATTCATACCTTTTAAATCTGATTACCCTTCTACTGTAACTCTTCCTCTGCCTTCCATTCCTCTGCCTTCGAACGGCCGCTCCCGTTGCTATTATTGAGGGAAGAGTTGCAGATGTTGCCTTTATCCAAGGTTAGTCCCTTGATACCTGGCAGCCATAACATCAGCTGTGACAGAGATTGCAAGCCGATAGAATAACCATGTACCCCGTACTGCTGCCGTTTCCCAGAAGCTGAAAAAGCAAGAGAGAGAGAGAGAGAAAGAGAGAGAGAGGATAGAGAGAGAGAGAGGAGAGAGAGAGAGAGAAACACAGGTAAGGTACAAAAAAAGGAGAGGTGTGTAGAATGAAAATAAAACGAAGCAGATGAATAAAAATAAAGAAAAAATAAAGAAGTGATAATTTTTTTCTTTTCTTTTTTTTGGAGGGTAGATAATACAATGTGGAAAAAAAAGATACCATAGACTACCTGAACACGAAAAAGAAAGAAAAAAAGGAAGAAGAAGAAATGTTCTTGAAGGAAAAATATAAAATAAATTATATGAAACAGAAAACTGATGCTAAATGAGAAAAAAAAAACATTATAAAACAGTAATAAAAAATATGTATATAATTTTTATATACAAATTTTACCCCACGTAGTGTAATGTAATTAATGTTAAAATAAAGACAATTTATTTCTATTCAAAATTTCGAGCATTGATTGTTATGTAAGATTTCCCATCCTATAAAACAAGTTTTACACCAGATAGAATATTTATTATTCTATCAGGTGTAAATCACACGATAAAAACAGTAAAAGAAACCCAAGCAGGTGATAACACTAAGAGATATACAGTAACAACGCCACGCGTGGCAGGTTAATCACGAGAAATTACTAAACTCTGAAAAAACAAAAATTCAACAATAAGCTCTGCAAATTGTAAAGACAACAGCTCTGATGGAAATGCAATAATATGAATTATATTGTCAACAATGTAAACTAATATCTCCTCAAGTTGTGTAAGTCACCAGATAATGGGAGGGCTTGGTGAGAAATGCATATTTTCAGTTTTGAATTTGCCCCATCTTGGGCCTTATTATTTCTGCGGACGAAACGAAATAGCTGAATGATCTTCTTTCTAGAGATCGTTCTGTACAGCTAAGTCATACACGAAAGTATATCTTCTTTTTATGTGCTATGTATTTCCTGGACGATCCTGGCTCTTAACTTCCCACCTTCCTTTGTGTTTCTGCCAACTCCCCCGTACCACGCTCCGCCATCCACCTGCTCAAGCCTGCCACGTATGTCATGCGCCGCTTTCCGCTGTTTCATTTTCCCTCTATTCGTCCCGTGATTATCAGATTCGCCAGGTCCACCTTCTCATCGTGTCCCAGAAATTCAATCTGCCTCTTCCTTATGTTAAGCATAAGCTTCCTCCATATTTGCATCCTCTCCAAGATCTCGTCGTTGGTCACATACTCGATACATGTTATCCTCAGTATCCTTCTGTAGAACCACATATCGGCCACCTTGACCCTCTTCTTCATCCTTGAGGATACCGTCCACCATTCACTGCCATATAGGAGGACAGATGTCACGGAGCAGCTCATTACTCTTTTCTTTGTTACCATAGAAATCCTCCTGGTTCGCAATACTCTGCTCAGCTTCTAGAATGCATCCTTAGCAATCCCAATCCATTTTCGGATCTTAGCGTTGCACCTACCGTCCTCCATCAGAACACTCCCCAGATACTTAAACTTCTGCGCATGTTTGATTTTAGTGTCCCCGACCTGCAAATCGCATTATGGGCTCATCCTTTTATTGATGACCATGTATTCTGTTTTCTTGTAGTGTATGGTTAAACCTTTCTTCTCGTTCTCCCTCGTTATATTCTGTAGGGGGTTTTGTAGTTTCTTTTCCGTGTCTGCTATCAGTACCGTGTCACCTGCGTATCTTATGTTGGTAAGGTTGTGGCCGCCAACGATGAAGCCGGGTAGGATTCACAGTTCCCTCAGTATTGCCTCACTGTATAGGTTGAATAAGTCCGGTGAGAAGATACATCCTCATTCATTTTTTATATATTCTCTGAGCTCAATATCGATGCGATTACATGCTTTTTGCTGTCAGTATAGGTTCTTGATTATTCTGATATCTTTCCCGAATATATCAAGGTTGCTGAGCAGTTCTAGCGGGTCCTTGTGGGGTACTTTGTCGAATCCATTTGTGTAGTATTTAAAACATAGATACACATCCTTCTGGATGTGTAATGCTCTATCCCATAACATTCTAAGCATGTATATCGCGTTCCTTGTTCCGGTGTCTTTGACGAACACGCACTGTTCTTGTCCTATCTCTATCCCGATTCTGCGGCGGATGATGAGTTTTGTGACGTGGCTCATAATGCTGATAATTCGGTGGAGCTCGCATTCTTTTGCGCCTGGTTTCACAGTTAGCACTATGAAAAGAGATTTGCTTAGATCCTCCAGTACGTCCCCATTGTTGCAGATTTCATTTATTATTTCTGTGATTTGTCTATGCCAAATTCATCTAAGGCTGTCAGCATTTACTTTACAATTCCGTCTGGCCCTGCCGCCTTGTTTCCGTTCAATTTTACCAGTGCAGCTTCTACTTCGGTTTTTACAATTTCATATCCGTCAGTAGTTCTGTGCCATTGCTGGTTGTTCTCTGTCGTCGTGGAAGAGTTCGCCAAATTACTCACCCCAGCGTTGAAGAAATTTTTACTTCTCTTATATCAGTCTTCCCTCCTTTGATTTTAAGCAGCCTGTTGACAAGCATGTCTTCTGTCCTGCTACTTGTCTTAGTTGTTTGTACATATCTCCTTTGTTGATGCTACTCAATCTCTGTACTTCTTCACATTTTTTGTTTAGCCGCATTTTTTTAGCCTGGCTGAATTTGTTCATTATTTCTTTGTGAAATTTTCTGTATTCTGCCCCGCACCATGGCTGATTTTCAGTCTCCTTTGCACAATGTCGAGAATCTCCTCTATCATCCATTCCTTTTTTCATTCTTTTTCTTCTGTATTCTTTTGGGGTGAACTCGTTTGCTGATATCACTAATGCGCCTCTTACTGTTTCCCATTTCGAGTTTCCATTGTGTCCCTCATATATTCTTTTAATATTTTCCGTATATTTTTTTTTCAGATTCGGGTCGCTCAGAAGTTATTTGTACTGCAGCTTGGATACTGCGTTAGGTTTCTTCTGTTTCCGCAGTTTTACTCTTAGCTTACACATAATAAGGCGATAATCGCACCCGCAGTAGACACTTTGGTAAGTTTTGCAGAGATCGATTGCACTCCTGAATCTTTTGTTGATAATTATGTAGTCTATTATGTATCTCACACAGAGAAATTATACCACATGTCTACAAAAGGAAGCAGTGTGAACTGTATATAAAAAAAAACAAAAACAGAGTCTTGGAATAATTTCCATCGGGAATTGGAACTACCGGAGAATTCCTCTCTGCTTCTGACGCCATATTTATGATTCCAAACTGAAATTTGAGCTGGCCGGATTTATCATCCATGACTCTATCTAGGACATATTCCTGAAACAGGAAACTGCAAGTCATATGTATATTCCCACCATCAGGAGTGCAATTTGGAGATTATATAACTGGTGAAGACTTATTTCCAAAGGAAAAATGTGTTATAGGCATGTGAGATGACCCTTTAGCCGCTCGTCCAAGGTGAAGCAGATTTAGCCTGGACGCGGCCGGGCAGCCTTATCCTCGTCTCGTATACTAAAAATGGAAACATACAGTTTGACTCCTCGAAATAGATTGACGGACTATCCACTTCCGTCATTCTATGAAGTGACGACTCAAAGTGGTCATCACTTCACCTACGTGACTTCATCTCGATCAAAGGTAAATTAACCTATAAACAAATCTAGGGCAGTACAGCAAAAGAGAATTATTTGGAAATGCAGAACCGTTCAGTATTTAACAATACCGAGCAATGGTATATGTAATGAGAACACCACTCAGTTCGGTGGAATGAAGAAAGTAGGACATGAATGTCAAATCACAATGGCCACTGCTAAGTAATTCTTGCTTTAAATTGTGACTTACCATACTGAATCACTAAAAAATAACTTAGGCATAAATCATTAATGGAAACATTATGAGTAGGGGTGAATGAGCCGTAATAGGAAATAGAGCAGCTTCGGGTTCAAAACAATGCTGTATACAACTTTGTATCCCCCAAATATAAGTGAGTAATTTATTGATTTTGAAAAAAATGATAGGGGGGGGGGCAGTGAATGAAAGACAGGTCGATAAAGAGGCATGGTAATGGATCAGATGTTACTTCAAACAAAAAACCGAAAGATTTAGAGTACCAGGATGACCGAAGTATTGAACACCATAGCACATGAAAAAAAAATACGAGGTTTGGATTTAATTTAAAAAATAACAAGTTGTGAAAACAGTTAAGAATAGGACCTTTTTGTTTAATTTGCAGGAGTGAACGTTAAGATAACACCCTTAATGTCCAAATAAAGTTACGAGGTGTGAAAATTTAAATTCAGGAATGGACATGTGAAAACAAAGCTTTACATGATCATAATTTTCTGCTGTTGACTTCAAATTGCACATCATAATACGATTATTGCCATTGCTGGAAGTATGCTTGAAATTTTGTTTTCTCGAATACCAGTCAGCAATGTAGTCAGGTGATCTTTGCTTTTCTTACAATTGCAAATCTCTGTTATTTTGGAAATAGCAAAAATTGCAAGGCGATAATCTGAGGATTTATTTTTTTCTAATTCCTAAATCCTCTGTTAGAATTTTTTACATTCATTCTCTTTTTATATTCACTTCTGCTGTCAGTATTACAATCTTGGATCTGAGCGCATCTACGAGAATTCGGCTTCTAGTTTCAATAGGTGTATCCAGTACATTAACGCTGGAAGTAATAAAAATGTAAGATTAAATGTAAACCCATTAATTCTTTATATATATATATATATATATATATATATATATATATATATATATATATATATATATATATATATATAGGCAAGAAATGAACTGTAGCAGATGTTACAGTGCATTTATTGCCTTATTCAATGGGAATATACGGAAAAATATTCGTGAATAACAAAGGATTATGATAAAAATAAGCGGACATAATTTTTGTAATTTATTCAATCAGACATGCCTAAAAGAGAATTTGCTGCCTAACACACACACAGATACACACACACACACACACACACACACACACACACACACATATATATATATATATATATGAGAAATTAAATCAATTGTTCATTTATACGAGTTTTGCGGAGATTAGATGCACTCGCCATGTGAACTTTTTGTAAAAAATTATAAATAGGCCTCCTACAAAATTGTTGAATCTTTGCAGAGCTTTGAGTAGGGAGAGATAATTGAAAAGTCATTCCTTTTTTATTGCCAAAGCACTATCTCTTGATAGTAAGAGCCATAATTATGAAATCTACTTGTCTTGAAACATTATCTTCCAGAAATAACTCATTCTTTTTCCTTTAAGTGTGGTGTCCCTTTTATCTCTTAATAAGTTTTGTCTTTTTGTTACTTATCCCAAACCCTGTTCTGCCATCCATTTCCTCAAACCCATCAACTATATTCGCGATGCATTTTTCTGTCCCTCTTTCCTTTTATTTTTCTTGTGAGGATCAGGTTTTCTAAGATCTACTTCCTCATTATGCGCCCTGAAAATTTCAACTCTCTCCTTCTGATGTTGGGTATAACTATCTTCTTTGTTTCCATTCTCTCCAAAATCTCGTCGTTGCTCACATGTTTGTCCCATGATATCCTCAGAATCTTTCTGTAGAACCTAATTTGTATTGCTTCAAGTATCTTCTCTTTGAGGAGATTGATCAGCATTTGCTGACATACAGGAGGACTTATATCACATAACAGTTCTTTACTCTTTTCTTTGTTTCCAACGATTTTTTTCTGTCTCTTAATAGTCTGCTTAGCATTTATAATGTGACTTTGGCAATCCCAATGCGTCATCAGATCTCGTTTTAGCGAAACACATCTTTGGCTTTACACACACACACACACACACACACACACACACACACACACACAGACACACACACACACACACATATATATATATATATATATATATATATATATATATATTTATATTATAAGTTAATAGACT
This sequence comes from Acanthosepion lycidas, assembly GCA_963932145.1. Classification (NCBI taxonomy): domain Eukaryota; kingdom Metazoa; phylum Mollusca; class Cephalopoda; order Sepiida; family Sepiidae; genus Acanthosepion; species Acanthosepion lycidas. Next base: position 102,388,128 of record OZ010583.1, read on the forward strand.
TTAAATATGGTTTTTAGCTACACAGTTCCAACCATGTTTCAAAAATGGAAGCTAAAAGCCTCGAATTTAATTTTGTACTTAAATTAAAGACATTAGTTCCATTTCATCCTCAAGCGAATTCGCGAATATATATATATGAAACAAAAATCTACTTTCTCTTATCTTACAGAGCATTCCAGACCGGGGTTGAAAAGACAAACGACCATTTTATAGTCTGCCGAAATAGCCTATTCCCCATATGAAGTAAATGAAGTAAGTGTGGGTTTGTACTCAGTGACTATTACTGCTAATAATGCATGACTCTTCGGTAAGTCGAATCGAGTTCTCTAAGTCACTGTGTGTTTATCTAAAAATAAATTCGCTTATATTCACCTTCTCTGCCGTGGGCCAACGGCTCAGGAGTAAAATCTCCGACTCATGCCAATGTAGTCGGGTTTCGATCCTAGCTAGAGGCACGTCTAGCTACTCCGATGACCTGTGATACAGGGAAACTGTATGTGGATGACAATATATATATATATATATATATATATATATATATATATATATATATATATATATATATATATATATATATATATATATATATAAAGTGAAATGATAGATCGTAGACTTTAGTGGTAATGACGAAATAACACTACAGTCAAAACAGATGATGAGTGACAGCGAAAGCTAAAAGTAGTGTTTAGAATAACCAAACTGTTGGTGATTGAGTAGAAAAATCTGAAGAGAAATTAGAAAGCTAAGAAAAAATATTGTAGCGCGAATTCCAGCAAGTTCGGTTGCCAATCTTTCATTAACGCCGAACAAACGATCCACATTTCACAGCAGAACCCGTAAAACTGTAGAAGACGAGCTTCTCAATGTGGTTTCCATTAAAATATGTTGACGTCAAGCAACAGACATGTTTAAAGTTATCTCGAGAGAGTTTTAACCTCTTAGCGTGATGACGTCTCTGTCCTTTTTTCTGGTGTTATTAAAATCTAAATATACATAACTTCTCTCTTGAATCAAGCTGTATTTTAATGCCAACATTGGAATATGTGATCGAGACCAGTTAAGCAAACTCGCCATTTGAATATTTCATCCAAAATGCTAACAAGCAAGCTGTCATGGCATCGATAATTGCCTCCGCAAAATCATTCTTATTTCATTACTCTCCTACCTGAATAAATTAAGTAATATACAGGGTGTGTCAGCTATTTGAAAAGTAATTTTAATTTGACAAAATCATATATCGCAGAGCAGAGAAAATAATATATGTTTACAAAATATAGTACATATTTTCTAACACACACACACACACACACACACACACACACACATATATATATATATATATATATATATATATATATATATATATATATATATTACGGTTTCGATTATGGCTTTGATGTACTTTCCAAAACGTTTAAATGTATTGACCTGGTTTTCTTTATTTGTATTGAACATAATATCCCCAGTTGCAGTCTTCAGTGAATCATTGTTATTGTGATTATCGTTGTTGGTTTCCTTCTCTTCGGTGGCACTGTCGTAACAGCCCAGAGGTTTATAATTATGAGTTGTAGGAGGCCGAATGTTAGGGTTTACATGACTTGAGAGGAGGGATCACTCCGAGGGGATCACATGGTTCTCACGGGTACTGTTGATATAAACTGTCCTCTCCTCATGACGTAGGATTTGTATTTGATGTCCTCCTGCACGTGTGATTCTTGACTCTGGTATATGGAACATTGTCTCTGATTGATTTCCTGGGGTTCTCATCGGTTGTACCCTGAACTTGCTGGACGAACATGACATTGTTTAGTAAATGCTATGCCCGGATTATATGATTCTTTAGAGTATTACTGGACACGAAATTCCCGCGCATCATCACGTAGGATTTGTATCTAATATCTGTTTGTATTATTTTTCCATGTGCCTTGGCATTCCAGGACGTGAACGATCATGGCTCTCCATAACTTCCTACCCTTAGTAAATTTCATTTTGCTATATCACCCAATCCATGTTCTTCCAACGATGATTATAAGCTCGTTAGTTACGTTATACACTCGACCCATCTTGACTTCAATAGTTCTTGTGCGTGTCAAATTTTACAAGCCCTCTTTCCTCATTAGTTGCGCGATAGATTTCAACTATCTCTTTCTGATGTTAAGAATAAGTGTCCTTTTATTTCTATTTTCTCTAAAAATTCGTTGTTGCTCACATATCCGATTCCTGGTATTCTCATCATCCTTTTGTAGAACCACGTGTCTATTTCTTGAAGTCTCGTCTTCATCTGTGAGGAAATTGTCCAGCCTCCACTCCCATATAAGATGTAACAAATCCGCACTCTTTTCTTTGTTTCTAACGAAATTTCCCTGTTTCTTAATACTTTGCTTAGACTTTGGAAAGCATCTTTCGCTATTCCATTGCGCCTTAGGATTTCACTGCCGTACTTTCTGTCTTCTGTTAAAATACTTCCCAGATATTTGAGCTGTTGTACTTGTTTGATTTGAGTATCTCCAATTTGCTTTGAATGCAGATAAAAACAACATCAACAAAAAAGTAGACAAAAACAAAAACAAATCTCCACAAAAAATTAGAAGATAGAAAAAGATATTTAAAAATAATCATCAAATAAAAGTTTTTGTTTAATAAAAAAAAAAGATAACATATTGCTACATTTAGAATACAGGCACTGTACCAAACAATCCGTAACAGTAACTAAGTCATACTGCAACACTGAAATTAAATATCCAGTTTATTTTTTTTATAATATTATGTTCTATCATAAGGTAGGATATCATGACCCTCCGCGGTTTCCTTTTTCATTATCTATGAATCGTGAAGTATTCTTGAGAAAGATAATGTAACGGTTTCATTTTGCATTTGGTGTTTTTCTTTTCGTAGACTGGTTGCCAGCCACGTCGAATGAGCCCAGTCTAACCGCAGCTAAGAGAAGTGACGGTTTTATGCCTTTCTCAAAAGAATTTGTTCGAACTTGATCTAAACTCGTTAGCTCAGGATTTTAACTCAGCCCTCCGATTCCACTTTGCGCATGACACAAATCGAATGAGAGATAAAAAAAAAGGCACAAGTAATTTTGCATGCTACTTCATTACACTAATTCACCTAAAACCCCCCTCCCCAAGAAATACAAACTTGCCACCCTGAGCAGACCGCTCCACTCCTGTTTCGCTAATGTGCCATCGATTTTTGTATAACAATCACAAACGTTGAATGACTCGAAGGTGTGTGCCTGCCTATATGTTGAACTGAGAACAAAGCCTAATTGATTGTCTATTTATTACTCCTTGCTAGTGTCACGACTCTCGGAGTATATTCATTGAAGGACAATGGCAGTGAGCTCAAGTTCAACGCTCATAATCGACAGCGGTAAAAAATATTGATATAAAAACTCGGGGGGATAATAACAAATAACTATTGCCGTTTGTTGAGCTTAATTTTGCACAAGGCCGCAGATATGGGTGGTCGAATACACTAATCTTCAATAAAGATCAGTGAAACAATCTGGAAAAGTTATTACCCGATGTTGAGGTACTTAAAGTTAAATGAAGGCTGATGTGTGTGTGATCAACAAAACGGTCGTCCATACAGTGTAATGAGTTTTGTGGAAAAAAATATTGTCAGATTAAAATTACAACAAACAGAGATGCAGTGTAGATATTTTTCGTTATATTTTTTAATAATGTCCAACAAAGTAAAACTTCAACCATAATAATGAGCTATATGGTTCTATTCAGCAGCTTTATAATTTTCGGCATATTTGAAAAACAATAAAATCTCAAATCACCTCTCATTAGGAATATCCTATTTCGGCAGACAAAGTTATCGGACATCTATCTTAATAATAATAGAGGTAAAGAGTATATAGACGGGGAAAATATAGATATTAGAATTAGTTATACATTCGACGTTTGAAGAATTAGAAGGGAGTGAATAATATGAAAATATAATAGCTAATTAAGTTAAACCAATTCTATATTATGGAAATTGTAATTTGTTTCCTTGTTGAGATTTTAACACACATTCATTCCTATATATATATATATATATATATATATATATATATATATATATATATATATATATATATATATATAACAAGTAAAGATAATCAATACAAATAAAGAAATGAAGTAATAAAGAAATATAAACCTGCTCCCGCCAAAACAATAGTTAGAATAAACTACAGCAATCCCAAAATTCAATAAATAGCTTTAATTATCTTCCCAAACCAAAACAAATCTATTAAACAATCGGTATAAACAATTTTTTACTACTTTAATAAAACACCGATAAAAAAAATAAAAAAAATATAAGATAAGAAATAAAAATAAAAACAATAAAAATAAAAATAACAAAATAAAAATAAATAAAAACAAGCAAAATAAATTAACACAAATAAATAAAGAAATAAACGACTTCCGGCAAAATAATCGCGAAAATAGACTACCCACAATGCACCGCTGACCCGTATATAAAAAAATAGCCGAGAAAAAAACAAGATTCGCGGCCTGACGATTGCGTCTAGTATGAAACAGCCTGTCGCCTCTAAACGTGGATTTCAATGTTCAATTTTATATATATATATATATATATATATATATATATATATATATATATATATATATATATATATATATCAGTAGCACATTATATATATATATATATATATATATCAGTAGCACATTATATATATATATATATATATATATATATATATATATATATATATATATATATATATATATATATATATATATCAGTAGCACCTTATATATATATATATATATATATATATATATATATATATATATAATATATATATATAGTTAAATCCGAGCAAAGATTTACTAAAGAATTTTCTTTATTTTCCTATATTTATGACAAAATTCTTCGTTCCCAATAATTATAAATAGAAACTGTCCAATGTCTGATTACTTTAATGTTTAAGGGGGCATTATCAAAGATCTTCTGTTGTTACTCCTATGTCAATTTCATCGTTTTTTTTTGCTTTTTTTAGTCTTCACGGGTCGTAAAGAATTTTTAAAATGCTATTTGCTAAAATGCAAGTTCGTTTTTTTTTAAATTATTTAATATATTTAATGTGTTCATACTTAAATTTTATAATATCTATCTAGCTATATATATATATATATATATATATATATATATATATATATATATATATATAGATAGATAGATAGATAGATAGATAGATCTAGTGAGTCAGACAAACCTACCCAGGTTTCACCTAATCGGATCGTCAGGTCTGCTCTACGGTTGTATTGAGCTCTTTTGTTAGTTGTTTACTCGTGTCGGTTTTTTTTTCTTTGGGCTTTGAACCAGTATCTGTGCGATTTTTTTCGACAGACTTTCATGTTTCTAGCTCTTTCTTTTTTTTAAAACCTTTTTTTCTTTCGAGATTGATATGATTATTGGCAAATCAAAAATTCGAAGGTTTTTCGAAACGACTATAGTTACCTATATATATATATATATATATATATATAAATGAACATGGAAGTCAACACTCTGGTTGTGTGCGTTGTATTTTTTTACTCGACAAAATGCAACGCATCTGACCTGATGATTGCATTTAGCATGAAAGAGACTCCTGCTTGTTGGTTTTGTCTTCAGTGTGCAAATTTACATTTACATACGCTCTACCCCTGATATTGAGGACTTGAACTCATAAATATAGCATAACTTGAAACTATATTTGATCCCACACACACACTCACACATACATACACGCACCCCCCCCATATATATATATATATATATATATATATATATATATATATATATATATATATATATATATATATATATATCCCTCACAGCTAGTTCGACTAATTTTCATACAGGACGCAATATTCACGTACTGATTATGAATTGTCACTCAATTTTGAATTATAATATATGTTTTTATTACAATGTTGGCGTAGCTATTTATTATGATGGGATTAATTTTTTTTTTAATTTTAAAATTTAAAATTATCTTTGATAATTAAAATAGGCAGGATTTATATATTTATGTAAAAAAGGAAATTAAAAAAATACATTGTTGTAGTGAATATTTATTTTTTGTAAATTAAATAAAGGGAGATTACTTGTTCGTATTTAAACAAAAAAAAACGACATAAATTTGTATTTTAAGGTGCTGAAAAATCCACAAATCAACGAGGCACCCCTTCTCTAAAATAACTGAACCGTCTGAGGATCGCTTCATAGCGTGAAACTTGATGCTACTGAGTAGTTCTATTCTCTCTTACGATTTTGGATTGAATTCTAACTTAATTCCAAGTAGAAGCAGTTTACCTGATTCTTAAGTTTAATCAACAAGTCATGATGAATGCGTAGGTAAATCAACATATTTAGACCGTGCGTCCGGTAGTTGAGAACACATTTTTAAAAACCCATGTAATATCCAACTTTTTAGTCCTGCTATAAAAGTTACGGCTCTAACGCAGGCGTGTAATCGGTATGCCCTTCTTGCTGCGTAAACAGCCAACTACACAGATTAGAATATTGCAAACTACTTAAAGATAGGAAAAGATATTATGTCTCTAGTAAAAATATATCTTCAGTAGTAGAAAGTTAAATATTTAAGAGGTGGAATTAAATTATTTTTAGATACAAAGTTAAGGATTATATTAATGTTTTCGTCAACAGAGACATTTGTAAATAGTAAATTGGTAACAATAAGGTTTGGTTTGTTTTGTTTTGTTTTACGGTATATCAACAACTCAATAGGTCATTTAATGCCCATAACTTTTTTTTCCTGGTAATATTTTGTCTTGTCAAAAATCCATTTCTGTTAATATATATATTTTTTAAAACTTATAGCTGGTATTATTATTTTTTCAAAAACGTATAGCTGGTAATATATTTTTTTTTTTTTAAAAAAAAAAAAACGTACAGCTGGCAACATTATCTTTCATCTTTTCAAAAACGTATTATCAGAGGCCTTGCTGCTGGACGTAGTTTATCGTCTTACCCAGGACGCGGATGTAGTTTTCGTCAAACCCAGGACGCGGATGTTTTTTTTTTTCTTTCTTTTTTATTGCTGGTAATTTTGGTTTGGTTTGTTTTACGGCATATCAACCTCAATGGGTCATTTAATACCGACAACTTTTTTTCCTGGTAATATTTTTGTTTTGAAGCAGGTAATATTATTTTTTCAAAAACGTATTGCTGGCAATAATTATTTTCCAAAAACATTTTGCTGGTAATAGTTTTTTTTTTCTTCAAAAACGTATTGCTGGTAATATTTTATAATACTTTTTACCTGAATTTCGGGGTTAACTATTTGCCCATAGCTGGGACCATAACAGGTGCTACCACCCCGGGTCAGGGTGGAAGTGAGAACACCAGGAATTAAAAGGTGGTTCCACGCTCCTCAAAACCTCCTGATCAGAGGCCTTGCTGTTTATCATCATACCCAGGACGCGGATGAAATTTATAGTCATACCCAGGACGCAGTAGCTATAAGGAAGACGAATATTCACTTAGAAACACCAAAAGCAATACACAACTCTAGTCGACAAAAACAAAAAAATAAAATTAATTCTTTATTAGAAAAAAAATTAAAACTGTTAAACCCGTCATCAAAAATAACAAACATAAAAGATCTGAATTACAGCGAACCATTATTATTTACGAATTTACATATCACTGAAAGAGCTGTGTTCCTGATCAATGCAAATTTGTAGAAAATTATATTGGATAAACTACACTATGTTTAACAAGAAGACTCACGTTGCATCTATCTGACCATAGCTCAATTAGGTTTAATTTAAATACACACAGAGACCTACGAAACTCTATCCGTAGCATACTCTTTGATAATACAAATATAATAGCATCATTCACATGTAAAAAATGTCTAAAAATAACGGAAGAACAATTAATAAAAAGAAAATACAACATTCAGTAATATCCACTATGAACACGGTCACAATCTGCTGACCGTGTTTGTAAAATAAAACATTCTTTTATCTCTAGAGACATGCATATAACAATCCCTATATTCAATTAAAAGTAAAATACAATTCATCATCAATAATAATTAAAAGTATACACCGAAAGCGCTTGCAAAACATTCGGACAATTTTTATATAATTTATGTCGTGAAAAGTAAAGAAAATATGTGCAAACACAATGAAATTATATAAAAAGAAGTCAACTAATGTACCTTGTCAGTCGTTTTAAATAGAATTTTATTAAAGAAGGATTGCTGCCCAAATGTGTTTGTTTGTTTGTGTGTGTGTGTTTTCTGGGCTTTGTAAAATTTGATTATGGGAGTAAAGGTGGACTTTTAATTTCGTTATGTAATGCAATCCGATCGAATTTTTTTTCTCTGAATAATTACCGTAGAGTAAACGTTACGTTTGGAGTTATATTAAATTTATATTACTCGTACCTTTTTAGAATGAGAAAAAAAATGCTAAATTGAAAGGTTAAAATTAAATTTGTGACATGCTCCTCGTTAAATCTGAGTTTGAAGTTTTCTTCCTTTCTTGGGTTCAGTCGGTTCCTCCATTAGAAAAACCGGTAAAACCCACGGGTATCTTTTCTATCGTTCTGACGATGAACAATCAATAGCTAAATCCCGTTTTATAAATCTGTTCGTATTTTTCCCCCTTTACTGTCACTCTTCTACACTTCTTCTTTTGATCTATCAGCTTTTAACTTGAATGCCCTTTTTCATCTATGAGAATATCTCGTATAAAAGGTCAGATCAGAGTGACACTTGGGACCGACTGAAAAACTTTAGCAAAGGCGCAGGTGGCTTGCTGATTTCCGCTGCACACAGGAATATTTCTAGTATTTACATTCTGCGCGTCTTTTAAATGCCAACAAATGGAAGAATGGCGACACACAAACAGAATCTTCCTTTACGTTTGGTACATTTCTTCTTCTTTCACTATCGTGTATTGTACCTATCTCTTGGTCGCATATTCATGTGATCTTGCTGACTGGTTTTACTTTTATACCTTGTGTTACATTCTTACGCATTTTTTATAATATCTATCTATCTATCTATCTATCTATCTATCTATCTATCTATCTCTCTCAGTATGTTCCGATCTATCTATGTATCTATCTCTCTGAGTATGTTCCGATCTATCTATCTATCTATCTATCTATCTATCTCTCTCAGTATGTTCCGATCTATCTATCTATCTATCTATCTCAGTATGTTCCGATCTATCTATCTATCTATCTATCTATCTATCTATCTATCTATCTATCTATCTATCTATCTATCTATCTCAGTATGTTCCGATCTATCTATCTATCTATCTATCTATCTATCTATCTATCTATCTATCTCAGTATGTTCCGATCTATCTATCTATCTATCTATCTATCTATCTCAGTATGTTCCGATCTATCTATCTATCTATCTCAGTATGTTCCGATCTATCTATCTATCTATCTATCTATCTATCTATCTATCTATCTATCTATCTATCTATCTATCTATCTATCTAGCGGGCTAGCTTCAGTTCCTATGTATATACATATATGTACATACAATGGGATTAAGATGTAGGATCAGGCAGCATGTACCATTCCGAGTTCTTAATCCGGATGCCCGTAAGAGCCAGTTGGTTAATACTTCCGGGTCAGCGATCACAGAACATTTGATAAATTGCAGGGATTGTGCGAAGGATTTCAGTCCGAATTGGTTTACTGTACTGTCCAGTTCGCACTCTCCATTTCATTTACGGGCACTTGAGTCTCTGTATATTCGGTCCAGGGAGCCGTCTCTTTGCAAGCAAAAAGACTGTCTCTTTGGGCTTCACGTTATTAGACTCTAGTGTGTATCATACATTACCCTCACGCTACCCCAATTTTTTTTCTCCATTACGTCATTATTTTTGCACCAACCTAATATATATAAACTTTCCACATCTATTTATCTTTGTTGCACATCTATCTATCTATCTATCTATGTGTGTGTGTATGTCTGCATATATATATATATATATATATATATATATATATATATATATATATATATATATATATATATATATTAACCTTGAACATCTATCTATAAACTTTACACATCTATCCATCTATTTAAAATAAACTTTGCACGTCTATCTAATTATATAAACTATGTATATTTATCGAAATAAATAATTAACTAAATTTTGCATCTCTTGCCCCTCTCTATCTATCTATTAGGTTGGTGCAAAAATAATGACGTAATAATGTCGTTTTTTGACGTATTTTTTAACGTCGAAAAACGACATTGTTACGTCATTATTTTTGCACCAACCTAATATCTATCTATGTATCTGTATGTTAATCTGCCAATCTCTCTAATTGAATAAAATTTGTATATCTATCTGTTATCAGATGTTCCTCTCTCTCTTTTTCTCTGTCTCTCTCTTTATTTCTTTCTCTCTCTCTCTCTCTGTCTATATATATATATATATATATATATATATATATATATATACAATTGGAAAAATTATAAAACGAACGAACACGCAAACAAAAGCAAAAATTCATAAACATGTGCTTGTAAAAAACGTAAAACTCATGAACGTGCGTGTGTACACAACGGATAAAAAAATGCGAAAAAACGAAAAAAATTTTAAAAAAACTTATTTAAACAATAGACCCCTTGAAGAATGGATATTTCCAAGAAACTTCAAAGTCGCGGAAACAACATAAAAGTATGATATTTATGTTAAGTAATTTTTCTGCCTATATATATATATATATATATATATATATATATATATATATATATATAGGAGGGGGAGTAAATAAAATGTGTCTACTTTCATCCTCGTTCGTACGAACTCGAAAGGTACATTTCCCTGTGTATACATCGTGTCATTATTTCCGATCTTTCATTCTGTAGATTTTTTTTGTGTCTAGAAATATTATTATTGTTCACTTTTCCTCCTGGAAGAGTTTGCAGATATCACTACAAAGTAAAACAACAGAGTTGCTAAAGCAAAATGCATGTTGAGTGTACAGAAAGTAGCTTCAACAAGAAATGGTTAAATCACAAGTCATTATTCAAACTAGAAAGCCTTATGAGTTCTACCAAATTAACTATCCATGTTTGAGAGTTAAAAGAAGAAAAAAAAAGATCCGATTGTAAGCTGGAAAATTACAAAAAAACAAAAAAAAAACAAACTTACAGCAATCATAGTAATATCCTGAATAACATGATGCATACACACTAAAACGGACTTTTTTGAGTTCGTACGAGCCGGGATATAAAGTATGTAAATTTTATTAACACACGTCTTCAAAACAATTTCAATATTCTTGCTTTCTCCACACCTTTTATTATACTTCGCGGTATGCGCTTATATATATATATTAGGTCGGTGCAAAAATAATGTCGTTTTCTCACATAGTAACATATGTGAGAAAACGACGTTATTTTTGCACCAACCTAATAATAAAGCGTTAAGAAATCTTTTGGTCCATATCGCCCACGGATACCGAAAATTTGAAACCAAGGTAGCGTAATTGGCTGAACTGCTATTTTTTTTTTTTAAATAAAGTTCTGCATGGTAAATTTTTATTTTCTTTAGAGGTGTATTGAGCACTTTTTAATACAACTGTTTTCTGTTCTAATTCAAATCTGATGACCAATAATTGTTTTGTAATTATCTCTCTCACTCTCGTAATATATATATATATATATATATATATATATATATATATATATATATATATATATATAGATATCTGAGCCCTTTTGGCTATCCATTTAGCCATTATCCAGTACGATTTTTATAACTCAATGTCTGGGGTTTATTTCTGTATCTGAAGTTATAGGAATGTTTTATTTTCCAAACACAGTCAGCACGTTGTGGCCGTGTTCATTTTTAATGTTATTGAGTGTTGTCTTTTTGTTTTTATTTTTAGCGATTCTGTTTTTTCAATTTTTTTTTACATGTGGATGATGCCATTATCCTTGTATTTTCTGCTAGTAAGATGCGGATAAAGTTTGGTAGGCTTCCCTGTGTGTTTGAAGGATTTGCCTGTCTATCTTCAGAACAATCCATGTAGTTCGCTAGCTACCTCAAGAGCTAGCCTATTTTTTCATATTTATAAATGTATGTTTTTTTCTGCCTCAAGATTTTAGTCCTAGCACATATGTTGTTCCGTTGAGATACGTCGATGGCAAAACACCTATTAAGTTTTTCTCGAATGTATACGGAGACGATTGACTGAATATTTTACAAGCCTCTCCTTTAATCCATATACTGTTGGCGACACAGTCACAGATAACTTACCACACAGTGAGTTACTATATCAAATGAGAATCGGGCCTATTGCACGAGAGGTAAATCAAACGCATCAAACATATGCAAGGAACGCACCTAAACTTGATAGCATCTCAGTAGAATTAATGCATCTTGGTGGGGACTGTGTTACTTCAGATGTTTTCGACTGGATCACTTTGGTTTAGTAAGTCACTCCTGTATCTCAGGGCTGGGTTAATGGAATCAGGATTTTGAGTCCTTAAACAAGTATTCCAAATCTGTGCGTGAATGCTACCGAGTTATCGCCCTTCTTGAATCAGTTGTTTTGATGTTTGCGTGGCTCTTCCTGAATGGGCTAATAAAGAATATATTCCCTCTCGTTGGTATCTATCTATCTATCTATCTCAGACTGTTCATTATCTATCTATCTATGTATCTATCGATCTCAGACTGTTCATTATCTATCTATCTATCTATCTATCTATCTATGTATCTATCTGTCTATCTATCTCAGACTGTTCATTATCTATCTATCTATGTATCTAACTGTCTATCTATCTATCTATCTCAGACTGTTCATTATCTATCTATCTATCTATGTATCTATCTGTCTATCTATCTATCTATGTATCTATCTATCTATCTATCTATCTATCTATCTATCTATCTCAGACTGTTAATTATCTATGTCCAATAAACTCTACCAATACTGGCGTGAACCAATTACACCATTTCAACAATTTTACGAGATAATAAAATCCTCAATGCGATCTGATATAAATCACAAAGTCATATAAACTCTGTAGATTCTGAAAAAGAAAATCGATTTAAAAACTTATAAACAATCTACACGAGTTTTGTTGTGTTTCAACTACTTTAGGATGCATGAAAAAGTATATATATATATATATATATATATATATATATATATATATATATATGCATGTGTGTGTGTGTGTGTGTTGTGGATTCCGAGATGAAAAATCGATCTCCAATAAATGACAAACGCAAGTATTTAAGATAAGAAATTAAATGTATTTACACAAAATACAAAAGGTAATGTTGTTAGTAAATCCAGGAACGCCGGTTAGTATTAATGAAAGATCGGTATATACAGTCTCGAAGTAAACTTCCTTAGAGTCGGGCGTGCTTGTAACTGTGACTTCTACGTCCAACCCAATCACAATGTCTATGTCCTTCCCACTCCGTTCCTCTTCTCTATATTCTGACTGACTGAGGGTATTTAACGGCAGCAGGTCGAGTCCACTTATATCAAAAAGGGGTGGACCCCATAATAGTATGTATGTATGTATGTATGTATGTATGTTTTCCTTCCACGGAGCTGCCAAAGATCCCTTCGTTGGACACTTCGGCCTCGGAGGACTGGCCATTAAAAACTATCCCATGATAACCTCCTGTTAGGAAGGATTTGATAACTGAGGAGACACTTCCTGGAGAAACTTGTGTACCCAAGAATGTAACAATTTAATTATGGCAGCCCTACAAAATTTTTAATACGATGTTGCTCTGTTGTTTTCACTCTTCCTTGCCATCAACATGTTCTGTATTTTTGAAATTTTTTGAAAGTGAGACTCTAAAATCTAAACACGGACTTGAATAAAGTAAGTAGCCTTCAAAAAGTTAAGTAAAGTATTAAGAAACAGTCAAATTTCGTTAGAAACAAAGAAAAGAGTAGTTATATATATATGGTAGTACATTTTTAAAAATCTCCAGATGAACCGGTCACTTGAAGCAACAGTAATGTGGTTATACAGAAGGATACTGAGGATACCATGGAGCGACTGTGAGCAACGACGAAATTTTACAGAAAATGGAAACAAAAATGACACTTATAATTAACGTCCAGACGTGACGGTTGACGCTTCTAGGCCTCATAATGAAGAAAGAGGGCTTGGAAAGTTTGACACTCACAGGACACATTGCAGGCAATTGAGACAGAGGATAACAGCGCAAAACCTACGGGGTGAGTTTCAGTAAATGTAAGGCGGGTCAAGGTTTAGGTTTAACAAAAATACCAAAATTATTAAGAGCTACAACGGGAAGGAAACAGTGGAGAGCCATGATCGCGCGCGTCCTGAAGGCGGGTGCGGACAGATGAAAAAGAAGTTATAACTGACTTTCAATATTTGGAAAACTTCAGTGCCTCACCAAATTTATAGGAAGTTTTAGTTGAGATAAAGATTTTGAAAACTGTAGTGAGATAATTCAAGAGACAGGTTTCCCTCCTGTTTTGTACTTTTTAAATATTCAGCACCACCAATCTATCCTGCTATATTTTCCGATAAGGTTCCTTAGAATTGTGTCGTTGGATAAAATATCTAACGCATAAAAACAGCTTTTCAATTACAACTCACTATCTGTTATACATTGCACTCTATTATTATAGCGGCCCAAAACTTTGGATAAACCTATTGACAATTTTCGCGCGCTAGGAGAATATAATTTGTGCAATCTCTTATATACGTTTTTATACGCATGCGTCCATAAATATTAATGTCGTAAATGTCTGTTCTCTTTGCCTAGATTTATTTATTCATAACTCTCTGCACACGAACGTATTTACAATTGCGCATCCTTTCTTTTTTAATCGAATGTTCGTCCCTAAAAAGGAACAAGATAATATACAGGTTTATCGTGAATAAAGTAGAAGACATAAAAGAAAGAAGAGGTGTTATGAAGGCATAGTTATGCGGATAAAGGAAAATAGGTAGCGACTGGTCCTTAAATTGAAGAAGTTAAGAACATTTTGTTCAGGGAAGGAGCCATGAAGGAGTAGCAGTTCTTATGAAGTGTTATCTGAAAGAAAATCTCTACTCACATTTGAAACACAGAAGAAACGAGGGTGATTCGATTCTGTGGAAGTATAATGGTGTTTACTAAGAATGGAGTTCATCTGAATTTTTTTTTCTTGGAAATAGAGGTAGTGTTACTCTTGCAAATTTACGTTTGTAGGAAAGAGGTTGTAGAGCGGGACTTATCTCCCATTCAAAAGACAGCTACGGATACATAATGTTGTTCCGTACGATGAGAAAAGTTAAGTAACGTCGAGCCTGTTCAGAACTTCGATGGTGACCGTTGGGGAATACCAGCTCCTCTAAGCTTTAAAGTGTGGGTTGTGTAATGGATAACAGCTCAGAATTGTTAATCAGAGAGCCAAGTTCAAGTTCCTGTTAGGTTCGCTATATTCACTTACGCGCAAATACCCTTGGGAAATATAAGAATCTCCCTCTTTTACCACAGCTATAAGTTAATTAATAAGCGCCATTATTTTCTTTTTTTTTCCTTATTCCTACAATTTAAAAAAAATATTTACTAGATTTAAATATCCAGCAAAGAGTTGATAAGCCGTAAAAAACGAATCAATCAGTCCTCCAAAAGACTGTGTCAATCCACCTAAACATGAACTTTTTATTTGCTTTGGAGTCTCGTTGCCCGTCTCAGCAGATCGTAATATTACGCCTAACTTGCGTAATATTGAAAATATATATTTGGACGGATCGATGGGAGAACTTGAATTCTGCTGAAGAAAATGGCGGATTTAATTTTCTTAATTGCTCTTTCCTGTCGCCTTTACACACATTTAAACCAAAGCTAGTCATTCAAACAACAACATCGGACATTTCTGATAATAAATATTTATTTCGGATGTGTCTATTGATTTTTAAATAAGCGAGAGAAAAGAGAAAAAAAACTGATAAATACACACGCACAAAAAACAAAATTTATGAATCGGAAAATTCTGTTCATTGTCAGAGAACTCAAATTTTCTACATTTCTATGAATAATGCACTGACCTGTTTGTTTCTGGTTCGTTAGTGATCACTTCATTGAATATATATATATATATATATATATATATATATATATATATATATATATATATATATATATATATATATATATATTCTGTTATTGTCTGTTTCAAAATGATTTTATATATGAAAATATTTATTCATTTTCCCTAGATCATTTAATCCATTTTATTTGGCTGAGTTTTTTTCATTCATCGTAAAAGTAACAGTGAAGATTTATTTTAAGGCTGAATATGCAAATAATATCTCTGTATGTGTTTAATGCATTCAAATAGAAGTTCCAAGTTAACAGCGAATAAAATGCAGCCCTTGTATTCTTATAGAAATTATGGGTCAATTATTTTCTTAATCATGCAAGTCAGTAAAGCCACTAAGACACGAAGAGTTACTGGGTGTGAAAGAATTAGAAAATAGAAACATTACTAAGGAGCAAAAACGATGGAAAAGCAATCTGGAAGACAATAGATAGCGATTGATATTGCATTTGTATTTTTGAAGATCAACTGGAAAGCGTTAAGCAAGAGAGTTCCCACGGGAAAGGAAACAGTTAGCATAGAAATTACGGTAACTAATAACCAATTCAATTGTAAATTGATGAGACTTTTTTTTACCATTCTAGTACTAAGCTTAAATAAATAAAATCTAGGGACCATATGGAAGAGCTCTTCCGAGCAATTATCATGAAAGTAGTAATAGAAAAGGCATGTGCTGCAACTTTACGGCGGTCGAAAGTGACTGAACTCGAGGGGCCAGGTCAGATCGAATGATATTGCTGATTCTTTTTTGGATTTTATCAAGAGTTTCTAAATATACAGTTTATGGGAAGCAGTAAATTACCTGGCATTATCAACGGTCTAAACAAAGTCAGAGTTGTGACTTCGTATAAGCAACGACAGCTTCCAAATAGTTCTGTCTACCCAATTTCAATCCCAATCTTGGGTCAACCCGTGATATGATTTTCAGACACTTTTCAAAGGTGCTGTATACCGGGATTGCCTCCCCAGGCTGATAAAATCAAGAAGTCACGTTTCTGAAAAATCGACCACGGTAAGATTTGAACTCAGATCCTATAGTCAGAAAGAGAACGTTCTAATCACCGCCATATAAAGTAATGGCGAGATGAACAACGCATAAGGATTGGTGATGTCTAAGATCGAAATAAAGGAAGAGTAAGACGTCTGATTTTCCATATTAAACGTGGAGTAAATTTACTTGCCTTTAAAGAAAAACTTCCTCTTCATCTTCATCATCTTCTCCTTCTTCTTCCTCGTCATCTTCTTCTTCATCGTCCTCTTCTTCTTCTTCTTCTTCATCGTCCTCTTCTTCTTCTTCATCATCATCTTCTTCATCATCATCATCTTCTTCTTCTTTCTGTGTCACTTCAAAAGGTTGCTGATCATGGCTTTTCACAATTTCTTGTACTTTGTACCTCTTAATAAATTTTATCTTTTTTATCTCCTAAACTACGTCCTGCCATCCATTTACTTAAGCTCTCTAGGTGGTTATACTTTGTTTTCCTCTATCCATCTTTCCTTCAATCTGTATTGTGAGTATCAAATTTCCCATGTCTTTTTTCCTCATTATATGCCCTAGAAATTTCAGCTGTCTCTTTTCTGAT
Organism: Acanthosepion lycidas; assembly: GCA_963932145.1. Taxonomy (NCBI): domain Eukaryota; kingdom Metazoa; phylum Mollusca; class Cephalopoda; order Sepiida; family Sepiidae; genus Acanthosepion; species Acanthosepion lycidas. Next base: position 102,405,848 of record OZ010583.1, read on the forward strand.
GTCTTTTGTGTTTCTTTTTTTTCTCTATGACTTCTTCACATGTTCGGTTCATGCTATTCTCACCATCCTTGTACGATATATTGTCTTAATATCATCAACATATTCTGTTTCCTAAAATTCATGTAACTTTTCAAAAATGCTGTTTGGTGAACGTGAATAAATCTATCTTGTTTAGACTTACTGAAATCCATTCATGTCATTTAACTTGGACATGCATGCATTTTTGTCGTTGGCTTTATAGTTTCGTCTTTCTGAACAATTCGCCTTTCAATTATTCGTTATATTTGGCAAGAAAGAAAACAATCTGTGCATTTCAAACATAATGTATATAGTCCATTCTCAAGCTGGTATCTCTTTACTATGGTCTATACTGAAAATACGTATATATATTTTTTTACCATAGTCAGCGTAGTTCAGAATATAAAAGCTCAGTTAAATCAGTGGGTTTCAATATGGTTCGTTGTCTGCATGCAGCTTCAGGAAAAAGTAAGTTTCCATGCATATTATATGAAAAGGGCATTATAATTCTAATAAGATAATTGAAACTTTTGAACTCGGATAATTTTATATACGCATTTGTTTATCTTCTGTTCCTATTTAAATAATAGATTAATCATGTTAATGTAATTACAAGATGTTTATGGAACAAACGTCCCCTTTCTTAGTCTGTGATGGTTGATTTTGTTTAGTGGCACATCAACTTCTGTAGATTATTTAAAACCGGAATATATATATATATATAAAGACATTTTTATGTATATACGTTCTTTTTTATAGATAAAAATATTTAAGTAAATGCTCTATTTATAATAAACATTATTTACGAGGTTCACCGGCCTGAATGCCGGAGAAATTTTCATAGAAAATATGAGCCCTCCGACAGGAATCGAACCTGTATGCTATACGGAACAGTCATATAACCTGACGTGCTTTACCGTTTTAACCACAGAGGAGCAATGTCGATTTTACTGATTTTAAACTACAATTCTGTTTGCTAACCGAAACGCTCCTCTGTAGTTAAATCGGTAAAGTACGTCAGGCTATATGAAGGTTCTGTATAGGATACAGGTTCGATTTATTGAATCTTATTTTGGTATTGTTGATTATTTTCTTATAAGAAAGTCATGTTTATCTTTGGTTCAATATTTGCTCATAGGTTCGATCCTAGCAAGTGCTAGCAACTTAGGTCAAGATGGACCTGGATAGAACAGTAGTTTTGAGGTGGTTCCACACTCCTCAAAATCTCCAATCTCCCGACCAGAAACCTTGAAGGTGAATGTAGTTTATCCTCACGTCCAGAACGAGTCTGTGATGGTAACGCCTCTTCACCTTTTAGCGTACTTCGAGTAATTCCTGCTGTTATAATGCACAAAACTTAAACACGTGATATCTGAAGAATTTGCCAGTGCAAATTTAATATACCGAGAGACAAGTGAAGAAATGTTCTTTAGTATTAATGTTCGTTATGCAAAAAAAGATCTATTATTCAATTCAAAAGATCTATATGTAATATAGGTTTGAGAGTATTTCTCCTGTTTTATCTGGCATAGTAAATCTTTAAGGGAAATGACCCTTGTTCCCCAGCCGAATATATTTATATAACAACGTCTCTACTATGGCAGTCACGGTAAAACTTCAGCAGGAACAAACCTTGTTCCTCAGCTACATATATTCTTATAACAACCTGTCTGTTGTAAACTATTTCTTGCTTAGTTAAGATGGCCAAATGGTAAACTTTTGACAAGCACGTTTGTTTTATTGAACAAAATATTTACTGTAGATAACCTTAATTCATGATGGTATCTCCTCACAATTATGGCAATAAGCCGTAAGGGCAATTCCCAATGAAGAATCATTTTATTTTTCTTCTATCTATCTATCTATCTATATATATATATATATATATATATATATATATATATACACTCACACACACATATATATTAGGTTGGTGCAAAAATAATGACGTAATAGTGTCGTTTTTGACGTATTTTTAACGTCAAAAAACGACATTATTACGTCATTATTTTTGCACCAACCTAATATATATATATATATATATATATATATATATATATATATATATATATATATATAATGATTTTTACATACGGGCAAAAACAACTTGCTCACTACAAAGATGTATTCTTGTTTCGATGCGACAGGTTCTCGACAACCAAAAATGTTTATGAAGAATTCTGTTTCCAAGCAAACCGCTGAGAGAAGCGGATTACTTGTAAACAGAATTGTTCATAAGCATTTTTGGTTCTCACCAGTCGAAATGAAGTGACATCGAAACAAGAATGAATTTTTGTAGTAATCAAATTGTTTTTGTCCGTATGTAAAAATTATAATAAATACTTATTGCTCTACTCTTTTGAATTAATGCTATGCACGTTAGAATTTATATTATTTTCATCGTCATTACATTCGGATATATATATATATATATACATATATATATGGCTCAAACTTGAAAATTTTCTAAGAATTAATAGTTTCAGTTAAAACAGATGCGAATAAAATAAAATAGAGCTTGTTGATCTTTTTCTTCTTCATCTTCTTCGATCTAAAATTTTTCTTCTTGTTCATATTATTAATAATAATGATAACAGTGATAATAATAGCAGCATTAGCAAATACATTGATCAAGAGAGAGAAATCAATAGAATATGGTATCTTATAACATACCACATCACCTGTTGTTTTGGTTGTTTGGGGAATGAAAGCAACAAATATATATGTGGATCAAATTACTGGTACACGTAAAATATGCGAATTACAAAAAAAAAATCATAATCTTGTGTACTTCTTGCATCTTTCATAGACTTTTCTTCATGCGATGACCAGAGTTAGATTATCATTTTCCTCTCTGTATGGCAGTTCGTCTGATACAAAAATCTTTGTCTCTTGTTTGAGACTTGGAGGTTAACTTGAACTAAACAAAACGAAGGCAAATAATAATAATAATAATAATAATAATAATAATAATAATAATAATAATAATAATCTGCACGCTTCAAGAAACACCTTAATATACTTGAAATATATCTTACAAACAAAAAAAGGAAAGGACCTGCGTCAAAACAGTAAAACAGAAAGCGAAACAACTTGGGCAAATAGAATTACAAAAAAAAAAAAAGAAGAAGAAGAAAAGAAACACGGGAGGACAAGACGTTGCATGGAAAATACGTAAAAAGAACGAAAGAACGAAAGAACCAAAGCGAACAGTATCTGAGGAACACTGGGTTGAAAATTGAGACGGAAGGCCTACTTATTGCAGCTCAAGACCAAAGCGTCGCAAACAGATCCTATCACTGCCACATAATCAATGATAGAACTAACCCGAAATGCAGGACCTTCGGAAAAAAATTATGAAACTGTCGACAATATTATCTGATGATGCGACATATGTTCACTAGAAAATATGCAAGATAACAGAAAATCACTGAGAGATGGTAAGAGCACCAATCAGACACAGTCAGTTATGTGCCATGCTGATACACGCTTAGGCGATCACGTTTCTTTCGATACATGACTGATGACGTAGATTTTTATCCGCAGTAGGTTGCCATTTCTTTCTGCGGTAGATTAGTTGCCCTCCAAGGCTATAGAACCCAGTCTGTGCTGCTATTTTTTTATAGCTGAGAGGAGAAGGTGGGTATTACCACGTAAGTGAATGTAATAGATTCGAGTGGAATTCGAACTCGGCTCTACATATTTACACAAAATAAGGATGTAACTATCTTCTGGATCATGCCAATTCAATCTGGCTGGGAAATAAAAGCCAACAGATCTGATATTATCATAAAAGAGAATAAATTCAGAAAGTGTATTATTATTGACATCTCAGTACCATCTGAAAGAAACACCTCTATGAAAATGATCTAGAAATTGTTCTAGTCCAAGGAATTGGAGATCGAGATTAAGAGGATATGGGGGTATGAAGACTGAGACTGTACAAATGGTAATCTGAGCTCTGGAATTCGTGAGAAAAGGAATGGACAAGTAAGAACAGAATAGTTTTGGCGTATGCGTCTGGTACTGAATATTGAGCTGAATTCAAAAACACAGAATATCAGCCATGGTGCAATACAGTTACAACATCCATAACTTGACCATAGCTGACATTAAGCGAACGGACGCCAAAATGAGAAAGCTTCTCATTTGCCACCGCATGCATCATCCGAAGGCTGATGTTGATTGTCTGTATGTGCTCAGATCCGAAGGATGCAGAGGATTAGTTATATTACAACTCTCTTACAAAACTACAAAATTTGACCTTCAAAGATACCTGGAGACTACAGAATACTGGAGTATTATCTGTGTCAAAGAACATGAGAAAAGTAAGAAACTGTATTCAGTAATAACAGAAGCAAACAAGTTCAAAATGGATTTTGAAGTGGGTGAAGAAATGCAAGAAAAATATAATACATCTACTTCTGCAACAAAAACCTTAAAAAACAAAGGAAAGACAAATGCAATCTACCAAATAAAGAAACTATAGCAGGATAAACCTCTTCACGGTCAATATTCTACCAGTAACAAACAAGCTGATGTAGACAATTGCCGTACCCATGAAAAGCTACGCCGTGCAGGGTTAAAAACTGAAACCGAAAGGTTTATTCTTGTTGCATAGGACCAATACTTGCTAAACTAGAAATTATCAAGCAAACATACTGAACAATTGTCGTAGACCAAAATACAGGTTCTGTGATAAATATCCAGAAAAACATTGTATCAGGTTGCGCGGTATTGGCACCCACTATTTATAAATCCCGACATGAGAGACTAAGCCAAAATCAGCATTGTAAAATCTGCAAAATTTGCGGAAAGGAAACCGCAAGAAATTGGTATGAACACCACTAAGACCCAGTTACGGAGATTGAACCCGTAACAATTTTGTAGGACAAACAGATCAATCAAAGCGTCACGCTCTGACACTGTGATCAGAGACCGCAAAAACATGGCTGTCTCTGCAGCCTGAAATGTATACTTGAGGAGCAAAAAAAAAAAAATCTATTAAAATACAAGGACTTTGAAATTCCAAAAATGTAGCTCGTGACGATAACAACATCTCTAATTGTATTTGGAGCCCTCGGGCTGGTTGGGAAATATTCTAATAGAGTTATTGAATGGATCCCTGATAGCCCATGCCTTAAAGAAATACAAAAAAAAAAATTCTCACAAGTGTTGCCCACACCATACAAAGGGTTTTATCTATGTAAAAAATGTGTGATCTTAGGTGTTTTTGTTGTTTTATTTCCTAAAAAAATGCTCAGTGAAAATGTTATGATGCTATTTCTGGCCTTAACTCTCTGCTTAGGACCCGCAAAGTCATGCCTATACACTAGAAATCAAAGAAAATAAAATAATGATGATGATAATGATGATGTAAATACTCAATCGACCACAAGTGTTCTGCGCCCCAACATTTGAATATTAACACAAAATAAGCAATAAAAAATAAACGAAAAAGTTCATCAGCATCAAAGAATGCTCATGAAGTTAAAAGAGAAGAAGTGAAAATATTATAAAACCGGAGCCAGTCCTATGAGAGTAAGCAAAAATATAAACGAGAGAGAAAGAAAAGGACATATATCCCCTTTGTGGAAAAAAAGAAACGACACTGTAAACCACATCAAAAGTAACTGTAACATGCTGACCCCCAAAATAAAATCGGCTCCAACTTGGAATGTACGATGATATACTGGAGATTGCTGAAATGACTATACAAACAAATACTATCAGCGCATACACAATCCTTGGAAGAAAAAAAAAAAGAAAAAAAGGAAAACATTAACACTGGGAAATTCGGACGTAAACCGATTATTCCCTTCCATCAATAATATATATTTGTAAAATAAATCGGCCAGACAACCACAAAGTGAAGAAGGAAAGTGAGAAAAAAAAATCTCAGGATTATGCCCAGGATCTACAGAACAACATATTTAAGTCCTTGCTCCTCAGAAATATTGAACATAACTCGGTCAAAAAAAAAAAAAATAAATAAAAATAAAAAATAAAATATAAATCTATTATATGGTCACTATTCTAGTATTATATTATATAAGCCCGTGGCTAAGTGCTTAGAACTTTCGCTTTACAAACTCGAATTCGAAACTAAGCATGGTCGATTTGTCGATTTTGAATAGATTATCTATCTGGACAGGCGCTCCCAGAGTGCGACAGTTTAGGTTGATTCTGTCCTTGTGAAATTTGATAGACGGAAATATTTGGGAGTCGTCGATAGTTATGCTAGCACGAAGTCACAAGTCATCGTGACCGAGGGTTTGAGTGTACAACTGATCGCACCAGATGTGACGTCGTCCCCTGGTCGCAGCGCCAACCGTGTCGTTGTATCCCAGTCTACCACGGCACCAACTGTGACGTCCTACTTTGATTCCCAGTCTGCCTACCCACGTTGTGATTTGATCTAGGCAGAGGAAATCAATCAGTCATCAAGGCCGTACTGCAAACCGAGTCCAACGGGGGTGATACCACAAAAATACGCATAAAAAGCAATAAAATGAAAACTCAAAAGTTCAAAGTATCAAAGAAAATGGTAACAAACTTTATGTCTAGTTGTTCGATACATAGGACTGCATCTATCTCCCGACCCGTTCTATGGATTGTGACACGTCGTTTTCCGCTAGGCAAGTTTTAACACTTCAAGTCGTCTGCTCTCTAAGAAATTGGTGTTTCAGTGGGTCTTTGGACGAAAGTCAAAAGAAAAACTTATTTCGGTGATCTGGATCTAAATCGCTCTTCAAAATAATTGTTCTTGGTTTGAAGATGGTCTGGAAAGTATGCGGGAATCCTGGTCAGCTATCTGCGAGGCGTGCCTCAACCGGAGACTGACTCTGGGAATTGCTGGGTCTCGACTCATTTCTGCTCGTTGTGGCTTCGTTTATATGGGTGGGTTTGTCGGCGCCGGGGGGTTCCTCGATAATTCTAAATACATATCCACCTCTCTGGTTAGGAATTTCCACCTTTTTCCATTTTTGGGAACCTTTCCTCACTCCCACCTTCTCATCATACTTCAGAGGGGCGTGAACTGCCCTCCCCACATCTTCGTGGCAACCTCTCTTACTCATCCTCCAGATGGGCGGCAACAGCCTCCCTCGTGCATCACGTGTTTACCACTCGACCAATGATGTCTTAGTCGGGCGGGGACGAATCTGCGGCTTTGTTTCAGGAAGAGAAAAAAAATATCTTGCTTAAAAAAAAATTATCTCTTCCCTTTTCTTCCCCTTAATGGTTTATCATTTCTCCAGCCGCGAACGGGACAATATGACAATGGCGGTCATAACTCTTGTTCTACACGTGGTTTACGTCAGGTATTTTATCGCTAATTATCAGAATGTGTGGTCTTCTCGACACGGTCTCAAAAAGGAACATCTCTAAAGTTCCAGTCCGTCTGTCGCCTCGAAGAAAGAAAAAAAACAAATTTATTTTCTTTCGGCACAATTCCTGATAACAAAATTTTATTATCGCAGGCCAAGGATGCTCGTGGGTGTTTTTTTAAATTTTTCATATCTGTCTAAGTCTTTTTAGTTGTCTGTTTTTCGTCACTTAACGAAATAACATTTTCATTTGAATTTTTCCCTCTTTCTCTGGCCAGTCGGTCTGTAGTTGATAATAAGATGTCTTCCCGTACCAATAGTTTGTTTTCATACCCTTAGATAACACGGCCGATGCCAAAACATATCTGATTCTTTCCTTCCCTTTCTTTTTACTCAGAATTTCCCTGTCATTGTAATGACACTCTTTCGCCATTTGGTACTTATCAAAATATCCTTTTATCCATTGTCTCTTAGCTGTGTGTGTGTTCTTGCTTAACACTTACGATTCGGTTCTTAGCCTCTCTTTTTCTTCTTTTCTTTCTTTTCCTTTTCTGCCTCGTTAAATGGTGCCACACAGATAATGCGTTCTCTCTCAGAAACTGTAACTAAATTCCGCTCAGCATATTGGAAGGATAAACCAGAAGTGGGCCCTCTGACTGTTTAACAAACACAAATGTGCCTGAGCAGGCGTCTGCTACAGGGATTAGCTAGCCTCCCGAGCGGCTAGCTAATATTATATAATTATATATTTCCAGAGCTTTCTTCTTTAGAAAAGAACCACTCTAGTTAATTTTCAACATTCAATGAAATTTATTTTCACTATTTGCATTATTCTTATTTTTGTCGCCGTCTCGGCCGTTGTACGCTCAGGACCTTTTCAGGTGGTTGGAATGTTGAACTGAACCCTATATTTCGCTCACTGGTGTAGACTGTTCCAGTTCCACGTGCCATGTTTAATTAGTTAGATCACGTGACAAGACCCAAAGAGTGTGAGTTCAATACCTGGTTAAGGCAGTGGAGAACTTGGAGAGGGGAATTAAAAGGAGATACCCATTAAACATGGCACGTGGAACTAGAATAGTCTACCCCAGTGAGCGAAATAAAATGTTAAGTTCGACATTCCAACCACCTGAAGAAAGCCGGAACGTACAACGGCCGAAACGTTGTAATAAATATGGCGACAAAGATGAGGACAATAGTCCGAATAATGTAAATAATGTACATAATACCTCATCTCAGAAATATAGACATACTGAATTTATTTTTTTATTGAGAGAATTCGCCAATTTTAATAAAAATGGTAATTGTAGGGTTTTCACTTTTGTACCACCTCAATATATATTAAAAATCGAATGATCTGAATGAATCCTAAGAATTAAAATGCTCTAAATACTGCTATTTAAAACTAAATCATTGATTGTAGTATTAAAAACACGATTCCTCAGATTCAAGCGGTATTGGTCTATTTTGTATTGCTTGAAAAACAACAATGCGACGTAGTGATTTTTTCAGTCAAACAATGTTCTTTAAGATTATCGAGTTCCGTGAATTCAGAAGAAATTGGTTTAAATTCTGAGGCAAAGTAAATTTTAATTGCCGAAAACCCTATTTTTCTCCGAAAATGTGAAACAAATATATTTTTTAACATATAATTTAATTTAAAAAACATGTAAGGCAACATTATTTCTCTGCATTAAAATTCTTGATTTAGTATGAAAACGGGAGGAATAAATTTTTTAAAAGGCACACTGCTTAATGTAATACGTAAAATTTAAACTAGTTAAGTTTGTTAAGGCTATGTCCAGTAAGTAAGTATGAAAATTATAAAGCAGACTAAGTTTCTTTTCTTTTTTTTAAGTAAATACCTTGTTAGATTTAAAAAGTGAGTCGTGTAAAAAATTTAGTTCCAATTGACTATTTTTAATTTCAAAATTTGTTTATAGCAATCAATTAGAAAAATATATATATATGTTTACTGAGGCGGCACAAAAAGGATAAAGCTTTGGGATATGTATACTATTTTTATGATTAAAATTATTTAGCAGGGTGCAGAGAGAGGCTGCAGTAAAGAATTGTTGTATATTTTTAAAATCCACTTTCGCATTTAAACCTGTTCTATATTTGTATGTAGCATGCTGACTGGAAGCAATGAAGATAACATACAAGCAAAGGTTGAATAAAATATAGAGGCATGAGATTATGGATAATCTTTGTTGTCAATGCAATCTCATATCGTCATGACAATTGGAAAGAAAAAGCACATCTTTACAGCGTCGTAACTTATATAAAATTATTATTATTATTTTTATTATTTCCTTTTATTTCTGTTGTATACATATATCCCTCTGGGTCATAACCAAAAATCTACGGTCATAGACGGCTTCATAATATTGCCACTTACCCTTTTTTATAAAAAAAACCCCAAAAAACTAAGCAACAAGCTATGGTTGCACACATTTTGCAGAGATAGAGATCTTCGTAATGTATGATCTGTACTTGTGGGTACAATTTTTTGTATTTCTTTAAGGCATAGGCTACCAGAAATCTCTTCAAAATAGTTTATCAGAAACTTTTCCAAGGAATCTACAAGTGGAATTATTGTTGTTCTCATGTTCCACATATTTTTTTTTAGATTTCCACTTCAAGATCCTTGTATTTTGATAGTTTTTTGAAGATCTTTAGAAATACGTTACAATATTATTATTATTATTATTATTATTATTATTATTATTATTATTATTATTATTATTATTCATAAAAATGGTTACGTAACTCTTCCAATGATCTTCGACACCAAGAGAAGAACGCGCATTAAGAAAAGAAAAAGAAAATTGACAGTTATTTAACAATATTTCGACGTGATGTCTGTCTTCTTCAACGTGTGTTCAAAATTTGTATAAAAATATTATTGAAAAACATACAAAAGTTACAAGTATTTGTACAAACGTAGCTTATCTTGAGAAAATCATTTATGCTGGTTAAAACGCGGCAAAAATTAATATAACGCATCTGAATCTTGAGTACCGTGATGGTAATGACGCTTATCTGGAAATTTGCCGTTAATTGATTACTAAGAGGAATTAATCAAACAGATTAGTTTAATAAAATCAACGTCTGTAAGTTTTGTTTATTATCCTATTATAATTGTGCTTGTCTTTGCCTTTGTTCGTTCGCACGACCGTTACGCCCATTTTGATCGCCTGAAAAGAGGGGAAAAATCACAAATTGTTTCTAGTGAAAGAAAGTAAGAAGCGTTTCACGTCTCTCGCCATGGATTCATCCGTTTTGATTGGGCGAAAAAACAAAACAAATATCAGTGACGCTACTTGGTTTCAGTGATAAATGAATGAAAGAAAGAAAGAAAGAAAAGAAGAAGAATGGAAGTCTATAACGGCTGTTTCAGGGAAACGAAAAAAGTTGATAATTTCTAATCTTTTCATTTGTACCTCCTTAGATTTTTTTAAGCTGAAATATTTAACACTACGACAGGCGAATTTCTACTGTCATTTTATTTTGGGTGAACACTTTGGCAAACCTCTCCCCCATACCAGGCATTAATAACTAAAATGTCGTCATTTTTTTTTTTTTTTTTGTCAATCCAATGGACAATAGATATATTGTTTCATTAGATTTTTACGCTTTAACCTTTTCTATTAAATTTTCTTGGAAACAATTTTCCTTGGATTTTATTATAATTGCTCTTGTCCCTTCCTTCGTTTCTTCGCACGACGCTTGCGCCCTGCCAATACATAATAAATAATGGAGTACTCCGTTTTGATCGCGTGGAAAGAGGGGAAAAGACGTTATTCAGTAAGAAAATGAAAGAAAAAAGAAAGAAAGAAAAAAAAAGAAATGAAATGAAAAAAGTTGATAATTTCAAATCTTTTTTATTTTTACCTCCTTAGCTTATTTTTAAGCTCAACTATTTAACAGTACGACAGGGGAATTTCTACGGTTATTTTATTTTGGGTGAACACTTGGACAAACCTCTCCCCATACCTACCAACCAGGCAGTAATAACTAAAAAGTCGCCAATTTCTTTTTTGTAATCCAATGGACAGTAGATATATTGTTTCATTAGGTTTTTACTCTTTAACATTTTCTATTAGATTTTCTTGGAAAAATTTTTCCTCGCATTTTATTATAATTGTGCTTGTCCCTTCCTGCGTTAGTTCGCACGACCTTTGTGTCCTGCCAATACCTAATAAATAATGAACTATTTCGTTTTGATCGCGTGGAAAAGACGCTATTATGTTTCAGTGGAAAAAAGAAAGAAAAAAGAAAGAAATGAAATGAAAAAAGTTGTCAATTTCAAATCTTTTCATTTGTATCCCCTTACTTCTTAAAATAACGACCAGCATTCATATTTATGATTGTAAATGCAATATTTTGTTAAAGTTGTTAAGCGCAAATATTTAACGTCGCGACAGTGGAATTTGTACAGATATTTTATTGTCGTAGAACACACCATGAGCTTACTCAATTATTAACTACAGAATTACACTTAAAATACCAATAGGAAAACCGTGAAATTTTCACTACTCATTTTAGTTATTATTATTATTATTGATATTGTTGTTGTTTTTATATCATTATCATTATTATTATTATTATTATTATTATTATTATTGTTGTTATTATTATGTTGGTGCAAATATAATGCCGTAATAATGTCGTTTTTGACGTATTTTTTAACGTCAAAAAACGACATTATTACGTCATTATTTTTGCACTAAACTAATATTAAGCCGAATAAAAAGAATCAAATACTACAGAGGAAATAAATAAATAAATAAATAAATAATAATAATAATAATAATAAGAGAGTAGAAATAATAAAAAGGGAAAAACTATTCATCTGTCTCCTACGAAGTTTTGAAAAGAAGTCCGGTTCTTAGACAGTAACAGAAAGATTGGTATCTGGTCGGTGCGTGGGAAAGTGGCCTGGCTATCACCTTCATTCCCAGCGAGACATCACCGACCGTTTGCTGGTTGAAACCGACCTCTTCTCGCGTAAACTTCCCTTCCTGCTGTCAATCTCTTGAACACTAACCGTCCATCACAGCGATCGTACTCCACAGGACATTTGAGACGTGCCATAATCCTGAACTTACAGGCGCCTCTTACCCCCTTCACATCTGAACTCTTTGCTTGCACATTTCTTTACCATTATTATATGAATATTCACACCAGTGGTATCTGGGGGTGCGGTGGATTGACGGTAAACAGAGCGGAAAGTGGAATCGACGAGCCGTGTTCAAATTTCAACCAAGTCTTTTGTGAAAGGGGAAAGGTGTTAATCCATTTCCATCAATCCCTACCAGTTATAGGTTAAATAGCATAGTAAACCGTGCACTCTAGCCTGTCTAGAAGATTGATTACTAACAGAAACAATGAATCTGGGATTTAAATATGCCAATCCTTGGATACATCATAAACATTCAGAAAGTAGAATCAGTTGTTTGGTTGATTCTTTTATTTAAGAGTTATCGACCATTTGCAGAATATTTAAAGTGAGAAAATACTTTTACGTTTTTAAAAAGTTTTTTTTTACATTTCTTTTGAAGATAATGTTATATTGATATAAGTTTTAATAATTAGCTTGGAAGGAAATGGAAATAGTAAATACTAAACACTTCAAATAACACATTTTATGCGTCAGGTAAGAAAGAAGGAAATTGCACATAGGCTGTGCTTTGTATAATTTTGTCCAATACTGCAAATTGTTAAAAAATCAAAACATTAACCTGAAAACACAAATTTCTTCTTAAGTCTTCTCGGCAGATTGAGACTTTCACTTGGTTGACATGCATGGCGCCAAAGCGGTTCACAAATATCCAAACTGTCATCTTTACCGATAAATCTTTTATGATCAATGATTCAACATTTTTTATCGGCGAATGAAGCCTGTTTATCTTGGTAAAGACCATCCTTGTGAAGTTAAGCTATACATTCACAAAGAACTCCACAAGATAACAGAAACCACACACTTGAGGACTGCCAATAACGGCAACAACTAAAACGGATAGCACGTCTATCTCGATTAAAAAATAACGACATAATCATAATGTTGCTATTCCTCACAACTTCAAATAAAAGATAAAGAAGAAGCCGCCATGAATAGTGGAAATAGCTAAAATATTCACTGGAATTGATAAACCAATAATTTAAACTGTTTTAATGGAAAGATTTCTTAAACTTCAACCGAAAGTAGCAATGGTGATCGGTCAATGATTGTCAAATATGTCCGTATATGGAAAAGTCTAATATTATCATTATCATTAGCATATTGATGTTCTGTTAGATTGCAATAATGGTCTGAATGGTTTCAATTATTATTATTATTATTCCTGCTTTCTCCTTGCTGCTAATATTGCAATTAAATCATTTTAGTGTTAGTGTTAAATAATAGTTTAACAGACAGTTAATTTTAGTCGGAATAATATCTCTGCTCGGATTTCCTGAGGTTGGGACAAGATGGAAAACAAAACAAGGAAGTCGATTTTGATTGGCTGAACGAGATTGAGAATGATAGACAAAGAAATCGTTTCCAGTGAGTTGTTTCTGAACCGTCAACCAATGAAGTCATGTTTTTTTTGTGTCTGAAATGGCTCCCTATTGGAGGGAGAACGACCCCACTGAATAGTTAGAAATCTAAACTTCGACGTGATTAATAAGATAATTAATTAAAATTCCATTTGTTGAAATTCTTTTTTTTATCTCTGCACTCACAAAAACTAGCGGTCACCGGCCGGGAGAAAACGAGAGACTGACGATACAAAATATGAGTGAATCGATGTTGTCGCCAAGACCACATCCGCCAATGAGCCATGCAACATTTAGCGAAGGAAGTCAGTACTATTATCTAACGAGTTTAATAATCACTGGCTGTTTCAGACATAGTCGTCTGTCAGATTGGGTCAAGCTCAACCTTTATTCTTCTGTTGCCAGTTTAAACAGGTACCTTCTTCTTTTCAAAAATCAACATTTTAATCTTTAAATATAATTCACACTATAGCTATGAACTATAATTTAAATAAAACACGTTCTATACTATCCAAGTTATTTTCTTCTCTAGGAATAAAGCGTTGTATACCTGTGTCTATCCGCCCGTCTGCTGTTCTATCTCTGCGTATCATAAACAGCCTGAAGTAACAGGTAGCAACGACTGTAGTTACACTCGATTGAAAATTTAATAAAAAACTCATTTGAAGTTAAATTTAAATATGGAAAAGAGTGAAATGTTTACAAGCAATCCGTTATTAAAGGTTTAATTTCGCTTTTTGTTGCAATTGCAATTGATATCGTTTATTTAAACCGTAATTATAACTTAAGTGCGACACGGTACGTTACATATATGGTTTTCTTTCTTATTCTCTACCACGCTGACTGTGACGTATTTGAAATATTACATAGTTCGGGTTCCCTAATGTCGGTTACGTGTGACTTTATGTGAAGAGATCATGAAGAATGGTTATTTTAAAAGGAAATAAAAATTGCCCGCAAAATAAATGTAAACAAACTACAAAGAAGGGTTGCGTATATGAAGAAAGATTATGTCGAATTAAGGTGACGAATAAAAATAAAATAATTTGAAAATTTCTAAATTCTTATAACTTTTACGTACATAGGACACTGAAGGTTAATGGCCGAATGCCCAACAGCCATAACAGTAGCGAGCATAAAATCGGTCCGAAGGGTGGCTTCTAGGTGGGTTCAATATAAAGAAAATATGCATTTTAATAAGATTGGTCATATATAGAAAATATATGCATCCTTTCAGCTCATATCGTCCTAGCTTAAACGACGCCTATTTTTTTCCTTATAATTAAACTCTTACTAATAACTATGATTTTGTAAATTTAAGAATACAATGAAATTTTTGGAAAGTGAAAGCGTCAAAGAAATTAAGTTGAACGGTAACGATATTTGGAAAGTCGTAGGCGTCAGTTTAAACTATACACACTTGACGTCTGTTTAAATGACGTTTTCTTTTTTTCCATATATCTAAACTATAGTTATAAACTATAATTTTGGTACGTGAAGACTTCACTGAAATATGTAGGCGAATTTTCAAGTTTTCATCGGAAATCAAGAAAAACTTTATGCAAAACTCACGAAATTCTTTCATATAAACTGACTCATTTTTCAACTTATCTTAACTTTAATAATCATCAGCATATAATAATTTTTCTTGTCCAACCCTTCGTTTCGTACTTTGTTCGCACGACTGTTACACCCAGCCAAATCCTCATAAATAATGGACTATTCCATTTTGATCGAGTAGAAAGACAAAATCCCTATCAGAGATGCTATTTGGCAAAAAAAGAAATAAAAGAAGAAATATTTAACGTCCCCAGCTATTACCCAATAAATAATGAGCTATCGCGTTTAGATTGTACGAGAAGATAAGACACACATCAAAAGCGCTACTTGGTATGAAAGAAAGAAGGAAATATAAAAGTGTTTAACAACTCCTTCAGTGAAATGGAAAAAGTTGACAATTTCAATTTTTTTGCACCTCTATATTGCTTAAAATAACGACTAACATTTATACTTATGATAGTTATTGCAATAAGCTGATAAGCTCAAATATTTAACGATGCAATAGAGGAAATTCTTCGATTATTTTGATGTCATAGAACTCCCATGAGCTTATTGAACCATTAGTTAATTAGTATTCATCAGAAAATTAAATCAGGAAAACTGAAATATTCAGTTTAAAATTATTTACATTGTTCGGAGTGTTGTCCTCATCTTCGTTGTCATATTCACAACGTTTCAGCCGTTGTACGCTCTGGCCTTCTTCACGTGATTGGAATTTCAAACCGAACACGTAGTATATACGTTACAATACATCGCCTCAGAAATATAGACAGATATGGGCTAAAACTAGTTAACTATAATTTTGTAAACTGAATGTTTCCCTTACATATGTTTTAGAATTTTCATCTTTTTCGCAAGAAATCAAAACAATAAGATATTTAAAGTCTGTCTATATTTCTGAGATGAGGTATTATGTACATTATTTACATTATTCGGACTATTGTCCTCAACTTTGTCGCTATATTTATCACAACGTTTAGGCCGTTGTACGCTCCGGCTTTCTTCAGTTCGAAATTCCAACCACCTGAAGAAGGCCGGAGCGTACAACGGCCGAAACGTTGTGATAAATATGGCGACAAAGATGAGGACAATAGTCCGAATAATGTAAGATATTGAAGTTCAAATGTTTTTTGGTAAAAAAATAGGCGTCACTTTAAACTCACTTCTGGAAGATATGCTTTAATGAGTATCTTATTTCAATTTTGGCAACATTTCGTTTTCATTATTTTCTTCCTAATTTTTCTTTCTATTTCTGTTTTTAAAATTAATCGCCATCTTCCGTTGGCTTGAACGCTGTCCATTTTTTTAATCTTTTCTGCACCCCCCCCCCCCCACACACACTACTAGACACAGTACTTTTCTCTCACTTTCATTTCACTCACTCTCTGTAAACCCTGCGTACTAGTGGCACTGCCGACTTGCTTAGGGTGAAATGATAAAAAAAAAAAAAAAAAAAATTCCAACCCCTGAATCCTGAACATTAATGATTATCAATTCCATTCAACAGTGACCGCTTCTTTATTTCACTTTCTTCTAAATTGCCACGTCTTTTTGAAAAAAAAAAAAAAAAAAAAACAAAAACATCATCTATTTGTTTCTTATTTAATTATTTTTCCGTTTGAATTTTTGTCACCATTTTTCTCTTCTGTATATTCATTCAAATTCTCACTTAGGTTCGCCTCCATCGTTCAAGTCTTCTCCTTTCTCGACTTTGTCCTCGTTTCTTCCCACTGTTTCAGCGCATATCTCTGCCCCCACAGACCTCACATGACTCTCATCTGGCATTCCGATGCCGCCTGCAGTATTCAATGATTGAGCCTTTCCCCCATTCCTCTTGTCTATCTGCGTTATCTTCAACCCTATCGGCAACCTCCTCGTCCCTAAAATCAGATTTTTCCCCACATTTCCATTTCCAATCAGATTTCTGTGAGTTAGCTTTTACAAAAAAGAGAAAAACTTTAACTTGAAGCTTTCTTTTAATCTATATGCATAACATGCTGTCTCCGTATTCATCTATTTATGTCTTTCACAATCTCAATCTCCCATTATATATATATATATATATATATATATATATATATATATATATATACTAAATTATATATATATATACATATGTGTGTGTATGTGCACATATATACCAAATTACACACACACACACACACACACACACACACATATATATATATATATATATATATATATATATATATATATATATACACCAATTTGTTTACCAAAAAACACCTGATGAGACCGTAAGGTTGAAAGTCTGTTGGTGTTAACGCAGAATTTTTAAATCTTTTATATTACTATGAATAATAATAATAATAACAATAATAATAATAATAATAATAATAATAATAATAATAATAATAATGTTTTAAGGTATTCTATATTTATGGGTAAAAGTGCTCAATGTCATGAATAAAATGATTGTAAATATAAAGTTGGACACTGAAGACAACACCGAATGATGACAGTCTGTCTCAGGTTTGGATTCAATCTTTAAGCCATTAATAATGTGTTCACTCATGAAACAGTCTGTTGACAATCATCGCTGACTACAGTGGCCACTCATTAGTGCTAGCAGCAAGCAGAAATATTTCTCCTCCCGATGATGGCCATTTCGGCCGAAACTAGTCGAGGAATCTAAATGGAATAATAATAAAAAAACGAAAGAATATTAATCTAAAACCCAGTGTGTCTGAGGATTTTAATTTTTTAATTTTTATTGTTCAAAATATATATATATATATATATATATATATATATATATATATATATATATATATATATATATATATATATATATATATACAAATGGAATACGAAATGGAGATGATGAGGCTTGTTCGAGATAATGTGTGTGGACGCGCTGTTCTTTGACGTGAAGGTTAGAACTGGTGTAACTAAAGAATGTAGTTCTTCTGAAAATTTTCCATAGAAATAGCGATAAGCAGGTTCGCTCGCATTAATGTGAGCCGACCTCATTCTTTTCCCTAGGTATTCCATTGAGGAAATGTAATTTTCCCTTGAACAGCTTCTTCCCACGAACCTCAACATTTTCGAACCGATTCCCAAGTAGAGGCTTCTGTGATCATATATATATATATATATATATATATATATATATATTATTTTCCTTTTTCTTTCTCAAGATCAGTACAATCTTATCTATTCCCTACATATTGTTATACATTCCACGGTGATGGGCTGTGATACAGCGAAACAGTCGGTCTGTGGATGAATATGCTCTCAAATTAATTCGATTGAGCTCGCGGAGAGCAAGGGCTAATTCTATAAACAGTGGCTGCCTCGCTTTTCAAGTAGAATCGTGCTCTTTTAGCCACTGTCCACCTTCGTATAGTAAAGATGTTAAAATTTCCCTTACTCTCTACCTTGCGACGATAGTTTGAGGGTATAACTTGACTGATGCCAAATTGGCCCGGTTTCGATCTCGGCTTGAAGTAATCGGATGTCTTCAGGATTTCTTCACATAACGTCTACACTGATGAGCTGTGATGCGAGACAGTCTGTCTGTGGTTGACTATATATATATATATGTGTGTGTGTGTGTGTATGCATGTTTCATTAAAAACGAGGGACAAGGTACTACGGTTAAGCTTTTTATTTATTTTTTCTTGTGTTCGAACAAGAGCTTTCTTTTCTGGACATTTAACTTTTAAGGAAACATGCATAAACGAAGGATTGCTCCCTAAATATACAACTATCAAATAAATAAATAAATATATATATATATATATATATATATATATATATATATATATATATATATATATATATATATGTATGTATGTATGTATTAGGACTTTGAGTAAGTTCTAGCTGATTTTTCATGAAAAGAGATGCTTTATTTACAAAAATGTATAAGAAACATATCACTGAAAATAGTATCCACTACTGCTTCCAATCTTTCTGGCAACATTTGAATTCACCGTTTTAAAAACAACACGTCTTTTGATGCTAACCACGAGTCGACGCAATTTTTGGCATCTTCATAAGATTGAAAGTGCTGTTCAGCCATGCCATGTGCCATCGATCGGAACAAGTGATAATCGTACGGGGCAATGTCTGGTGAATACGGCGGATGGGGTAGGACTTCTCATTTAAGCGTTTCCAAGTAGGTTTTCACCCGTTTTGCAACATGTGGCCTAGCATTGTCCTGTTGCAAAATCACTTTGTCTTGCCTCTGCTCTTGTAGTGGCCGTTTTTTCTCAAACGGATCAATTTTAGTCGATAGCGACCTACCGTGATGGTTTATAATAAATAATGTTAAACTACACCCAGCTGTTTCCATCAAATGTAGAGATGAAGCTTCGAACTATAGATATTCGGCTTTACCGCTGATGTTGATGCATGGCATGTATTAGCCCACGATCTTCTACTCTTTTGCTGTTATCGTAGTGCATCCACTTTTCATTGCCTGTCACGATACGATGAAAAAAACAACTTTTAGTTTTCTGCCGTTGAAGCAGCTGTTCACACGTGACAAGACACCGATCGATGTCTCTCGGCTTCAACTCGTACGGCACTCAATGCCATTGCTTTTGAATAATTTCTAATGCTTTCAAACATTTCGAAACTGTTGTGTGATTAACTCCTAACGCTTCTACATATTCAGCTTGCACATGACATGAGTGTACATGATGTAATGCCTCCAATTTTTCGTCTTCAAACTTTTTCGGGCGCCAGAGAGTTCTTTAGGATCATGAGTGCTTCAGCTATAGATTTCTTTTGAATAAATTAGTGCAGTAAAATTCACAGCAATTCCATTTTCTTTTGCACCAAATCTTGCAAGTTTATCGTTATGAATAACAAAGTTGTTTACACGTCGGCAATAGCTTTAATTTATGCTATATTTATGGATTAAAATGCTCAACATAAAGAAGAGAACACACAGAAATATAAAAGGGGTCATTGAGAATAATACCCAGTGGCGAGAGTCAAGTCTGTTTCATGCTTAAACTCAATCTTCTATATGTAAGCAGAAACATACTGTCACCGCTGAGTGTTGATTTCAGTGCTCAGTTTTACACACACACACACACATATATATATATATGTGTGTGTGTGTGTGTGTGTATATATGTAATTCAAAATTTAAGTAAAAATATATATTCAAAGGGATAATATGAATATAGGTAAAAGTAAAAATCATCTTAACAGATGTATTGCAGGACTTTGTCAATACTTTATAATTTGCCCTGATAATATATATATATATATATATATATATATATATATATATATATATATATATATATATATATATATATATATATATATATAATAAGGGATTGGTGTAGACGGAATAAAATTCCAATAATCAAAAACGCTATACTTAAAAGATTGATCAATACAAAGTAGAGCAACTATTATTTATTCGATAATTATAACAGAAATATATTATAACATCAGTACAAAAATACCCATTTTTTCAACATTTCTGCTGTCTTCTTGTTGAATGTAGTATCTATCTATCTCTTTATATATATATATATATATATATATATATGTATATATATATATATATATATATATATATATATATATCTGTTTGATGTCGCAGAACTCGTAGTTTGAAAGAAGCAAGACTGTATAGTTTTCCTTAAAAAAGAAAAGGTTCCCTCCTTTTTCGGCCAACGCCCCATCAGAATAATCGTTGGCGATTAGTGTAAGATAACGCTAATTGCAGGAAATAGGCACACTGGGAGGAGACGAGAAACGATGATTGAAATACAATTCAATATGAAAAAAGAGGTGGGGAGAGGAAAAAGAGCGGGAAATGGCAAAAGAAAAACAGAATAAACCGTAACAGTTAGTTCAAAATGGTAAATGCTGTCTCACAAACCACCCAATAGCGAAAGAGATCGAATGAATTCCTTCTTCTGTTGGCACAAAGACGTTCGATGCTATTTAATACTGTTTCTAAAGTGTTGAGTTGCTTAGCCGACCGTGCTTTGCCCAAAATGGAAATCGAATCAGTGCATTTATACACACGCTCTGGATTATCCAAGCGGTGATGTCCTATCGTGCAGTCCTGTGCCGTATGCGTAAAACATGAATTACGTGTATTCATACCCTATCTGATGTTGCCAGGCACATGTTGTGCAACGCGCGTTTCAAGATTCTGATTTGCCCATTATATGACGTCACACTGACATGTAAATTCATAAACGAAACGACTATTATGTAGATACGACATACTGTCCTTAGCAAACGAAGAAAAAAATGTCTTGACTGCAAGAAAACACGACTTAACACAGGCAAATTCTTTATTAGCAAGAATCTGGTTGCCCCTCTCCAACCACGTCAATTTCAGATACACTGGGCAGAAAATAAGACCAAACATAATTGGTAACTTAAAAAACTTAGCCGTTTGATCAATTGTGAGTTTAATTAACAGGACCAATTTGACGAAATTTTATAGGAACATTCAACATGATGTCCATTTTTTTAATATAGTCCTGCCTCCGTAATATAACAACCCCAGATCATTTATCGGGTTTAGTGACACAGATATCATTCTTGACTTTCAAAGACTTGATCGTCTGAAATGGAACAATCGCCAAGCAAGCAAATCATGATCAAAATGAAGGGATGAATATACCAATCTAATCTTGCACAAAGAGAGTTTCTCAGAGGAAGTTGGAGTCTGTAGATTCGACTGTGAGAATAGCATCTCAAATTCTGAAAACACCTGTTCTTTAAGAACTCTTTTCGGGGAAGACAGAACTCCAACCCTTTGGCAAAAACATATTCCTGTATATGGTTGGAGCTTTTTTACCTGCATAACCGCCTCAATACTTCTCTTGGATTTGGAGGTTATTTTGCGAAAATTTGGTCTGTGCTCTTGTTTTGATATCTGAAAATTCTTTTTATTTTTCAACAAATCTAGGATTCAAATATTTGCAATTCATCCCAAATATGCTCAGTTGTTGGCGCACTGACAGTGAAGACCACTTCAATGAAGAGATTTTGTCTTTACCATAACTCAAAATTTCCTAGTAAATCATTGCTTTTTTATTGGATTTTCCTGTTTTTGAATAAGATTTTCATATATCAGGATGTCAGGGATTCGTGTTTCCTCTGTTGTTTTTGTTCGATTACTTTCGACTTAGTCATAGTAAAAAAAAAAAAAATGTACTGTTAATGTCGTCGGCAAGATTTATTTTATAGAGAACAGGAAGCTTAATACAGTTCAAAGTGATGTCATATCTGAAGACCACTTCAAAGGGAAAACGTAGTTACCATGCAGCGTTGATTCCTATGGCCACACTCCTTATGTCAAGAAACATTCTAGCTGCGATATTGGTCAACGACAAAAACGATTTCCATCAAACGGCCTCAATTGAGTATCGTCGGGCTTGGTCACTAGTTTGATTGTTGACCGCATGAGAATGACAGGTGCTGTAAGCTTGGATGTGCGAGTAGTGCAATGGATAATGACTCAGATTTGTTAGTGTCAATTTCAGTTATGTTTATTATATTAAATTACGTGCAAATACTCTTGCGAATGGTACAAATCCATCTGTTTTCCCCCCAGCATTGGATTAATTATTAGAACTTGTATCACTAAATCATTATTATGTGTGTGTGTGTGTGTGTTTGGTTAATTTGAACTTTTTTACAAATCTTTATTTTACATTCAACACCATCATATGAGAAGACACCAGAAGTTGAAAGAAAATGGGTATTTTTTGTAGTGATGTTATACCATGCTTATGTTATAATTTTTAAATATATATGGACACACACACACACACATATATATGTATATATATATATATATATATATATATATATATATATATATATATATATATATATATATATATATATATATAAAGAATTAATGTATCTATTTTTCATTTGATGTTATTATAACACCAGATTTATTTTAGTATATACTCGTATTTGAATATAAACCCCATTTTATGTTTTAACTCTGTCTATTACATCTCTCGGTCTGCGTACTCGAGAAAACGTAAAGAAAAATGTACCCTCCGGTAGACGCGAAAAAACAAACTGTTGAATATGGTCAAATTCCATCGATAAAAGAATTATTATTCTGATGAAGTTGCTTCTGAAATCGAAACGCATCACTTAAGGTCATTTCTGTTTCATTATTCGACTGAATTGAAGTCTTATCAATTCTTTGGTATAAATGCTTTGATTAATAAATATAAGTTTGAACAGTTTACTGATATAATATATAATATATGACCTATGTTGAAATGAGATACCCAGATAAATATATCAATAATGTTTATGTGGTTGTGGAATGTAGGGCTGGGGGACTAAGAGAGTGACGCCCATTATAGACTGTGATGAAGAATAAGCATAACTCCTTAAAAACTTACGCGTGAGAATCGAACTTAGATGAAAGAAGGTGGAAAGGAGATTCAAACAGCGATTCGCTCCCTCAGTCCAAACGATGCTTGTCGCCACCTTTGATGGTTGCTTAATCATTTCTTTTGCACGCCGACATTTTTGCTGTCGTTTTGACGTTTGCAAAGCAACGATGATTTTTTTTTCCGTCTTTGATCGCGGGGATCACATGAACTTTAAATAGGCTTCACGGAAAAGTGTTTACATTCACATATCTGTGTGGGGGAAAAAACGAAAGTTAAATAAAGAATTTATAGGCAATTCTCCTCAGACAATCAATGCAGTAAGGCTTTGTGAATGACATTTCGGAGACTTCAAAAACACTTACACGAAGTACAGGTGAAAATAAAAATTAAAACTGAACAAATACATCACGTATTAATATATAACCATATAAACTTATTTTAGCCGACATATTTTATCCTCTCATAGACATTATCTAAGCAAATGCGAGGATTTTATTTTGTGACAAGTATCTATATACAACAGGTCTTGTATATAAATAATTATTACAAAATAAATCACCGTATTTGCCTCGATAGAGTTCCTCAGAGGCTATTCGATTAAATACGGGAAGAAATAGAATCAATTTTGTATAGATATATGCAGGTAGTGTAATAAATATCCTTGCAGAATATAAGAGTGACGAATTGATTTCAAGATCTGTGGGGTTCTCTGATATTTAACTATCACACATACGTACACAAACAAACGCATATATATATATATATATATATATATATATATATATATATATATATATATATATGTCCCTAAAAAACTATGTATATATCTATATATATATCTATATATATATGTGTGTGTGTGTGTTACCCCTAAACAACTACACACACACACACACACACACATATATATATATATATATATATATATATATATATATATATATGTATGTATTGTCCCTAAAAACTATATATATATATATATATATATATATATATATATATATATATTGCTTATATAATTGTTTATATATTGTTTATTGACTACAAGTATTCCGTTCTTTTTTATCTTTTAGCCAGCCTTCCCTGACGATCCGCTAAAGTAAAACCGTGGTAGGTTGTCTGGCTCTCTAGGTTTAACTAGGTCTGCTCTACTTATTGTATTGAGCACTTTATTTAGTTATTTTGCGTACCCGTATCGGGCTTTTTTTTCTTTGGGCTTTGGACTTGCATGTTAGACGATTATTTTCGGCTGACGTACATGTTCATGGTTCTTTCTTTTTTATACCTTTTTTTCCCCTTTGGAAGGTTTTCCAAATGAGTATAGTTTCTTATACTTATAAGATATACAACTACTAATACTACTACTACTAATATATATATATATATATATATATATATATATATATATATATATATATATATATATATATATATATATATATATATATATATTTCTCCTTAAAAAAATAAAAATATATTACTCGAATTATTTTTATCCTTGGCAATGTTTTATCCCCAAATAATATGAAAGACAAAAAAATATCTAATATTCTAACCTTTAATTTAACTGTCTCTAGCTACAAATTATTTTTACTTGAAGCACCAACCTAAACAACCTAGGAGACCGTTGAAGTTCAAATTTTGCATTTTAACGGAATTCTATGGCCAGATTTTATCTCCTCTTAGCGTTTATCACCTCCTCCTCTTCCCATGAATCTCTTTCCTTTTGTTTTCATCTTCCTTTTCTTTTCCCATTCCCCATTGTACTTCTTCCCTTTCTTTCCGTTCGCCCGCGACTATTTACTGCATTAGATTCCCTTCCATCTCGCCATGTAAATTCTAGAAGACATTTTATGAAAATTTCCAAATAACGATGATATTTGCTTTGATAACTATTTCTGAATAAAAGTTTTTAGTAACACCGTGATTCCCAAACTGATGAGACGTTTAAAATAGGTTTGCTTTCTTTTGAGATATAAATAAAAATGTACAACTTTGTAGTGGATATGTGCATGTTCTTATGTAACACTGCATAAGATAAATAAATACATACATACATACATACACACACACATATATATATATATATATATATATATATATATATACACAAATGAGATAAAGAACAGAAGGATTAAAAATCCACTGTTCGTAGCATTTACTTTTAAAAAAGTGCTGAATACAAAGTACAGCAATATATTTTTTATTATATTTCTTATTATAAGTGATTATAATACAAACATTTTGGAATCGCTTCACAAAAGTTTTCATGTTTCAATACTATAACAGTACGTCTTCAAGCGATGGTAACTCACTCCCGATTGTCTTAAAGGAAAGTGGTTTTATAAAATTAAATCCGGATATTAAACTTATGACATTAAATTGGGGTTATATGAAGAATGATGTGTTAATTTGTAACTAAGTGAGGAACGAAAAATGTATTTTTTTAAATTATCCATTTCAATATTTCAGTCAGACGGAAGGCAGTAGTCAGCGGAATGAGGAAGATATTAGGAAGAGGTTTTATAAAGGGAAGAGGTTTTATAAAATTAAACACTGATATTAACCTTATGCTATTAAATTAGGGGTTATATATGCTAAATTAGTTGTTAATGGATATATATATATATATATATATATATATATATATATATATATATATATATATATATATATATATATATATATTGTGTCTGTTCATCTTTTCTTTGATGCATATATTAAATAATATAGACAAGTTTTCTCTATTTTATGGAATATATTTTTAGCTCTCGCGTGGTCATGTGTGATGTCCTGAGCCGCGGTGCGATTTTCGCTTCCAGTGTCTCGTATGCAAGTCTTCCATGCAAAGAAAAATCATTATTGTGATGTCCGTGTATTGTTTAATATATTGTAATATAATTGTCATCTTTGATGGTGGCTTATGCAAGCCGAAAGCTTAGATAGGATTAAAAAAATCATGTATCAATATGGTGATTTTCTTTCGTCTTTCAATGATAATGTTATTAAGCTTATCTGACGATATGGAAGGAATTTACATAAAATAAATAGACAAAACTTGACTATATTATTTAATAAAACATGCATATATATATATATATATATATATATATATATATATATATATATATATATAATTATTTATTTAAAAATATGATCTCTTCGCTACATAAGAGTTCTCATGTTTCAAAACAAGAGCAGAAAACTTCAATATAATTAGTTGAATTAAATTGAATTAAAGTTCCAAGCTCTATTCTATCTTCAAGTGTAGTTTTTGGAATAAACAATTCTTGAAATTTACGCGTTTTTTTTAAGCATATGCATTACTAAAATTAAAATTACTATGGTAACGGCTAGAGAAATTATTTAAAAAAGGGGCGTAAGGCTTAATAATTTGTATCAATATCTCAGTGACATTCAAAGAGGCCAAGTCAGAGTAGGGTTGGTGTGTCTAAAGTCTAAATTTAAAGCGGAAGATGGTACAGTTTATTCCGGTTAACCGTTGAGTGTCTATGGAGAATTATTTATTTATTTTTTATTTTATTTTCTATCCTGAAAGGGTTTTGTGTATATAAAACTGTCATAATTAGCTAACATTTGTTTTTTTTTGACGACTTTATAAAGATTATATATATATATATATATATATATATATATATATATATATATATATATATATGTGTGTGTGTGTGTGTGATTGTGTAGGGCTTTTAAACTTTTTATTTAGACGATGGAGTTTAAAATTTGTATTTATTATTTAATTGGTTGTTTGTTTTTTATGCTAATTATTTAATGCAAAAATTTGATGACGTCAGCAAAAAACCGTTAACTCATGTCTATTGTTTAATAAATTTTCTTTATTTATAAACTTGATAATGTGTAGTTTTTCATGTAGGCATAAAGGGCATGGGTCATCCCAAGTTTTACAAGTTCTAGTTTTGTTTATAATTTTCCATTTTACTTTTGGTGTTTTATTCAATTCCTTCAAATATCAAAAATATTTAGATAGGCATGTCTCATTCTATTATTAATATTGTTGAAGGAGCTTTTCTGCTGCCTCCACGTCGTTTTAAATTCATTCTTTGTAGGCCAAATGTATATCATATTAATGTTAGGACTTTCAATGGATTAGATAGTACATTTGTATACCACAGATTTTACGCGGCATTTATTTTCCAATGGGCAGTCTTCAGGGTTCCTACAATCACATAATTGTTCACTATTTTTGTCTAATTTAAGCTTGAGTTTTTATTAATACTATTTTGGCATGGGGCTTATTCAGGCTTTATTATTACGAGTTCTTTCCTATGTTCTATATATTTTCACACACACACACACACACACACGCATATATATATATATATATATATATATATATATATATATATATATATATATAGTTTATGCAAAACTAGGTAATCCGTATGTGTAGAACCAAGAAGGATGATATCAAGAGAGCTCAATGTAAATTCAGAGCAAATATGTTTAAATAAAAACAGACCACTTTAAGGTTCCATGTGCTAAATTATTTCAGCAGAGCCTTTTTAAAGGGCTCTGGATAATCAAACTTTACTTCCAAAGGTTGAAATGAAAAATGAAAAGACATTTACACATTTTTGACGGGCCGTATTAAGCATATGTAAATTAACGCAGTGAGGGAGTGAGGGGGGAGGGAAGACATGAGTGAGTTAGATGTACCATTTCAATTCTTTATTCCTAACCCCACTTGTTGTGGGCCAGACATCACTTGACTTAACTTATATATATATATATATATATATATATATATATATATATATATATATATATATATATATATATATATATATATATATATATACATACATATATATATATATATATATATATATATATATATATATATATACATACATATATATATATATATATATATATATATATATATATATATATATATATATATATGTTAAAGAAAAACAGACCACTTTAAGGTACCATTATAATAATTTATTTCACCTAGCCCTTTTAAAAAACTCCGGATCATCAGATAGCACTTCAAAAAATGAAATGAGACGAAAAATGAAATTAAAATTGATGGGTAGTGTAAGTTTTTGTAATTTAACAGTAAGTTTAAGACGGGTAGTTAAAGAGACATGGTAGAGTTTAGAGAGGGCTTCATTTCATATCTCTCTCAATCATACTTAGTAAAAATCGATATATATATATATATATATATATATATATACTGTACATAAGCTGTCCATCTGGGCACTTGTAAAAATTCATAAAAAAATGAAAGAATGGAGATAACCCCTAGAATGGCCATTTGAAAACATCGGTAAATAAATACTGTCTGAATTCTTCAGAATACTACCATGTGGGTTGTATTGATTGGATCCAACAAATCTCTGCAACGATCTATTTCCATTTTCTTCAAGACACTTCCTTTTTTATTTAAGATCTAGTTCCAGAGCCGGGCGCTGACACGACTTTGTATATTCTTTCATACTTTGTACAATCATTTTACTGGAACTGAATGCTTGATCTGATCTCTATGAACCAGGATACAGATTGTGCTTTTTCTTGAGCTGTTGTTATTTTCATTTAAAGTCGGGGATCAATAATAAGCACTTTTAATATCTACCTGAAAAACAAAATAAAACAAATGAAAACTAATTATAATCGTACTAATTATTTATAAATTTAAACTGCAATAATACTTCTTTTAAAATACAGAAAAGTGTAGTGATGCATTTTAACTCTAATAGATACAATGAAGAGTTTTAACCCATTATCTGCCATGAGCCGCCCATTTGGGCATCTGTTAAAATTAAACTCACTACATATTATTCCTTGTTTCCATTGAATTGCTTACATACATTGCATTTGCAGAGGTATATTTTACAACACTTAGCCTTAAAGTTTTTATTATTAGCCGTAAGAAGACATTTTCTGTCGTAATTTTATATTTCACGAGTAGAGAAATAATAACGATTTTGAAAAGTATTTTTTATTATTTCTAATCAGTATTATTTCTTGATGTTTTACACACATATATATTTGATGTTCTCGTTTCTATAAAAATAACAATGGTAACTACTGAAATGAAACATTAGGAATAAA
Source organism: Acanthosepion lycidas (assembly GCA_963932145.1). Taxonomy (NCBI): domain Eukaryota; kingdom Metazoa; phylum Mollusca; class Cephalopoda; order Sepiida; family Sepiidae; genus Acanthosepion; species Acanthosepion lycidas. Next base: position 102,435,786 of record OZ010583.1, read on the forward strand.
TGAACTCCTAATACATCTGCCTGGGCCAAAAATGAGCATTAAAAAATTTTGGCAGTTAATGGGTTGAAGATAATTTATGGACAACCTTCCTCTCTCTAATATGAGGGATACAGTGTATTTAAATATAAAATTTGATGTTGAAGTCAGCACCCAGCGGTGACAGTCTGTTTTATACTTATACGAAATGATGACGATTGCGTTTAAGCATGAAACAGTACCAGCAGCTAAAATGAATATGACATGTAACTTGAAGAGAAAATAATGGCGTAATCAAGATGTTGGCTTTCCACACGACTTCAAAGAAAAGGTTAGGAAGGAAATCCCCATCAATACAGGACTGAGCGATAACAGCGAATTGACTAACCGATATGTCTGAATGATTTCTTTGATGGAAATAATATTCAACCGAAAGCCGCACTGCCTGTTTGGTCAATGAGGACTGAATATTTCCTTGTAAAGAATTGGCTAAACCCTGTCAAACGACTTCGAATATAACTAAAGCCATGTAACCCTTGTTTCTCCGTTCTTATTACAACCTTGACAGACTCTTTCACCAGTAATAACCGTAGACACATCGGCGGTTGACATAGAGGAACACACACACACACACACATATATATATATATCACACTAGGTGTAGCAGCAAATTTGTCCAAATCTTATAACAGCGTGGGATAATTGACCATTCCAGAATATGTTTAATATCTAAAAAACTCTATCTTGATTGAGTTTCTTATTCAGGTTTTCAGATTATCCAACTAGACACCATTTGTCGTAAGTATTATTGAAAAATTCTTTGCGTTATTCCACTAGAAAGAGAACAGGCTAAAATTGTTTTGTGTCAGCCACACTATATTTTAGCAATTGAGCAATGGTGAGAGGAAAAAGATCATTCATGCCTTCAGTAATGGCACCAACATTTATAATGTGGCTTCCATCTTTAAAGTCGAACGGTAAATAAGTTTAAATGGTCGGAACAGGAGAGAGGAAAACTGGATCAGGAGGTCACGACAGCAAGTGAGATCATGATTTCAACTTCGAGCTAAATACATTCTTTTAGTTCAAAGTAGAATCAATAGTGTTATAAAAACCTCGGAAAATTCGAGTAAGATATATTTAATCATTTCTAAGATACAACGGTTCAAATATTAATCTATCTATTGACAATTTTGCTGTTACACGCGGTATATATATATATATATATATATATATATATATATATATATATATATGTGTGTGTGTGTGTGTGTGTGTGTCCTTATTTATGCTGCTGTAACAGCTATTTTAAGTATTTTGTTTCCAGCTATCCGAGAGGGCCAGGCGTATCACCAATGCTTTTTCTTGCTATTTTAAATATAAGTTTGTATATTACAAGGTTATAAATACATTTTCTTTTCCGTTCATCATTTTTTCTCTTCAACACAGTAAATTCCAATTATATTTTATTCAATTATACATTAACCATTCATTTTACAAGACTCGTTGCCGCTTATCGAGCAGCTCTCCCATAGATTTTGAGTCAAATTGGGAAAAAATATTCGACAAAATGTTGAATCTGGTTTTCATTTAAAAATTCAAGCCCTTTAAAGCGTTCAAAAAATATAATAATCGGTTGGTGCAAATTTAGATGAATATGCCCAGTAGAGTTTAACGGCATATCAAACACACTTTAATGTCGAGATTTAATTTTCTTGCGAGCTTTGGCAATTATTTTATTTAAAAAAATGTATTGCTACTAATTTTTTTCCCTGAAAATGTTTAATGCTCCTAGTAAATCCGGCATTAACAAAATTAACCTGTCCGTTGGTCTCGTAAAAATCTGTGGTTGATTGGAGCAGGAAATAGCTTGTAAACTTCAATGACCCCAAAACATAACTGCACTCATTTACTCACTGTAGAGAAACGTCCTTGCCTCCTATCAGCATGACTGACGCTCAACTTCACGAGAGCGTCTCTCTGCAAGCTCTTGGTCTCACGTTTTCCACTGGTCTGAGGTGGAACAACTACATTGAATCAATAGCTGCATCTATCGCATTGAATACTGTTTCCATATATGGTCTGGTACCCCGCTGTTCATCTCGTGGTTCTCGAAAAAATCCAAAGACGGATATGCTATGCAATAGGCCCTGATCTGCCATCTCGTCTCCAGTCACTTTCTAACAGACGTGATGTTGCTTGCCTCTGTCTTTTTACAAATATTTTCATGGCAACTGGTCTGACGAGTTATTTTCGCTGGTGCCCTAACTACATGAATTTACGCGTGCTACTAAGTTGGCATTCCATCCCACCCTTTTACTGTTGAAACAGTTAAATGCAGCCGCTTCTTCTACTCCAACAGCTTTTTCTCTCCCACTTCCTGACAGTGAAACTCTCTTCCCCTTACTTGCTTCCCTGATGACTATAATCTTCAAAAATTTAAATGTAATGTCAATTGACATCTTCTGAAACATTGATCTTAATCACCGCCCTTCTCTTTATCCTTTCCTCAAGCAAACCTCTTTATTCTTACTTTAACTATCTGTAACCCCTTGCGTGTTAGTGGCACTCCCATCTTGCTTGGGGTGAAATTCTTTAAAAACAGGAAGAAATTATTTTACTATGAAAAGTGTATTACTGGTATTTTCATATTTTCATTATGCTTTAAACTCAGTTTGGCTGTTCACTATGCCTATAGTTGGGACCATAACAGTTGCTACCACCTTGGATTAGAATGAACCTGGGAGCAACAGTAATTAAGGGGTGTTTTTATGCTCTTGAAAACATCCCGATCAGAGACCTTCATGCCGGATGTAGTTTATCGTCATACCCGGGACGAAATTGTTCCAGTAAATCATTATTATTTTTATTCTTTATTATCTTTATCCTTTATTCTTACAACCTAACAATATTTTCTGCCTTTAAATAACCTGATAAAGATTGATAAGCCGTAAAAAACAAATCAATCAATTACTACATCTTGTAATACTAGTGAGAAGATTATCCTGGAGATGAACTTGAGAGGTTTTCGTTCACTTTTCAATGAAAATGTGAAAGCAACTCACAACTGGAAATCGTTTTTACGATTCCATTTTCCTGAAATGAAATGGTGACCAAGCGCATGCGTAGGATGTCGGATTGTCTAAAAAGACAATCCGACATCCTACGCATGCGCTTGGTCACCAGAAAATGAAATACATTAACCCATAAAATGGAAATCTCAACTTTTCATCTTGCGCAGGCCTTGTTTTATGTCGTGTTTTCGTTAAAATCAGAAGACAGAATTCAATATTGATTCCACAGCTGCCGAAACAAGGCCACCCATAAAAAATAAAAAATAAAAACACCCCCCCGCGTGAAGGAAAGTCCCGTTAAATTGATATTTCTTAATAAATCTCTCTCCTTCGTTTCGTTGACATTTACACGCGTATAGGCTGATATGTTTTTGCCATTTCCTTCATCTTCATCTTTATTTCTTATTAACATTTCAACTAGTCAGATCTTTCATAATAGCCGGGAGGGGGTGAAGTGAAATCCAATAACTCACTTTATTTTTCTAATGCCATGTCACTTCAAGAAGTAGGCGACCATGGGTTTCCACGGATACATTTTATATATGTGTATTCTTGATAGAGATACCAGAGTCGATTCACTTTGTTTCTGGTTTAGAATTCAGAGTTTCTTTGGGGTTTTTTTTTTGTTAATACTGGTTGACATCCAAGGCGAGAGAGTCCAGTCTATCGGTCTATATACCAAATAGAGGCGGCGTCATAAATAGAGTATCAGTAATATTATAAACACAACAACTTAGTTTTCTTTATTATATTACCAATGCTGTCGTAAAGTCTGTTATATTTACTAGGCAAATGACAAAGATTGACATGTTCTAATACAAAAATAAATAAATAAATAAAATAAATGTCTCTGCCAAGAAAAAAAAAGAATTAAAATTTCACTTTTCATTTTTGATTCCTGACAAATATGGCTTGCAGCTGATGCTAAATCCCTTGTCCAGGACTGCAAAGCTATTTAACCTGATTTAATATGAGTCAATAGGTTTGCCTATCGTCCGGTTCGAACTCCTTCCCTGTCTTTTGAACAGTAGAGGTGTAACGCTTGTCCCCCTCTTACGATTGGCTTTCCGATTCTTTGAAAAGTCAAAGTCAACTCTATACTTCTAACGTCTCCACCTGGACTCTGAATTGTTTTTTAATAATTATTTTTATATTCTCCCCGAATAGGAGTATATGTTTGCCTATCGTTCGGTTCATACTCCTCCCCGATTTTTTTAATCGTATTAGATCGTTATCTTTTGTTTCCTGTTTAGGATTGGGTTTTTCAGTTCTTTCAACTCTGTACTTATGTCGTCTCCGCCTTAAATTTGAAATTTTATTCAATACAACTTCACACAGTAAACCTCAATTTGAGTAGCCCTTAAAAAATAAATTAAGAATAGCCCTTCAATCACTAACTGATAAAATGAACCATATCAGCACTTGAGAAAAATATTATTCATTAGGCATTACCATAAACGTTAATTTTTGCTTGTACACGTGACTGAGTGATTTTTCTCAGCGTAGTTTAGATATGGCACAAAGTTGAATGTCTGGGGCACCCACTAGAAATCGAATTCACTACTCACAAATGGTTTTATCTAGACAAGTTTGCTAACCATTACAGCAAGTTTGAGGTACCTATATCACAATATATGTACTTACCGACATAGATTTAAATTAATAAATACTTATAATTTCAAATTTTTCGGTGTAGAATCAGTTTATTTTTACCGGCCTAAAAGTCCGAGAAATTTTCACAGAACATATTCGTCCTCTGACAGGATTCGAACCTGTATCCTATACAGAACCGTCATTTAGCTTGATGTGCCATTACCGATTTGGCCACAGAGGTACGTTCGGTCGGCAAAGTGGAAATTACTGTATTTGAACTTCAATCTTCTATGTATCTGTCACGTACATTCATATCTGCTCATGGCGTATCAAATGTAAACAAATGACGTCAGCCATTATGAAATGGACAAAGTTCGGCGATTATTTTAAGACATTTTATGATTATACATTCTTTTTATAGATGGTCTTTATCAATCCACCGACGGAGATCGAATGTGGCACAAGGCCTTTTTAATGTGGGTATCTCCGAGCCCGTAGGCCCAGCCAAAATAAATAACCATCCAAACCCCTCCGAGGTGGGGGGGCAGTTCCGTCAACCTCCCCCAACGAAACCCTACCCTTCGGCGGAGCTTCGTCAGCGTTCCTCTCTGCAAGCAGAGAGTTCGACAGACACCCGACCCGGCAGCTCACAAAGCACAGATACTACACTTTGATCCTAGCCACCGGAAATATTTAAGTAAATGGTCTGTTTATAATAAACAGTATTAAACAACATTTACTGGCCTGAATGTCCATGAAATTTCCGCAGAAAATATTCGTCCTCCGACAGCTGTGTATGTGTGTGTGTGTGTGTGTGTGTGTGTGTGTGTGTGCGCGCGCGCAAGGTAGGATATAAAATCCTGACAAAATTTTAAAGGAATTTGGGAAACGGATAACCGTTTCATTGAAACTAGATCTGATTACGCGTTTCTGGCTTTCGTTATATACGGTCCTTCGCTCTATCTAACACTATTGCTTACCTAACAGATTGTTTTCACGTAAAAATGCGACTTCTGATTCATTGGTCATGAGGTCAAGTCTGAGATTAACGGTTTCAGACCTAGGAGGATTCTGATGTTGGAACTCCATTTCCTTCCTTTTATATGGACAGGACATACGAGCGATGAGATGAGGTAGGACTCATGGTGGTTGACCGAAGGTGGACGGCACGATAATCTGAGGTCGCGGTATAATTCATAGCGCAGCAGACCGCATACTATTGCAGCAAATGTGTTAGACTGCTTACTATAGTAGCAACGAAATATGTGCGTGCCTATTTGTAATCAGTATTACTGCCTTCGACAAACTCATAGAAAAGAAAAAAAAATGGTGACTTTAAAAAAACAATATTTATTAAGCATCTTTATAATTCTCAGTTCATGTCGAAATTTATATATTGTTAAATAGAACAGGCAACGAATGTCTATTATGTTTTATCTAACATATATAGTGGGTTTGTTAGTGTGATTAAGTATTTTATTTTCTAAAAGTGCCATATAATACATACTTCGTCTGTTATATTTAACAATACACAGATATATATACATTTATATATATATATATATATATATATATATATATATATAGTCATCCACAGATAGACTGTTTCGCTGTATCACAGCTCATCAATGTGGCTAGATATCGGATTGTGGCAAGCCGGAACCGAAACCCGTCTGATTTGGGGTCAGTCGGAGATTCTAACCTCAAGGCTATAGACACCCGGGGTAAAGAAAGGCGAATTTTTACGAATCTCTTTTTCTATCATAAACACGCTAGTGATCTAGAGACCTCAATCTAATTTAGAGAATATTGCATTAGCAGCAGTTATAGTGACCGTTTAAAATTCGCTCATTTCTCCCCGCAGTTCTCGACCTAATTATGTGTGAGTGAGTGTCTGATATATCGCTGCTCGTTTCCAAGTACACACGTCTACTAGACTGACACTTCACTTATCCAGACGTTTGTTTAGCTACGGTTCTGTTTCTTGAACACCGATATAGCAAACCTGCGCTTTATATTGCAACTATGCTAAGCAGACTTTGGTTATAGTTCCTAGGAGAGACCGCATAACCTGGCGTGATTAGTGATTAAATGAGGCCAGTATACTATCACGGTGCTTGTGCCTTCGTGCTAAGAATACCATCGACCGCTTTTGAAGAGATTCATCTACCCAATTCTAAATAAACTTCTCAATATTTTAATATAAAAAAGTAATTTAATATTTAAAAAAAGACTCATTTTACTGACAAAAAATAAAATTAAAAACTAGAAATTAAATTTTAGAATATTTTTCTGACCATTTAATGATTGTTGTCTGCTTTTTTTCCGTTTTCTTATGTTACACATTTTACTCCACCTCCTTACGTTTTTCTTTATCGTTTTGCTTCCTCTTCCTTTTTCTCTTTCCTATTTTCCCGCTTTTTTTTTACATTCTCCATCTTATTACTTTGTCCTCCTTCTTTAACTGATCATTATATTTCTGTTTCTTTCCCCCCTTATTACTGCAACATCACATGTATTTTAGCCCACTTGCGTAGTCTCTTCTTTTTTCTCTTCCTCCTCCCTTCACTTATTTCTCCTTCCACCTCTCACTTTTTTCTTACTTCACCGCCCATTTTTTTTCAGTTTACAGCCCGCTTTCTTTCCGTTATATCTTTTTTTTTGTTCCTTCCTCTTACTATACCCTTTTTGTGCATTCTTCTAGCATTTCCCTTTCATCTTTCTCTCTCTCCTTCATTTTTGGTCTCCTCTGTATTTTCTTCTTCTCTTTTTATTTCACTTTTACTCCTGCTACGAAAAATTCTTTGTGATGCGTCGTACGGTTCCCTAACTTATCTCTTCACCTCAGCCTGAATATCTTACCTCGTCGAATCTCCCTCAGCATGACCCTCTTTTATATTTCCTTATATATTTACTTCCCACCCTTTTTCTTTTGTTGTGTTTATATCCCTTTCCATCGATCCGTTTTTCTCTCCTTCATTCTTTGTCTTTCGTTTAATTTTATTCTTTCGCCGTTTGTCCATCTTCACCAACGTCATCAATCTCCATTGTTTTGAAATTACATTGAATGCCACAATTCGAATGGCATCGTAAATATTTAATGCTGATTTGTCTCAGTCTTCAAGATTACTTCGACACTTTTTCCTGATTTAAAATTTGTTCGATGCAGAATGGAAATATGTTCAAAGCGTGTTGCTTTAAGGGCTAACTTTATATATATATATATATATATATATATATATATATATATATATATATATATATATATATATATATATATATATATATATATATATATATATTGAACGGCAACGCCTATCGTAGCCGAGCCGGTTAAAACCACGTTGGAGGACGCAGGTTCGAATCATGTCGTAAGGTGCATTTATTCAGGCGTGCGTGCAGACGAAAATAAATATACTGTTTAAAATAAACAGTGTAACGTCAAATATAGATTTCAGATTAAAAAATAACGTTTAACTTATATATATATATATATATCTGTGTATATATATATATATATGAAGAGAAAGAACAGATAGTTTAAGAATTCATCGATTTTAGCATTTGCTTTAAAAAATAATGTTCTCAATACAACGTCGACCAAAATATTATAATAATATTTTTATTATAAAATATTTTACATCAATAGACAAAAATTTCTGTTTCTGAACTAAAAAATTTTCTTCATTAGTGAATGATCATAAGTTATCCAACATCGCTAGTTCCGGAACACAGAAATTTTATATATATATATATATATATATATATATATATATAACGATGAAGAAAATTGTCCGAATGTAAATAGTGTAAATAATGATAAATGCTGATAAAGATATTCAGATAAAAGTCACATTAATTCAATGATTCCGAAAGGATGAAACAGCTAAAAACGAATCTTTCCCCAATTGATCATTAATTTCCAAAAGGCAAATATTTATATAGATATGTGTGTGTGTGCGTGGGTGTGTGAGAGCTGCATTTATGCATTTCTTTGTGTACGCCTCTGTGTGCCCGGAAAAGATGAAACACTATATAGCGATAATAAAGTAAATCCATCCGTCACATGAATGTCTTTAAGCATTTACACTCCTCGAAATATTCACACCTTCTTTAATGAATCCTTAATGTAGGTAAAAAACTGAAACATGCGTGTGTGTATGTGTATATATATATATATATATATATATATATATATATATATATGCAAACATATATATATATATGCATACATATATATATATGCATATATATATATATATATGCATACATATATATATATATGCATACATATATATATATATGCATATATATATATATATGCATACATATATATATGCATATATATATATATATATATATATATATATATATATATATATATATATATATATATATATATTGGGTGTAACAGCAAAGTTGTACAAATCAGGGAAACAGAAAAAGGGAATTGAGTTCCACAGGCGAGAGGTGCGAGATATTAAGCTATTGGAGTAGAAGAGGCGACTACATTTAACAGTTTCAACAGTGAAAGGGTGAGATCGGGATGCCAGCTTTGTAGGACGCTTCAATTCATGAAGTCTGGGAACCAGCGCAAGCAGCTCGTCGGAACAATTACCATGAAAGTGTTTGTTAAAAAGACAGAGAGGCGACGGCACGTCTGTGAGAGAGCGACTACAGACGAGATGCCAGATCAGGGGCAATTATTACATTGCATATCCGTCTTTGGATCTTATCATGAACCCCGAGGCAAACAGAAGTGGTCCAGACCATGTATGGCAGCAATACTCCAAGGGCGAATGGTTGATTTGTAGATTTGAAGGATCGAGAAAAAAAAATCCTGGCGCGGCACAGGGTGCCAAATTTCCTTGCGGTGGACGAAGCAATTGACTTAATGTATTTGTTCCATCTCAGGTCAGAAGACAACGTGAGACCGAGCAGCCGCAGAGAGGTGCTCTCGAGAAGTTGAGCATCAGACATTCTAAAGGGGAGCATGGAAGGATCTCTCTGGTGATTAATAGAGAGCAGTTTTGTTTTTAAGGCGTTAAAGTTACCCAGCCGATTCCTGTCCCAGTTTACAACTGATTGGATGTTCTTTTCGAGACGAACGGCCAGTCTAGATTTGTTTTTGAGGCGAAAGTAATTGTAGTGTCGGCTGCGTACCCAATTCGTAGTATACGGATGGCATCAATAATAAGAACACGAATAACAATAATAATATTAGAATTTAGAACATATTTTTGCTTTTGAATCGAAAATTATATTATAAACATTTTGAGAAAATTGGTATTTACCTATTCCAAAAGATATAATTAGAAATTTTCCTCTTTTCATTATCATATATTTTTAAATGAAATATTGAAATGGACATCGCATTTGATAAATGTTGCTTAATTCGTAACTATGACATAGAATAAGAGAATTGACATTGACGTGGGAGGTGTTTCGTCGCCTTTTAAACGCTGGAAGGCATAAATTACGATTACGTACCAAAACAACACTGACAACTAAGTTAGTAATTAATAAAATCCAATTACTCTATGAAGGAAGAAAGAAAAAAATGGTGAGTAATACAAGAAGTACAAAAGAGAAGTAAAACAAAAACAACAATAAATAATTAGTTCTTCATTTATAGAGATCGTAGCGACTAACAAATGATTCCTCTCTTTTGTGATATTCAATTTTTCCTTCAATCGGTTTACTAATCTCAGACGGTGTTTTTACGTCGTTGTTTACACGGGATATCAGTTTTAGTGAGATGGTTCTGAATTGCTTTATAACATTGTGAAATCGAGAAGAAAGGACAAAGTATAAACTACGAGAAGACAGAATGCATGTTTATCAGGAAAAGGATAATTGCAAAATGTAAATTACAAATTGGGGATAGGAAGATAAAAAAACTACAAAATTGTAAATATCTGGGAAGTGTTCTAACAGAAGAAGGAAAGTGTCAAACTGAGATCCGAAGTTAATGCCCAAAAGCTAAGAAGATTATTAATAAACGGAAAAAAAATTCGTTAGAAGCAAAGAAAGGAGTATTGAACTGTTACCTGATATCTGGTCTCCATTGAATGCTGCACAATCTCCCCAAAGAGGAAGAAAAGATTTGAAGCAACAGAAATGTGGTTCTGCTGAGGGTATCACGAACCTAATATATGAGCAGTGATGAGGATTTGGAAAAATGGAAATAAAAAGGAAACATACTTTACGTCAGGAAGAGACAGTTGAAATTTCTGCGGCATGTAATAAAGAAAATGGGCTAGGAAAATTTGATGCTCACCAGACAGATTGAGAGCAAGAGGAACAGAGGAGGGCAGCGCGTAACATACTTAATGAGCTTGAGTAAATGGATGGTAGAAAAGGGTTTGGAATAAATAACAAAGACAGAAATTATTTTAGAAGTTGTGGAAGGGACACGGCACAGAAGAGAAGATGTAATTGTTTCTTATATCTCTACTTTTGTGATTGCATCACTGTACATTTCAAATATTTGCCGACTGGTAAAGATTGTGTTCCGCCGTTCCTTTGCCATTTTAGAATGTTCGTGATCAACTCTTCACTCTTCATATATATATATATATATATATATATATATATATATATATAAATATATATATATATATATAAATATATATATGTGTGTGTGTGTGTGTGTGTGTGCGTGTGTGTAAAAATATATAGAAAATAGGAAAGAACTGGTTAGGTGAATAATCCAAGGTTCTTTATTATTTTTGTTAGTGTTTTAAAAAAATAGTACTCGATACAAAAGTAGAGCATAACTATAATTACTTAATCATATTTTTAAATAAATAATTATATATATATATATATATATATATATATATATATATAATTAAATACTTAATTAAATACATACACACACACACACATATATATATATATATATATATACATATATATAAATATATATATATATATATACATATGTATGTATATATATGATATGGATTAACAGAGGCCAAACGTGCTGTCCGTGTTTGTAAGTTAAAACATTTCAGATCCCTATATATATATATATATATATATATATATATATACACACACACACGTATATATATATATATATATATATATATATGTGTGTGTGTGTGTGTGTGTATGTGTATTCTACATACACTGCTAAACAAGAAAACATCTGGAAAATAAATTACTTGTCTGAATATAGGAAACATATTAATTAGAGTGCTTTATCACTTCTTTAATGAAACTTCGCACACACGCATTATTGTATTAATACAACGTGTCTAGAAACTTTGACAGAATGCAGAAAACACTGGAGGGCAGTAACCATTTCGCTCTATTTGGGATATATCAGGAGTGCGCATACACTACCGAGAATTGAACCCTGCCAGTTACGATACATCGAAAACATCATAGCACCGGAACAACGGGACTCGATCACGAAGAAAATGATTAAACTCGATATATCGCCGCTACTCGCAAATTCCGTGGTGATACTCATACAAGTATTCATAACCCAACGGGTTTTACCCAAAGAACAACGTTTTCCATCCTCTTAGCCGCTTCACCGCAGAGCATTAGCTGGGTCAAACAAGGATATACAAGTAATAGAATTTGGGGAGAAATAGAATAATCAATAATCATTGTGATATACATACACACACACACACACACACACACACACACACACACATATATATATATATATATATATATATATATATATATATATATATATATATATATATATATATAAATAAATGATAATTCAGTGTATATGCGGTTCTTTTATCTGCGAGTGGTCACGTAAAACACACAGACACACAGACACACGCACACACTCACACACACACACATATATATATATATATATATATATATATATATATATATATATATATAGCATTTCTGTAGTTTAGTGCTAGCAGCAAGCAGAAATATTTCTTCTCCCGATGATTGCCATTTCGGCCGAAACTCGTCGAGGAATCTAAATGGAATAATAATAAAAAAAACGAAAGAATATTAATCTCCAACCCAGTGTGTCTGAAGTTTTTAATTTTTTAATTTTTTTTATAGTTCAAAAAAAAAAAAAAAAAATATATATATATATATGTCTCATTGACCAATTTCATATTTTTATATATAACAATATGAAAGATATATATAAAAGATGTACACCCATGCACACATCTATATGTGTGTAGATACGAATAGGCAATCTTAAAATAGATACGAAGGAATGCTTGATGTAGTAGAACAAGGAGATAACACAATCGAATTTCACTCTTTTGAACCAAACATCAATGATTACTCACCAGTCTTTACCAGTAGACGCTAATAAAAAGATCTAGTTTTTATAACCATTAGCTTATGCCGGCAGTCATATTGCCATCGACGGCTGAAAAAGGACAAACTCTAGCCATCAAAACATTCTAAATATTAAATGCGCTATACTTCCTTAGTTTAAATCGGATGAAGCCTAGCAATTTAGAAAGAAAGAAAATTGATCGACAACGTCATTATTGCAATGACAGCAATGTCAACAGGAGGAAGTAATCAGGTCCTCTGAGATCTGATTAAAAAAAGAAAACAAAAAATAGCTGACAAGAAGAATAAACGATCCTGGAAATAGTTTATGTGATCTTTACCGATACCCCCACTTACATTAATAGCAAAAAAAAAAAAAAAGAAAGAAAAAAGAGAATATGAATAAATAGTAACTCTTGTAGTTCATTCACTTGTGAATAAAATTTGTGTTCAAGATATCATGACCAGTTTATCGTTTTGGCATAAATGACTGAACCTCATTTATAAGAAGACAAAATGTTTTTTTTTAGAAGTGGTCATTGCAAGTTACGAGGTTCGAAATTTCTTCTGAATAAAATGTATATGTTTAATCTATTAATTCCATGGAGATTTAGAAGGACTAACCATCGACTATAACAAGAGAATATGTGGAGTGACTATATTGAATTTCTGACTCATCTGTTGGGAATGTTGGTACACGGCATTGTGCCAAATGGTTTTCCTCGGCCACATTCATTATTCATTATTATAAATGCACTATTCCTAAAGTGAATTGAATATTACTACCATACATAGTCTGGAGATCTTATAATATTGTTAAATAATAGTTTAGGAGACTATTATTTTTAGGGGAATGGTATCTCTGCTCAGACTTCCTCAGGTTGAACTTAGAGGTCAGATGGATGATAAAATAAGGAAGTCGATTATGACTGGATGAACAAGCGTGAAAATGATAGAGATATAGAAAGTTTTTTTAGTGAGCTGTTTCTTAACCGTCAAACACTGTAGACGTGTTTCCTTTCGTGTCTGAAACGTCTCCCATTGAAGGATAGCAACCCCACTGTATAGTTAGATGTATACTTTGACGTTAATAAAATAGTTAAGTTAAAATTCCCTTTGTCGAAATTGTTTTTCATCCTCTTTTTACTTTACATAAATAATCTGCTTAAGAGTATATTAAAATCATTTGCGAATATTTATTTATGTGGAGGAGGCGACGTTTTACGAGATCACCTCCTTGACTTTAGTTCCAGCTCTAATATATCCGTCGAGGGAAATCGACTGGTTACATCCAATGGCTCTAAAACCAATCTAGTTACAATCAATCATCGCTGACCTGCATTACTTTAAATGAACTACCAGACTGGTCTTATCGTTATACTATTAGGTTGGTGCAAAAATAATGACGTAATAATGTCGTTTTTTGACGATAAAAATACGTCAAAAAACGACATTATTACGTCATTATTTTTGCACCAACCTAATATTAGACTATCAAGATGTGTCCGTAAATTCTATTATAATAGTTTCTTTTCGCACAAATCTCTTCCAGCTTATTACTTCTTACCACATGTGATCTTCAAAAATGTAAATTTCCCGTTACTGGCCGCCTTCTGTTTTCCCGAATGCTTTTTTTTTTATTGTAACACAGAAAACTGACGGCGATTGGAATATAGAAAAATACTTTCTAATTACTGAAATACAGTGTAACCCGGATATAAGAGAGTTGTCGAGACCGGATAAGAAGTCTCTTATATCCGGGTTTCTCTTATATCCGGGTTTGGTCTAATTTATAATACATTAACACAGGCTGAAATTTGGGACCAGAGAAAATCTCTCTTATACCCGGGTTCCTCTTATATCTGGGTCTCTTATATCCGGGTTACACTGTACCAAAATCTGTAAAATATCCGGAAACAATAAAGCAAATATTACTGAAGCTGTGTAATATCAGCCCTATGTTATGGCAGTTAATGCTGGACAAATTCTTTACACATGAAGATATTCATTGAAGAATTCGTTTTCTACGTTTTTCCAACCCTCTGCAGGTTATTTAATGCAATAAAATATTTTTAAATTTTAAATTTTTATAGATAATCCTAGTTTTGTGATGCACGTCTGATTATTATACCCATAGTTGGGGGAAGAAGAGGTGGATTAAAATATTTCCCAAGAGTATTTGAGCCTAAGTGAATATAACGAACCCAACAGGATTTGGAACTCGGCTCTCTGCATACATGAAGACGATACATGAAGTAAAAGAGATGTGATTCTACAGAAGGATATTGAGAATTCCATGGATTAAAAATGTGATCAACAAGGAAGTTTTAAAAAAAGTTGAAACAAAATAGATAGAACGGTCACCTGTATTTACAATTGGATATACACAGAAATACGCATAAAAAGAAAACGTTAAAAACATTTACAGGTAAAGATCTGGCTTTATGAATATACAAAAAACAGATCTGAGAAAAATGATAGCTGTAAAACAGAAGAGAAGTGGATTTGCCAGCAAGAAACTATTAAAGAAGATAGTGATTCAAATATAAACAGAGAAAATGTACAATACTTAAACGAGAGAGCAACAAATTTCAAATGCCATCGAAAAGAGGACATTTTAACAACAAGAACACGCAAATTGATTTCTCAAGCGTAAATTTTTTGTAATGAATGAAAAGTTGAATTGGAAAAATAATCAGCAAACACGACCCAGAAAATAATATTTGGATGTTGAAATTAAGCCTTGCATATGAAACACTGATTTTCCGGTAAATAATAATTCAAAACCTGTTTTGATCTGGTGGCAAATTGAATTCCATCCTATTGCCAAACTAGTTCAATGGAGGACTACAGGTGGTGTTTTGAATAACACGTGGTCACTTAATTGATTAATACAAGTTTTTAACAATCAAAGGTGCTGTAGATCCAAGAGATTTGCATAATTATTGAGTCAGAGGTCTAATATAGAATTGTTATTACGCGACTTCTGTTGGTCCGCTAAAAAGCCTAATCCTTCATTATTTCGATAAAACGGCATCGGAGAATTAGTGGTTCATACTGACTGCATGCAATAAGATTTGAAGTTATTTATGACGTCAAGATAAATGCAAATAATTATTGTAAGTTCATGGACGACATTTTTTTAAAAAATTGTGCCAGTTGCAAGCTGGACATATTATTCCAAAGATGATAATTATGAAAGAAAATATCCTTCCACATTTTGCTAATTTCGCCTAACTTCTTCAGAAAAGGTTTCAAAGACAGCAAATGGATGTACTCTGATGTAGAGGGAAATAAAATATGAGGTCATCGTAAGTCATGATCTCAGTAATATGAAGGATGAAAGAGAAATGTCGTTAGACGTTGGGAAGGAACAGCGAAAGGAAACACACACACAAACACACACATACACACACACACACACACACATATATATATATATATATATATATGTTATACATTCCTGTGTACGATTTAGTTTTAATATTTGTGAGCATTTATGAGTGTGCGAAGCAAAAGGAGTCGTTTTCAGATACAATCTTTAAGACACCATACTTGTGTAGGACCGACAAAAAAATGACCAGCTACCAATTATTCTTTAGGTCGGATGAAAGAAGAGAGAGAGAGAGAGAGAGAGAGAGAGAGAGAGAGAGAGAGAGAGAGAGAGAGAGAGAGAGAGAATAATTACTAAACTTCAACTTCAAAAACAGAGAAAGTATGGTCATCAGGAAGAGGAAAAATCCGAAGATGCAAGCTAAAATTTCGAGAGATATACATCAAGCATGTGCCGAAATTTAAATATCTACAGAACGTTTTAACAGGCTGCACTTTTGATATTATTTTTTCAATAACCAACGCATTTATACACTGCTTCATATGTCCGCATGTGGATAAAAGCGCTGGTTGTAGTAATTGACCCAAAGAGTTATGAGTTCAGTACCTGGCCACAGCAGAAGTGAAAAAAATTAGATGGCTTATTTGTTGAAACTGAGATATCCAGAAAAGGCATGGCACATGGAATTAGAGCAAGCTACCTTAGTGCACTAAATAAAGGGTTCAGTTTGAAATTCCAAAGTGTATCGCCCGAAGCGTAACATCGTGAATATGGCAATAAAATGAGGACATCAGTCTAAACAATATATAAATAGTTACAATAGTTCATCTCAGAAATATAGACACTTTCTGAAGAAGTCCGGAGCATACAACGGCCGAATTGTCGTGACTATGACAATAAAGATGAGGGCAACAGTTCGAACACTGTAAATAGTTAAAATACCTCATCTCAGAAATATAGACAGATCCTGGAGAAATCTGAAGGGTAAAACACACACGTATATATATATATGTGTGTGTGTGTGTGTGTTCGCGCGCGGAAGGTAATGAAGGAAAATGAATAAAAAAGTTTACCACGGAAGGAAAATAAAATGGAATAGATTATGACGGAGGAAAGGAAGAAAGAATGAAAAATAAAAGTCATAGAGAGAATCACAAAAGGAAATGAAAAATGAAGTCAGAATAAACGAAAAGAAAAGGATGCAAAATGAAATGGTAGACAGATAAATATAAGAAATATTTTTTTAAAAGATGCAAGAGATTTTGGGAAAATAGTAAAAATGAAAAACAGAAAGAATAAAACTGGACGTGAAAGTGGTAAAAAAATAGAAAATTCTCTGAGTTAGTAAAAATGAAAGAAAACCTACGAAAATTGTTCAGAAATGAAATAGAGGAAATGAAGGAAATAAGGCGAAAAAAAATGAAACAATAAGGCGAAATAAAAAATGAAACAAATAAGGCGAAATAAAACAATGAAACAAATAAGGCGAAATAAAAAAATGAAACAAATGAAGCGGAATAAAAAAAATGAAACAAATAAGGCAATATAAAACAAAAAATGACATTTCTTTACTGAAACAAGGCGCACCGACAGTTCTTCTGCTCACCTCTAATAACAACGCCATGAAACAATTGATATTTAGTAATATTTGCGCAGTTCAAAAGAAAGTTACACTTATAATCTATCTCTTTAAAGACAGTATATGAATGGCTTGGCAGACAAGGTTGCTATTTCTTGTTTCAGCCCATCCGCAAGCAGAATGGGACTTTCGACGTGGTGTAATGGTTAGCAAGTTTGTCTCGCTAAATCTTGCTTAGTAGAGAGTTCGATTTCACTTGGTGCTCCTTAATATCGGCCTTGTGTCACAGTGAAGCTAAGCATAGTAAATCAATATTTGTGAACTTCGACATGATGTAATGGTTAGCAACCTTTGCTAGGTCAATTACGAAGGAGTAGTGATTTCGATCCTCACTGATTCTCCTTATTCTCAGCCTTGTCCACAACTAAACTAAGAATAGTAGATCACGATTCGGGGACTTCGACATAGTGTAATGGTTAGCGAGCTGGTATCGCTAGATGAATTATTAGGTTGGTGCTAAAATAATGACGTAATGATGTCGTTTTTTGACGTTAAATATACGTCAAAAAACGACATTATTACGTCATTATTTTTGCACATATATGTCGATCCCCCCTCTGCTGAGCTTAAGGAATACCTCTGATATACGAAATCACTACTTAGTATATCACTATTTGGGTTCATTATTTAGGATCTTCGATGCCGTCTAATGGTTAGCAATCTTGTCTCGCTAAATCAGTTACGGCTAAGTATTGCGTTCAATCCTCACTTGGTCCTGCTTAATCACGTGCTTGTACCACAACTAAGCTATGTTTATTAAATCACTATTTAGGCTCTTCGTTGTGGTGTGGTGTTTAATAAGGTTGTCTCGCTAGATCAATTACACCTGAGTAATAAGTTTATTCTCACTGGGTGCACTATATTTTCGTCTTTGTGCCACATCTATGCTACGCTTAGAAAAAAAAACATCCAAAATAAACATTTGTGAAAATAAATTATAAATAAATCATGTGATAATGCAACGAATCATTTTAGACAATTTTCATAAAACTAGTTCCCTTTTATTACTCTTAGTTATTTCTTAGGAAAGAGAAACTTGAGTATGGCTTCTACAAAATGTACTTTTCAGCTTTCCCTTTTAAAAGATCAAAGAGAAAGGATATTGTCTGATCATGAGTTTTATCTTGAAGATCGGATGTCTTCCCCGCTGAGTTTAGAATTACAAGAGATTTAGAAAATAGATCAGGCTAACGTTTTTGGAGATAATTGAAGATGATGGAAAATTGTTTATACTTTTCTAACTCTTTCTAAATCTTTATATTTTTTCGCAGCTTATTCTTTACAATGAAGCTACTTCTTCTATGTGTCTTCAGGACATAGATGATCATGGCTTTCCACAACTTCCTATTATATGGAGCTCTTAGCATATTTTTTTACCATTGCTAGAACCCTTTGCTACCACCTCGTTCCGCCATTCATTCACACAAGTTCCTCGAGTAAGTTACTCTTGTTCTCAATATACCTCATGAGGGTTGAATTTTCCATGCCCTCCTTCCTTGTAACGCGGCCAAGGAATGTGAACCGTCTTTTCGTGAGCCTAAGTATAAGTGTTCTTTCTGTTCCTATTTTCATTAAGTCTTACTTGTTGCTTTCTCGCTAAATTCATAGATATTCCTTCTGTAGAACCATATTTCTGTTGCCTATAGTTTCTTTTTCTCATTCGTGGGGAAATTGCCTAACATTGACTGCCTTATAAAAGAATGAATATCACATCGCAATCAAATACTTTCAACTTTGTTTCTCACAATATTTTTCCATTTGTCAGCAATTTGAATATCTTTTGGAACGAATCTTTCGCAGTTTTTCATCCTCTATCTATATATATAAAACAGAGGATGTCTGTGTGTCTGATACCTTTTCATTCGAGATCCATCCAACCGATCTGGCCAAACTTGCCACATACTTTGTACAATGTAAGAGATGGGTTCTTAGCGTTAAAAAAATCGATAATTTGAAAAAAAAAATGAATAATCGATAAAAAAAAGATAAAGACAACATTTTTCCTCCGATTTCGTGTAAACTCAGTATTTAGGTTATGTACATCATGACGAGTTCTACGATACCACATTTTTATGTCTCTGCCACTGCGTTTAGCGAGAAACCGCCAAAAACGAAAATCAGTTTCTACACAAATCGATTTCAACAAAAATTTGACACTAAAAGTCCATCAGTTTTCAAGAAATCTAATACAAACTTTACTTAATTATGGCCAAAAATAAGTTGATTTTTTTTTAACTATCATTTAATTTGATGATCGAGTCCACCCATATAGGGAAAAACTGTGAAAATAGTGAAAAATGCTGATATTTACTGGTTTCTTTCTTATTTTTTGTTGATCTTTCAACCCATTTCCATCAAAATTCATAATTGCTTTATAAATGTATATTCTTTTACATCCCTGGTAGCACACTGACAAATTAAATTTCAAAAACTTCAAAATAATTGTGGACTGAAGAGGGTTTTCCTATTGCCTGTTTTACTCCTTCATGTCCTAACTTTCATTGAATAATCACAGACTAATACTGTTTTATCAGTAACTGCATTAATTCAATGTTTTTGTTGTTTTTTAATGAAAGCAATTTAAAATAAAGATAGACTCTGTTACATCTAAACATAATGTTGTTTTTGCTCCATTCTAATTGAACGCTTT
Source organism: Acanthosepion lycidas (assembly GCA_963932145.1). Taxonomy (NCBI): domain Eukaryota; kingdom Metazoa; phylum Mollusca; class Cephalopoda; order Sepiida; family Sepiidae; genus Acanthosepion; species Acanthosepion lycidas. Next base: position 102,456,341 of record OZ010583.1, read on the forward strand.
TTTAATCGGCCAGCTGGGTATGGCTGCTAGTTTACACTATTTACATTGTTAGGACTGTTGTCCTCATCTTTATCGTCAGATTGACAACGTTTCGACCGTTCTACGCTCTCGTCTCCTTCAGAATCTGTCTATATTCCTGAGATGAGGTATTGTAAATATTTACACTATTTACATTGTTAGGACTGTTGTCCTCATCTTTATCGTCAGATTGACAACGTTTCGACCGTTCTACGCTCTTGTCTCCTTCAGAATCTGTCTATATTCCTGAGATGAGGTATTGTAAATATTTACAGTATTTACATTGTTCGGATTGTTGTCCTCATCTTTATCGTCAGATTGACAACGTTTCGACCGTTCTACGCTCTCGTCTCCTTCAGAATCTGTCTATATTCCTGAGATGAGGTATTGTAAATATTTACACTATTTACATTGTTAGGACTGTTGTCCTCATCATTATTGTCATATTTATATTTCGGCCGTTTTACGCTTCAGATTTCTCCAGGATCTGTCTATATTTCTGAGATGAGGTATTTTAACTATTTACAGTGTTCGAACTGTTGCCCTCATCTTTATTGTCATAGTCACGACAATTCGGCCGTTGTATGCTCCGGACTTCTTCAGAAAGTGTCTATATTTCTGAGATGAACTATTGTAATTATTTACATGGTTTATATTGTTTAGACTGTTGTCCTCATTTTATTGCCATATTCACGATGTTACGGTCATTGTACACTTCAGGTGATACACTTTGAAATTTCAAACTGAACCCTTTATTTAGTGCACTAAGGTAGCTTGCTCTAATTCCATTTGCCATGCCTTTTCTGGATATCTCAGTTTCAACAAATAAGCCATCTAATTTTTTTCACCTCTGCTGTGGCCAGGTACTGAACTCATAACTCTTTGGGTCAATTACTACAACCAGCGCTTTTATCCACTCGCGGACATATGAATGCGTTGGTTGTTGAAAAAATAATATCAAAAGTGCAGCCAGATTTCAATCCACTGTTAAAACGTTCGGTAGATATTTAAATTTCGGCACATGCTTGATGTATATCTCTCGAAATTTTAGCTTGCATCTTCGGATTTTTCTTCTTCCTGGTGACCATACTTTCTCTGTTTTTGAAGTTGAAGTTTAGCAATTATTCTCTCTCTTCTAACTAAAGAATAATTGGTAGCTGGTCATTTTTTGTCGGTCCTACACAAGTATGGTGTCTTAAAGATTGTATCTGAAAAAGACTCCTTTTACTTCGCGCACTCATAAATGCTCACAAATATTAAAAATAAATCGTACACAGGAATGTATTTTATTAATATTCTCTTTTCAGATGTTAGGTGAAATGAATAGACTCATGCAGGAATATTTGTGATTAAACTATCGTTTCCCATAAGTCCCATGGTGTTGAGTAGATTAGTTCCTGTTTACTGAGATACTAAGAAAAGTTTAACTAATTCCGATCAGTACCATATGTTCTCGCATGCAAATTATTATTTCAAAGTAAAATAGTGATCGAGACGCTACATAAACTTCTTATGTGAATTTCATTTGACATTATATATACCCTTCTCTCTCTCTCTCTTTCTCTCGTTCTCTTACTCTCATCATATATATATATATATATATATATATATATATATATATATATATATATATATATATATATATATATCTATACTAATTAATGTTATAAATTTAAGAAATACTCGTCCGGAAAACCCTGGGTACTTTGATATGTAAATAAACAGACCAATATGCAAGGAAAAAAGGTACAAAAAAGAAAGAACCAAGAACATGTACGTCGGCCGAAGACAATCGTCTAGCATCTAAGTTCAGAGTCCAAAGAAAAACCGATACGAGTAAGTAAAATAACTAAGTAAAGTGCTCAATACGCTAAGTAGATCATACCTAATTAAACCTAAAGAGCCAGATAAACCTTTACTACAATTATTATATATATATATAGTTAGTCAAACCTACCAAAGTTTCATCTAAGCGGATCGTCAGCCTTCCCTGATGATACGCGTAGGTGAAACCTTGGTAGGTTTATCTGACTCTTTAGGTTTAATTATATATATATATATATATATATATATATATATATATATATATATATATATATGTGTGTGTGTGTGTGTGTGTGTGTGTGTGTGTGTGCTGTTGGGTGTGTGTAAAATAGATAGTTAATAAAACACGGGAAAACGAAAGGGTACCAATGTGATCAGTATGAACTCTAGACCATGGTTCTGATTGCTTAGGCAAAATGTGTAACTTATTGTGTCGAACATTTTTTATTTCGACTCATATCGGACATTTTCGTACACTTCCATTTTTAACAGTTTTTGTGTAGCGACAATCGCACAATGCACATCATCATGTACACTTTCAATTACTTTTTTTCTCCGTTTTCCCTGTGGAATGACTAAATACCCAATACAAATTAGATGATTTTCTATTGATAGTTGTCCCTGGCTACTTTGGTCTTTCTGCTTTTGAACAATTACTTCATTGATTGTTCCTTATTCTAGATCAAATTCGACTTGAGACTGGATCATGTAACGTCTCCATAACTAATGTATTCATGGGCAACACATCCGTTTCCACCCAATGCAAAAATTCATCCTCAGCTATTTTTATGTTACTTTTTGTTTGTTTTGTTTTGTTCCTTTTCAAATTGTAGTCGGAACAATGCGTCTACGTGTTGTATCATGTTTTCTTTCATGTATTCTATATCATATTCAAGTCATTAACTTTTTAGCCCATCTTAATATTCTGGATGATGTAACTTTCGGCAATTCCTTCCTAGGATGGAATATAAATTCTAAGGGCGTATAATCGGGTCTCAACAAAAATTATTTACCTAATAAAGATGGTCTTGCTCTGGTCATACTCTGGACAATGACAATTGCTTCCTTTTCAATAATAGAATAGCCCAATTCAGCTGGTGTCATTGTCCTGGAAAGATATATCACGGGTGTCGTTCTTGGGACAAAATTGCCTATACAGACTGGCCTATCGCATTTGCGGTGAATGTAACGTACTTTTTAGGATTAAAATCTTGGCCACCGGTTTTTAATATAGAGCTTCTTTTAATTTAATGAAGGCTGTTTGGTCTCTACTCGTCCAGTCAAACTCCTTATAATTCTTTCGCAACTCATTAAATGCTTCAATTCTTTCAGAATATTTTGACGACTTTGTTATAAATATTGGCTAATCCGAAAAATGATTCCAATTATTTTTATTAGTTGCATAAGTTGCATTTAATATTTTTGTATTAGCGTCGGATCTGGCGAAGTACCGTTTTCTGAAATTTGGTAACCGAAGAATGTTAATTCTATGCAATTATATATATACTTATCTTCGTTTATCGTCATTCCTACCAGAGAATGTAGTATGTTTTCTGTTTGGAATAGATTAGGAATCTGAACAAATCTTATGATTTACACCTACTTTATAAGCTCCGCAAATTCTAAAATCACCCTCAAGTTTTCTGAAAGCAACAATAGGCGGTGCCCATTTGCTGCCTCCCGTTCTACATATTGAAGAATGCTTTCTTCCGTTATTTTTCGCAGCTTACCAATTACCATTAGCTTTATACGAATGAGAAGCTCACGCTTTTCGAAATACGATGGATTGATATTACTTTTTAACTTAAGTCTCGCTTTATCGTTTTTTAATACACGGTTTCGGGACTTCCCGTATTCATAGCATTAATTAAACAAGTGCTATTAATTTTTATCAAATCAGTTCCTACTAAACAAGGATTTTTTTATAAAGTCTACGGCCATAAAAGTTCCTTGAAAGGACACTAATATTCTTGTAAAAAATTCCATAAAACTGTCTTAATTTTGTCTATATTTCTGAGATGAGGCATTATGTATACTATTCACATTATTCGGACTAATGTCCTCATCTTTGTCGCCATATTTATTACAACGTTTCGGGCTTTGTACGCTCCCGCCATCTTCATGTGGTTGGAATGTCGGACTGAACCCTTTATTTCGCTCACTGGGGTCGACTGTTCTAGTTCCAGGTGCATGGGCGTGTGCGTGCGTTCGCGCTGCGTGCGCACCCATGCACCTCGCCTGCGCGTATGTTCGTGTATGTACAATGTCGAGATTATTTGTACTTTTCATCGTTTTTTTTTTCACTTGACACTTAGTCCTTAAACTTTTTTTCTTTGAGCATTCTAGACATTTATTCAGTTAATAAAATTGTATTTAATTTTTAATTTTACACAAATAACTCATTTTAATACTTAAATAATAAAGGAAATATTTACACCCTTGTGCAAATTAATCGAAACAACCGCGTCACTTCCCTTTCTTTCACCATACTGTCAGTTTTGAACCCTCTGGAGTGACAGAGTGTAATAGATTTCTATTTTTTTTTCAAATTAGATAAATTGCAGTGGGGTGCAGTTATATGAATCTGTTTTCCGGGCGTATGAGGAAATATGTTTTGCCTTGAAAAATATTGCGTCATCCGTGATTGCATCAGATTTTCATCACGCTCAGATACTATTGTCTCGACTGTCGATTAGGTGTCCGGCATCCATTGATGGACGTTATTCAAAGGAAGTGAGCTAAATTTTTTAATACTGCACGGAAACACTAGGAAGCTTTACCAGTGGGCAAATCAAAGTATTATACTGGCCCAGAAACTCTCCTGATTTAAATCGAATCGAGAATCTGTGGCCAATCTGCATGGAACAACTTCGTGGAATGGACATACAAAGTACTGACATGTGCACTGTCTCGTGTTTCCTTGGAAAAATACGAAAACAAGTAAATAATAACGGAATTAACCGTTTTGTTACAATCAATTTGCACAAGGGTGTATTTTCACTTTGTCCTTTTTTATTTTCCAAATCATGAACCGAGCGTGTGCGCAGTGATGAGGTCTTGGAAAGGATGAAAACAATGATGAAACTTATAGTTAACTTAAGCAAGAATCAGATGACATTTCTTGGACATATAATAAGAAATGAGGGCTTGGAGAATCTGATACCCACAGGTCGAATAGAGAGAAAAGGAGGCAAAGTAAAGCAACGTATGACATACTTGGCGGGCCTAAGCAAGTGGATGGCAAAACGAGATCTGGGATATTTGACAGAGGCACGAAACTTATTGAGAGCCACAAGGGATAGGAAGAAGTGGAGAGCCATGATCGCCTACGTCGTGAAAGGACACGGCACATTAAAAGAAAGAAAAAACAAGAAAGATCTGATTTGGTAATATCTTTATTACTGTTAGGGTATTAATCTGTCTGTGCGTTATTTAAACGCAGGTACGTCTATATATATATATATATATATATATATATATATATATATATATATATATATATATATATATATATATATATATGAAGAATGTCAATGAGTAAAAGTAGTAATGCATGCGGATATTGGGAAGGTCCGAATTAGTGCAATATTTATATTCTAATTACCTTAATGGAGGCAAGTTCATTTACTTTCATGAATGACTGAAATGTCCCACGCCTTTAGAATGTTTCGTATTAAGATTTCACAAAGCATGACAATCAATGCCTGTACCTATTCTACATCCTGAATATCTAGGAACGCATATATTTATAATTCATATGAATGAGATTATAATTTTCCTGTTCGTATCTGCTTGTGTAATATGCAAAAGGGTCGATTCGGATTCATTGATCAAAAGAAACATTGAGTGTATTCTAGAGTAGAAATATATGTCGAGCCTTTCTCCATTCATACCGCTATAAACAATGATCTAGTGTTTCATTATCGCAGATTTTATCATTGTTACTACGAAACTATAGTTGGCCAAACAGGTTTTTCGTTGAATGTTAAAGCTTGGAGTGTCGGGATTCGATACAATAACAAAATATCGTTACAGGGTAGCTCTTAATTTGGCCTTCTAGAATAATTACACGATTTTCATTGTAGGAATTAAATTCTGTAGAAAAGACAACGTAATTTCAGCAAATAAACATTAATTTAATATAACGACAAGAATGCAAGCAGTTGTTGATAGATTGGAAAGTAATGTCTTTTTGTTTAGGTTAATAAGGTTCTATCTTTGTGTACGTATATAAGAAACAATAACATGTTTTTATGTGTGTTTTTGTATAAAAAAAGTCAACACGTGTTTGCGTGATTCATAGTAAAGAGATAGTTAGAAATTGTTTCTTATTGTTGGCCCTGTTGCCGTAGTCGGAAGTTTGTCAACGCTGTCGCTTTTAGCATGAGGTCGTGAAGATCTTAAGGGAGAGTTGCGTGAAGTTTGGTGACAGCTGTGTGCATCCTGTTTGCAAACGGATTTCGTAAGTTTTTATACATTTTTTCGTAACAAAATCGACTCCAGAATTGAATTATTTATTTATTCCTAATTGGCCCTAAAAGGGCACGTGGCATCTTTTCTACTATGTCCGCACGATATTTGCGCGGTATCTACCTAAAAATAATGATGAATAATACAACAAACATTTTGATTCGTATTCTATGATTTTATTGGTGTGTTTTAAGATGTAAGTGTTTTCTAGAGTGCGATTGGTTTATAAATATTGTGTTTGATATTTTAGTGGGCTCGACAAATTCACTGGAGATCAGTAAAGATATATTCTATCTCTCGCTACTCCAGCGCTACTTCGATGGAAAGTGTTCAGACGAACTGCATTTCTTGATTCCGCCAGTCTTAACGTTCGTGGCTAGGACTCGCCTTGCCACACATATTTTTTCAAACAACCCATATTCCGTCCGTATTCCGAACAGCTCCTTCCCGCGGACCACCGCCCTGTGGAATCAATTCATAAGAGAATATATATATATATATATATATATATATATATATATATATATATATATATATATATATATATATATATAATTATATATATATATATATATATATTGGTTTGGGCTGTATTTTGAATCAGCCCACTTTTTTTTTTTCTTTCTCTATTAGGTCGTATACAGAAGTGTTCGGTTACTGCTTATTATGTATGATTCTGGTGTTAGGTATATTCGCGGGAATTGTGAGATTATTGTAATTTCAATGCATTTTCTTCTTAGTGAATCCTTTTCTCTCCTGATCAGACATTATGTTGAAATTATAATTTCTCTTACGGTCAAATACCAGAGCATTTAAAATGTTTAAAGTGTTGTTATTAGGCCTATCCCTGCGATACTCACGTAGGCTTCTTTTTACATTTCTGGATATTTCAACGATGTTTCCCATTATATATATATATATATATATATATATATATATATATATATATATATATATATATAATGCAGAATGTGTGTGTGTGTGTGTGTAACGAATGCACGGCCGCAATTTTAGACAGATTTTCATAAAAATTACATGCATATGCTCCAAGTTAGCGGAAAGGCTAAGACCGAATTTGCATTTCCCAACTCACATCGATAGTGGAAATAATCGATTTTTTCATGCTTCTACGACAGTTTTCATGTAGTTTGCGACCATTTTGCACTGGCCAGAGTGGGCGCCTATAGCTGGCTGATACGAATAGGCAGGAGATTCTATTGGCCAGCGTAACAGCCAACAGCTGACTGACACGAATGTTAACTAGCATGCTAGCATGCCAAAAAAAAAAAAAAAAAAGCGATAGCTACATTCTTCACAAGTGGGAAAAATTTAAATCTGCATGGCACTTTACTCCAATTGGCTCATTCACTTGCTTAAACTCAACGTTGATTCTGATTCCGCAGATTTTGTTTAGTTCTTTATTCGTAAGAGATTTAATGTTTAGTATAGAGCTTAGAAAAAATTCGCAGTTTGAGATAGACAAGAAGTAAGGCATGTAGCAACATCAGCACGGCAAAGGGCAGTCCTTTAAAGGCAAGGAAGGGCAAAAATATTTGAAGTCAAGTGATAGCGATTGCTGCATGAGTCGTACGATTTTTGAATCAAGCACGAGCAACGCCGGGACATACTGCTAGTATATATATATATATATATATATATATATATATATATATATATATATATATATATATATATATATATATAACCTCGTTTTTCAAAGTCTGACATGTCGAACAAATTGGTTTTCGTACAGAAAATTCGAGATGAAAATATATCGGTTCTCGAACAAAATTTTGGTTCTCGAAAAACATTTCCGAAGCAAGTTAACGGGATTATTTCTGGGTCGACCTTTGTGCGGTATACGTCCATGTGTTTCGCTTTGATTTTTTTAATTGTTTTTTTTTATTGCCCTATGGCTTTTTTTCTCTTCATTAACCTTTAGTCATGGGTCTAAAGAAAGCAAAGGGTGGCACAAAGTAATGAAAAAGAAAAACTGAGAGAAAAAAATAATAAAGTGAAGAAAAGAATCATCGCAATACACGAAAATGTCGTTCGTGTGTCAGAACACGCTTTTTAGTAAGTTATGCCTAAATCTAAATTATCTACTATTCTATAAAATAAGGAAGTGATAAAAGCAGCTGATGTTGCAAATGGAATGACTGTAAATTAGTAAATATAAACCTAGAAGAAGGGGAAAATATATTGCTTATTTTTATAAATGAGAATCAGCAGGTGACAAAGTAGAGTGTAAGGATGTAAATAATGATTAATCTCTTTTGCATTAATTGTAATGGAAAAAAATGATTCAGTTCTGGAACACTTCGGTTTTAGAACAGACTATCAGAAGAAGCTATGGTAAAGAAGCGCAGTTATATATATATATATATATATATATATATATATATATATATATATATATATATATATATAGTAAATTGTAAATAGAACAAGAACCTGTAGAACTTGGGATGACACATGCCTCTTATGCTTACAGGAAAAACTACACATCATTAAATTCCTAAATAATGAAAAATTATTAAACCATAGGCAGGAGTAAACGGTTTTTTGCCGACATCAACAGACTTTCGCATTAGTTAATTAGCATAAAAAAAAAAAAAAAAAAAAAAAAAAAACATAGCTAAGTAAAATTCTAAAAAGCTTAGCCAAACCTTTAAATAGGAAAAACCCTTTTTGTCGTCGTCAAAAAAACTAAAAAAACAAATTGAAATTCAATGCAAAGCGATCTGTATATAAAACACCCACTTAAATAAACAAATAAATAAATAGATAATCAGATAGACAATAATAAAAGACAATTCTCCAGATACATAACGACTGTAGGCGCGCCATAAAAATATCCTTCACTGGGAACCAACTAAAGGATGACCGTAAACATTAGCCTTGAAATAGATACCCTACCCAACCTTAGCAAAACCTCTCAGAGGATGATGAATCTATTGATAAGAATTAACTCCCTGACCACTTAAAGAAGGAAAATAGTCTAGCCACTCCCACAATAACAAATTCTGTAACGGACCGTACCTAAAAATACACGTAAACCGAGAGATAGCTTATTCCCAAAATTTCGCTTGAAGATGAAACGGGACTAAACACCACAATCCAACTTAATTTTATTAATTATTTGGATGATTTCGGCTCTCGTTTTTGAAACATGAGAACTCTTATGTATCGAAGGAATCATATTTTTAAACAAAAAATATTATTATATTATATATATATATTTTTTTTTGTGTGTGTGAGATCTTGTACTTTTTGATTTAGTTTGCAAAAATAAATTATAAATGTTCGAATTATGTGTTCGTTCTTATTCGACACAAATAAACATACACTTAGCACTCACAACACCATGTGAATTTTCGCGTAAGTCAATATAATGGATCTGACTGGAATTGAAACTTGGCTCTCCGATGTCCAATTGTGTGCTGTTATCCATTGCACTACCGCACATCCATGCTTACAGCACCTGGTTTTCTCAGAACATATATTTTCTTACATGCAGATATTTTATCGTTCTAATAATTTGTTCATTGATGAAAGATGTACATCCGATTCAAGAAACGTTAGCCTGAAATATACGGATTTTTTTCTATAGCAATAAGAATATTATTATTGAAAGCATGCAATTGTTCATTTCCCTAGATAAATCATTCCACCTCTAAATCGTTTCTTGGACTTAATGTTTTTTTCACCCTCAACCAATCACTGAAATAGCCGACACTCATCACGTGTTTCCACGTACTTAATAACCCTTTACATTATGCCCTTCTTTCACGTTGAATTCTCTCTCTTGTAAATACTGGCATCCTCATCAAATTAGGCAAAAGGATCTCTTTTCGCATACTTATTAGAGAAAAGGTTTAGCAGATATCAAAAATCTGCCGTCGGAAATATTGGAAGCAGGGAGAAACAAATATTGAATGGTTCACTCGGACAATTTTTACCTGAAATTAATCTTAAATACATTTACATATTAATTTTTTTAATATATTGTTGTTGTTGTTGTTGTTCTTCTTCTTCTTCTTCAAGAGGCCGTAAGGGAAAACTACATGAAAATGTGTCTTCTTCTTCTTCAAGAGAGAGAGAGAGAGAGAGAGAGAGAGAGAGAGAGAGTGAGAGAGAAACCGTAAGGTAGAATATATCAGAAAAATGGTTCTTCTTCTTCAAGAGGCTGTAAGTTAAAACTATATAAAAATGTTTCTTCTTCTTCTTCTTCTTCTTCTTCTTCTTCTTCAAGAGGCCGTAAGGTAAAACTACATGAAAATGTGTCTTCTTCAAGAGAGAGAGAGAGAGAGAGAGAGATAGAGAGAGAGAGATACCGTAAGGTAGAATATATCAGAAAAATGGTTCTTCTTCTTCAAGAGGCTGTAAGTTAAAACTATATAAAAATGTGTCTTCTTCTTATTCTTCAAGAGGCCGTAAGGTAGAATATATCAGAAAAATGGTTCTTCTTCTTCAAGAGGCTGTAAGGTAAAACTATATAAAAATGTGTCTTCTTCTTCTTCTTCAAGAGGCCGTAAGGTAGAATATATCAGAAAAATGGTTCTTCTTCAAGAGGCAGTAAGGTAAAACTATATAAAAATGTGTCTTCTTCTTCTTCTTCTTCTTCAAGATGCCGTAAGGTAGAATATATCAGAAAAATGGTTCTTCTTCTTCAAGAGGCTGTAAGGTAAAACTATATAAAAATGCGTCCTCTTCTTCTTCTTGTTCTTCTGCTTCTTCAAGAGGCCATAATGTAGAACATTATATGAGAAATGGGTCTTTTAATAAAACCAAATAAGTTTTGCTGATAAATTCTTACAAACAAGTAGTATTGCCATTAGAAATCACATAAATTTGACTGAACATAATTTAATCGAAGCTGAATTCAACATAGTGACAAGTTGCAGATATTAGAAGTGGGCGATGGGTAGAAACTATTACGAAAGAACACACCAACACAAATATCAATTTTTTTTTTCAAGAGTTAACCTGCCGATGTCAAATTAGCACATCAATTTGTCAGTCCTAAACTAAGAACTCTGCATAAATTTCTCAAATGAAAATTAATCTTCAATACAGTTCCTCATATACATTTATAACTCTTGTTGTAGCAAGGCTACCGAGTATTTTATCGTACAGGATAATTTTCCTCATGGTTTCATGCAACCCGAACAGACTGGACAAACAGATCTGAAAACCTCATAAATTTCAAATTTATCTTTGACCAATACTCTAGATATCTTATATGTTATCTTTACACATATATACGCATCCAGATGGGACTCCTGAATTTATGAAGGCTTTTTTTTTCTTTTATTAATATTGTACTTACATAGGCATTCGAGTTAAATTTTTCTTTGAGTAATACAAGTCAATATATATCCTTATATATATATATATATACACCAAGCAATTGTTGACCGTATTGTTTAGTTTGAAGATAATACTGAAAAAGTAGGATTTCATTTCAATCCTGAAACTGTCGACTCCCGAATTCCTTGTAAAATATCTCGTAAATTTCACATCTGTCAAATCAGAGACGAGATACGTCTAATGACAAATAGACCATTGAAAATACAACGTAACACTCTTGGCAAAATACATGAACATAAAAATAAAAGCGTATGAATGTTACAATGCAAAATTTGGTATCTGTCTAAATCTTTGAGATGAGGTATTATGATTATTTACATCATTTACATTATTCAGACTGTTCATCAATGGATCTATTCAACGTCTTTATCCACTTGTCCTCAAGGACACACGGCCCAGAGGAAAAAACACGTTAGTTAGATCCAGTGACTGAACCCAAAACACGTGAGTTCAATACCAGGCTACATGACAAAAAAATCTGAAGAGTTTGTTTAAGGGAAATAACTGATATAACCGGAAGTTACGTGGCATGTGGGAATAGAACAATCTACCAATCTACCACGGTGAACGAAATAAAAGCTTCGGTTCGAAATTCCAATCACCTGAAGAAGGCCGGAGCGTACAGGTTCCGAAACATTGTGAATATGGCAATGATGATGAGGATAGCATTACAAATAATATAAATAACATAAGTGAAAATTGGTACTGAAAATCTCTCTATCCGATGAAGAATTTAAACGCACTGATATTTGGCTATCAGGCGAAATGTTAGTGAAGCCAACAAATTTTCAGTAACCTCGTATATTACAAAAGTAACATTTTACTATCGCTACTACTATTAGCACTATTAACTCCTCTTAATTTTAAGAACAAAATGGAGATAAAACCGTAGTTTTTAGAGCAGTGTTAAATTATGCAAGAAACTGAATTAAGAAATTTTGAAAGAGACTATTGAATTGGATTCAGGTTAAAGCACAAAAATTTGGAGCAAAAGCTTTACGTCTCATGTTCAAATGTTTACGAGTGAGAAACCTCGAAAAGATGGACTTTGTCTTCCTTATGTGTTTCCGTCTGAAAACCGAACACGGTGTTTAGCCATCTACAGTAATTTTTCAACCAGGCATACCGAACTTTCATTTTTGCATCGCAATGTGACAGCGGATACAGATTAGGTTTTGCATGTCAACAGAAAACGTAAAAACAGTGGTAATTGTAAAATGAGAACTCAGTGCCCGCAATAAAATCAGGACTCCATCCGCATAATTTTTATTTTGTGTTTCGCCAAATAGGATCTTGGTTTTCCGTTATTTTTAAAAAAATCATTTCACTCCATTCAAGGCGAAAAGCCGCTAGACAAAGGGGTTTATTTTGAATGGAAGAGAATGGGGATACTTTAGTGTGGAGAAAAGACAATAAACGAATAGTCTTTCGGGAGACACAAGATGGTGATTGTCGTTCCCTTTAAACTTTTGAAGATTGTAGGTGGCAGGTAAGCAAGAAATCACAACAGAGATACACAGGTGAGAACTGCTAAAAAAGTAACAATTAGAATAGAACTTAGGTGTAGCTATTTCGAACGTAAAACGATCCGGCCTAGTAGCCAATTTAGTACTACGCTTCAATTCATGTGATCGAGATACTAAGGAAGAAATCTCCTTTGTACAACTGAAATGAAAATATTTATACGAAAGACAGAGGAAAGCCACGGGACAGTGGTACCAAAGTGACTGAAGGCGAGGTGCTTATTTCATTACACACTATTTTTTTTATTTTCTCAAGAATGTCGTGATATAAGCCAGGAGCGCCATACCAGATATGGTAACCGTATTTAATGTATTGAAGAATGGTAGATTTATAAATGTATACAATGGATTCTGACGAGAAATATTGACTGGCACATCAGAGTAAACCAACTTTCCTCGCAATGAAACCTAGAAATTGTTTCAATATAATCACTCCACTTCATGTCAGTGGAAAACGTTAGACAAAGATGGTGCATTGAGAAGCCCTCCTGGAAGTTAGTATCAACCATACTAATGCAAAGCAAAACATGGTTTCTGTTGTGATTAAAAGATTGCAGTTTTTGTTTTGGCGGCATTAAGTCATGCAAGCCATTCCTTGCCCCAGTTAACAATTTATTGGGGGTTATTTTCGATAAGAGCGTCCAGTTTTACTTTATCGGGCATATCTGAGTTACTACTAAGACAAGAGTAAATACTTGTGAATTAAATATAAGTACTTAGATGGAAAATAGTGGCATTTAGGAAAGTCGTTGATGAAGCTGAAAAATGACGCAGGACAGGTCCCTGAGTGACACTTCATTAATGTGGAAAGATCTAAAGGTGTGTCCATTCAACCCGACCTTCAACGATGGGATTTAAGCAACCTATTCGCCTATAGACAGGATAATCCTTAAGCTTGTGATGAATGTAGCACGCTAAAAGCTTTCAACCGCCTTCGAGAAAAGTATAGACACAACTCGAACCTAACGACAGAGCCAACACAGTATTATTTTTTTTATTTCCAGTAACCTGTTCCGGTAAAGGAAGCATTATGTCGAAAATGTTCTGCTACAGTAAAGAGGAAATGAATTATTCCTTTGCAGGTTAATACTAGAGCATACTAGCAAAAACAATCCTAAGAAAACCATATGAGCATTAAATGCGAGATTCTTCGAGATTTTCCATACTCATCAGATTTAATAGCAACAGATTTTCATATTCTTCGATTATTAGAAAATTTCAGAAGTGACACAATATTCACGAAGAAGCTTAAAATAGTCTTTCAAAATGGTGTCGAAGAAAATCATTGATCTCTTTAAGCGGGAAACACCGTGGGAAATTGACAATGTGCCTTCCTATTTCGTAAAAAAAATTATATTAGGTTGGTGCAAAAATAATGTCGTTTTTTGACGATTTTTTTTTATTATCGTTCACCCATTTATCCAACTTTTTTGACTTCCCTATTTGCTTTAAATGGCGAACGACTGTTGAGTGGTCGACCTCGAGTTCAACAGCAACTTGTCGTGTGGTTTTGCGAGGATCGGCTTCAATTAAGACTTTCAAATGTTCGTTATCAACCGCAGTCGGCCGGCCGCGACCGTCTTCATCTTCGAGGCTCTCGTCACCATTGCGAAATTTCTTGAACCACCGTTGTGCCACACGTTCGTTAGTGGTTCCTGGGCCAAACGCTTCATGGATATCACGAGCTGTCTCGGCAGCTTTTCGTGCGGATTTGAATTTTGTCCATGCTGTCGAAAAGCCTCCAAAAAATGAATGAAGAGATTGAGAACGGTAACGAATAACATGGTTCGATAGAGCGAAAACGGCGCTTCAAAATGATATATAACATGGCTATATATATATATCAATGAATTAATTCAGAAATCATATATAAAAGTAACATATGTGAGAAAACGACATTATTTTTGCACCAACCTAATAATAAGAATATTTTTTAGAAATAATATTCAACATAAAATTAACTTAAATCTGTGTCTATATATTTCCGGTAAAGCGTAATTTCTTTGCGAATAAGCTAAGACCTTGAAACAAAAGGATTGAAAATACGTGATAAGCGGCTGATCACAAATTCAAGATGCGTAATCATGAGCGGTGCTTACAAACCGCCCGACTTTTATGTTCAAGGTGGACCGAAAGTTTTGTCAGCCCTATACAACATAGTTTTCTATTTCAGCTGGTTACAGTTTGCAAGTGAGGGTTAGGGAGACAAGTTTTTCGTGACAAATTCGATTTTAGCAAGTACTTTTATGCTTGACCAACTCTTAATATCCTGTATTGCTTCAAATCTATGTCTGCTGCTTTTTTTTTATTTTGTTTCTATTGCAATCTTCCACACGTTATAGCACAAGTGACGAATCCCCCCCCCAAAAAAAAAATACTGGTAAGATTTAGTTAACGACTGGAGTATGAACGATATAAAACGAAAGGAAGAAACTGAAAGACATACTCGCGAATAATTAATAGTAATTTCAATATTGCCTTTACTACAATAAGGATATGAGGCAAAACAACATTATCGCATTAAAGGGATTTGAGAAATAAATATGAATATGCTCTCTTTAACCTTTCTTAGCCTAATCAGTAAATTTCTCTCAAGGTAAGAGTGTCGTCCCCAAGAATACGAGATACGTTCTGAAATCTAGCCAGGAGGGTTTTATTTTTAATTTCAAGTTCATTCTGTTTACTTAATGGTTTTGCTGCTGAAATAAAGTTCTCCTGATATCAAGGTCATAATTTCCGTAAAGCATTAGACTCGTAGTGGCAGCACACATGCTGAAGAAGTGGATGCATGCAAGGCAAGATAGCCTGAGGGAATCTATTCCGTTTCAGCTTTGCTTTTAAATTAAGAATTCTCTTTATTTTCGACTCGTTAACTTACCGAGGTTAAAGTTTACGGTATGTCTTTATGTCTAACCTATATCTAGAGGAGGGATAGATTCATGCCTTTTTTCAAGGCTTCTAGTGTAAAGCAAATAAAACTGATTCTGTCAAAATTTCATCCTATTTCACTCTCTGTTCAAATAACTGTTACATTACAAAATAAGCGTATGGGACGAAAGTAAACATGACAATGTTCTATGCAAAAAAGAAATATATATACATATATATATACATATACATATATATACATATACATATATATATATACATATATATATATACATATATATATATATATATATATATACATATATATATATATATATACATATATATATATATATATATATATATATATATATATATATATATATATATATATATATTAATTTCAATAAAGGTGCAATTAATTTACAAATTCTCCCCATTTAAATCATTAACCTTTGTATTTCTTTTTTGTATGAATAATTCATGAATACATATATATATATATATATATATATATATATATATATATATATATATATATTAATATAATTATCAAATCCTCCTCATTACTATGTGTGTTTATCATCGCTTGAACCAGCTTCTAATGCTCCAGTTTGAGCGGCTCGGTGAGAGTAGTCGTGGCTCCAGGAGGCTCAGTCCTATGGTCAGAGAGAATCTCAGTTGAGTTCCACCACGGAATGTGGGAGTGAGCGGCCCTTCTTAGAGTCTGATTTGCAATCTCTTAGTCACCGAGACCCGGCGGATCAGTTGGTATATTGTTCGCTTGCCAACCTAACTGTCGGGGTTTCGATTCCCTCGGTAGTGGATGCGCACTGCTGATGAGTCCCAAATATAGGGCGAAACGGCCGTCCAGTGCTTCCTGAGGTTTCTGTCAGACTCGATGAATCAATTAATATAATTGTGAAATCCTCCTCATTACTATGTGTGTGTATATATATATTATGTTAAGACATTTTTTTGTTTATACACTTTTTATACATAAAAATATTTAAGTAAATGTTCTATTTATAATAAAGAGTATTAAACAACATTTACCGTCATGAATTTTGTTAAATACTGTTTATTATAAACAGAACATTTACTTAAATATTTTTATCTCTAAAAAGAATGTATAAACCTAAAAATGTCTTAAAATAATTGTCGGACTTTGTTCATTTCATTATATATATATATATATATATATATATATATATATATATATATATATATATATATATATATATATATATAAGTATTATAGGCCTCATGCCAATATTTGGCAAAAAATAAATTTTAGTTTTTATTAATTTAATCGTGATCTTTTTCTTAGCCTTTATTTAATTTAAGTATATATGGGATAAAACGAGTCCCACACACCCAAAATACGCTGTTATTCGTCCGACCTCGAAGGAGGTATATCGAACTATACCTCTCTGATTTTCCTCGATCAAGTTTACATTATCTATAGGTGCTCTGGTTTTACGGCCATATCACGATCAAACACCGTTTCTTGTACGATCACCGAACTTAAGCAACGTCGAGCCTAGACAGTAACTACATGATTGGCCGCTTGAGTATAGAAGGTGCTGTAAGCTTGGATGTGCTGTGGCGTAACGATAACGGTGTAGAGATACTGTAGACGATTATTACCCTTTTGTAGAAATAAATCACATATGTCATGTGACGGACCTCTTATTGACGTCACTCCATAGCAGGCAAATTCAGTATTTTACAGCAGCTAAACTGAAAGGTTGCTGTTTATATCCCACCTCTTCAGGGGTAAATCTAACTCCCAGAAGCTTACAAGACCATAGTGCCATTTTCCTTTGGGTATATATCTTTCCCAGATATAGAAAGAAAGTTCAGTTCGCAGTTCTCAATTTGCGAAAACCCAAGATTCGCTGCTTCCCGTTTGTAGAAATATCTCCTCAACTGAGACATAGATAAATCCATCCCGTTTAAATCTGAAGCCCTAAACATGGCTTCTCCAGAAACAGGAGTATCTCCATATTATATGTAAGATCCTTCCTCTTTGTTTCTCCTTGCATTCTGCTTTGTAGTGTTATATATTATTCGCCGAGGTATTTATATAGTTTTGTGAATGTAGTAGTAGTATAAATGTCACTCTGAAAACAAAGTATTACGTGAATTATGGTGTTATTATATCACATAAATAATAATGTCCACAAAGGGGAAAATACAAATAAAAAAATAAATCTTTCTCCTGTTGCAACGGTTAGAAATTGGAGACCCAAATCCTGATTCCACTGAGGTTCGGTATATTCACTTAAGTTGAATTAAGTTGAGTTGTTACGTGGCATATGTCCTCCTTTATGAAAGGAATATGAGAACAAGAGAAAAACGACATACCATTTTCTTTTAATTTAGCGCAATCCTATCCCCAAAGTGGATTCATATATTCTTCATAGAATATACACAATTCTAACTTTAAGAGAAAAAAAAAATTTCCGTTATCATCAAGTTGGGGAATCTCGAAAGAAGAAGTAGATACCTCTGGAAATCTGATAAAGTACGAATTCCTTGAAAAATACGAACTTCTTTCGCTGATATATTGCATGTTCCTGCTTTTTATATGTCGGTATCTTTTGCAAACAACTCGATATATTTTTTCCTTTGACGCTTGAGTATGCTTTCGACATAGGCCCATTTAAGAGGGTATAAAAAGTACACTACTGTCAGTTCTATAAACATACATATCTCGGATACGGATGATATCGATCGATGCGCTGATACACACTCGATCATTGTAGACACACGTCGACAAGTACTAAAGAAAAAAAAACAGAGTGAATAAAGGAAGAGTATATATATATATATATATATATAAGTGTGTGTATGTCTGTAAAAGAGCGAAATAGTCTGTGTATTTTTTTTTTATGAGCGAATGCGTTCATGTATTTTTATTTTTATTTAGAGTTTGTTTTTAGCTGCCTGTTCGCCTTTGCTTTTATCATTGAGCTCTTTTGAGTCGTTCATGCTACCTTTTGAAGCCCTTGATTACTCCATAAGCGGCTTAATCATTTCTCAGTCATCCTAGTCAATAACAAGAAACAACTCATGAATTCCAGATTGTGTGTCTGTGTTTTATCAATCGTCCGGCCCGATGAATATGACCTCCATCACCGAACCCATCCCATTAATGACCAACCCACATTCATTGTCCTGCTGAGGCTGAAAATCCGGGCGGATGGAGGCGAGAGGAGGGATCTAATCATCCGTCGGCCTTGGACAATGGAACAACCTTTGGCATAATAGGCATAAATCGCTGATGAAACTCGATGTCGAGACAAAATACCCTGCGGTGGTCGACTTTTAAACACAACTAATTTGCTCTTCTAACAATAAAAAAAAAAACCTTTTAGATTAGAGACTCCGTTGCATTTCTATTAATACGTGAAGGCTTCTCTCTTAGATGTTCATATTTCAATCAGAATTCAAGTGGGAAAAGATAAAGTTGAAAACATATTCAATAAAGAAATATGGAAAAAAGAACCAAATGATGCCAAGTGTACTATCTTCGTATTTAATTAAATAGAAGACCGCCTCCGATTCACTCCGTATTCCACGAGTGAAAAGTAACTTCTACTCGAACCGCTTCGTTCCGCGTGCCACTCTTCTGTGGCACGGACTCCCAAGAGGATATTTATTCCGATCATAACCTGTTCAACTCTATGATTAACCGTTATCTTCACCGCAACACGCATAAATTCTCTACACTCTATCACTCTATCTTGAATCTCTCCCGGCTATTGTACAGGATGAACCGCACTATAAATTAAAAAAGAAAACTAAAACAAGTACGAGAAATTTCCAGCACACGTGATTTATAGATTTTTTGCGTGTTAACTATATGTAAATTATATAGATATGTAAAATAAATAGACTACGCAAAGGCCTTCGACAAAAGTACACCACAAGGATCTGTTGGATCTGCTCAGCAACCTTGATATATTCGGGAAAGATA
Source organism: Acanthosepion lycidas (assembly GCA_963932145.1). NCBI lineage: Eukaryota > Metazoa > Mollusca > Cephalopoda > Sepiida > Sepiidae > Acanthosepion > Acanthosepion lycidas. The sequence continues at coordinate 102,476,402 of OZ010583.1, forward strand.
TCAGAATAATCAAGAACCTATATTGGCAGCAAACAGGATGCATGCGGATAGAGAATGAGTTCAGCGAAAATACAAAACTTGAAAGCGGTGCAAGGCAAGGATGCGTCTTCTCACCGGACGTATTCAAGTTATACAATGAGGCAATTTTGAGAGAATTGGAAATCCTACCGGAATTCAGCATTGGCGGCCACAATCTTATACGATAGATACGCAGATGACATAGTACTGATAGCAGACACGGAAATAAATTGCAAATACGGTAGCAAAGGAGAGTGAGATGGTCCTAAGGATAAAATACAAGAAGACAGAATGCATGTTTGTCAGTAAAATGATGACAGGGGATAGTAAGTGCGACACTGAGAACCATAGACGTATTGGGATGGCCAAGGACTCATTCCAAACGTTGGGCAGAGTATTGCGAGACAGGCTGATTTCTTTGGTAACAAATTAAAGCGTATTGAGTTGTTACGTGCCATCTGTTCTTCTTTATGGAAGCGAATGTTGGACGGTCTCCTCAAAGATGAAGAAGATACTCGAGGCGACTGAGACATGGTTGTATAGAAGGATGCTAAGGATATCATAACCCGAGCGTGTGAATAACGATGACGTCTTGGAGAGGATGCAAACAAGGAGGAGGCTTATACTTAACCTCTGGAAGAGGCAGCTGAAGTTTGTGGGACACGTAATGAGAAAGAAGAGCCTAGATAATCCGATACTCACAGGTTGAATAGTGGGAAAGAGACACAAGGGAAAACAACGCATGACATAACTAGCGCGCTTAAGCAAGTGGATGACAGATTGTGGTCTGTTGGAGGTGGCAGAGGGACGAAACTTATTGAGGGCTACAAGGGATACGGGGAAGTGGAGAGCGATGATCGGCTATGTCTTGAAAGGACAAGTTATATAAAAATAAGATATAATTTTTATATATCCAGAACAATATCAATGGATGCTTTTAGTACATCCTCGGACTATATTTACTACAGTTGTACGATTACACAGGCGCAGAAATTAGGGATGCCGGGAATTTTAAATTTAAATTATTATTATTTTTGTGGGGGGGATATAATCTAGCCGATTTCATTCAGATTCTTTTTCTTCTTCGTTCCAACACTTCTGTTATTAGATACCCCACACTGTGATAATACAGGGTGACCCCCCAAAACGGGAATTTTTGAAGTGTGTATTGCCAGACATGAGCAAGTGGCAACACTGCCAGACAGTGATCTTGAGCAAGTAAACATTTCGCCATTTAGAATTCAAGGTGAAATTCACAGTATCTCAACTGAGATGTTGCAGCATTCAATGAGGAATCTCAACAGCAGATTTCAAGAATGCATTCGTCACAGGAGGACGCCATCTACAGGACGTAATTTTAAAAAAATGAAAATTTCATCATTGTTTCTTAAATGGCATGATTTAAGATTTCAATTACTATGAATAAAATATTTTTCTTCCATCACTTTTGGTTTTATTGGATTGTTAAAAACTTCCCGTTTTTTTTTTTGATCACCCTATACAAGATCTTCCAGGAATGGTAAAATGTTGTAAAATCCAGGGCACAAATAACACCAAGGTAACAAATTTAGTCAGATGAAGACCTAAAGAACGAAATGCGTCACGTGAAATTTTTTCCCCTTTTTTTTTCCGCAGTATTTTTTGTATATATTTATATGGTGTATATATTTATATGGTGTATATATTTATATGGTGTATATATTTATAGAGTGTATAGACGCAGTGTTTCTTTTTTTATGCAATTTGGTTAACGACTGATGGTTTTTATTTTTCTCTATATTTTGGGTCATTTTCCTGGTTACTGGTATAAATTTAAGAATTTGTAGAATGTGCATGGTGTTACGAAAGACCTGTCACCTTTCCATTCCAGATGGCTGAAAGACCTTCTGAATGAATGTGAATAAACTAAATCTACTGTATTACTTTTTACATTAGACGCCATATTTATTACTATTGTCCTCATCTTTGTCGTCATATTTATTAAAACGTTTCGGTCATTGTACGGTCCGGAATCGAACACATTATTATAGACTGTTCTTGTTCCACGTCCCATGTTTAATGGATGTCAGTTATCAGTTATCTCTTGTTAATTCCCCTCTGCAACTTCTCCACTATCTTAACCGGGTATTGTCACTGGATCTAACCAACGCATTTATCCACTGTGCCATGTGTCCTGGTAGCACATCTGTGTATGAATTTCAGGATTTTATAAACCTAATTACTCAGCAACCATTTTTATCTATTACCTATTTTCACATATTGAAGAACGCCGGAGCGTACAACGGCCAAAACGTTGTAATAAATATAGCGACAAAGATGAGGACAATAGTCCGAATAATGTAAATAGGGTACATAATACTTCATCTCAGAAATATAGACAGATACTGTAATTGTGACTTTCATAAATAATTTTCGAAGAGTTTTTTGTAAAATGATTGTACTATGTCATCGTTCTTAAAATATTGCATCTTCACGCGAAGAGTTGTAATGATTTTTCCTTTTGATTGTTGAGGCATTCCACGTCAGCAAACCAATTCATCGATGACACTGATTTTTTTAAAAAGTTTTGATTTTTGTTGTATAATTAGAGGTTATAATGCCGGAAGTTTTTTTTTTTTTTTTTTGAGAACGTGATGTGTTTAATTCGCATGTTTCTACAGTTCGCTGTTATACCGATGTGTAACTGCAAAATTGTCCAAATCTTGTAAGATATTAACTGTCCACCCTACAAATGTTTAATATCTAAAAAAAATAAATAAAAAAAATAATAATAAAGTTTCTTTTTTCCAGGTTTTGGTCATTGATTTATTCAGCTACAAAGGGAACAGGTTAAAATCTTTTTTTGTCTAAGCCCCAGTTTTCTTAATTGAGCAATGTGTTGCACGTTGACAATAACGAATAATATCAGCTCGGCTTTTTCAATCAGCCAGTCATCTCCAATCGTTTCGGTTCGGCAAGGAAAGACTTCAACACAGAGAATTTTAACTTGACTATTTTTATTAATTATGTCGCCACACCCACTCTTACTGGGGAGCCGTTTCGGACACGAAAGAGAACACGTCTACATCTCTAGACGGATAAGAACCAACTCACAGAAAAAAGAAAAAAACTTTCTCTGTCTGTCATTCCTACGCTAGTTCAGCAAATCAAAATCGACTTATTATGTCTTACAAAAATGTATTGCTAGTATTTCTTTTTAATTCTGCAATAATTTCTGGCAATTTTTCTTTTACAAAAATATATTGCTAATATTCTTTTCTTCAATAATGTATTACTGGCAATTTTTCTTTTACACAAATATATTGCTGGTACTATAGATATATTATGGCAATATTTTATTTTTTTATTTATTTACAAATTTATATTGCTGATAATTCCTTTATTATGAAAATTAATTGCTGGCATTTCTAGTACGAAAATGTACTTTTACACTTTCATATTGTTTTGAGTCCACTTTGGGGGTAACTATCTGCCCATAGCTTGGCCCTATAACATGGGCTACCACCCCTGGTCATTGTGGACTTAGGAACAAAATCAATTAAGTAGTGGTTTCACTCTCCTCAAAATCTCCCGATGTTGCTGCCGGATGTAATTTATCGTTGTAACCAGGACGAGGCTAACTGACATCTTTATCACTATAGATTCTGTGTTTGTTGGTTTGGGCACTTATATAAACGATCCTTAAATCATTCTCCCGGCTATCAGTAAGAACGATTCGTATTATCTCCACATATCTTTTGTGTAAATATACCCCTTCTGTACTTCGTTCAGTTCTTCCCCGGAAATACCTTTAGAGATGTTTTACTTTACGTGTTTGGCTTTTCGATCTCGAGTTTCCTGTTTCTCTATTCGTCATCCTTGTCGTTCCATGCAGAATTTTGACAGTTGTCAAGAACATTTCAAGAATCTGGCTTGTGCACTCGTCATGGCGTTTGATATCTTTAAGCAGAGTAATGACAAGCTGTCTTTCTTTCTTTTCTCTATTCCCATTGCCCTGTCGGCGGTTCAAAGAATACACCGTCTGTATCCAATAAAGAATGCTATGACCACCCCTCAAAAGAAAACAACTTCTAGTTGGATGCCTGCAGAACTAAGTCCAAACTGGCCAATGTTTACCTCTAGAAATAAGTTTCAACAAGATCAATATTTTCATAAAGTCTCAGGTATAAACTAAACTAATATTAATCTGTAGACGCAAGAATAAGTGGGATTAATTCCAGTTAATACGGAACGTCCCTGCAACGCTGCAAACACATTGTATTTTGGTTATGGAATCGCGGTAAATTTAATGTAACTTTTCAATCAAATATTTCATTGATCTCAAGCTGACCGCTTATCCGTACTCTACTGTACTTTACCTAAAAAATATTTTTTCCTTCACAATTTATAATACATTTATTTTCAATTGAGTATCAGTAATTTAGATTATGAATTAAATGTTACAAGGTAGCATTGTAGCGACATCATTATTAACTGGAACGTTTACCACGAGACTCAAATATAAATCTAGTCAGTTTTTTGTTCTTAAGCCCAATAATAATAATAATAATAATAATAATAATAATAATAATCCTCAAAGAGATACAAAAAATTGTTTTCACAAGTACAGCCCACACTTTACGAAGGGTTTTATCTATGTAATATATATATATATATATATATATATATATATATATATATATATATATATATATATATATATATATATATATATTTTTGTCAGTGGAAAGTGTCATGATACCATTTCTAACCTTAGGTCCCTGGGCGAGACGCGGGAAGAAATGTGTAAACGCCAGAAATCAAAGGAAATAATAATAATAATAATAATAATAATAATAATAATAATAATTATAATAATAATAATAATAATAATAATAATAATAATAATAATAATAATAATAATAATGCACAGTGTTAGGACACAATGGACATAAAAATCGACATGACAGAGTGGGCTAATATCTGCACTGGAAAGTATGCAACTTTTGCGTGAAGGAAACGGCAAGAGACTGGTATCAACATTATCAGACCCATTTAAAGTGATAGGGCCTGTTACAATTTTAGGGTACATTACAATACGCACGGACAAAACAATCAAAGCAAATAGCCCAGACATCGTGATCAAAGACCAAAAAATATAAAAAGAGAATGTGATTTTATATTGATATGGCAGTCTCTGTAGATTGTAATGTATCTTTGAAGATCTTCAAAAAAAAAAAAACAACTATCAAATTACAACGATCTTGAAGTGTAAATCTGAAAATGTCGCACATGAAGACATTAAAAATTCGAGTTGTAGTTAGAGTACTCAGTTTTATTGGAAAAGTGTCCGATAGACTCATTGATGAAATATAAAAAAATGTGCTCAAATGTACAACTCGCAAGAAGATTATCTATGTAAAATGCGTGTGAACTTAGGGTGTTTTTTGTGTGTATATTTTACAAAAATGATCAGTGGAAAATGTTATGAAAACATTTCTGATCTTAGTTCTCTGGTTGGGACCGTGGGGGGGGGGAATGAGTATACAACAGAAATCAAAGTAAATAATAAAAATAGTAATAATAATAAACATATATCGCCATTAAATAAGCCCAAAAGATTGATATCTCGTAGACTCCACAAAAAAAAAACTTTCACATATTATACATTCACGTCATTATGGTGTTAATAATGAATTGCTGGTAATAATTTTTACAAAAATGTATTGATGGTACTAAAACCTATTTTTACACTTTCATAGTATTTTGACACCAGTTTAGGGGTTAACTATTTAACCATATCTGGGATCCTAACAGGTGCTACAAATGCGGGTCAGGTTAGACCTGGGAACACCAGCAATTAAGAGGTGGTCCCATGCTCCTCAGAACCTTCCGATTAGAGGTCTTGCTGTTGGAGGTAGATTATCGTCTTACCAAGGACGCCATTATGGTTTAAACAGTCATAAAAATTGTACTTTTTTTATTAAGTTTCCATGTTTTCTCATGTCTAGTTAAAGAATTTCCCTGAATATCTAGCTATAAATTCCGACTAATTATTTACACAATAATCAACTTTCTAATGTTATCACCATTACTTTTGTTGATTTAGTGATGGTGGTCATATTAGTAGTAGTAGTAGTAGTAGTAATAGTAATTGAGGCTTCGAAATTCCAACACATCATTCAACCCAAGCTCGTAGATTGGATCTCGTCATTTTGAAAGAAAAACACGTTTTGACAGATGGTGAGTGTTGTTGTTCCAGTAAAACAAGAAGTGAAATTTAAAGTCAATGAAAAACAGGAAAAAATTTGTTCTTATTCTTAGAAGTATAAATGTCGAAGAATCTGAAGGTAACGGCTGTGGAATAGTCTTAAACAGTGTTACAAATTGTTTGGATGCAATAGAAATTCGACGTGAAATTGAAACCATCCCAACAACATCAATTCTAAAACCGTCAATCATACACAAAACAGTGCTAAAATCTAGACGAATTTATTCATTGAATTACGATTGAATATGAATTTTCCTTTCTTCTTTATAGCATTGTTTATCAAATGCAAAGCGCAAGAACCACTCAAGGTAGAGAGTTACTAAATAATGTTTTCGCAATTGCATAAAAGAGGCAGTGTAACTGTAAATGAGGATAGGTGGGATTGATAACAGTTAACCGAAGACTTGAAACGGTTAAGTTCGTCATGATCGAGGAAGCTTTCTATTGGAAGTCCCTTCTATTAAGTAACAGTTTCTGTCCATATTTCTGAGATGATGCATTGTAATTATTTACAGTATTTACATTTTTGGACTGTTTTCTTCATCTTTGTCGCCATATTCACAATGTTTCAGCTGTTGTAAGCTCCGGGAAAAGGTTCGCTTCGAAATTCCAAGCAACCTGACGAAGGTTGGTGCGTACACTGCCAGAAACGTCGCGAATATGGCAGCAAAGCTGAAGACAACAGTTCGCACAATGGAAATAATGTAAATGAAGTAATATTTTTTTTAAGATGAACCTACTTGAGTTAAACTATCTCTCTCTTTGACGATGTAATGCGAAGAGAATGAGTCGATCTTGTGTACAGTCTGAACTGGTGTGATGATATTGCTGGTAATAGTCGAGTCTCTTTTCTGATCTCGATATTAGCACCTTACTAATTAATAATTATTAATTAATAAGAGTCGTATTTTACATTGCTTTTGCTTGTAATAATGATGACGTCGATGATGTTGTCGGTTAAGGTGATGGAAATAAATGCCCGGAGTTTTCTTGCCGACATTTACGCAGAAGTTATTATTACTCGTCAACATTATCTATATTATTTCAGGATTTTTGACGTTAATAATATGTGATGGATTTTTCTACGAAGAAATGGCTTTTAACATTTTTATTAAACTGTTAATTATTCTCCCAACCTCAACAATGACACCATTTCTGTGTTCCTTTTTTTCAAATTCTTTGGGTCTTAGTAATTAAACATCATAAATTATAGCATTTGTTATCGTCATCTACATCTGTATTCTCAATTTTTTTACGAACTCACCCTCTCAAATTCTGTAGATTCCACTGAGAATTTAGAGGCCACGGGAGGTCTGGTTTCCGTAGAGAGTAGTTTCTTTAAGGGAAGGAATATCCAACCGCTTTTGAATTCACATTCCCCTCAAACTAGTGCGAACCAGGGATGGAAAGCACAGTCTACCCTATTATTTAACCAATAGCCGGTGAGAGAAAAGTTGTGTTCATGCTTTTCCTTTTTGCTTCGGTTTTGAGCAAAACTGAATATAAAGAATTCGATTTGAGAATGGAGTAGGAACTCGGATCACCGACATCTCATTCCGAACAGGTAACTCTCAGACTACCCGCACACCTATTGTCATTACGAAGGAATGCTGAAAAGTGTTTGGCCCCATTCTGTTATGAAAATCAGTATTTCGATGACCAAACCTCATTTTGATTTGAATAGAGAAACCTTTTCTTTCTGAATGGTTAGTTAATCTATTTTTGAATGACAAAAGAAAACTTTTTAAATGGTTAGAGAAAATTCTTTTGTTTTGAATGTTTACAAAAAACTTAAATAGTAGAAGAAACATTTGATTGGATAGAAAACCATCCTTTGTTGGAGATTTTGGATTGGATAGAAAAAAAGTTTATTGGTGATTTTGGATTGGATAGAAAAACATTTTGTTGGTGAGATATATTTAAATGGTTAGAAAAAATTATTCTTTTAATAGTCAGATGAACAATTGTGAATGATTTCAGAAAATTCTTTTTTTGAATGGTTAGAGAAATATATTTTTATTGAAACTGTCTTTGAATGGTGAGAGAAACTTCTATTTTTGAATGGTGAATGAAAATTCTATTTTTGAATGGTTAGAGAAAAATTTTTTGAATGTTTAAAGAAAATATTTTTGAAGGGTTAGAGAAACGTATTTTTGATAATGATTTGATAATCTTTAGGAATGATGAGAGGAAATCCTTTTTTTTTTGAAAAATCCTGAGAAAATTTTATTTTTGAATGGTCAGAGAAACATGTTTTTGAACGGTTAAAGAAATTCTTTTGACTTGTCTTGAGAAACAACGTGTTTGAACGCCGTTTTTTTGGCTTGCTTGTTTTACGGCATATCAACCTCAATGGGTTATCTAATGCCAACAAATTTTTCATTTGGCAATTTTTTTCAGTACTCTTTTTCTGTTAATATCTTTCCCTCCCAAAAATCAATTTCTGTATTTTTTTCTTCAAAGATATATTTCTGTTAATAATTTTCGTTCAAATAAGTATCGATGGAAATATATTTTTCTGTTTTTTTTTTCAAAAAATGTATAGCTGGTAATATATATATATATATATATATATATATATATATATATATATATATATATATATATATATATATATAGAACAGTATTAATCGCTTGAAAAACCCCGGACTACTCAACTTGTAAACACCTGAAGGAAAATTGGTGCCCGAGGAAATAATTCGAAGTAAAAAAATAAAAATATGTAAACACATCATAACAAGGCGAAAAAAATCTTCAAGTGTCTTAAGTCCTTAGTCAAGTGTCTTAGTATTCCTGGTATTAAACCTATTTATACACTTGTATAGTGTTTTGACACTATTTGCCCATAGCTGGGACCTTAACACGTGCTACCACCCGGGTCAGAGTTGACCTGGGAACACCAGCAATTAAGAGGTCTATCCATGCTCCTCAAATGCTCCTGATCAGAGGCCTTGCTGTTGGACGTAGTTTATCGTCTTACTCAGGACGTGGATGTAGTTTATCATCATACCCAAGAACGATTTTAACGGCGTATTGAATATGCAGAATGCCATGTGTATTTCAGGGCATAGTTAATTCGTCTTTGTCGATCCGTGCAAATTTTCAGCATCCGAAATATTCGATTGATTATTACAGTCCTCATTATTATTATTATATTTAAATCATCATTTCCTGTAAGTTATAATACTTGTCTGAACTACATCCATAATATGATATGCATAACGTTGTTCATAGTTCAACAAATTCACATAGCATGCACACTTCCCTCTCGACTTTCCATTATTACGTTGAATCATTATTTTTTTTCGCTATCATTAACCCAATATTATTCAAACTACGTTCCGAAGATTCTCCTTATATCAGTCAATAAAAGTGTTAAAAAAAAACCCAGGCTCTTATCGATATTTTCACACGTAAAAGCAGTAAATTAGAAAATCAGCATTTAATCAGTTGAATGTTTATTTTGCTTCCACTATCATGCCCGGGTAAAATGTTACAATAAGAGAGTTAAAAACAGAGAAGAACACTAATTTAATATAATTTATATTATTAGCATTATATTATTTATTTAATATTTATATTAAAATTATATTTTTATATTATTATATTATTATAAAAATAATATATATATTGTATCTGTATTTAAGTGGCAATATTATTTTTTAAGGTCTATATTATTAGCATTTCATTTATATTTAATAAGAATATTATTTTTTCATGGTTTGATATATTGTGTCCCATATTCTAAAGAGTTAAAATGCATTTTTACAGATTATGCTTGTCATACTGTTAATTTCAAATACAATATTTTACATATCTCCATAACAATCTCATGATTCTATTAAATTGTGGTGTGTTTAAATCTGAATTTAGGTTGTAAGACATACATTTTCTAATGGATGATATTTTTTGAGCTGATGACAAATTATATATATATATATATATATATATATATATATGTTTCAAAATTTATATACATATTTTATAAAAACAGTCATTTCAGACAAAACCACATAAACAAAATATAACGTTTTAAGTAATCCAAAATAATATGCGATTAAAAAAAAAAAAAAAAAAAAAGAAAAGAAAAAAGAAAAACAAAAGACTTTATGTTTCGGAGAGGGAAATGATACGGGCTTCGAGGCATATGAACAATAAATATGCATTTCTTAAATCTGATTACTGAACTTTCCCTGAAGGTAAACTTTCGGCGGCTGAGTGCTTTATATAAACGGGATTTGATATTTATTAAGATACACAGATGAATAGACATGTACATTTTTTTAAAAACCGACTTGTCACCTGCTAAACTACTAAACATGGCGGTTCAAGTAACAAGACACACGCACACACACGCCTACACGCACTCAAACAAACACACATATATATATATATATATATATATATATATATATATATATATATATATATAAAAGTGAACATAGAAGTCAAAACTTAGAGTCCCTAAGTGTTGACTTCTATGTGCACTTTTATATTTACACACGCTCTATCTCTTATATTGAGCAATTTATTCCATAAATATAGCACACCTTAAGACTATATTTCTTCATATATATATATATATATATATATATATTGGGTATATTAATTTTAATAATCTACATTTCCAGGTTAAGAAAACACTTCAGTCAAGGAGAACATTCCGTCACAAATTGCCCAAAGTTCATTTCCTCCAAGATGTATGTATGTGGTTGATTATATATATATATATATATATATATATATATATATATATATATATATATATATATATATATATATATATATATATCAGTGAACATTGAAGTCAACACTCAGAGGCGACAGGCTTTTTCCTTCTAGAAGCAATCGTCGGGCCACTAGTGTTGGATTTTTTTTCGACTATTTATATACATGGGTCAGTGGTACACTGTCGGTAATCTATTCTGGCGGTTATTTTGGCAGTTATTATTATCTATTTATTTATTTTGGTTAATTTATTTTACTTGTTTTTTTTTTTGTTTTCATTTTTTATTTTATATTTTTATTTATTCTTTTTGGTTTTCGATGTTTTATTAACGTAGTAAAAAATTTGATTTATTTAGATCTCTTAGTTTTGGTCTGGGACGAAGAAGCTATTTATTTGTCCAACTTTTTGGATTGCCGTAGTCTATTCTGCTCTTTTGGCTGGGGACATATTATATTTACTTATTTATAATTTTTTCTATTTTTTCTAACATTTATTTCAGCGGGAGCGGTTTGTTAATTTGTTATTTTATTTATTTGGATTAAGCTTGAATTTATTTCATTATTTTTGTATTTTTTCTATTCAGTTTTCGATGTTTGAATAACGTAGTATTTTTCATCGTTATATAGCAGTTATAACTATTTTCTTGTCCAATTTTTTGATTGATTGTTGTAGTCTATTCTAATGGTTATTGGTTTGTTAAATTGTTTTTGTTTACTTTATTTATTTGGATTGATTATTTTACTTGTAATTTTTGTATTTATTTTTTATTTTTATTTGTTCTATTTTGCCTTATTTGCCTTATTGTTTATTATTTGCTTGGGTTAATTTATTTTGTTATATTATTTTGTTTATTTTTATTTATTCTTTTCAGTTTTCCATTTTTAAGTAACGTAGTAAAAATTTATTTTCATATCTGCATTTTGAGATGAGCTGAGATCGTTTGTTTTGTAATTTATTTTTGTCTGGGTAGGTAATAATAGCTATTAGGTTGGTGCAAAATAACGACGGTTTTTGACGTTAAAAACCGTCAAACCTAATATTTTTTCCTCCAGGGAAAGTTTGCTGTTTTTGGATGGATGATGTAAGCTGATGAACTTTTCCTTTTTTTACATATTTTTGGTGTGATTGCGTCTAGCATGAAACAGCCTGTGAGTGGTGACTTCAATGTTCACTTTTATATCTATATTTACATACGCTCTATCGCTGGCATCGCACCCTTTATCTCATAATATAGCACGCCTTAAAACGATATTCCTTCATAATATATATATATATATATATATATATATATATATATATATATATATATAATGTATTGGAGTAGCAGATCATTATTTAAACATATATTGTTAAATATAACAGACAACGAATGTCTATTATATTTGATTTTTAGCCTTTCTAAACTCCGTATATTTGCTTTATTTTCAGGTGAAATGAAGACAAAAATTGTCCAATATTTGGATATTTTTTATTAATCTGTTCCTTGATTTAAGTTTTCGTCTCACATGCGCCCTTTTCAGAGTGGTTATGCGGACATTTAAACAAATATATTCACCAACAAAAATGATTTTTTGTTATGTTGACATAGAATATTGCCATGCGAAGATAACGTTGGCGTAATAGCAGACGCAGGTTGTAAATTCGTTTGTATGACGTCATACCACGTGAGAAAGCGAAATAGTAACAACAGAATGATATTTCTAGATGCATTGTAATGTGTTGTGACTAACTCGAAATGTAATTCTGTTGAGTGTGGGCTGTTTTGTCTTAATGTAGATGGGCTCCAATATCTTTGATTGTGTGCATGAGTATTGTTGTGTTATCAACTAATATCTGCCAAATATTATGAACATAGCTATGTTTGTCTCAGTAAGCAATTTTTCATTAGGAGGTGAAATGGCCATTCATATGTGGTACTGCGTTTCATTAAATGTAAATTATCTATATATGGTCTATAATAACTATTTTGAGATCACTTTGTAGATCCGTTTTAATATTTTTATTATTAGGATTTACTTGGATTATTTACCCACGGATTGTTGCATATATATATATATATATATATATATATATATATATATATATATATATATATATATATATATATATATATATATAATCAAATGTATAAATATAGGTAAATGTATAAATATAGGCAAGCGTTCGTATACAAATGCATACATACATACATACATATATATATATGCACACACTATAATCTAAGAAAAATAGTGGTCAATGCTAAATAACAGTTATTTAATATATTAAAAATATACATAATATATATATATATATATATATATATATATATATATATATATGTACATATATATTTTAATATATTATATAGATGTATATATATATATATATATATATATATATACATTAATATATTATATATAAGTGTTTGTGTATACACACCCACAATATATATATATATATATATATATATATATATATATATATATATATATATATATATATATATATATTATTCCCTACGTTGATTGCACAAATCCATGCCTTTCAAAATCTTCAGATGAAAGTTTGGTTTGACCCCGTTATTTAATATTTCTAGTTATCGCGAGATATTTTGTTTTGGGTGTATTATCATTGTTCTTAATTATTTAAATTAATTGTAGTTAACTTTGGATATGCATTTAGGCCGAGATTAACATTTAAGATTGTAGATAAAAATTGTTAATTTTAATTTAAATACGAGCATTTTTCGTAAAAAAAAGTTTGAAACTCAAGGGAGGTAATCTATTTTTTTTCATGAAAGTAAATAATGTAATTAATAAGATTTGCAGTGATAATATTAAGATTAAAATGAGAAAATAACAATAAAGAAAAAGAAAAGTATGTAAAATAAATAAATAAATATTTTTTCGGGAAACTGAAAAGCGGGAATTTAAATCCAACTATCAACTGGGAATGTACAACGAAAGCTAAACGTTTCAGTCGACAGACTTAAATTTCTTAAAATTTAATGATCCTAAAAAATATGAACAATCCAAATCCCTTAAAAAAGAGAAGTGAGTTAATGAGAACCTGCTTGCCTAGAAACAATTTTCTACTCAAGCAATTTGACCCAGATTAATATTGTTTGGCTAGACTCGGGGACCACAGATACTAGTATTTTATTATTTATTATTATCATAAATATACATATTTTTATTAATATTTTTAGTCTCTTTACTATATAAATATTATTGTTGTAATTAATATTCTTATATTACTCTTAATCTTTGCATTACCATTATCATTAACAAAATGTTTCTCAATAGTTTTATTATCATTTTTCATCAGTCTAAATATCCTTAAATTCATCATTAACTATTCATTTCCCAAGGAAAACAAAAGGGGTTACCCCAACACTTTATCGCCTGATGTATTTTTAGTTGTAGCGTCAGTTTTTAAAATATTTTCAATTTTCTTATTTTTTGTTTTCTAACTTAAATGTAAATTTGAGCCTAATTCAAATTCTAGATTAGACTGTAATACATTTAACAATTATCCTTATATTATTATCATTTTCATATTAATATTATTACTATTTTTGCTATGTAACTATTATTTTTTTTTAATTTATCCTACTTTAAGTCTTAATATCAGCAATTTTTTTATTTTTATTATCATCATTATTATTTTTATTCATTTATTAATAACATTTATTCAAGAGACAGGAACAAAACTGGAAAATACCTGACTCATAGAGTAGTTCCAATTGCAGGTGATACTGGTTTGTTTTAATGGAAACTTTTTACTATTTTGGAAGAATTTGATACTTTTGACAACAGAAATACACATACTGGTTATAAGACAGACATGGTAACTGATCTGGAGAAGAGGCTCCATCGAAGATTACATACAATTGGCTGTTCATTATATCAGAATTAGTTATCATTCAGACCTGTTTATAATATGTTGATGATACAAGAAGAAGCCCGACTGCTTTTACAGGCCCACTGGGCAAATTGTGTGAAAGAAACTACCAGGATTTGCCACAAGTAGAATTTACGAAAAGCAGTGGCTTCCTTGATAATATGGCAAAGCCTCAAAAATATGAATAAAAATGGTGGTTCTAAGTAAAGACTAAAGGCTCCTTTTGGAATATACCCTAGTGATATCCAAACGTAAATTTTAATCTACATGTAACATGGTTAACTTTTGCAAGCAGAGTAATGCGTATGTGGACCACACATCCATACACTTCAGAACTCCATGACAATATGTTAAAATCATTATTGAAACGTGTGAAGATATCTGGTTTGAGATTTAGGGGGATTAGCAAATTTCATAACCAGCATCTCTATATATACATTAATCCAAAGGATTAAGAAACAGTCCAAAGGATTAAGAAACAGTCCAAAGAAATTCAAAATATTGCATTCAAGAACATCCAATATAAGGCTTTTTCTTTGTTACCTGAAAATCGAGGAAGAAATCAGAGGAATTAGAAGTGGGAAAATTAGATCGTGGAAAAAAAATCAGCCCTTTAGGTAAATAAATATACGGAAATAGACACATTTATTTGGATTTAAAGGATAGATTTATTCACTAAAAAACAGAATAGAAGAGGCTGGGATTATTTAATTAAAAGAGAAATTGCTTTTCTTTTTTTTTTGGCTTTTAGAAGTGGGAAGCCACCCCAGAAAAGGTTGGATAAAATAACAGCCATCAACCTTGAAGATTTACATTGGTCAGAATTAATGAATCTTCACAAAATGGAAACTGTGAACCTGCAATCATTGAAAAAGTTCCAGAAAATAAAATTCAAGCAGGTCTTATAAATAACATAAAATGAGAGTTGCCTGATTTTCATTCACATTCTCAGTGTGTTGAAAGAGCAGGGAAATGAACATCTGAAGCTAATCATGATGTTTACGGATTTGAAGGAAGACATAGATTCTTGCAAAATCCTTATGTAGTCAAGTAAGACTTTACTTTGATTTTGAAGGCTCTTTCGCACATTTTTGATGATATTATTATAAAAATATTTGAATTGAATTAGTTTTCATGTAATATAAAATTTATTTATTAAAATAGTAAACATTATTTGATTTACTGTTGAAATAAAATTTTTTAATCAAATATTGAAAAAAATGAATGGCTTTTAAACTCATTTTCAATGCCGATTTTTGATTGGATTTCTTCAAAAGGGTTTCAAGGTAGGAATTTAAAATTAGGGGGATGTTTTTATCTGTGAATTCGAACAACCTAATATATGTGAGAGAGGAAGAAAAAAAATCGACAATATATATATATATATATATATATATATATATATATAAAGAAAGAAAGAAAGAAAGAACAGTAAGATATATAATCCGCTCTTCTTATAGATATTTTTATTTTTACAAAATAGTGCTCAATGTAAATTTACTGATCATTAATATTATAAATTAATTGATTTAAAATATGTTTTGTTCGCTACATAGTTCTAGCCATGTTTCAAAAATGGAAGCTAAAAACTTCGAATTTTTATTTTGTAATTAAATTAAAGACATAAGTTCCATTTCATCCTCAAGCGAATTTTGGAGTAACTTATTTTTAAAATTACTGCGTTTTAAAGGAACAGCAAAAATTCATAATTCACGTTTCCAAGGATACAGAGAAATCCATTCATCTACACAAAGGGTGCTTGCGTGTTCATTATCGCTGTATTTTGTTGTATCAGTTATTAGTTACGTTTTGGTAGGGGTAGGGATGTTTTTTTCAATGAATTCTGACATCCGTTAAATGCATGTCGTCTGGATTTTTTTTTAAATTTATTGTTAACGGCAAAAATTCTTAAGACATTTTTTCTATTTGTATATTTAAGATTTTTTTGAGGGGTGTTTCGGTTAGAATACGTTTTATTTAACAAAGATTTTAAAAATATTTTCAATTTTTATTTTTAATATATTATATTTCTTTTTAAAAACAAGTAAATGTATTGGAATTACTTACAGTATGTAAAATTATTTTCACATCAAGTATAAGTATGAATATTACCAGGTCACAATTGTTTTTTATTTATATTTAAATATTATTTAAGTAAAACTTATGACAATGAAGGTAAAAATAGCTAATTCGTTTCTCTGATTTAGTAAACTTTTATTTTTTTTTTTATAAACCTAGTCATATATAGTTCCTCATGTAAGTACAAAGGTCATGGGTCATTCAATGGCGTACATCTTCTAGCTTTTCATATTCATTTCATTTTACTGTAATAATAATGACCTCAACATAGTTCGGAATATCAATACTAGCAGTAAAGAAATCCCTGATAAACTGAAGATCAGTGATAGAGTAGGTCGACTATATCAAAGAGAATGCTACATAACCTTAAAGGACCACAAACCAGATTTTGGATTAATACTAAGGAAGTGATAAACTGGTTTGCTTACATAAAAGAAAAAAAAAACAACAATTGTACACTAATGCAGTTTGATATTGATAAATATTACCAATCAATATCTAAAGAACTATTCATAGATGCGTTGGACTTTGCCACCCACTACATGGATATCACAGAAGAACAAAATAACATTATTGTAAATGCTAAAAAATCGGTACTGATACATAAAGGTGAGCAATGGATTAAGAATTCATAGGACCAATTTGACATCACAATGGGATTACTAGACTCAGCTGAGTCTTCTGATCTCATAGGTCTTTTTATATTATACAACCTTACAGCATACCGTGAAATTAATATAACTGACATTGGCTTATACAGACAAACATATGTCTAATACCACAGATTTTTTAAATAGTTTCAAACAGAAAGGAACGCATATTTTTGGCCTAAAAGATAACCTTTTTGTCGGTCATCTCATCAGAAGAAGTATCGTTGGCAACTATTGCTGGCGACTATTGTTAGCGAGAATGGTGGAGTGATAAACACACTGAGAGGAAACGATTAAAATATAATTTAATATAGAAAAAAATAAAAAAATATGAAGAGACAATGGCGAAAACAAGAATAAATAGTTTCCGTGCGTATAATAAGGAAAATATAGACAAACAAGACCCCCTCTCTTTAAAGTAATAGAACGAATAAATCTCTCCTTTTGTTGGTAAAAGTGGGGTCGGTGTAATTTAATATATACTGCTTCTAAAATGTGCAGATGCTTTGTCGAACATCCTTTACCCAAGACTGAAAACCACGAATCCCTGTGTTCGTACGCACATTCTGGTTTATCTAAAAAGTGTTGGCTTATCGCGGACTCCGGTCCCACCCACGTCAAACGTGTATTCCTGGTAATAATACCCTGTTTGATATTGCCAGACACATGTTGTGCAATACGCGTTTCAAGGTTTGTTAAAAGCTGATATTATTGAGTTGCCTAGTTCTTTTCTTTATTATTAAGGCTTCCATTTCATGATTATCAAGAAGAATTATTCTGCATCTCGCAAACAATACTTCAATTGGGACGCATTTAAACGCACATGGATACCTACCAACTTCTTCCCTCAATAACCCCGTGGAAAATACAACCATAACAGGCTCATCGAAATAAAATAATAACGGTTAAAAATAATGGAACCCTTTATAATAAAAAAGGAGACAAATTTCAATAATATCAATTATGAACACAGTCACAGCGTGCTCAGTCACTTCATGAAATAAATAAAAAACGTAGCCATCCTTACACACACACACGTGCACACACACACGCATGAATCTGTTAAAGTAATTCGAGTGTAGAAGAATCCACAAGAGAATGCAGAAAGCACCACATGTCCTATTTTGGTAACTCGTCAGCAGTACGTATCCCCTACTGAGATTTGAACCCGGACCGTTTCGGTACAACGTAAGCGTGATACCAAATATATCGACAGGCTTCGGAGATGAAGATAAAACAGAATAAAATCTATATTATATAGCGCCGCTACTCACAAATTCCGTGGTGATCCAAGTATTTATAACCCAACGGATTGTGCCCCAAGGGCCACGACTTTCCATTCCCCTGAACCTTCTCCTTCGCAAAGCATTAGCTGGGTCAAGCAAAGATATACAATTGAAATTCTATTCTATTCTATTACTTACACTTATACACACACACACACACACACACACATATATATATATATGCGTGTGTGTGTTTGTGTGTAAACTTCCTTGAAAATGGATAGTATATTAACCGAAAGCGCTCGGAACAACAGATCACTTGGATAGTTTTTCCACACAGTCCATAAAATAAATCCCTTGTACAAAATTAATATAAAGATTAATTGCAGTGCTTTTTTCCAGTCGTCTTAAATGAAACATGTATAAAAGAAGGATTTCTACCCAATACACAATTATGTGTGTGTGCATAGATATATGTATGCGTGTATGTGCGCATATATATATATATATATATATATATATATATATATATATATATATATATATATATATGAGAAGAGCTTATAAAATTCGCAAACAGGAAAACGAAAAGAAAACACCTTGATAACATTAATCACATAATGTAATAATCTCAATAATGACTATACAACTATAAATTAAAAGATTTTATCCAGTAATTATATTTAAAAAATGTCACAGCTACTTTAAAACCAATTAGATTTAATAAATAAAGCTCATTTCATATGATCTTCATGCACAGTACGGTTTTAATGAACATAAAAACATACAAAAAGTTAATAATTAATAATAATTGCCTTAACCACATAATCTGAAACAAATTAAGTGAACTTAGAAGAAATGCAAATAATAACACAAGTAATAATAATAATTATAATAATAATAATCTAAAATCATCATTATTTTACAGAAACCGACTACAGTGCATCCATATACTAGACCAAAAATCATAATACTTAGATATACCGTGTGTATAAATGGTGTAACAGCAAAATTGTCCAAGTGTTAGATTAAGCTTTGAGACTTTGTATCTAGGAAATGATTAAACATACCTTAATGGAGTTCCCTGAGGATTTTATAACACTATTACGCTCTACTTTGAGCAATAAGAATTACTCTCCAAGCTTAACAGAAGAGATGTGATGAAATCGAGCATAAACCAAGATAACATGCTGATCATAACTAAGGATCAGAAGCTCATGCAGGATTGAAATTAAATTCATATATATATATATATATATATATATATATATATATATATATATATATATATATATATATATACCCAAGTATATGATTGGAGTATATGGAATAAATTCCAATAACAAACAATGTTTATTAAAAACATATTTGTTAGAAGAGTTAGTGCTAATTCTAAATCCAATGGAAGAGGGTATATGTTTGATAACTGAAGGGGGGTGGTTGGAATTTGGATGAACGTATATCGGTTGGAATTAACCTCCACATATGGTTGGAAAGAGTAGCTAGCAAGGTTTAGGGTGACGTCTAGAAAATCTACTTGTTTAAGTGACTATTGTCCTAAGACCTAAATCCTTAAATACCCTATGAATCATTTTCCTAATACGGTCTACCTTAATTTTAGTGGAGTTTTTAACAATTAATAAACCTATCTCTATACAATCCTACACTATCGGAATGTAGACAATCAAAGGCACTTAAATTATACAACAGAAATAATCCAACAAGGTCAGAAGCTTCAGCAGAATCCAGAGAACCCATCGAAATGTCAAAATTGTCGTTGTAAGACTTTTTGGTCCACTGTTCATCCTTGTAGATTAGAACAGAATTTCGGCATTTCATGATGATGTCCACCTCACTCTCGAAATATTAGAGTATTCCCGGGCGATGTATGTCTATGCCTATGTATGTGTATGTATGTATGTTTATATATATTTTTGGTTAAATGTCGTTGTATTTATGTGTATGTACGTATATATGTGTATTTGTTATTATAGATAGGTATTTTTATGTATATATTTATGTGTATGTATATTTCTGTATGTGTGTATGCATGTATGTATATGTATATATATATATATATATATATATATATATATATATATATATGTGTGTGTGTGTGTATATGTATGTGTGTTTACTTATGTAGGTTTGCAGTTGTATATATGTATGTTGACACCTACTGTATATGAAATTGTTTATGTGTACGTGTAGGTAGGGAAACTTGTGTATGTCATTACGGCCACATGGGTTAGTATATATGTGTGTATATATGTTTATATTTGTGTATTGCTGTGTGTATATATGTATTTATATGTGACTATGTGTACACATATGTGTGTGTATATTTGTGGATATATATGTGTATATGTTTATGTATGTGTATGTGTACTTGATACCATGGAGATATATACGTATGTATATGTTTATGTATGTATGTGTAGATATTTCTGTGTGTATGTATGTATATTTATGTATGTGTGTGTGTATATGTGTGTATATATATATATGCGTATATGTGTGTATATATGTGTGTGTGTGTGTATATATATATGTATATGAGGTGGACATCGTAGTTACCGATGGGTGTTGACTTTGATGTCTGATTTTATATTTACATACACTATTTTAATATATTAAATAATATTATTTTTAATCATTTTTATCTTTGTATATTTACTCGCTTATGTTATATTTCAATAGTTTGTTAGCATTCGTGTAATGAAACTTTCAGTCTTAAATATTTATCGGTTGTGGTATCCGATTGTCTGGGTCAATGTCTGTGGATGTGTGTGCATGTATTTATAGGTATCTATGTGTATGAACAGTGCATTCACTTTTAATTGTGTATGTATGTACGTGTGTGTTGGTTTCCCTTCCCCCACTCCCCCGCTTTTTTATGACAGACCGTGAAGTTGTTCTCTGTCTTGTCTCTTTTTGTGTGTATGTATATATATAAATATGTCTTGGTGCTTATATATTAGAATCTGATTGCGCTTGTTTTACGCGTGAGTTTAGGACCCCATTCACACACCATGAGGATTAAAATGTATACATTGTAAAAAGACCGGATATTAAATATAGCTAAAGTAACTTCAATGAAGAAAAAAATTGAATAACATATATTTCTTCTTTTCTCCTCAGTAGTTTTATAGTTGTAAACTTAATAGCGAATAAATTTTAAATTTTGATTTTGTAATTAGCAGTTTTAAATTTTAATATTAAATTTTATCATATAATTTAGTAATTATTGGTTGGAATAAATTCTTTTTTAATACTACCCATATTTTAAACATCTGAATAGATATTATAACATGACTTCGTTTTCAAGCTTTTTGAATTTTCCTATACTTGTGTTTTGATTGGTCCATCTAGCCTTTGTCGCAACGTTTTCCCCTAGCGAAATTTTTTGGGAATGACTTATTTCTGAAATTTACGAGTTTTAATAGTATGGTTTTGATTTCAATTCTGACCATACTATCAAAACTCGTAAATTTCAGAAATAAGTCATTTCGCTTGAAGATGGAACAGAGCCTACTTTAACTCAAGTTAATTCAAATATTGTTTTGAAGTTTTCGGCTCTTGTTTTGAAACATGAGACCTCTTATGTAGCGAGTTGGAATCATATTTTTAAATAAATAATTATATTTATGCTCTACTTTCGTATCGAGCACTATTTTTTAAAAATAATTACAAAAATACTAAGGAACTTTGGATTATTTACCAAACCAGTTTCTTTCCTATTTTCTACAATATTTTCACACACACACACACACACACACACACACACACACACACATATATATATATATATATATATATATATATATATGGTGGGGAGTGAGTGTATATAAATATATATATTGATACACGTTTCAAAAAATATTATAGACAAGTGTTGTCTATTTATTTTATGTAAAATTCTTTCGTAACATCTGATAAGTTTAATAACATTATCGTTGAACAAAGAAAGAAATTGACAATATTGATCCATATATATATATATATTTAATACAATCTAAGCTTTCAGCTTTCATTATCCATTATCAAAGATGTCAATTACAAAATATTAAACGATATACAGACAAGCCAGTGATGATAGTCTGTCAATGTTTTCTAAGCAACGATAAACACGTGCATAAAGACACTAGAAGCGAAAATCGCACCGCATCTCATGACGTCACACATGACCACACGAGAGTGAATTGGAGAAGTATAAAGTATGGTAAGCCGTTGGTATAAACCAATGGCTTCTGTTACCAATTATAGACATCTAAGAATATTTGTAGAGGTGCCATAATTGATTTTGTTTAGGTTGGGTTTCAACTGTTTGATGTATAATGCTTCAAGGATTTTTAGTTTTTGTCTATTGTTTTCATGTCGAAGTATAATTGTGTTTTCGACAAGTATTTTACGGAATTGTGTGTGCGGGCAAGCATGTTCTTTTAAATATATATATATATATATATATATATATATATATATATATATATATATATATATATATATATATATATATTATATGCACGGTACTTAGAAAGCGCTCAATATCAGAGATAGAGCTAACATATTGATTGGATTGATGTGAGTTTGTGACCCTGGGTTTCACGCTTTTGCGATCGTCAGACAAACTGATTAATTTTCTTTTTAAAATTGATTCATGTAGATTGCGTGTATTGGTGTTATTATGGAAGTGGGGGTCGGTAATCGTCGTCGTGACGTTACTCATGCTAACGCAAACATAGATGTATGTCCGTACACCCATTGAGGATACACATACACACGCGTTCGCCGGCCGGGGCTCATACAAACTTAAACATATTTGGACAGTATGAGACGTGACATATGTATGTATATGTATGATGTTGTCTACATACATACACATTTGGTTGCTGAAATTCAAAGATGGGATGTGTAGCGAATATTTCTCGTGAATGTCAACAATCAGACTATTTTTCTCTTCTTTCGCTGAATAATATTTCCTCGCAAGCATTTATATAAGTGTAGTCGGATATATATATATATATATATATATATATATATATATATATATATATATATATCATAAAAATGCTTAAACATTAATATTCCATGGTCTATAATAATAAGGCTTAAACACTTACTCTGTCCTGGACATTGAGCTCTACCTGGATTCTATACTTTTGGAATTTTTATTTAATACAAAATATATATGTGTATGCATATATATTTTACATATATATGTTTATATTTACCACTAATATTATCTATCTATCTATCTATATATATATATATATATATATATATATATATATATATATATATATATATTATTCCAGGATTATTTTCCAACTTACTCAGGATGATCTTCGCACTGTCTAACCGTCTAACATTATATCCTGGAGTAGCAACATGGCTCCCACGTTTCACGTATCAGTTCAAGTTCAGTTCTTTTTTCACTGCTATTGAAAATATTACTGTCACAGTTGAAACTCCTCTCTCACGTGCCAAACGTCTTATGCGTTGAATTGGATCTTTTCTAATTGATCTCTCTAGCTCTAAATTGTGACGATGACCTCTCTTCCTGTTGTGCTGTCCCGATCAGTTTTTCTATCCACTGCAACCTCTTTTTTAAAATTATTCACCGTTCTCTTGATGGTTCTTGAATGGATTTTGAAGATGGAAGCCAGAATATGAATGTTGGTACCATGACTGAAACTCTTAATGAATTTTTCCTCTCACCATTTGTTAAGCAGAGTATTATTTTAAGAGGGGAAAAATTGCCAGTAATGCGTTATTGAAGAATAAAAAAAAAATACTAGCAATACATTTTTGAATTTGCAATGCTTCCAAGGCAATTAAATTTCAACATTAAGTGACCCATAAGTTGATATGCCGTTAAACAAACAAGTTAGTCGTACATTAAAAGCAGAAAGAAAACAAAACTGATATGATGGGTGAATAGAGTGATCCAATAGACAGTTTGAAAACGACTAAAATTAGAATAATGGGATCGATTGCACTTGAAACGATAAAACACACGTTCTAGTGTGAAACTTTGTGGAGATTGAACTAGGATAAAAAATCTGACATATAGATTTAAAAAAAATAAAAGAACAAATTACTAGCAATAAGATTTTTTTCAAACCAAAAAAAAGTACTCACACTCTCAAGAAAATTGGACTTCGGCATTAAATAGCCCATAAGAAGTTGATTCCGTTAAACAAACAAACTTCTAATTGAAGGAAACAATTAGAATTTGAACTCCACACGCCGAATCTATTTTCTGTTCCAACCAAAGCTACTCTAAATTAAACATCTTAATTGCCCAGAAAAAGAAAAATATAAATATTCGTTTGCGTGTGTGTGTCTGTATGTGCGTGTGTGCAGAGTGTGCAGAGTGTGCAGAGTGCGCAGTGTGCATTAAGGTAACGGTTTTTTTTTATTTGTGAACTTATTGAACAAAAATAAATTACATTAGTTCAAGTAAATTCATAAGTATTGTCACAAGAAAAAAAATGATTTGTCTTGATTAACAAACTATTTAACATTTTCAAAATGCTCCATTTCATGTTCAATACAAAGCAGAAGCCTAACGGCAATCTTTGTATTAACCATTTGCCAAAATCCTCCATCAATTTATGAAGATTTATCAGAAATTTCTCGTTTTAGTTCAAGTATTCTTTTCGGTTTGAGACTTGTAAAAATGACCTTTCAGTCCATACCACAAGAAAAAGAGTCTGGTGGTGTTACGACTGATAATCGTGATGGCCACTCAGTTACCTAACATTGTTCTAGCCTCCTCATATCGAAATCAACATTTAACCATTCCCGAACGCCTAAGTCAAAGTGAATCATAAGCCTTCTTACACTAATCCCATAAAAACACTGTTACTATTGCCGCATCATATATATATATATATATATATATATATATATATATATATGTATATATATATATATATGAAGCTGTTAATTTTAGGGACATTTTGTAATGTATCTTCAGGTATTAAATAGTCTAATTTTTCGTAATTTTATCTTATTTTTATGTCTAAGATAAATTTTGAAGCAGGTGGCGAAATAAAGTAGAGTTGGTTAGCTTTTCAACGAAAAAATCGTTTCCTTTAAAACCATCTGTCTCTGACTGAAAATATTTGTTATACAAAAGCGAATACACATTCAAGTTGGCTTACAACATGACATTAAGTTTACAACTTCATGTCACCTAAAAATGCTTGGGCACGTGTAAACAGATTTCTACTACACAGCATTCTGAAATTTATCTTCTGTATTTTTTGTTTGTTTGTTTTTGTTTTTGTTTTTTTTTGGTATGAATTTTATATAGGCTTTTATTTCTTTTTCATTTTGTTTTTTTTACATTTTCTTTCAATTTATGCTGTGGAAAAACATTTCTTTTCCCGCTAAGCGTCTCACACCGCTGCGTAATTTTATCTACTACATTTTCTTGATGAAGCCATCTGTTTAAGCGCCTAAAGATCAAATTTAGATGGCAAGTGATGTTAAAAAAGATTGTTTCTAACTTGTTTTTGCTTTTAATTTCTCTGTCTCTGTCTCTATTTCTCTCTCTCTCTCTCTCTCTGTCTGTCTCTCTCTGTATATATATATATATATATATATATATATATATATATATATTGGCTAAATTTATTTATTTTCTTTTTCCAGCTTTCTATTATTATCTTATCGGGTTCCTAAACTGACACGATTTGCTTCTTTTTTTTTCTGACTCGACTGCCAAGTCATTTAACTTTTCAAAAAAGAGGAGAATAAACATAGATTATTGTAATCCCTAATGTCAATAACAATCACAAAAAAGTATTATTACCACCCAAACATCACCTATTTCATATCCCACGTTCTGTCTTTTAAAACTTTAATTTTAACTGTTGCCTGCTTAGTATCTCATGTTCCTTCGTCTACAAATCAATCATTCAGATTCACCAAGTGGATTGCTCACTGGTTATTGCGATTTTTTCCCCTTTAATATATTCTCCTACTTATGTTAAAATATCCAATCCGTCTTTCCTCATTACATATCCCAAACATATCAGATGGCTATTATTTCATTGTTTGGAGAAAACATTGTTCCAATTCTCCTCAAGTCTCTAACCATAGCATTCCCAGCATTCATTGGAACAATATTTCAGTGACGGAAGTTCTTCTCAAATCCTAAGCACTTTCTATATTATGTTTTATAATGATTTTCTTTTTACCTGGCGACTTTCACTTGTCCTCTTATTTCTTTAATTTTAAGTTTTGCCATTGTCTAAAGTATGTCATATAATGTCTGTTGTATATGGTGCATATATTTGCATTTATTCATGGTGATAATTTATTCGTTTTTGTTTTCAATGTATCTGTAACGTAGTCAAAATGGGTTTTTGTGTTTTCATTTTTGACTTAAGTTCTAATCGTTTATTTACTAATTTGTGCTGTTGTGGGAATGTGAATATAGATATTTTCGCCTCCAGTCAGTGTTTACAGTTTTTGAATTTATTGTAGTAGGCTGATGACGTATTCCTTATTTTTTCACTTATTTTTAGCTTTATATATTCCTGTATATGTTTAGAAAGCATTGTACTGTTTGCATATTTGACATTTGTAAAGTGTACGTAATTTCTCTCTATCCATGATTCTTTAGTTATTCCTGAGTATAATTTTCTTCATTATTTAATCCGGTTATTGACTTTAGATTCTGCTTCATTATTTTTGACGTGTGGTTGGAAAATGTATGTATAATAATGGTGTGCCCATAGGGTTTTTATACGTTTTATGTGTATTTTACTTATGTTGAGTTCGAAGTTTACGAAATCTACTACTTTTCTGTTTGCTTTATGTCTATATAGAATCACATGTTTTTTCAAATGATTTCGAATTTATTTTTCTGGTTTTGCCTGTTTTTTATCTGTTAATGTTTTTTTTTTGCGATTATGAAACCGTCGTCCCTGTAGATGTCTATGTAATTTTATCGATTATTCCTTGTAGTACATGTAGTAAATGCATACCTAAAAGCGTGCAGATTATCACCATCAGAACTTCCCATTGTAATGTCAAATATTCGTTCTTTCTTTAACTACGTGTCTACGATGGCAAATAATAGAGATTTTCGCAGCGCTTGCAGATTTTTCTTCTTGTGTGCTTTTTTTATTTGTTCATGAGCATTACCATTTCGGTTATAAAAGGGTTGGAATCTTTCATATCTGTTTCTATAAATTATCTATTCTGTGGAAACAGTTATAGTAGTTTTGTGTTTCTCCATTTTTTTACGCCTAACTTTATCCTTAGTTCAAAGTGTTCAATGTTAGGAATAGTAGGTATGAGATCAACTCAGAATGGCGATAGTCTGCTTCATGTTTAATGCACATGCGCTAATGATTAATTTCGATCATGAAATAGATTGTCGGCAGTAGGTGTTGGCATATATATTGCTGCGATTGTTTTCGGCGAGTTTTTACGTGACTTCTTGTGACGATTTCTTTGTACGTTAACAATTTTGAGAACTTGGAAATACATTTGGGAATAATCGAAATTATTTGCGAAATCTACCCAAAGTGACCCATGAAATAACAATAATTGTTTGTACTGAAAATAAGGATCTATATACATAAAATTGTCTTTAAATCAAGTGGCAACAGAAGAAATATTGTTGAACGTTTAAAAGGTAAGCTTAAATATTAATGCAATACTTAAATGGGGCGATCAATTTTGAGTCCTAATGTAGTTTATTGTTGCCTATAGAATCTACTCCTCACTACCTATTCTGACGAAGGCCCAATCAAGGGGCCTCATATACACTGCGTACCAAATTATTATCGAGATAACTTTTTTTATATATTTAAAAAACTCTCCAATCAATTCAAACAACATTTTCATATAACGTTGGCAACACAGACCTGCGCAATCACTGAAATTTTTGTACTGATCTGTGCAATATAAACAAACTAGCGCCGTATTTGTTATCAGCACGGTGATTTGAGAGTTCCAAATTATTAGAAAAGTGTAAGAATTTAGTGAAAAGATGGGTCGTAAAAGTGATGCTGAAAAGAAAACTATCACATCAGAACTCTCAAAAGTTAAATCTATCCTAGACATGTCTAAAATGATAGCGAGGTGTCATAAAAAAAAAAGTTCACCGCCGACACTACACAAGTACGCAAAAGGGCAGATAAAGGCAAGCCGAAGGTTATTTCACGTCGTCTCATGTCACGACTTAAACGAGAGGCCACGAAAGACGCTGGACTTACCAGTCAAGAGCTTTTCAGTAGCATTGGGGATCCTACTGTATCTAAAAGTACTCGGTGTCGGTATAGCAACAACAGTCAAACGTGTGTCAAAGCCTCCGTTGACGAGAAATCACATTCAAAATCGATTGAAATTCGTCGACCAACACTTGATGGGCCAGATAAATGGTGCAAAGGCTGGGTAATGAACGGACAGAATCACCATCAGCGTTTGAGACGCCAACAAGGCAGTGGAGACATAATGATCTGGGGTGGTATTATTGGAAAAATATTAGTGGGCCCATGGAGAGTACTAGATGGCGTCAATATAACTGCTGATGCATACAAAGCGTTTATGAAACAGCATCTTGAACTGTGGATGAAAAGGCAAAGAGTTGCATTCAGAAAGGCCATTGTTTTTATGCAAGATAATGCTCTCTCACATGCTACTAACAAGACTACTGTATATTTGAAACAGTTAGGCTTCGATGGACCTCGAAAAATGAAGTGGCGAGCAAATTCTCCGGATTTTAACCCAAGCGAAAACCTTTGGAGCATCATGAAGTGAAGACTGTACACCAACGGACGACAATTCAGGAGCAACGCTGAGTTGTGGGAAGCAATTCTTGACATATCTCGCGGCATTACAGCAGATGACATCCTACAATTAACAAATTCTATGGATCGTCGACTTCTTTAAGTAATTTCAAAACTGGGAAAGCACATTCCCTATTAATTTGTTTAAAACTGTGCCTTTTTTTGTATATGTTATTGTTTGTTTGATTATCTTATTTATTAGCTTCTTTTGATCATAAACATTCACGTGCAACATTAATAAACGTTTTGTTTGCACAATTCCGGGAATTTTACTAAAGCTTTCTAATAATTTGGCACTCTCAAATCACCGTGCTGATAACAAATATGGCGCCAGTTTGTTTACATTGCGCAGATCAGTACGAAAAATTCAGTGATTGCGCAGGTCAGTATTGCCAACATTGGGGGAATATTTTGCATGAATTGATTGGACGGTTTTTGAAATATTAGAAAAAAGTTATCTCGATAATAATTTGGCACGCAGTGTATATATGTATATATATATATATATATATATATATATATATATATATATATATATATATATATATATAATTACTTTTTAAAATACTATTCCTCGCGAAACAGAAATAACTATGTTTCAAAATTTGACTCAAATTCTGAAGTTTAATTTCAAATATTTCTAATCATCGCTTGAGAGTGAATTAGCACTATAAATTTAATAATTTAAGCGCTACTTCTGTATCGAGCCCTTTTTATTTTAAATAAAAAAAACAAACTGTTGAACTTTTGATCATTCATCTAACTGTTCTTTCTTATTAAATCAATACACACACACACACACACACACACACACACACACACATATATATATATATATATATATATATATATATATATATATATATATATATTGGCTAGGATAAATTTCCATGTTATCATCATTCATATTGTACATTTAAAGATATGTTCTATCTGAAATTATATATATATATATATATATATATATATATATGCCTACGTATAATATTAAAATTTACTTAAATATGAATATGAAATCTTTTCTAGTTGTATTTTCGACTCAGTTTCTTGCTGTCAACCATTCTTCAGAGTATTCTGTAATTAAATGGGTATATTTGCAATTTTCCTCAATAATTGTGGACGTTCACAAACTGAAGGTGTTAAAAATCCTATATTTCTATTTTGAAGTAAATGTTATACAAAGTAACAGCAATTTGTAGGTATTGTATAATGTGTACTTTAAAATATAGTTAATAAAATTTTTCATAAAAAATATATGTATTATTATAATATATTCATTATTTTATTAATATGTAATAGTCAAGATAATATTTATTTAATTCTTTGATTTTTCAATTTTAATACTGTCATGTTTTATTGCCCATTCGACATAATAAATATGTAGAAAAATGGGAAAGAATACGTTAGGTAAATAAGGGAATAATAATATATATATGTAAAATAAAATTTAATATGATATGATTGTATAACCTTCTAGGAAGGCACATATTTATTAGAACGCTCACTTACACACGCCAGTAGACATAAATTTACAGCGTTTAAAAGATGTTGAAGTCTACTCAAACACGAATGTAATGTTAAAAATGATATGAAATAATGACATTTTTCTATACATTTACATACATATATATATATATATATATATATATATATATATATATATATATATATGTATATGTGTGTGTGTGTGTGTGAAAATATTGTAGAAAATAGGAAAGAAACTGGTTTGGTAAATAATCGAAAGTTCCTTAGTATTTTTGTAATTATTTTTAAAAAATAATGCTCGATACGAAAGTAGAGCATAAATATAATTATTTATTTAAAAATATGATTCCAACTCGCGAGTTGGAATCATATTTTTAAATAAATAATTATATATATATATATAAATATAAAAGTGAACATAGAAGTCAACACTTAGAGGCGACAGTCTGTTTCATGCTATATGCAATCGTCAGGCCACGTGTGCTGTTATTTTTCTCGGCTATTTATATATATACGGGTTAGTGGTGCATTGTGGGTATTCTGTTATGGCGGTTATTTCACCGGAAGTCGTTTGTTTATCTATTTAGGTCAAATTATATTGCTTGTTTCTATTTTTGTTTCTTATTTTATTATTTATTTATTTATTTATTAACGTAGTAAGAATTTGTTTATATCACTTATTTAACAGTTTTGTTTTGGTTTGGGAATTTAATTAAAGCTATTTGTTCAGTTTTGGGGTTGATTGTTGTAGTTCATTCTAAGTATTATTTTGGCGGGAACAGTTTTTAATTGATTATCTTTACTTGGGATTGGTTTGTTTATTTATTTACTTGGATGAATTTAGGTTAATTTATTTTACTTGTATATTTTCTCTTTTCGGTTTTCGATTTTTAAGTAACATAGTATTTTTTTATTTCTATTTTTTTTTTTTTCGCTTATATTTATTTGCTTTTATTTTATTTTTTCCGTTTTTAATTTTTTAGGTTACGTAGTAAAAATTTATTTTCATGTCTGCATTTTGAGATGAGTTCGGATCTTTTGTTTAATAATTTATTTTGGTCGGGAAAAGTAATGATAGCTATTTTTTCCTCTGATATTGAGCACTTTATTCCATACATATAGCACACATTAAGACTATATTTCTTTATATTCAGCTCCTGGAAAACAGTAGAGCACTTTCGCTACATTTATAACCCAGTATGGACATGGAAAAATTTAACCTCGACTACTCCCTAAAAAACATACCCATCCCATCCCCCCTATATATAAACTAAAATTAATTGAAAAAATAGAAAGTTTCCTAAAAAGAATGAGATGGAAAGTCCACTTTTTAAACCGGGACCTTTACAATAACAACACACTTAAGGAAAAATACGGCTTCAAAACAAAAAAAAATGCCCCCCCACAACAAAAAGAACTAGACAATTTCGAGAAAGACTTAACTGACCTAGTTAGAAACATAAAATTCCACAATAAACAATTCAGCAAGTGTATTTATCGCTGCTGACAAAACGAGAAATTTATACAAACTAAGTCCTCCTACACACAATAAATTACTCAAGAACAACATAACCAAAACATACAAAAAGGCACCCCAAACAACAGAACACGATATCAATAAGGAAGCTAAAACAATCGCCCAAAAATTAGACCTGGATGACCGAATAAGTTGTATTAGCAAGGCAGGAGCCTTTATCACACTAAAAGACCATAAAGAAAATTTCAAAACCAATCCTGCATGTCGACTCATAAACCCAGCCAAAAGTGAACTAGGTAAAATAAGTAAAACAATACTAGAAAGAATTAATTCTGAACTTAGGAAGAAATTAAGAGTAAACCAGTGGAAAAATACGAAAACAACTATTGACTGGTTCCACAGCATAAATAACAAACAAAACTGCCAATTCTTACAATTAGACATAAAAGAATTTTTCCCATCCATAACAGAACGTATGCTAGATAAGGCCATCAACTTAGCTCAGGAATAAGTAATAATACAACCAAGCGAAATCAACATCATTAAGCACTCCCGTAATTCATTATTATTCCACAATGAAGAAGCATGGATAAAGAAAGATGGGATATTTGACACTACAATGGGAAGCTTTGACGGTGCATAAGCATGCGAAATCATAGGCATTTACTTACTAAACGAACTGAGCAAAATAATAGATAGAAATGACACAGGACTCTACAGGGACGATGGTCTCATAATCTTAAGAAATTGTAACAAACAAAACACAGACAAAACTAGAAAAGCAATAATAAAGATTTTTAAAAATAACGGATTCGACATAGATATAAAAAGTAACCTAAACGAAGTAGATTTTCTAGATGTTACTTTCAACCTAAGAGAAGGCACACATAAACCATATAGAAAACCTAATGACAAACCACTCTACATACACACATCTTCCAACCATCCACCTTCTATAATCAAACAGATACCAAAATCGATTAACCGCAGGCTCTCTGACAATTCCTCCAATGAATCCCTATTTAACAAAGCTACGAAAGACTATGAAACAGCCCTAAAAGATAGCGGATTCCCAGAAACACTCACATACTCACCACAGAATACAAAAAAGGCCAACAGAAGAAGAAATATCATATGGTTCAACCCACCGTACAGCAAGAACGCAAAAACAAACGTAGGAAAATATTCTTCAAACTCTTACACAAACACTTCCCAGAATCAAGCACCTTACACAAGATATTCAACAAAAACACTGTAAAAATCAGCTACAGCTGCACCGAGAGCATGGCACAAATAATAAAAAAGCACAATAGAAAAAATTATCAACAAACCACACGAACAAATTAAACCCACGTGCAACTGCAGAATAAAGAACGAATGTCCCTTAAACGGAAATTGTTTACAAAACAACGTAATATACCAAGCCACGATAAAATCACCAGATAATGAAGAAAAAGTATACATAGGAGTAACTGAAGGACCCTGGAAACAAAGAAATTATACACACAAAACATCTTTCACAAATAGTAAATATGCAAACAGTACAATGCTTTCTAAGTATATCTGGGAAATTAAAAACAAAACGAACATCACACCAAAAATATCTTGGAAGATAAGGAAAAAATCATCAGCCTACAATAACCAATCAAAAACTTGCAAACATTGCTCGGAGGAAAAAATAGCTATCATTACTTTTCCCGACCAAAATAAATTATAAAACAAAAGATCCGAACTCAGCTCAAAATGCAGACAAGAAAATAAATTTTTACTACGTAACCTAAAAAATTAAAAACGGAAAAAATAAAATAAAAACAAATAAATATACTAATAAGCGAAAAAAAAAATAAAAAAAAAATAGAAATAAAAAAATACTATGTTACTTAAAAATCGAAAACCGAAAAGAGAAAATATACAAGTAAAATAAATTAACCTAAATTCATCAAAGTAAATAAATAAACAAACCAATCCCAAATAAAGATAATCAATTAAAAACTGTTCCCGCCAAAATAATACTTAGAATGAACTACAACAATCAACCCCAAAACTGAACAAATAGCTTTAATTAAATTCCCAAACCAAAACAAAACTGTTAAATAAGTGATATAAACAAATTCTTACTACGTTAATAAATAAATAAATAAATAATAAAATAAGAAACAAAAATAAAAACAAGCAATATAATTTGACCTAAATAGATAAACAAACGACTTCCGGTGAAATAACCGCCATAACAGAATACCCACAATGCACCACTAACCCGTATATATATAAATAGCCGAGAAAAATAACAGCACACGTGGCCTGACGATTGCATATAGCATGAAACAGACTGTCGCCTCTAAGTGTTGACTTCTATGTTCACTTTTATATTTACACACGCTCTATCTCTGATATTGAGCACTTTATTCCATAAATATAGCACACCTTAAGACTATATTTCTTTATATATATATATATATATATATATATATATATATATATATATATATATATTCGCAGAGGGAAAGCATATATAAATACTAGCAAGAACGCACACCCACACATACATACAAACAATACACAAAAATGGAAATAGATCTTTGAAGATGCAGTGATCATAAAAAGATAAGAACGAAGACATCTTTCCTCGAGCTTATTCGGCCAATCATTATTGTTTGAATTAATTTGTTTTAATAATATGTGGAAATATCCACTCTTTGCCCAAAGAAGTCCGCGAGAGCGGAAACCCGTAGAGCAACAATATGTAAAATAAAATATAATATGATATATATATATATATATATATATATATATATATATATATATGCACACATTATAATTAAAAATGCTTGTGGTTTCTCTCTTCTTTTTAAAATATACATTTTTCTTTTGTTGAAACAATTATAACTTCTTCCACACACTCAAGCCCACTGGTTAGAGATCTAACACTTTTTCCGATGTTCGAATAGATTTTTTGCAGTGATTAAGAGAAAGTTTCAACCGATCCGTTCGTCAGCCTTCGATAATTTTATTACGTCAGGACAAAGAAATGGTTAATTTTCTATATTCGCCCGCAATACAGATGACACGAACTGAAGCAGGGATGGGCTGAATAATGATAACTTTAAAAAGAAATTTATTGTTGTATGTGCCAATAATTGTACCCAATGGTATGCACAATTAAGCTGTTTCATTTTCCGACAAATTTATCTGTATGTCAATTACGGAATATCCTGTCAATTTACTTTACCTTGAGAAAAAGCGCAAGATGAAGTTTTCTTTGTGATTTTTCCCAATGGATATTAATGCGAATAGAACGTAAACATACACGATTTGAATTAGAACAACTTTTCACGATACCGATTTTACTTCAAATGACATGACCAGGTTCTGTCAATATAATGAAGAAGATCGTAATATGTTGTAATTGCTATATTATATTATGTGCTTCATATATATATATATATATATATATATATATATATATATGTGTGTGTGTGTGTGTGTGTGTAATATATATATTTTTCTGCCGACATCAACAAATTCTCGAATTAAATAACTAGCATAGAAAAAATTAAATTTCATAGACTAATAAAAATATTAAAAGGGTTCATAAATTTCATAGACTAATAAAAATATATAAAGGGTTTTTCTATCTTATGATTGGGTTACAATCATAAGATAGAAAAACCCTTTATGAAGTCGACAAAAAACAAATTGTAGTTCGCTGCGACGCGTTTAAGTACGAAACAACCCTTTCGGAAAAACAAAGGATAAATAAATAAATAAGTAATATAAAACAAAATTTCCTAGAAACTTAACGACATATTATGGTGCCAAAAGCTATCTTTCGCTATGACTGACCAGACGATGTGCGCACATGAATGCCATCAATTGCTTTGAAATGGATACCCCCCACCCTACCTCGGCTTGTCCTCTTTCCGAAGGTGACTGATATGTGCATAAAAATGATCTCACCCCAGCCGTTTCCATAGTAATTAATTTTGCGAATGAACATGCTTATAAAGAGGCGTAAATTTCAAGATTGGTTATTCCTAAATTTTTGCTTGAGGATGAAACCGGGATTGATACTTTAACTCAATTTAATTTAAATTATTATACTGAGGTTTTCAGCTCTCGTTTGTGAAACATGAGAAGTCTTATGTAGCGAAGGAATCATATTTTTTTAAAAAATAATTATAATTTAAGCTCTAATTCTGTATGGAGCACTGTTTTTTTTTTTTAAAAAATAAAAACAAAATTACTAAAGAACACCAGATTATTTACCCAACGTGTTCTTTCCTATTTTTTTTACATATCTGCACAAACACACACACACACACATATATATATATGTATGTATGTATGTGTGTGTGTGTGTGTGTGTGTGTGTGTGTTTGTGTGAATATCGAGTTATAGCAAAAGTATTTGCTTGATTAGCTTATGATTACAAACGCTGTTTGCAAAAGTCCTCATGTAGAAACACTGGTCGATATTTATAACATTCAGACATATAATAATAAGAAGCTTTTTACTATAAAGTCGGTGTTTAGTCATAGAGACAAAGACTTTTATTCATATTTCTTTTCGTCAAAACACTAAACTATCCAAGTTTAAAAACTTAGAAAGTCAAATATGAAAGCGACTTTTTTCAAATGATAATGTGATTTTTATAAACATTTTTTGAAGCTATTTTATTTCTTGACACTCATGCAACTAATACTAAATCAACGTAGTATATTTATGTAATGTACTTCTCATTAAATCTATAAGATATTTTCTACTCTTCATCTTCAAAACAGGATAGATATTATAATAGTTTATCCTAAAGACAGACATAACGCATAATATTATTTTCTCTTAAATAATGCCCTTGTGTCTAATATTGTTATCTTAAAGAAAGCTCTAATGCCTAATATTATGTTATTTTAAAAACATGTCTTCGTACATAATATGACATCTTAAAAACGCAACCAATATCTATTATCATGTTATCATAAAGACAGTCTTAATGCCTAATATATCTTAAAGAAAACCTAATACTTAATATTATTATGTTAAAGACAGCCCAAATGTCTAATATTATGTTATATCAAAAAGAATCGTAATGACTAATATTTATTATTCTAACTTGTGCTTCCTTCTTCCTAAACAGCTTACACTTCATATCTTTTCACTAATGTAATGTATCGATTTGAGGGAGTTATTCTTTGTCTGTCTTCAAGTTACTTGACTCAAGCTGGGTAACAGAGATAGCATGTGCAAATCAATGTTACATAAAGAAGAAGCGTTGTATGTATAGTTGATATTTGTTGGCCAGCACTACCACTAAAAGCATAGACATATTTACAAGTGTCGACATATGAGGTTTTATGTGTATATGTTATAAATACACACAGGCTTACTATTAGGTTGGTGCAAAAATATTGATGTAATAATGTCGTTTTTTGACGTATTTCTTGACGTCAAAAACGACATTATTACGTCATTATTTTTGCACCAACCTAACAATATATATATATATATATATATATATATATATATAGCATACATATACATACATATATATGTATACACACATATATATATATAGCCTACATATGTATATATATATGCATACATATACATACATACATACATACATACATACATATATATATATATATATATATATATATATATATATATATATATATATGAGGCCACTTGATTGGGCCTTCGTCAGAATAGGTAGGGAGGAGTAGATTCTATAAGCATCAATAAACTACATTAGGACTCAAAATTGATCGCCCCATTTAAGAATTGCATAAATATTTAAGCTTACCTTTTAAACGATATTTCTTCTGTTGCCACTTGATTTAAAGACAATTTTATGTATATAGGTCATTATTTTCAGTACAAACAATTATTGTTATTTCATGGGTCACTTTGCCAAGATTTCACAAATAATTTCGATTATTCCCAAATGTATTTCTAAGTTCTCAAAATTGTTAACGTACAAAGAAATTCGTCACAAGAAATCACGTAAAAACTCGCCGAAAACAATCGCAGCAATGAAAACCTGAGAACCCCAACTTCCACTGTTGCAGGTCTAGATCCGTCACGGAATGTTGTTTTTTTTTTATAATTTGCTCATAACAAATAAATAACAAAGTGAAAAGTATTTTTTAGTTTAACCCGTTACTTCCATTAGGACTTCATTGAACTAATATTGAAGTAATATTGTTGTTGATATAATCACATATACTTATATGCGTATGAAATACACTTCCACCGCCTGGTGTCCACTTTTATATTTATATACACTCAAACTGAAATTAAGCAGTATTTCCCATAAATATAACATATATATGAGCTGCTAATGCGGGGAGTTTAAAGACGTAAGGAAACTTGGCAGTGATCGTCGAATAGTTAGATGCCAAAAAGACCTGCTTTTTAGCATAGAACCAGGAACAGTGTTAGAGGCGGCCTGATTCGCATTGTGAAAATTGGAGTTTAATGAGTAAAGAATTAATCAAATTTTCGAAACATTAGACGGATTAAGTTTCTTCAGCAATCACACCTGAAAACTACTTAAAAAGCAACCTTACACCTTAGTAACGCCGATTACGGCGCAATCCCTACACACTACTTTCTCTGAGTTGGACGAAAATACTGACAAGTAATAAATGAATTCCGAAAGCGCCAGAAAAATTTTCTCTAAAGACACTTGGGATAAAGTTGTGTACATAAAGACGTACCCATTGAATTGATTTGGTTTCTTATGTACAATAATTCGGGAGAAAGTGCTTTTTAACTGATTCAGGCAAGCCGTCCACTGAGCAGTTTTTTTTATTGCTTACATAAAACATATTTGCCAGTGGGTTCAGAGGAGTAATAGTTTTCAGAAATAAGTTTATAAATCGGTCCAGTTTCGAACTGGTTAATTACTTTCCGTAACAAAGTAAGAAGTTAAGAGATCGTGAATTAATGGACAAATCAAAGGAGCGTTCGGTTGCCAACCGAACGCTCCTTTGTGGCCGAATCGGTTAGGCACGGCCGGCTAAATGGCGGTTCTGTATAGGATGCAGGTTCAAATCCTGTCAAAGGACGAATATTTTCTATGAAAATTTCTCGGACATTCAGGCCGGTAAATGTTATTTAATACTGTTTATTATAAACAAAGCATTTACTTAAATACTTGAATCTATAAAAAGAACGTTAAAAAAATATGTCTTTAATATATATATATATATATATATATATATATATATATATATATATATATATATATATATATATATATATATATATATATATATATATATATATATCAAGCGTTGAACATTCGGTCGACAGAGAAGAAACACGTGAAGAGCCGATTGTAGTAGCATCCGTGCACAAACAGCCCACAAGTTTAGCGTCCCAACTCTTTTCAGGAGCCCGCAAGAAGACTGAGTGTCAAAAGGGCTGTTTTTCAAGTGACATTGCCTTCACTCTTCCGCAATGTTTATCGGGGTGATTGCAATCGTAGATCCTGCACTTAGAAATAACGCACCCGAGTCTCCCACATTTGGAGGGATCGCGAAGATCAACTCCAGCGCAGTTCTATGGAAGAACCTCGCTTTGGGAGAATTTCGTTTGAAATTTAACACATATATATTTTTGGTGTTTTTGTTTTTTTTGCGTCCTGGGGTTAATTAATATTTTTAGCGTGAATTAACAGAAACGATCCTGACATATAAACGAGTATTAATTATGAATAGTAAGGAAAAGAAGGGAAATAACCGATGACACTTTCAAGAAAGATTAACTCGAAATGGATAAAGCAAGGAAAATAATGAATAAAAACTTAGTAAAAGCAATTAATAAATGAGATATCTCCTTTACGGCAGCGAATGTTGAACGGTCTCTTCAAAGCTGAAGAAGAGACTCGAGGCAACGGAGGTATGGTTCTACAGAGGATACTAAATGCAAAGTTTGTTTTAGTAACATAGGGTTGTGCAGTAAATACTGAGGTCAATTGATTGTTTGTAGACCGAAAGATGTTTTTTTTTAAGAATGTGCTATTTATTGACTGTTATCTCGGAACGTGCGAGTCGCAATGCTAAAGTTCAAAATTTCAAGTAAGAATATTTATATGAATTTTGTAACATGGTAAATCCACGAATTCTTTTTTTTTTACAAGTGTTTTTCAGTTAACATGACATGAAGTGAGAAAAAGAAAACCCTACTATGTCATATCACTATATTAATTGAACTATATACTTAGTTCATGCCATGTTAACTGAAAAACACTTGTAAAAAAAAGAATTTGAGGAACTTTTCTAAGAAACAAAATTACCTTCTTGGCATTAAAATCAATTTAGACGATCTGGTTTTCTTGGCGTGAGCAACATGCTACAACTACACACGGATTAAAATGTTTTGTAGGATAAAGAGGTTTTCAGAGTTAGAATTGTGAAGTGTTTTGACAGAGGACGACACGTGAGACGCTGAGACCCGAAGACTCGTTTAGGATGGCCAAAGACACATTTCCAAAGCTAGGGGGAGTATTACGAGACAGGAGTATTTCTATGGTAACAAATACAAGAGTACTGATCTGCTAGGTGACATCTGTCCTCCTTTATGGCAGCGAATGTTGGACGGTCTCCTCAAAGATGAAGAAGAGACTCGAGGCAACTACAGAAGGATGCTAAGGATATCATGGAACGAGCGTGTGAGAAACGATGAGGTTTTTAAGGGGATGCAAACAAGGAGGAAGCTTATACTTAACATCAGGAAGAGGCAGCTGAAATTTATTGGACACGTAATGGGAAAGGAAGGCTTGGAGAATCTGATACTGACCGGTCGAATAGAAGGAAATAGAGACAAAGAAAAGCAACCTAGTGGGCTTAAACGAGTGAATGACAACGAATGCCCTGGGTGAAGTAGCAAAGGGAGAAAACTTATTGCGAGCTATAAGGAATAGGGGAATCGCCTATGTCCTGAAAGGAATACGGCACTTAGAAAGAAAAAAATGAAATAAAGAAAAGAGAGGAAAATGAAAATTTTATCAGAGACAGAAAATGTCAAAAGGTGCAAGAGGAGGGAGAGAGTGATGGAAATAAAGAGGATATGAGAAATCAAGTAAGTAAATAATAAAGATAAAAAGAAAAATTCGAAAGGAAAGAAAGAATAAATAAAGCAAGCCACAAAATAAGTATGATATAGTGAAGAAAGATTAAATTGGAAAAAGAAGAAAACATAGAAAGAGAGGAACATTTAAACAGTTTTAAAGAAAGAAAATACGAGCGTAATAAAGAGAGAGATAGAAAGAGAGAAAGAGATACTGTAAAAGAGAAAAAAAGAAAGAAAAAGAGGTAAATAATAGAGAGTTATATAGAAAAATAAAGCATCGAAGATATATTAGGTTGGTGCAAAAATAATATCGTTTTTGACGTTAAAAAACGATATTATTTTTGCACCAAACTAATAATAAAGCTGAAATCTTCCCCTTTGTATCTGTGAGTTCTTATTTACTTACACGTTCAGATAATTAAGTAAAATATAGAGGCAGGTTGCTTTTTTTAACATTACAACTTTGATTCAGAGCATTATTCTGTTGTTGTAATTATCGCACTTCATGCCAAATTTCTCCAACCAGCCAACAGTCCGACGGCATTCTCACTGATTGATGCAAACCAGCAGATGATTCTCTAAAACACAAAGCTAGATAGATAGACAAGTAAATCGAAGAGCGAGATAAATAAATAGTTAAACAGAATGAGAGAAATTCGGCGAACATTAAGACTCGGGAGGAAAAGAATCTAAAACTAACGTAGCATATTACGAAGTGAGACTGGAAATTATTCAGACACTAAGTTGGCAATTATACCTGTCAACAAAAAATGCGTGAACAAATAAAGCATCTCATAGGTATCTAACTCACAGGTCTCGTATGATAACTTTCGTACTATAGACATGGGTACATTTATTATGTAAGGCTTTAAAAACTTGCTCTGCAAAGGCTCTTCAATCATTACGATAGGTGACAAATACTTCGGACAAAGTGTCTGCATCAAATTTTTGCATAAAGGACATCAAATCTCTAACCCAAACCAACGTAATGATTTTTCAGGCTTTTTGGGAGGGAGTAAATTGCGTCAAACATTCGTGTTGCACTTTCCTTTCAAGCTAGGTCCACTGCAAGATTGTTTGTGTGTAAAATAAGATAATAATTTAAGGTTTTAAAAAAAAAAGTTCTAAGAAACAACCATTTAGTATGATGGAAATAATAAGGACTTCTGAAATATGATATATTTATATTACTGTCATCAGATGTCCCCCACCTCCAAAAAAAAAAAAAGGAAAAAAAAACACAATGGTGGTTTTTCATTGTTCTTTGAATTTACATACCAGCAGGAGATTTCTCCAAAATTGTATAGTAAGATTTGTCAGCGTGGTAGTGAACTTAGGAGGTCTTGAAGATTTTCAGATAAGGAGATATATGCGAATTACTACACCATCCCTGTCACAGACAAGTAGTCGGCAAACTTTCACTACAGAGGAACAATAAAAGTAGCC
This sequence comes from Acanthosepion lycidas, assembly GCA_963932145.1. NCBI lineage: Eukaryota > Metazoa > Mollusca > Cephalopoda > Sepiida > Sepiidae > Acanthosepion > Acanthosepion lycidas. The sequence continues at coordinate 102,519,539 of OZ010583.1, forward strand.
AATGCAAACTCTATACATCGTCCTAATTACTACTAAAAGTAATTATTTCTTCTAGTAGAAAGACCGTTATTTGTGTTTGAGTGAAAAACAGAAACGCTGCGACTTTGCTGTGTCGTAGCTTGAAGGAAGTCATGAAAACTAATGCAGTGACACAATCTGTGCGGACCTCTAAAAAACAACGACCGCATTCGCTGAAATACCATTTCGAGTTACATATGATGTTTAGACAATGTCACATTATGCTGAATGTTCGGGAGGAATATAGAAAAAAAAATCTAAACCCATTAGCCGTTTTACATAAATGGAATCATGTATGGAGTATGTCACGAGATCCTCACAGAAAACTGGATATCTATACGTTTGCTTTCATATTTTTCGTTGTCTCTTGAGGATTAAAAATATTAAAGACAATATGGTATCGTTTTACATGTTACCAAGGAGAATATTTCAAAGAAGTTTGTTCTGGCATTGAAGTAATTTATAAAATATATTTTATACTTAAGTAATGGTGTACATTTCAGGGCTTGTCTGGGAATATTTCGATATCACCTCGAATGGTGTTACTCTCCTAGCTTTTACTTTTTAACCTGAAAAATTTCAAGGCAAATCTGTTTCGCAATACAGATGTAATTTGATCATTTGAGATTTGCTGAAAAGCATTCTGATTCTGCGACGGATTGGTTCACACTTAAATTTGATTTAGTTATTTCGAGGCAAGACAACATTAAAAAAAAATTAGAAAGAATTAAATTAAAATTAAATCATATAATTAATCCCCAGAAACATTCAAGGTTGACTCTGAAGTTTTAAACTTCTTTTTAGAATACTATTTTGCTGAGAATATATTTTCTTTTTATCAGGATTCCTTTTTCGGAAATATTTTTTTAAAGACTTGATTTTTTTTCTATTGAGCGCAATAAGGAATTGCGAAAAATGACCATGAAGAAGGTATAAAATTTAAACCTTTTTAAAAAAAAATAGGCACAAACATTAGATAATATGTGTTAAATAGATTGATAGAAATTTAAGTATATAACAGATAACGTGTGTAAATAGACACAGCTATTCTATATGCAAATATCTATCTGTTTAAATGCACAGAACATGAACAATCATGGCTCTCCATTATTTCCTTTCATTTGTAACTCTTAGAATTGATTATCCCCTCACTATTCTAAACAATCCATTTTCTGTCATGTACTTAAACAAGCTTTTAGATAGTGCATTTGCTTCTTCCCTCTGTGCAAGTTGGATAGATTTGTCCTGTATGTATTCTCTAAGACTTTTTACTTCATATGCCAAATATCTCAACTCTATCTCATTCTAATTATAAGCGTCGTCTTTTTCTCCATTTTCCTTAAAACTGTCTCTTTACTCGCTGGCAGTGTCTGTGGTATTCTCAGCATCCTTTTTACAACCATATCCCCGTTGCTTTAAATCTACACTTCATGTCTATGGAAATTGTCCAGTATTCATTGCCATCTCGGAGGAATGATATAACATATCACTTACTAATCCTTGCTTTGTTTCTACTGAAATCTTCCTGTTTCTTATTACAGGGTGCGACAGACATACTTCCCAAATATATCCTCGAGAAATACCGTCAACATAATGGTAATGTATTATCTAGATTGAAACACCATTGTTACTAATGTTTTACTATTATATGTTAGGTATTTCTGTAAGGTACATGTGAGTAGTAATTCTGGAAGGTATATGTGGGAGGTATTTCTGGAAGATACATGTCGGAGTTATTTCTACCGCATCCTGCATCTATGGTTAATTTTTGGAAAGTATATTTCTCTATTCCAACGCGCCCTCGGATTTCTGTGCCACATTTTCCATCATATATATTTCCAGATAGTTAAAGTCATGTACTTGCTTGATTTTGGCATCTAAAGTCGTAGCACACTCCTTGTGTCCGCCATCTTGCTAACAAATGCATAGTGTGTATTATTGCAATAGACTCTTAATCCTTAGACTTTCCTTTACTATCGACGATGAGTTCCTATAGTTTTATTTTTGTACGTTTTCATCTGCGTATCTTATCTTCTTAAGAATGTGTCAACCGATAATTAATTCTGGATGTCATAATTCCGATAACATTTTCCTTTATGCAGTACAAGACCAAAGGACAAGGTTTTGACGCTGAACAAGAATAATTTATTGCGCGAAACGTGTAAATTAAAATTAAATTTCAAATGTGTAAAATCATCCAATCAATTTGTCCCTGAGCTTTATGATCATTAGAAAACAAACTTTTTGATTTTTGAAACGTCCTTTTTTTTGATGACACGAAAGTTAAGAAGAACAACACGAAAAGTAACCGAAAAAAGATGCCCTGAGGGAAATACAAGGTGATAATAGCGAGAAACGAATATAGGATCTGCGTGGTATCCCGGGAAAAGAAAAACTCCTTTTAAATCAACATTCTAATCCTGGTTACCACTTAGCTTGGATGCCGATCCAGAAATACTGCAATGAACTCTGCTCTGAAGTAGTTATTTAAGAAGCTTATCTTAGTATCAGTACAAAGTGTATGAATCACTCAGTGAGGAATGCACTCACAACTCAGTAATAATCGTGTTTCTGGTTTCACATGCGTACACGATAACGAATCTCTTACCTCAGCTTAGCAGTAGTTATTGCAATATTAAGGACATTTTTATTAGCGTCTAAGAGATTTCATGTTAGTTAGCGATATTGCTGGTGCTGAAAGCTGTAACGTTTGTGTTGTTTTCGAAACAAATCACTTACTGTGACTAGATGTAGTGTCTAATAGATCTTTTCAGTCTGTCTCCTGTAGGTATTCACTCAATTCCCCCCAAAAATGAAGGAAATATGTCATATTAAAAATATACTCTTGGAATTTTTATTTTGATGAAAACACATGGCAAGACATGTTGAGAAAAGCAATAGTTTAACGAATCTAAGGTAATTTCGCAGAAAAAAAGAAGGAAATTAAACTACTGCATTACCAAGCGAACACAGTACATGTCGAAGAAACTGAAGACGGCATTGGAGTTCCATGTTTTTCTGTGATAGTCCATCGCCAGATTTCAGTTATTTGAGAGAAGCTTGTCTGCCCTCCATCAACATAGCTGATTCTGACCTCCAAGAGAGTGACTCTCTGCCCTTACTTGGGCCAAAGTTCTCGGCAGGCATAAAGAGGAAAGACTATATTGAATCTGCTGCTAGGTCAGCTGCCAGGAAGATTTGTTCACTGTGTCGAACTAGACAGTTTTTCTCCAGCGTCTTACATATTTATAAGTCTACCATTCGCCCATGAATAGAATATTGCTGCCATATTATGACCCATTGCTCCTGCTATCTATCTAGAGCTCCTAGATAAAATTCAAAGAATCACCAATATTATTAGCTCCGATTCAGCGTCTCTGGTGTTTTCCCATCGCCATAATTTTGCCTCCCTTTGCCTCTTCTATAAATATTTTCATGGTAATTGTTCAGATGAGTTCTTCGCTATGGTACCTAGACATTTTTAATATAAGCGCAGTACTAGAAGGGCGAGCGGCTTTAATTTAATGTTGAGCAGTTTATTTAAATATAAACGTAAATTTTATGCCAAGAGTTACTTTTATCACACTTCTTGCTTGTGAAACTCCCTTCCGCCTCCATGCTTTCCAGTCAAATTTAATCTATCAAAATTTAAATTCATTGTCCCAAGCTGTCCTCCTGATTACTCTTCCTCTGTTCTCGGTCTTTAGCAATGATTCTCTTTCTATTTCATACCCTGTAAATCCTTGCGTCTCTGCCTTTGTTGGGGTGAAATAGTTTAAGAAAATAAATTAATAATAAAATCTTCCAATCCATTTATTCATGAGCTTTGCTGTCAGTAGAAAACAAACCTTTTGATTTTTTTTAAACGTTTCTTGTCCTTTCCTTGGTGACGCGAAAGTTAAGAATCACAACCCGAAAAGTAACTGAAAAAAAAGATGAACTCAGCTAAATACAATGTGATGCGCACAAATTGGGTAACTTAGAAATTAGTGAGTGGAATCTCAGGAAAAATACTAATGCGGGCTATGCATGCTACTGGAGAAGTCTAAATGAAGACCAGCCATGCATTGCATTAGTTAGACCTTCTTTCCAGGATAAATCATTTTGGGGTAATTAAAAAAAAAAAAATCAATACTTCTTTCACTCGATATAACTTTTTAAAAATATCCCATTCTTTCATTCCCTAGGATAAATTGAGAACAGACAACATTAGTATAGCAGAGTAAGCAGAAAGTGCATCTGCTACAGTATAGCACGCCTGTGCTCGTTCTATGTCAGCTATGTACCATGCATGATACACGCTTAGGCGATCAAGTATTTTTCGATATATGACTGACGAGGCAGATTTTTTTTCCATTTCTTTCTGCGCCATCAAAGGCTATAGAACATGGTGCTTCCTGCTATTTACTATTTAAGGGTAGTAGTATGTAATGGATTCGACTGGAATTCGAACTCGGTTCTCCGATTATTCAATCCGAGCCGATATCCATTACTCCACCGTTCAGAGGGACAAATCCTGGAAGAACTAAGTGAAAGAAAGCCATGATGTTACGGTTGAGTGAGGAACAAAGTAAAGAAAAAAAACAGTGCAATTAACTGCTTCTTCCTGCTCTCAGATTGTTTTAACAATATAATGGTAAACTGATGCTGATAATTTCTACAACAAAGTGATCGATTAATTTGCCAAAACACACACACACACGCACACACACAAACACACACACACCACCGCAAACGTAGTACTAAATTAATTTACAAATAAATACGTCATTATTTGTTGTTTTTAATCTTTTCTCTCGTAACCATTAATGGCCATCATGAACTGCATACCACGGTTTCAAAGTTGATCCTCTAATTGTTGCACAAGGCCATAAGTATGGGGAAACCAACGAGGACTGAATTCAACATTCAACACTAATTGATCTAACGAGACAGGACATGTAAATGCGTATGCAGTAATATGAAAATGAACGAAGATTTGCACTAATATCTGCATAATATTTGGAAGGCACCTTTTGAGTTGTATAATCTTCGAAAAAAGAGGGGAATATCATTCTGACTTGGGGTGAAAACCGTGACTTAATACATTTATATTTAAAATATATTTTTTAGTCTTGTGTTCAAATTGCCGGATCTTTTCTTTTGTCCTCTGCACAATGAAATATTTACGAAAAAGATGGTATGCTATGCTGTCATATTTGTAGTTGCAGAAGAAACAACCCTTCAAAAAAACATATGGATTTTATAACATACATACATACATCGCCTTGTTATAGAACGGTCACTGCTTAAATTAAAAAAAAATGTAAATTTCCTAAATATTTAATGAAAAGCTGGTGGGAATCTGGATCTCGTGTGTGGATTTTTCCCGCAAAAAAGAACAATTGCCCAGTTCCATATATTTCAAAGTGAAAGTTAATTTTCTGAATATAGCAAAGCAAAAACAACATATTATTGTAAGCTATTTATCAGGGAAATAAAAGAACAGGATTCAGGAATGTAGAAGGAGGCGAATAATGATTCCTCTAATTCTTTAAAGTTCGTAGTTGGCATGGAAGAAAGAAATCGGAGGGGAGTTCCACAGGTGAGGAGTGCGAGAAAATATTGAAATATATGTTTTTAATAAACATTTCATTATTTCTTGCATAAATGATAAATATTTTAATTTCTTTTACTTTTTCTCATCATGTATATTTCTAAACTTTAGTGCAAAAATAAACTTTTCTAAATTGAAGGCATTTATTTTTTAAAAATCAAGTTACATTAGTCACTTGGTAGGGGATAACGAATAGGAATAGATAGGTTTGCGTATCATCCAGTTCATACGGCTACCCGTTTTTTGAAAAGGGTTAGAGGTGTATTCCTTGTTTCCTGTTCAGGATTGTTTTTCCAGTTAATTCTAAACTTTTCATTTTCTCTCGCTTCCAGTTAACCTTGCGTCTTACTGGCATTATCGCCTTGCTTGGGGTGAATTGATTAAAGAAACCTTATCAGGAAATAGTTTCACTCATTATCGATAAAAAATGCCTTAAAGCGTAAAATTCTTCAGGTCTCGATCCAAATAAACACTCTTTATAAGTTTTTACCTCTTCATAATTAATAAACAGCTTTTCCGTATCCGATGATGGAATAGAAATTAAAAAAAAAATATTCCATGATATATAGCAGGTCTCGAACACCTTGAAAGAGGAGGTGATTTTTTTGTAAAGCATCGTAGTGTTAAAATTCCATAGGTGCGGACAATGTTATCTATTATCTTATATTTTTTATACTTTTCTCCCTTCTTTCGCCTATATATTTTCTCTCGTATATTTACATCAATCGTCTTTGAACGTTTACATAGATAAGACTCGTATTTTTATATCTCGCGATGAAGAATTTTAATGTGTTGCAAAGTGCCATTTGCCTGTAAGCGATTCCCTTAATATCCACCAAGTAATTTTGTGAATGCGTCCTTTATAAGTTCCTGATTATTATGCATCTATGTTTGTATGTTGCATGTGAATACCAGGTGCTGTTAACTTAAATGTGGATAATGGATCGGAATTTTTAATTGTTGATGAGTTCCAATTCCTGTTGGGTTTATTATATTCACTTACGCCTAAAAACCATTGTTAATGGTATGAATCCATATATTTCTTTCTTCTATGGATTTATCCCTAATAAATGGTGTTCCGATAACTTGGACCGATTTTAAATGTGAATTAAGTTGAACCGTCTAATGATTTTTTTTCTTTTTCTTTCAGATTTAACAACTTATGTCTTTGGAAATTTCAACCATGGAAACGTTGCTGCAGTGTACAAGAATGTGTCCGAAACTCCAGACATCTGTATTCGTCATCGCACGCAATAATTGAATCTCTGCACAACAACTTTACATCGTTTCCAATTGCACTCTCGGTTGATCGATTTACCATAAAAATCGCGAAATGCTTTTCTGTTTGAATGTCCATTTTTTTTATAATAGGATTCGGTAACCATAACACGTTGTTTGATTGTTAATCTTTCCATGCTTGAAATTGCCAAAGATTTAAGTTGTTATATCTGAAAGAAAAAGAAAAAATTCATGGGCCGCTTAAATTTAATTCACGGTCCAAGTCATTGGAACACCTTTTACTTGTATCAATAAACCATTATTATTTCCCCTTAAAAGTCTTACAATCTAAAATAAACTGCAAGGGGTTGGTAAGACGTAAAAAAACACAACACAGTCATTATTTACAATATTTACATTGTTCGGACTGTTGTCCTCACCTTCGTTGTAATAGTCACAATGTTCCTCAAGGACACATGATTCACTGGATAAAAGCGTTGGTTGAATCCATTGGCCTGACTAAAAGAGTTGTGAGTTCAAGACGCATCTACAGCTGAGGCAAAAAAAAAAACTTGGAAGGTTGAGTTAATAGGAGGTAATATAAATAGTGTAAATAATTACAATACCTCATCTCAGAAATATAGACAGACAACTCAATCATGTGTGTATGTATGTACATATCTATGTATCTCTGTACGAATATATGTATATATGTCAGTTCTTATGAAATGAAACAAAATGGTGTCACTCCTCAGCTTCTCGCACACTTTGTGAAATGTGTGCAAAACTTAGATTACATCACCTCCTTTTTGGAGTAGTTGACCAGGTATTCCATCATTCGCACGTTTTTTCCAGAATTCATCAGCTTAACAGCAACAATACTTTCAACATTCGTCAGTGGTTCCTGAAGTTGCTGGAAGATTGCAAAATCTGATTTCTACTAATGTAAAAGATTTTGGGAAAATTAGGATCGAATATGCAAAAAAAAAAAAAAAAAAAAATACGCAGTTGGATCGAAGGGGTCTTTTACATGCGATCAATGTGACCGAATTTGCTTTTCAAAAGCAGGTCTTCTTAGTCACAAGCGGAGTCATCATGATAACAACTACCAATATGACATAACCGATGATCATACATGTACAAGCTGCCATAAAGTGTATCGATTAGCCAGCAGACTCACACAGCATTTCCAAAACCAATTTGCCGCAATTAAAAGCCACTAACCAGAAGTGAGTAAATGATGTTCTTGGTTATTTTTTTATTATGTAAATTAGTATTTAAAATATTTTGGTTTGTTATTAAGTTATTCGTTATATATTCTAAATAGGATGACGTTGTGAATTGAAACTTTTTCTTTTAATTTATTAACGTATTTATATTCATGTATGTTGGTTTAGGAAAATAGTGATTCTCTCAGGAATGGAGATATTTTAAAAAAGCTGGGTGCATTTTATACACACACACACACACACACACATATATATATATATATATATATATATATCAAAAATTGACTTATTTATTTACGCATTAACAAACTGATTAAAGCTTTTTGATTTGTATGAAAATACACTTTTAATAGGATCTAATATATATATATATATATATATATATATATATATATATATATATATATATATATATACATACATATATAACTTAATATATGATAGGGCTATTGATACCCTTATATATATAGCCTTAATTATAAAAGAAGCCAACTTTCAATAATATCACTTATGAACACTGCTGACTGTTGTAAAATTAAAAAAAAACATCTTCACACACGCACACACACACATACACACGCACACACACACACACACACATATATATATATATATATATATATATATATATATATATATATATATATATATATATATATATACACACATATATACATATGATATGAAAGGAAATATAAACATAATATATATTATTGGGTAAGCTGAGATTACAATTAAATTTAATATAAAATTTCGCTACAAGCAAAACACCAAATTATGTAACTGGAATGCATAACATATAGTATACTATGAAATATATCCTTCAGGCATATACAGGAATATAACTGTACACGTAGAAAAAAGACAAGAAAATTCAGGCTTGCTTTATGTATGAATTGACTCTAAATTTATGCCCAAGTTAGTTTGACTGCCTATAATATCAAGAAGACTATAGACATAGGCAACTATATCAAAAGGTTGCCAACATATGGAAGAATCAATAAGAAAACGACATTGGGATTTCAATGACGCACTGAAAGCTAAAATTGTAAATAACTCAACAACATGCATGCGTATTAGAGATGGTGGGCGAAATTTTGATTCCAATACAGTCAGAATAGCCATGCACAACACTATAGGTTTTTAATCATGTACCATATTGCGAAGCTAACTCCTCATTTATGAAGGACAACATTCTAATACGGTGCAAGAAAATATTCATATCACTGAAGAATCATAAGTCAACTCTTAAAATATTCTTTGATGTGAAAATATTCACAATGACCCTAGTTTATTACTGCCGAAACGACTAATACATTAAATAACCAATATGCGACTTCGAACGCAATTTATACTAAAAATATGAGCTTTGGTATGGTCTATTACGATGGAAAAAATCAGGACTGAATTCTACTACAATCTAAGAGAAAATGGGAGATGCTTATTCCTTATAATGGTATGTTTGTCATGGCTGAAAGCTAACTATGCAAAAGGGAAATATTTGAGCCACCAAGATGGTTTAACCAATGTTGTGCGAAGGTAACATGGCTAACATATGATCTGCAGAATGCTAGCCCTAATCTAGTTTGGATATGAACCATTTCAACTACTTCATGGAGGTTTTTTTTTTCGAGCAGGCTAGGTGTGAGACCTTGCACTTCAAACATCAGTATTCCTTAAACTGCCATAAAAAAGAAATGTATCAAGTGTGTTGTTTATGTATTTTTTGGGAGTCTTGTTTGTAATTGAACATAACTGAAACTACATTGGATAAACTGTTTTGATATTATCTAACTTTGATTAATGTACTATTGGACATTTTTTTAAATTTCGTCAGCCATCGTAAAGATCACAGAACCGTTTCGTAGATGGCCTATTTACGCACAATAAGCAAATTTCAAAATTTACCGTCGCGCTCTTTATATTCTGATTTCCTAGATATAGAAAGAAGTACTGGAATTCTCCATATGTAATACACCTTCATCCAAAATACACACTTCTAAAGTTGTGCTGAAAGTGTGGGGAAAATGCTTCTACTCACGCATATTATGCACCCCTTGTTTGGTAATCAAAACCTATTAATTGTACCTCTCCAATTTCATTACGACCAGCGTTTCCTACTCTTATTTAATAAAAAAAGATTTTAAACATAGGATATTATTCTAATTTAGGTTAATGATAATTCCTATTTTATTTTACGGCAATTTTTTGTAGCAGTGCATAATACGCACCCCTGATTTTGCTCATTATATTTTAGAAAAAACAGAATATATATTGATGTTTTAAATTTCTGCTGGTGTCGAATTAATGGTTTAAATTCATGTGCTAGCAGGAAAAAAGAATTGGTGAAATTAAATGTTGGATAACCGAGGATTGTCGATCATTTTTAGTCATTTTCAGGGAAAGCATATTGAACATAAAAAAATAACCTACATGGCATTTGTATTGTCAATTTAAAGTCTGAAATGAACATAATTATGTAGTAGAATGTAGCGTCACGTAAAAATATAGAAAAGTCACCGTTTATCTTTGTGTTCTTCGATAGGATATCTCAAACTGTTATATGACCTAAACTTAAAAGAAATATTATAAGACACAAAGCTAAATCTATATAAACTATCTATATAAACTATCTATATAATCTGAATCTATTGTATGGTCGAAATATTCCTTCTATATAAATAAAAATATTTGAAGAAACCTTTCGAAAATAATCCTATATTTAGGTATTAGGTTGGTGCAAAAATAATGACGTAGTAATGTCGTTTTTTGACGTATTTTTAACGTCAAAAAACGACATTATTACGTCATTATTTTTGCACCAACCTAATATATACATGGACTCACTAAAATCTTTCTTTACGTGCTTAAAGATTCCACGGAGCAGATCTAAATCGCTTCAACGTACGAATAAAGCAAATGCAATAGCATTAACAACCGTTTTTAAATAAAATTATTATTATTAAAATTATTATAAAACTCAAAATATCTTATATACCATGCAAAATTAATCACCTCTCCTCCCATAAAGAATTATTTAATATCAAACCAACACTTACTAAGAGCCACTTGTCTAATCACATATCTATACTTAATATATTAGGTTGGTGCAAAAATAATGTCGTTTTTTTGTGGTTAAAATTTACGTCAAAAACTGATATTATTTTTGCACCAACCTAATAATAGTATATTAATCAAGAATCTCTAAATAAAATCCAACGATCAGAAATATTATCGGCGCTGATCTGATATTTCAGCTTCTGTTACTTTCCCATCTCCATGATTTAATTTTTCTATGCCTTTTCTATAAAGGATTTAATGCTAATAGTTCTGATGTGCTTCCAATCTTGAGACCTGGAATTTCAACGCAGCACTAGATTGGCAGTTAGATTTCATTCTTTCACAGTTGAAATTGGAAGATGTAACCGTAGCCATATGCTGAGAGTTTCTCCTTTCGTACTTGTTTCTTGTGGGAATCTGTTTTGGACTCATGCTTTTCCGTTAACTTTGCTTTCCAGAACTGTAAATGCAATGTCAATCGTAAGCTTCTGTCTTCTTAATTCCAGTTTTTATTGTTTTATCTCATTAAGAACTTTTTTTCTCGTGATTCTTAGTGGTTTTATTGCTTCGACTGAGGTGAAATGTTACTAAAAAAATAATGATATTATTTTGCAGACGATTAAGTGAGTTAACATTCAAAAAAATCCTGATTTAAAACGGAACAGTAATAAAATTAACTTATCTTAAAAATCAGAATTACCTCGTAACACAAAATAATAAAATGCTATCAAAAGTATAGTCCCATGTGTATGTGTGTGTGAGTGCGTGTCTTTGTATAAGTTCTATAGACAGCAATAACCCCTTAAGTTATATTATATGATATAAAAAACAATTAACAATTGATATACGAATAAAATGCGTTTTAACATAGATCGCCAGTGAGTAAACATAAGCGATACGATTATTGAATTAAGTGGATCACGTGCCCATAAAGGAAACGCGTGACCTCGAATTGAGCATTATTTCTCTTCTATCCTGTATTAATATTAGGATCGCTATTTCTAGTCAATCCTCAATTACTATACGGACCGCTATTCTCTACTCTATTCACTATACTATTTCTCTATTCGGATCACCATACGGATTACTATTTGAGTGAGTTTTATCGAGCAAGTACTATTAGTGCGGATGTTATTCGAAGGCGTCTGACACAAGTATTGTTCAACGACGTTACTATAGCTGTATCTGCGATTACAAAGTCTCTACTACAACGAGCATTACGAAAGTGGCAACGAGTGTCCGTTGACATCACAAAACCAATATCTCTGCTATGATAAATATCTTCTCCTAAAGAATTTTGTCTTTAGGAAAGTACGCCACTGTTGTTAATAATAATAAATAGTTGGTTAATATTTTTAGATTGTAAGTATATTTCAGAGATAATAACGATTTCCTGATACAATTCCTATAAAGAACCCAAGTGGAATTGGAAGTCGACTCTCTAATTTCCAATTCCGAGCCGTTATTCATTAAATCACACGCATGCCCAAACTTACATCACCTGTTATTCTCAAGCGGTCAATTATCTAGGTACTGACCACGTCCAGCATTGCCAGAATCGGAGTTTCAACATAATGCGACCGTAAACTGTCCTGACCTATGATCACCCTGAACAAAGTGTTATAGGCAAACATGTAACCCGAATGCAGGGTGACCCTGCTAGTTTCCTCCAGATTTTGTCCAACAACACACTAATAATTCTCTGTTCATCTTGCTACAAAAATGATTACAAATCTTGTAGATCCTTTCTGTTAAAAGATATAACCCCTCTCAATAATTCATTTTAATTTAGGTGTTAACGATTTGACAGTGTAACCCGGATATAATAGAGTTGTCGGGACCGGAGAAGAAGTCTCTTACAACCGGGTTTCTCTTATATCCGGGTTTGGTCTAATTTATATACATTAACACAGGCTCTAATTTGGGACCAGATAAAATCTCTCTTATACCCGGTTTTCTCTTATACCCGGGTTTCTCTTATATTAGGGTCTCTTATATCAGGGTTACACTGTATCTTTAAAATATAATGTCACACTTGCCACGTCATGCTAAAATTTACGTCATCGTCATAACAGGTGAAACAGCTGCCCTTTCACGCTTCTTTTATTGAAAATGAAAAAAAAAAAAAAAAAAAAACATGGTAGAAATTACTTGACGTCTCAATAATAATAATAATAATAATAATAATAATAATGCAACAGGAGAGCCCGATTTAAGAAAAAAAAAAGAAATGAAAAGACTGACGATGTTGAACAATATTTCGACAGTATGTTTGTCTTCTTCGAGTTATGATCTTTAAAACAATTTAAACAGTATGTCTGTCTTCTTCAAGTGATGTTTAATTTTTTTTTTAAATAATTTGAAGACTTCAAATATTGTTGAACTTTATCATGCAGTCCTTTTTCTTTTCTCAAATCTCACTCGTCTCTCAGCGTTGTAAGAGTTACGTCAATCATTTTGTTTTGTAATAAAAATAATAATTTATTCTTCAGTCTCTCCATTTAATCTATATACAGATCTTAAGTATACATGAATTCTACCTGTGCGTAGACATTACACATTCTAATGAACGTTTAAACTGCTATTAAACGTGTAGTTAAGAAACATGATGTTGAAAATGTCCTTCCTGTATTCAAACTGTTGTAGAAAAGATTTATGATTTAGTGAATTACAATCTCTTCAGATTTCTGGTTGAAATTTGGAGGCAACTCGTAAAACAAATACGAAAATTCAAAACACAAAAATAATACTAATAATTACTACTACTACTACTACTACTACTACTACTACTACTATTAATACTGTTGTACAATAACAACAACTACAATTTTTAAATTATTTCACCCCAAACAAGGCAACAAAGTCACTAAGATACAAGGGATTAGTCAGTATAAAAGAAATGTGAAAAACAAGCATTATTAAGAACCGGCAACAATAAAATAAAATAAAATAAATTAAGACGACAGAAAATAACAATTGATATTGTATTTAAAGTTTTTGAAGATCAAATTTGACTGGAAAGCAAAAAGCCGGAAGAGAGTTACACGAGTGAGAAGTGCGAAAGAAGAAAATGTTAGCATAGAACTTACGGTTACATCTAGACATTTCGATTTTAAAAAGATGGGGCATTTTCATAAATATTAGGGAACACAGAAGAAAGTTCAGCAAAACAACTCCCGTAAAAATATTAAACAAAAACATATATGGAAGCAACATTACGGCGGTTGGAATTTATTTGAATCTGAGATGCCGGGTCTGGAGCAACGACAAAAAGTATTTTCTGGAGAGCATGATTTCCGCAAATGACACAATGTTTAACAATATAACTTTTTCTGGGAAATGGGTCCTTCTGGAAATGTTGCATAATATTAGAAAAGTTATTATTATTATTATTATTATTATTATTATTATTATTATTATTATTATTAGAATATATCCTTTGATTTCTGGTGACTATACATTTCTTTCCGAGTCCCGACCCGAGACATAAGGTCAGAAATGGTAACATGAAATTTTCCATTGGCCATTTAAAAAAACAAAAACAAAAAACGACTCATATATTTTACATAGATAAAGACCTTTTTAAGTTGTGGGTTATACTCGTGAGAACAATATTTTGCATTTCTTTAAGACATGGCCTTCCAGGAATCTCTTCAATGAGTCTACTGGTATATTTCCAATCAATCCGAGAACTCTAACTACAACAGAGATTTTTGATGATCCCATGCGCCACATTTTAAGATTTTGATAACAATGTCTGTGCGATTAGCTTTGATTATTCTGGCCGTGTGTATTGTGTAGTCTCATGAAATTGTTACAGATCATATCTCGTAACCGAGTCTGTTCGATCTTCTTCTTCTTCTTCTTCTTCTTCTTCTTCTTCTTCTTCTTATTATTATTATTATTATTATTATTATTATTATTGTTGTTGTTGTTTTTGTTGTTGTTGTTGTATATTTAATTTCCTGTACCTTTCGGACTTAAATGTCAAGGTACATTAGAGTTTTCTTTTCTTCAATGAAGTCTTGCCATATAATGGGAATGCATAGTCTATGAAGTTGACAATTTTACGTGAATCCTGTGATTACTAGAAATTGGTGGATGAATTAAAAGAAAAAAAAAGTATCCCGATGATAGTATTATGGAAATCAGTTACTATATTTAGGAAAACGATAGCTTATCTTAGAGAGTGAATGTCATCAGAAAACATAGTAAATGCAAAGTTCATCGAGAGAATATTCGTCCTGAAACTAACCCCAAACATCAAGGGGAAACTGTACCTGGCATCCATCGCTAAAGATGCGGGAAAAATGGTCGATTCTGTTCAGTAAGTACCTGACTCCTCCTCCTATCCGCCACCTTTACAAAAACCAGACCAGTCCTAAAAAGGAGTACGTATGTCATATTTTGGCGAGAGCTGAACAGCCTTCACTTTTCAATCTCGAGAGAGTCTAAAAGACTCTCTGCATCCTTCTTGGTGACTGTCTAACCGGCAGCCTGTCTCTCACAGACGTGTTGTAGCAAACCTCTCACTGCGCTGCCATTACTTCCATGAAAAGTGCTCGGACGAATTACATTCCATGGTTCCGACAGTTCTAACCTTCGCAGCTATGCCACTCATAGTTTAACTAACCACACTCATTCCCTCCGTATTCCATTGGTAAGATGTGTTCCACTTGAGCTGCTTCTTTGCTTGAGCCGCTACTATATAGAACTGACTCCGAAGATGTTCCCCCATCACTAAAATCTTAATTTGATCAAGTCGAGGGTTAACCTTATCTACCCCACCTATCAACACAAACTCTACCTCTTACTCTGCAACTCTCTACCTCGAGTGGCTCCCAGGTATTGCACTGTAAATAAAATAAAAATGAGAATTGATGTCAATTTGGGTTAGATCAGTCTGCATAATGACAAAAGCGCAGATCAGAGGCTCTTGACAAGCGGGGGATTCATTTTTCTATTGCAACGCAAACATTTTACTCAGTCTATCTAGGAGACTCCATCTAGTTATCGGTAACTCCTTCCTCGCACATTATTTTGGGGGAAAAAAAAAGGTTCATTTTTCAGTCTCTTTTTTTATGTGTTATACAGGATGTAAGCATTCCATAGCACAATATCCATCAGATGGAAGAAGACTTTCTTTACTGCTTTAGGAAGACTAAGAAATTCGACTCGTTTCAAGTTCAGAAGAGCATAAAAAGAATCAAGTTCGACGTATAAACACATCTGTAGCTGGTTTTTGAATATTATGTTTTGGACGTGTTTATTCGTCCGTGTCAGAAAATATAGACGGGGGAGGGTTTAAGCAAGTTGAAAATTCCTCACATGGTTGATAACGTTACTTTGAATGTACAAATCGAAAGAAAACGATTGAGACCCTTGATAAATATTTAAACCTTGCAAGAAAAGTAAAAACTTACTCTAACCCAGTTTTTTTTTAAGCAACGGCACACCTAGGCTCAACTTGAAATATCATGACACAGCGAATTTTGGAAACGGTATACATTTAAATGTTATGAAATAAAACCATAGATTTAAAAAAAAACAAGTTTATTTTGTGTGAAACCTCTGCATCTTGCTTTTTCGCGATGCAATGTTTGCTCGAATGTGCGATAAGCAGATTTTCTTCTTATTTTTGATCTCTATCTAGGGTTGAGAAGCCTAATTCACATAAAAAAGAATTAGAAAATTGCAATAAAAGTGATAAAGTCTTTTTAGCTAATGTGTGATAAAAAGTTTAGTACTTATTCATTTATTCAATTACTAACGTTGTACCATTACTCCTTTCTTCTCACACACACAAACACACACATACATACATATATATATATATATATATATATATATATATATATGTGTGTGTGTGTGTGTGTGTGTGTGTGTGTGTGTGTGTGTGTGTGTGTGTGTTTGTGTACTTGTGTATGGGTATGCCGTGAAAATATTACATTACTGAACCACGGCGTTTGAGAATCACTGCACTAACAATTGAGCTTGAAAGTCTCCGGTATTCATACTTATTATAAAACCCAGGCTGTGTGTGTGTGTGTGTGTGTGTGTGTGTGTGTGTGTGTGTGTGTGTGTGTGTGTTTGTGCGCGCGCGTCTGTGCGCGCGCGTCTGTGCGCGTCTGTTTGTTTATATATTGGATCGGATTTCCTACATTTTTCAACCGATTTCAACAAAACTTCACAGGACTACGTAAAATTACCTTGCGGTGATTTTGAATTGGAAAAAGACAAATGTTTTTGCACGAAATCAATTTGAAAACACAATTAAGAGACATCGCTGTGCAAGAATGAAAGGGGGACAACTCATATCGAGTTATACTCATTATAAAAGCCAGGTTGTTTGTGTGTGTATGTGTGTGTGTTCGTTTATATATGGGATCGGATTTCCTACATTTTTCAACCGATTTCAACAAAACTTCCGTCCTGTGTATGACGTTAAACTACATCCAACAGCAAGGCCTCTGATCAGGAGGTTTTGAGGAGCATGGAACCACCTCTTAATTGCTGTTGTTCCCAGGTCCACCTTGACCCGGGGTGGTAGCACCTGTTAGGGTCCCAGCTATGGGTAAATAGTGAACTAGTTTTTTTTTCAGCTCTCACCCACGTCCTGGGTATGACAATAAACAACATCCGCTTCCTGGGTATGGCGATAAACTACATCCGCGTCCTGGGTATGGCGATAAACTACATCCGCGTCCCGGGTATGACGATAAACTACATCCAACAGCAAGGCCTCAGATAATGTTTTTCGGAAAAGTAATGTTGCCAGCTGTCCGTTTTTGAAACCATAATGTTGCCAGCTGTCTGTTTTTGAAGCCATAGTGTTGCTAGTTATATGTTTTGGAAATCATGATATTGCCAGCTATACGTTTTGGAAACCATAATGTTGCCAGCTATATGTTTTGGAAACCATAATGTTGCCAGCTATAAGTTTTGGAAACTGTAATGTTGCAAGCTGTGCATTTTGAAACCATAATGTTGCTAGCCATACATTTTTGAAACCATAATGTTGCCAGCTATACATTTTTGAAACCATAATGTTGCCAGCTACCCGTTTTTGAAACAATATTGCCAGCTATACGTTTTCTTTTGAAAAAATAATGTTGCCAGCTGTATGTTTTTAGTTTTCTCAGCTCTCACCCACGTCTTGGGTATGACAATAAACTACATCCGCGTCCTGGGTATGGCGATAAACTACATCCGCGTCCCGGGTATGACGATAAACTACATCTAACAGTAAGGCCTCAGATAAAGGTTTTTGAAACAATAATGTTGCCAGCTATCCGTTGTTGAAACCATAATGTTGCCAGCTATCCGTTTTTAAAACCATAATGTTGCCAGGTATACGTTTTTGAAACCATAATGCTGCAAGCTATACGTTTTTGAAACTATGTTGCCAGATATACACTTTTTGTAAAAAATAATGTTGCCGGCTATATGTTTTAAAACCATAATGTTGCCCGCTATACGTTTTTGAAACAATGTTGCCAGCTATACGTTTTTTATAAAAAAAAAACAAAAAAAAAAAATACAATGTTGCCAGCTGTGCATTTTTGAAACAATGGTGTTGCCAACTATGCGTTTTTGACTTTTAAAGTCACTCAAAATCATTTTCGGCATAAAATGACCACTAAGGTTGAGATGTCGTTAAACAAAGCAATCAATCAATCAATCAACAAAACTTCACTTTTTTTTTGGCAGGTAGTGTTTCTTATTGTCTTGCACACTTTTTTCTTCATTGTTACATTCAGAATGCTTTAAAAATTCCATTTACAAGACAATTGTTTATAATAAAATTCTATTCAATTGGGAGACTCATAACGATTGAAAACAATGTTTTAATTTGAGTTTGGGTTTGACCAATTCGTAAAATAAAAAAAAAAATAAATAAATAAAAAAACTAATTAAGACATGCGTGTCCGTCAACCATAAACAATAATCTTTGTCAATTTCATTTTTCAGTCTTTATGATGGTCGATACTTGATCTATCTCTTACTGTTACATCCCCGGGCAACGCCGGGCTCTACTGCTAGTTCTTGATAAAAGACTGCAAAATTGGAAATCAAACTAAGAATTACAATCATGTATACACCATTATTATTTATATAGCCAAATTTATGTAGAGAGCGCTAAAATAGTGAGGGCGCTTAAAATTGTTTTAAAAACATATTAGGTTGGTGAAAAAATAATGACGTAATAATGTCGTTTTTTGACGTTGAAAAATACGTCAAAAAACGACATTATTACGTCATTATTTTTGCACCAACCTAATATTATGACGTGAATTCCTGCAATGATTCTGAGTACTGTCTGGAGAGAAACTGAAAACGCAATTGAAATATTATTTAGCTGTGAACAAGCAAGAAAGGTTGAAAGATAACTTTCAGAACAAATGTGAAAAACAATACAACAGGACTAAGAGGACCTTCCGGATATGAAGAAATGATTACAAAGTCCGGATATGAATTGTTATATTTAGATTAAAATAAAAGAACTGAAATCAGGTTTAATATTTATTTTCAATGTTTTATTGTAAACAAAATAAGCTAATGGTGAGTGAAATATAACGGAATTGATTTTAAGGAAAAAGAAATAAATTATGTAATGTTAATGAAAATTCATCAAATTAAGTCTGCCACGTATGCAAAACAAATTATGTAACGAGGATTTTTTAATCGTTGTTGCATGAAGATTCTTTCTTTTCTAATGTCTTTCTTAAATTTTTTTCCGCATTTCGTTTTGCTTTTGTTCTTGAATTTTTTTAAACGAAAGATTTTTTAAAAAATTTTGCATGCGTTATTGTAATCGCCATAGGTGAATGCTGGCTTTTTTTTTTCTATAAAACTGATAACTTTTTCAATAGCTTTCTCAATTTCAATCTAGGTTTCATCTCCAACATGCATCTCGTAGCTATCGTGTTGTAGATCTGTCTCATCATCCTTTCCTTTTATTCCCATCATCTTTTGTACAAATACAAAACATTAGGGTGAAATAAGCATAAACAATTATCCAAAGTAAATTTTCTGAAAAACAGAAATTTCAAATCAGTTACACATCATCCAAATAGTTCAAACATACACATCAAAATCATGTCCGGATATGCGGGATTCAGGATATGAGGTATTCTACTGTAATTAAAAATTAATCGAAAAAATTGTTTGTGTTAAAACTAACCAGTATCAGTTTTGCGGATAAAATTAGATTATACTGAGACAGATATATACGAAATGCTATTTAAATATTTAAGGAATTTTAGAGAAGAAATGCCTTAATTTTGTTTCCCTATTAGAAGATTTAATTCTAATTATGATTACCTAATTATCCTACAAAACAATCTAATCCCTGTGTAATTGTAGTGTGTGGCTCAGGCCAATAAAACTAAATTGATTTTAATGCCAATAAGGTAAATTCGTTTATAAGAAAAGTTTATAGCATGACCTCAGTATGCACTGCACACCCCTATTTTATAAAATGAACTTTGCACTTAGTATTAGACCAGAATGTCAGAAAAGCCACGTTAATCAGCGGGATGACTTGAAAAGTTTTCCTTGTAGATACCTAGTGTATATTGAAACTATCATTGGATACCAGTGGCTGCTCATAAGTCGACTAACCTGTACTTCAGATGCGTATAAATGGGATAAGGTAGATATATAAGCGTTCCACCAAAGAGGGAGGAAGTATAATTTCCCCCATTCTCCTGCAAAGAACAATAAATGTTCAGAAGGAAAAAAAACACACTTCGCTCACCGTTATTAATTGACGAATCCCGCGATTTGTTGATAGATCTGATTTTTACGTCTTATCAACCCTTTGTTGGCAATTTAATCTGAAACTTACTTTGGATTGTAAGATTTTTTTAATTTTCTTCTTTTTTTTTTTTTTTTTTTTGGCTCTTGAATATTGCATTTACAATTTACTGCGAATAAAAATGATTTTTCCAGATATTATTTAACCCATAGCTACAGGAGATTGATTCATACCTTTCCCAGGAGTATTTGCGCATAAGTGAATGTAACCACGCGGATTCGAACTCTGCTCTCCGATTTCTCATTGCATGCCACTGTCCATTGCACCAGAAACGTATACACACCCGTAGTTCAATAAATCTCTTTTTACGTATGAGAGATTTAATCTCGTTTTTCTTAATTATTAGTCAGAACAATGACAACGTTACACAGTCACAAATAATCACCGAGTGAAATTCATTGAATGTGATATTCAGCCGAATAAAGAAAAGCGATATATGTTTAAATGTAATACGAAATTATCCACATCTCATATTCACGTGATAACGTTAGGCTTAATCTTTAGATTATACTGAAATCCGATAATACCATCTGAAAACCATCGAAATTATTTAGTGTATATCGAACTCGGTAATTCAAAAAACGATAAACTATGTTTTGGAATACTCGTACAGTTGAATGTACAAATCACTGTTAAAATGGAGAGAAATACGAAACCAACACATTGTCACCAATAATTTTGCCTGTTATGAATTTTGTTCTTTGATAGTTCTCGTTTCATTGAAATAATTAAACAAAATTTTTTTGAATACATTCCAAGTAATTTTATTAAAATTTCGCTTTTTCTTGTTATTTAACTTGATAACATTTAATTATCCCCCCAACAAAAATATATTTTATTCAACCATGCCAAGATTTTTGAAAATCATTGCTTACTAAGGATTAATCAATGATAGATGAATCCTTATTAGTTTCTAAACATGATGTAGATGTCCGCAAGAAATATCTTACTAAATGATAAGGTGTAGATATCCTGATTTTACCAGTGAAGCAATTATTCAATTATGTTTATCCAATGCTAGAAAAATATAATTTTGTTAAATGAGGACCTTCAACGTGATGTGGACCGTTACTAGCTATGCCCTCTCAAAGAGCGTATCGTCTTAAACGTTTGTCAGTATAGTCCAGCTGGGAATATATGACTTTACGAATAAAGTTTTCTGAAGACTTTTGTGTGTTCAAATTATTAATCTGTAAATAAAATTAATATATCAGTCATTTTCTTTCCTGGTGCTTTGAATGTGTTAATAAGGAATAAAGTGTCGCTGCCGACACTTGAGTTTGAACATAGATAAGCCTGTGACTAAACACAGGCCTTTCCATTATTGATTAAGTAGACCGCGTGATCATAGAGGAAACGCATATATAGGAAGATGTGTGACGTCTAGATTGACCGCTAGTCTGTCCTCTATACTATTCAGATCGCTATTTCTACTCTCTCCTCTATATTATGCGGATCTCTATTTCTACTCTCTCCTCTATATTATGCGGATCTCTATTTCTACTCTCTCCTCTATATTATTCGGATCGCTATTTCTACTCTCTCCGCTATATTATTCGGATCGCTATTTCTATTCTCTCCTCTATATTATTCAGATCGCTATTTCTACTCTCTCCTCTATATTATTCGGATCGCTATTTCTACTCTCTCCGCTATATTATTCGGATCTCTATTTCTATTCTCTCCTCTATATTATTCGGATCGCTATTTCTACTCTCTCCTCTATATTATTCGGATCGCTATTTCTACTCTCTCCGCTATATTATTCGGATCGCTATTTCTACTCTCTCCTCTATATTATTCGGATCGCTATTTCTACTCTCTCCTCTATATTATTCGGATCTCTATTTCTACTCTCTCCGCTATATTATTCGGATCGCTATTTCTACTCTCTCCTCTATATTATTCAGATCGCTATTTCTACTCTCTCCTCTACATTATTCGGATCTCTATTTCTACTCTCTCCGCTATATTATTCGGATCGCTATTTCTACTCTCTCCGCTATATTTTTCGGATCGCTATTTCTATTCTCTCCTCTATATTATTCAGATCGCTATTTCTACTCTCTCCGCTATATTATTCGGATCGCTATTTCTACTCTCTCCTCTATATTATTCGGATCGCTATTTCTACTCTCTCCTCTATATTATTCGGATCTCTATTTCTACTCTCTCCGCTATATTATTCGGATCGCTATTTCTACTCTCTCCTCTATATTATTCAGATCGCTATTTCTACTCTCTCCTCTACATTATTCGGATCTCTATTTCTACTCTCTCCGCTATATTATTCGGATCGCTATTTCTACTCTCTCCGCTATATTTTTCGGATCGCTATTTCTATTCTCTCCTCTATATTATTCAGATCGCTATTTCTACTCTCTCCGCTATATTATTCGGATCTCTATTTCTATTCTCTCCTCTATATTATTCGGATCGCTATTTCTACTCTCTCCTCTATATTATTCGGACCTCTATTTCTACTCTCTCCGCTATATTATTCGGATCGCTATTTCTATTCTCACCGCTATATTATTCGGATTGCTATTTCTATTCTCTCCTCTATATTATTCGGATCGCTATTTCTACTCTCTCCTCTATATTATTCGGATCTCTATTTCTACTCTCTCCTCTATATTATTCAGATCGCTATTTCTACTCTCTCCTCTATATTATTCGGATCGCTATTTCTACTCTCTCCTCTATATTATTCAGATCGCTATTTCTACTCTCTCCGCCTTACTATACGGATCGCTATTCTCTACTCTATTATCTATACTATTTCTCTATTCGGATCACCATACGGATTACTATTCGAGCGAGTATTATCGAGCAACTACAATTAGTGCGAGTGTTATTCGAGGGCGTCTGACACTACCATTGTTCAACAGCGTTACTATAGTTGTATCTCCGATTATAAAGTCTCTACTACAAATAGCATTGAGAAAGGGACAACGAGTACTCGTTGGCATCCCAAAGTGTCAAACGCTTGTTCGTTGACATCACAAAAGATTGTAGAAGAATTTTTATAAACGATTTAATATTTATCTATCAGACAAATACAGACTTGTGAAATTCTAATTTCATGCGATAAATAGCAATTTAAATATGTTTAATTCCATGTCTCTACAGAGCGTAGGGGATAATGATCCAAGGTTTTCTTTTTCATCTGTGAACTGGTATGACTTTTTTTGAAATATATTTGGGTAGTATTTCGTTGACTTCATCGTGTTGAATTTAAAGTTGTTTTTTCCTGCATCGGTTGGTACCTAAATCCAGAGAACGCAATGTCTTTACAAATTAATCAGTTACTGGGAGAGAATAGAGCAATCTCCAAGGATTTTAATTTGGTTTGTTTTTTTTTTTGTTTTTTGACGTCATATCAACCTCAGTGCGTTATTTAATGCTAACAAGATTTTTCTTTTTCAAATATGTATTGATGGCAAAAAGTTTTTTTTCCAAAAATGTATTACTGGCATTAAAACCTATTTTTACACTTTCATAGTGTTTTGACACCAGACCCTAACATGTGTTAACACGCCTGGTCAAAGTGAACCTGGGAACACCAGCACTTAAGAGCTGGTTCCACAAAACTGCTTCGTCGGAGGCCTTGCTGCCAAATGTAGTTTATCGCCATACCAGGACGCATCATTGTGGGGTTTTACCACGTAGCAGATGTGCAGTCAGCGTATTCTGAAGACTCAGCCGGCACAAGGAGCATTTGTGCAAAAGTAAAAGCTGCAACAAGAAATTTGAAGTCTTCCTATAGATTCGCGTTTTCATGATGATAACAATTGCGCTACTCGCACATCCCGTAAATCAGTCACCCTTCCACCCTCGAAAAGTTGCCTCCCTTTGCCTTTTCTATAAATACGTTCATTATGCCAACTGTTTGGACTATGGGATTTAGATTTTTATTTTATTTTCTTCCGCCACAGACAATGAATTGTACATATGGAATTTATTTATGATTTCCATAGAGACCCTGAGGCATTATGGTGAATGTAGCAAGGAATATAAATAAGAATGCATTGTTTTGGTGTTAAGAATATTGAGGTATGCTCGGTATATGTTTGTGGCTAGCTAAGTTTAATGTTAAGATGGATGAAGACCGTACTTTTCGCTATCTCCAATTTGTGAGCTTGTGCCACATTTCTGAAAATAAGTGGAAATATCACTCTTCGCTATTGCATCTAGAATTAATGAATTCAAATGCAGTACTGGATTGGGGACAAGGTTTCACCAATTTGCAAGTGAGTTGGATAAATTTAACCGTAAGTTCTATGCTAATAGTTTCTTTTGTTCTGGCTCCATGATTTCCAGTCAGCTGCAATGTCAATCGCTATCGACTGTCTTTCTGATTACTCTTCTTCTCACTCTTCTTATTAATGTTTTTGTTTCTTAATTCTTCCACGTTCAGTAACGTCTTGTGTCTTAGTGGCTTTACTGTCTTACTTGAGATGAATTCGATTTTTAAAAAAATGATCCTATTAAATGTACAAAGATAATTTAATAAGAAAATAGTTTTTTTACATTTGAATTTTATGGGGAGTTTTGTTTTTAATACAAGTAAACAAAATTTTCTAATTATTTCACCCTGATCAAATCCTCAGCCATTGCCAAAATCTGAACGCCGATCTTTCCGCTTGCTTTTACTGGTGGAAGAAAATAACACATTTACTTCATTGCTGATCGAATTCACTATACAGACATACGTCAGGAAAACAAGTAGGTTTAAAAACATTTTGTCCGACGGCTACGTAACATTTAGGATAAATGATGAGACATAAGATGAATAGTATTTTTTTTTTAAATGAAAGTTTCCTATAAAATGTCTTCTGCCGATTTACTCAGTAAATAGGGCTGCATTTTCAACTGAACCTTGTATTATTAAACTCTAATTTCTTTATCTTTGCTAAGATACTAAGGTAGACATAGCCAGGGGTTCTCACAACGGACATAGATAAGACACGTGAGGAAATGAAGGCAGATAAGATATTGAACTCTGAAGAATTAATGGAAGAATAATGTACTATTGCCACTAAGATAGGCAGACAGACAATTGCTAAGATAAAGATCTCGATTTCAGCATTGGATATTCCTTTTAACATATACGCATAGCGTACTTGTGATTTTATAATAGTATCCTACAGCAAGTAACGGTTGACAGTATGTCTAATGTAAGACATTTATAGCGATTACAACAATGATGACGTCGGGTAGATTCACGTTTAACGACCCAGTGAGTGAAGTCTGTGTGTCGTGTGCAAAACTCGGCCTAACCTGCAACGTTTACTTTACGTACTATTGAACTTGAGATCGTCATGAATCGATCCCGTCATCCCCAGATATGAATTAATTGTAGAATATACTAACCAGCAATTAGTTATGAGGGGCTTAACCAAGTGTTCCTACTCTTATCTAGTAAACACACAGACACATACACACACACACACACACATATATATATATATATATATATATATATATATATATATATATATATATATATATATATATATATATATATATATATATATATATATATATATTAAATCATTTCACCCCAAACAATATGATAATGTCACTAAGTTACAAAAGGGGATCGCTAGTAGAAAAGAATGAAAAAACTTTAGAGGGAATCAAAAACCTTATCCTAAACAGGAAACAATGGATAAACTCTACTTTCCATGTTCGAAAGAAGACATCTAGATAGATAGATAGATAGATAGGCAGCAAACGGTTTCAGAGTAGGAGTTCGAACCTTGGCTTTCTGACCATAGTATCATTATAAACCTCAAAAACACCACCACACACCCCACATATATATATATATATATATATATATATATATATATATATATATATATATATATATATATATATATATATATATATATATATATATATATAATTTAAATGGTGCAGACACTCGTATTTGAGGGCGACTATCTAATCACCGTTGAAGCTTTCTGCTCTGGCGCATTTGTGTTTTTGATGCTTATAATGATACTATGCTCAGAAAGTCAACGTTCTAACAATATCTATCTATCTCTCTATCTATCTATTTATCTATCTATCTAGATGTTTTCTTTCTAACGTAGAAAGTAGAGGTTTAGCTATTGTTGCCTTCTTAGAATTAAGTTTAATAACTTGTCTCTTCAGTAAAGTGCTTGAAGCCTAGATTGCTTAGGCTGAATAAAAAGCGTATATCAACGTGAAATCCTATGAAATGCCTCTAGACGTAACCCGAGTTTCACGCTCACGCGATCTTTAGATAACTCGACTATATATGGCACATCATCAAATTATACATACAGGAATTGGTATTAGAGAATGCATAAGCTTATTCAAAATGCCAGACTCCATAATGACCCGAAATGAGTTGGGGTGCTTTTAACCCAGTAGGCTTGGAATCTTGATAATATTCGATTGTCGCAGTTTAAGTTATAAGACCGAAAAAGGAGAAAGGATGTTACGTTTCCAGTAATATATGTAGGAAGACGTTTAGAGTAGGTTTAAGAGATTAAGAAAAGTCAGCAAGTAGTGATGGCAAGACACTGACCGACCTATTGAGGTCCGTTCACACTGCATCTCACTCTCTCTCTTTCTACCTCTCGCTTCCAGCATGAAACGATGCTACTTCTCCTGTGTTTCCCGCTACACAACAAAGCGATGAAAGGGAACAAAGACAACTGTCCCACGGTCAATCCGCCTGTTATACAGTGCTGGCACTGGTACTGGCACGGGGAGACAGAGACAAACGCAAAGCCTATTTTGAACGCAAAATTGTGAATAAATCATAATATAAAATAAATTATTTCTTGTAAATAAAATTAATATATTTTCCATATTATTAGGTTGGTGCAAAAATAATGTCGGTTTTTGACGTTAAAAATGACGTCAAAAACAGACATTATTTTTGCACTAACCTAATAATTTTTAGACATATCCAATGAAGCTAAACGAATAAAAAGTTTATTCCTTAAACCTTCCTAAACGTTGGGGGCACTCTCAATACGACCTTAAAGCGACTGTAGATCAGGTTTTAATTCAATATGATGGCCATCTTCTCCAACAGTGATTTCATAGGCTCCTTGTTATTGGAAGCACATTCGTTGTTTTCCTCTCGACGATGCCCTGGGAACCCCTCCCCCCCACATATATATATATATATATATATATATATATATATATATATATATACATAGAGAGAGAGAGAGGGACGTGCACATATAGAGTGTTTCGCTCTATCACAGCTCCTCAGTGTGGCTAGATGTCCGATAGCTTCAATAAGGGATTGAAACCCGACTGATTACCACTAGGCCATCCTCGCACGGCAGAAAGGAAGGGAATTTTATCGTTTTTCTCTACACGAAATACGCCAGCGGCTCGGAGAGCTCAATTAATACTTGAAGAGTAATGCTTACTGGCAGTTGGAGACGCTGATTTTTTTAAAGACCCCTTTACTTAGAGAGCTCAACTGGATTTCCTGGACCATATATAGCCATCCACCTACAGACTGTTTTGCTGTATCACAGCTCCTCAATGTGGCTAGACGTCCAATTGCTTCAAGATAAATGACAAATAGGAAACATTTATCAATATATCATGTGTCACTTTTATAAAAAATTTCATTTGAAAATGAGATATACAGAGAATGAAGAAACAATTTCTGCTTTTGTGCTTTTGATTTTCATTGGTCAATCATGTTTCATGTGCATTCAACTTGTTAAACAAATGTTAGTATAACTTGTGGCGTTCCGAATTCAAGAAAGATGACTTGTCCATTCGAAGGTATATGATTGTAACTCATACCTAGGCTTACTAAGAAATACATAGATATTGTCTTATGTATATAAGTGTATAAAAATTCTAGTTTGCCTACTTGGGATTCAGATGATGTTGTATATTTGTAAATGCGTGTAGGTAAGTGAGTGTGTGTCTAGTAGATGTTATGTTTGATGTTTTTTGCATGTTTCATATGAGAACTGTTGTACGTACATACCCTTTGTCTTAGGTAAAAAATAAGTTAGATTCTTTAAAAATGGATTCAATAAAGTTGGTGATGTAATTTAAAGCTTTTGATGTGCAATTGTAATTTATAATAATTTTATTAATAGTCCTTCAATTTACTTTGGGCGCAAAGAATTATGCTCCTTGTTAATCAGGGTAGCATTTGTAAAATCAAAGTTATGGCCAGTTTTGTTCTTGTGCATTACAAACGAGCTTGAATGGTTGTCTAAAGGTAAATGTCTTTTACGTTCGTAAACAAGCGCTTCTAAATTTAGTAATGCCTCTCCGATATTAATGCTTTTACACTTAAAGAAATTTATTCGATAAGCACCAGCATCTGAATTGGTATTCGTTTTATTTATCTACCTAATTATATTTCCTATTTTCTTGAATGTTGTGGTGAATATCATAATATTAGGGATAAATAATTTATTTATAAGGCTATGAATTTTGTTTTGTTGTGGTTGGAAGTTATATATGGGTAATGTTTTTGTCTTATTTACTCCCCAAAAAGCTCTGTTTCCCTATTAGCTATTTTTCAGAATGATTGGATTTGGAAGAAAATGTGACTGACAAATACTATATAATCTAGTGTAATACAGTAAGCACATGGTAGCTATTTTGTTGCTATGGCTTGATTGCAAACCTTCCAATTGTTACGGACTATGACAATTCACTCACGTTTAGTCAATAATAAGACAAAAATGGTTCAAACGCTTCATATTCAATGAACAGCTTCGGAATTTATTATAAACAGACTGCAAAAATGTACTTTAATTGACAAAAAGAAGATACGGATATTCTGATTTTTTTCTCTCAGCAAATGAAAAGCCCATTGAAACCTGCAAGAGAAGAACGACCCCTTAAGACTGTTAAAAATCTCTTTGAAGCTACTGGGATTCCAAATGCACCGATCACACAACGATACCGCATACTGAGGTGATTATTGCAACAAAGACATCGTTCACCCACATCTGAATTCGAATCAACTCGTTTATTTTGTCAACTAGACCAAGTAACAGAAGAACCAGAATTTCCAATAAGTTTTTTTCTTTTAATGAGTGAAGGACGATGTTGCTTGGCATCAACAATTGGCAAAATTTGTAGTAGATGAAGGAGAACTCTATGTATGTTTATTTGAAGTCACAGGAAGTATACAGAGTGGTTATGTTTCGAATGGTAATGGTTGATAATGAGCGAGTAATGGAAAATAGAATTAAAATGAAGTTTTTGCATTCAAACGAAGACTTATTTTAATGCACGACATTTCAGTTCACGTCGCTAGTACATTTAATTACTACATTGATAAATTGCGGGTTTTATTGCGCGATAGCTATGTTCGCAGGCTCTAAACCCCATCAGAAACCTTTAGAGCATTGTCAAGTTGCGTGTTTATGAGAACAGTAAATTAACTGTCTCTAAAAATGAATTTTTGTAAGCAATATTAGTTGATTTCAAGGACATTAGCCTTAAGGAAATTCTCAAATTAATTTCTGTTGAAAGAAGACTGCTTGAAGTCATTATAGATTGGGGAAATCACATCAATGATTTGAAATCTTTTGGGCTTTGTTGTTGCACTCACCAGCTTTTCGGTGACAGCGCTGTACGCAATTTCTTTGAGTAGAATTTAGTTCAGTCATCGGGTTTCATTTTCCAATCTTATGATGATAATAGCATAATAGGAGAACCATATAAAAACATATCATCTATATTTCGAAGGAGACAATGTTGAGATATACACAAAAGAGTTGTAACGGACAAAATTTTCATAATATTTCATCCACTAGTTTTATAATGATTGTAATTTTTCTTATTTTATAATATGCTGGATGATATTTTGTTTCAACACCTCTGGTGTCTTATCAAGTGATGATGTTGAATGTAGATTGTAGAACCAACAATCT
This sequence comes from Acanthosepion lycidas, assembly GCA_963932145.1. NCBI lineage: Eukaryota > Metazoa > Mollusca > Cephalopoda > Sepiida > Sepiidae > Acanthosepion > Acanthosepion lycidas. The sequence goes on from OZ010583.1 coordinate 102,550,400, forward strand.
ACATTCTACAATCTACATTCAACATCATCATTTGATAAGACACCAGAGGTGTTGAAACAAAATGCATATTTTTTTAGTGATTTTATAACATTTTATAACATTTTATCTTATAATTTTTAAATAAATAATTATATTCGCTCTACTCTGTATTGAGCACTCTTTTAAGAAAAGTAATTGTTGGTTATTGGAATTTATTCCATATACACCAATCATATACTTGTATATATATATATATATATATATATATATATATATATATATATATATATATATATATATATATATATAATATTAGTGGTAAATATACATATATATGCAAAATCCACAGGTGCATATACACACATGTATATTTTTTGAATAAAAAATTCCCAGAGGATAGAATCCAGGTAGAACTCAATGTCCAGGACAGAGTAAGGATATAATAAAAAGGCTTAAACACTAATATTCCAAATTTGTAGGTCTGATGAATTGGATCGTATTTACGATTCCAATGGAATAAATTATGACCATGGAATATTAGTGTTTAAGCCTTTTTATTATTATATATATATATATATGTATATATATATATATATGATGACGAGACAAAATGGAATATTTTTATCAAAGACGCTTTTCATCCTATACATCATACGTTGATAGAAGGAACGACAGCCACCTAATTGGAGTCGTTTTATTTTATAAGATATACAGAACCCAACGGTTGTGTGTATATGTGTGTGTACGTGTATGTGTGTGTACGTGTATGTGTGTGTACGTGTATGTGTGTGTACAAACGGACATATGTGTATATTTATATGTAAAACAAAAGTAAGTCTGTTATAAATATATTGTATGATAGCTTGAGTATGTGGACTTGTGCTCGAGAATATATGAGGGCTGACATATACACATATATGGGTGTACGTATGTATAAATATGTGCATATAACTATGCATATGAATTTACATAAATCTATTCTATGTATATGCGCGTGTATGTGTGTATGTATGTATGCACAGCTATATATTGGTAAATATACAATTATGGAGAAAAAATAAAACTGTATGCTTATGTGCATGTCTATCTGTATGCAGTGGACCTATAAAAGAGTGTATGTATATATGTATGTATGTGTATTTAAGTGTTCAGTCCCTTCCTCTCATTTCTCAATTCCTGGCAACCCTCTTCTCCTTAGAAAGGACTAAAATCCACATGCATGGCCTGAGAGTTAATGTACGAAATCATATCCCTCTGGCCGGGGAACTCTGTTTGGAATCTCCTGACCATTCGTATATGTGTCTCTGTCTTTCCTCAATTCAGTAAGTTATCTCTTCTTTCTCTATCTTTCGCCTTCCTCTTAAAACTGCGGTGTACTCGATAGCGGTTTCGATAATATAGTCAAGGCCATCTCACTACATCCGTTTGCACACCTATTCGTGTTCGGTGACTTTAACGCTCATAATACCATGTGTCTTAAACACTGTAACTTTTACATTACTCAGTTCCCAACGCAAGTGGTTAACTTTTCTACACGTTTCCGCAGTAACCCGCACGGTAACGCTTCCTTTCTCGATCTCTGTTTACCTTCATCCCTGACACTTGTTGCGCTACGCAATTCTGCTCTCTTGGCAACTCGGATCGTGGCGTAGTGTCTATTAACATTTCCTTCCACTCTCCTTCCATCCAAGGACCTCTTACTCACAGAATATATTTCTGTTATCAACGCGCAGACTGGGAGTCGTTTTTTGATTTTCTTTCGCGACGTCCCTTGGAATGTGGTTTTTAATCATCCCGTTCAAATATGTGCGTCTGTGGTCTCCTGGGTAAAAGCCGGATATCGAGGCTTTAATTCCAGCAAGAAAACACAAAGTTAAATCTTGGTCAACTCCTTGGGTCTCAGCTACTTGCTCAGCTGCTACTGCCCATAGGAATCACTCTTCCGTCTGTACCCAAGTGACATGTCTGATTGCAACAGACGTCTCTTTGTCTCTATTCATAATGAGTGCAAGCGTGTTCTCAATGAAGCATTGTTAATATTTGCTGATAGAATGAAACAGCGTTTTGCATCTCGCAAGTTTGGTTCTAAAGATTATTGGTGGCTCTGCAAGAGTAGGCTGAATAGCAGCAAATCTAAAATCCCTCCTCTATTCAATGAATTCCAAGTCCTAGCTACCACAGCTGATAAGGCTGAATGCTTTGCTTGGAAATTCTCTTCCAACTCAACATTCGACTGGTCCAGAGTACCCCACCTGATTTTCCCATAGAACTGATGCTCTATTGAGTGAGATGAGCATAACCTCGCCGATGGTATTGGACAGCAACTCTAAATAAGACTTTTTTAAAGCAAGTAGTGGTGACCTAAAGAACTTTGCTTCTGAGCTGGTTCCAGTTCTCTCTAAACCATATAGCTATTGCCTCGCCGACTCTTGCCTTCCAGTCTATTAGAAGTCCTCATCTGTTGTCCCCGTTTTTAAGAACTCTGGAAACCCTTCTGACCCATCTGCCTACTGTCTTTTCAATCTTATACCAATCTTCAGCAAAGTCTTCCAGGCTTTAACCAATTCCGAAGTTATTAATCCCCTTACATCCCATGATCTACTCTCTGAAAAACAATATGGTTTCCGCTATGTCAGGTCTACTGCTGACATGCTTACGGTGGTAACTGAATTTGTATTCCAAAATCTTGATAATAACGGTGAAACAAACTCGAGGTGTGGCTCAGATATCTCTAAGGCGTTTGATAGGTTTTGTCGTGCCGGCCTTCCACGCAAGCTTCATGGATACGATATTACAGGACGATTATTTGATTTATACAATAATTCCTGTAAAGCCATAAATGAAGTTCATCTTAAACTGGTTCTCTTCAGTTCCTTTCAGATGAACGCAGGTGTTCCCCATGGATTTATCCTGGGTCCTACACTGTTTCTGATCTTCATCAACGATCAACTTCCTGATGTCATAATTTCTCAAATAGGACTCTACGCAGACAACAGTACTGTTTACTCCTGTCTCAATAGCAAATCCGGCATTGCTGACAATGTTACCCTGGCCGTTGGTCTCGAAAATGACCTCCAATCTCTGGTTGGATTGGGCAGAAAATGACTTGTAAATTTTAATGCATCGAAAACGAAATTTTTCACATTTACCCATCATAGAGAAACCTCCCTGTCTCTTATCATATTCAAGCGTCTCTCTGTGCCTTCTTGGACTAACTTTTTGCTCTGACCTCAGGTGGAACGACTACATTGAATCAAATACAAAGTCTACCGCGGCAATTTTTCACCCCCTCTTACCAGATGATTTCGCTCGTTTGTTATTTGCTGGCTTTCTTCTAGTAAAATACGAAATGAGTCATTGAAGAGAAAAGAAAATTTACACATATACTTGCCGTACAATGTACTACGATAATTTATCACTGTTGTTTTTTTAAGAGCCAAAGCAATGTAATCACTCATTTTGTTTTCAAACCCCAATTTGGCTTATTTAGAAAACGTCTATGAAGAAAGAGAGAGAAAAATAAAAGATAAATTTTGTCAGGCAGAAATTCTGCGTAAGGACACTCTTACCTGAAAGGTCTATGTTACTAACAATCTTTTTCAGCGAGACGTATAATAGCGGTAAAACAAAGAACGAATGGACGCTCTTTCCTGTCACTCAAAAGCCTTTTTAAACCCATTTCCTTTTCAATTTAGTTTTGTCGAAGAGGCTCTGCTTTAAGCAATGTGTTTTTATGCACTAATCATAATTAAGAATAAATACCACCAGTCAGGATTAGGGAATGTAACTGCACCAGATGTCAATTACCGGAATAAAGATACTGGATTCCCCATTGGTCTCTTGTCAGAGTTTGATGGGAGAAAAAAAACAAAAAAAACGAAAGAGGAACGGAGAGAAGTAAATCGCTAATGTATCTACATTGAGAGAAAAACAAAAGAAAACGGAAGTGATTAAAAAGATAAAGGAAAAAGGAAAAGAAAACTAGTAATGCATAAAACGTAGGAAGAAAATGCAGGAAGACAAGAAGCGGCAAATTCTAATAAAAATGATAATGGGAAAACAGAAGACGCGGTATAAAACACGGTAATAAGTAAAGCGATGGAAGGAACGTGAATACAAGAAAAAATATAAGCGAACAGAAGAAAAATGAAAGGAATATAAAGTAAGAGAAAAGAGAGTGAGGAAATAGAACATGAATAATGTTATAGAAATGCAACAAAACACTAAAATGGACGAAAAAGTAAATAAATAAAAGTCGACATTACGAGAAAATGGCGGGAAGAATACGATAAACAGAAAAAATGGAGGAAATATGATAAATAAGAAGAAAACAGGTTTAAAAATATAAAAAAAAAATATCTGAAATTGAAAAATGATAAACAAGAAAAAACAAAAAAGATCACAAAAGAACAAATTTTTCAAAAAATACACCGTCAAAAATTAGGTTTATTCATCAAAAAGATAATTAAACTAGGAATAAAGTAAACAAAGGAAGATAAGCAAAAAAAAAAAAAATAAAAATAAAATAAAATAAACCAACAAACACGTAAAGAGACGCGGAATCCATTTCTTTGTTTTGTGATTCCATATATGCATTTTCCAACTAACGGTCGAGAAATCGGATTTCCACCAAATCTCAGCTGTTGTCC
>OZ010583.1:102560027-102612527 GCA_963932145.1 Acanthosepion lycidas
AATATTATCAGCCTCATGTCCCATCCTTTTCTTTCCTCGCTGATTATGATTCTTACCAGCTTGCCGTTTTCTTTACGGTTTTTTTTTCATCTATTCCGATTTGTGATATATTTCAATAATCTCATTCCTTCCCTGATTTCGACTCATCCAGCTTCTCAATCTGTAAGAAGCCGCCCACCCACCTACCGTCGTGTTTCAAATGTTATCTAGTTTCTTTCATACACTATTTATTGCGATTTCAACTTCTATTCGCTACTCAAGAAAAGTTACCTTTTTTTTTCTAAACTGTAGGTGTTAATGCACTATAAATACGCACGGGAACAAGGAGGATAATTAGTTATTTCACATGGGCTTTTGCACCTGTATACCTGGACATATTATTTAAGCTTATCTGTCTTATTCTAATTTTATGTGTTATTTACCTTCAGGATGTTGGTTACCATGGCTAATCAGAAAAAAAAAAAAAAAAAAAAAAAAAAACCTAATAAAGATTAGTTGATTTGTTTAACGGCATATGAACTTATGGGTCATTTAATATTGAAATTTAATTTTCTGGGGAGCTCTGTAGTCTTAAAATATATGTTTTTTCTGCTTTCACAAATGAATACATGGTAGATGATGCTCAGCTTGTGCATATACATATTTGTATTAATTACTAGTGGCGGTACTGTGTATGTTTTGTTTTGTAAGTTATATTTGGGAATATAATTTTATTTAAGAAATTATAGCATATTATATGGATTAATATCATGGAAGTTTATGTTATTTTATTTTTCTTTAGCGACAATGGGTCATTTAATGCAGGAAATCTAAATAATTTGAACACAGTTTCAACTAAATATGTTTTGAGCGCAAATGTATTCCTTAAACTAAATATAAAATATTTTGCTGGTTATGTATTATCTTTTTTCATTATAAAAAATGTATTACCGGTAGTTTTACTATTAAAATGTATTTTTTTACTTTCATATTGCATTTTGGGGGAGGCTCAATACACTTCCCAAATCTTGAAACCTAAGAGGTGCTAACTTCCGGGATCTGGGAACAACAGCAATTAAGAGGTAGTTCGAGGCTCTTCAAAATTCTCCAATATTACGATCATAGTTCTCATGGGCGGATGTAGTTAATCGTCATACAGAGAACTTAAACGAAACAAAGACGCACTACACTTCAAAGACGAGAAACTCAGGAATTTTTAAAATGGGATTCAGTTAGAATATGTCTAAGTAAAACTTTCATTAGACTGCATATATATATATATATATATATATATATATATATATATATATAGAGAGAGAGAGAGAGAGAGATGCTACTGAGGATTTTTAAAGGAGAGATTTTATCATAAATTTCATAATACCAGTTTATTACATAGGATCCAATTTCCTATTTTACTCCTGGGGTGATGGCGACTCGGATTGGATAATATTTAGCGAGACTAGTATGCTTGTCCATTAATTACTGAGAGGTGAGTTCGCTCCTTAAGCCCTTCTGGTAAATAAATCGACATAGAATAACCCAACAAAGATGGCTATTTTGTAAAGTCTACCAACGTATAATCGACGAACAGCAATGCAAGAGAAATTAAATAATGTTCCCTAGAGAATACAAAGCGCTTCCGAAATGATTAGGGAAATTTGTGCGCGAAATAACAACGCGAAGCCATTACATGTGTTGATGTAGGTTATTCTGGGTGACGGCATAATTGATTCCAATCATGTGATAACCTGGTTTGATTACTTCGGGCCGCTCAACATGGACAGGTTTTGGAACGTTTCCATATTTAGTAGCTTCAAATGATAATTCTGAATGCTCATCATTCTTTAGCAACACCAAACCTGTCTCGAAACGTACATATCATTCAAAAGCCTGTTCTTGATGCAAATAATGTTTACCAAGAGACTGATGAAATTCTTTGAAGGCATTGGTAGCAGATTTACTGATCAACATGCCCAATTCAATGCAGCCATGTCGCCGTAATCGTCATGGTCACATAGCCGTCCTACAATATCATTAATAATACTTGTTGAATAATTGATCTCTGGAAGTTAGCATGAAGGACATTGGGGGACAGAGTCTCTACGCTAGGTACTAATTAGCGTTAGCTGATTGTAGCGATATCCGTGCCAAAGTAAAGTAAATAAAACAAGGTAGCACAAAAATAGTTACAGGCATTAATTTTCCTGATGATTAACAGTTAAGAGACGTGGGCTTCACAAGCAACATAGCAAGCGGCCCTGACGAAGAGGTCGCTGAATAAAGACACAAAAATTTTTTTAGACAGAGATCACAAGACAAAGAACGTTGCACTCTAGAAGACAGTGGCCGCGACCAGCCAAAAACACAGGACAAACGAAAAGTGACGAGAAGATCGACTCGCAGAGAGGCGAAAGGGAAGACAACCGTTAGACTCTTCACCTCCTGCACACCCCGCTCAATCTGCTTCGGTCGTCTATAGCAGTAGGTTACAAAGAATATAAAATTTGCTTATTGCTGCGAAAAGTATCATAGTTTTATTTCATGTGTGAGGATCTGGCCAAAAGTTTATTTTTAAGCCACAAGCGTTTGACTGGAAGAAGCTACACCCTGGAAATGGTAGCAGGTTTGAGCTGTAAAGCTACATGAGAAAATTTCGCTTGAAGGGTACAGAATTCAAAAGCTGTACATATCTTCTATTTGTCATGACAATAACCGTTGCCACACACTATAAAATTTTATAAACAGTAGAGAGAATAAACGCTAATAACAATGATGTTAAAAAAGTTACATTTAATAATAGGTTTGCGAGATCGCTGTGTAAATATATAATTACTAAAAAAATTATGAAGTTTTAATCAATTATATATGTTATTAATTCAAATTTTTAGGAGATACACGAAATTTTTGTAGACGTCCCTTTTATTTTAAACAGTATTTATTTCGTCTTCCGTCTTGTGCACCCGAGAAAACTTAATAAAGAAAACATATCCTCCGGCAGGAATCAAAGCTACCTCCTCCTGTAGGAATGGACCACACTCTAACCAGTAGTACTTTTAACGCTTGGCTCTGAAGAGATTCACAATAAAGCAAATTATACCGATAAAAATAAACGAAGCGTCTACACAAACACGGGTATTCACTAACAATAATGTTTAAAGTAATAAAAATACTCTAAGATCCTCATTTGGGAAGCGAATAACTGTAGATATATTTTTGCTAAAAGGACTCTTGTAAATTCATCCAACTAGTTGTGTGTTTTCAATTGCTTATTATATCTTTTAAATATCGAATAATATATATATATATATATATATATATATATATATATATATATATATATATATAATAAAGCTTAAACACTAATATTCCATGGGTATAATTTATTACATTGGAATCGTAATCACGATCCAATTCATCAGACCTAAAAATTTCAAAAGAACTTAAAAGGGAATTCATGTATGTGTGCGCGCGCGCATGCACCCACACACACACAGACATATATATATATATATATATATATATATATATATATATATATATATATATATATATATTGACCATTAATATTATCTATCTATCTATCTATCTATATATATATATATATACATATATATATATATATATATATATATATATATATATATATATATATATATATATATGTGTGTGTGTGTGCATGTATGTATATAATTCAAAACTGTGAATAGAGTCTTCAGAATTCTAATTTACTATTTCTTTATTAAGTTAATTATGATCAATAAGTGGATTTTCTTAGTATTGTAGACAGGATATTGTTGGCCATATATTGACATTTTTGGGAGGGCTAGAATAAAAATGAATTGAAACATATGTGCATCGTGTAAATGACGTCAAACGTAAAACGGTTTTACAGAAAGAATGTGCATCAGAAAAACAACATATATCAAATATTTCAACGTTATATTTTTATTAGTATTATTATTTTTATTTTCTTTGATTTCTGGCGTTTACACATTTCTTTCCGGGTCCCACCCAGGGACCTAAGTTTAGAAATGTTATCATGACACTTTTCACTGACCAAAAGAAAAAAAAAAATAAAAATAAAATAAATAAAATAAAATAAAATAAATAAATAAATAAATAAATAAAATAAAAATTACATAGATAAAGCCCTTCGTAAAGTGTGGGCTGTACTTTTCAGAACAATTTTTTGTATCTCCTTGAGGCATGGGCTTCCAGAAATCCCTGCAATTAGTCTACTGCAATCTTTTCCAACCAGTCCTAGGACTCCATCTACAACAGGGATTGTTGATGTTCCCATATGCCACATTTTCGAGATTTCTATTTCAAGGTCCTTGTATTTTGACAGCTTTTTGAATATCTTCAAAGATACACTGCAGTCAGCAGGGACTGCCATATCAATAAGGATGCACCGTTTTTGTTTGTGGTCTTTAATAACAATATCTGGGCGGTTGGCCTTGATTGTTCTGTCAGTGTGTATTGTGTAGTCCCATAGAATTGTAACAGGTCCTATCTCCGTAACCGGGTCTGGGTGTTGTTATTATTATTATTATTATTATTATTATTATTATTATTATTAATATTATTATTATATTCGTTAGAGGACTTTGCGTTTTCACCTGGAGATCGTGCATTATAGGTGCATTCCATACGTCTTACGTCGTAGGGAGATAGCCCCATCTTACAGAATATCGATAGCTTCAAGCAATGTCGTCTTCTGAAGCGATGGCATGCTACGTTTAATTCAGACTGTCAGTCGTTCACTGATATAATGTTATCTATTAGGTTGGTGCAAAAATAACGACGTAATAATGTCGTTTTTTGACGTTAAAAATACGTCCAAAAACGACATTATTACGCCATTATTTTTGCACCAACCAAATAGTACACTAGTGGTGTGAACGCCTCATATTTCGGCAAATCCAATCAAGACTTCAGACAATTTATTACGGTTTGACATGCTGAACTTCCCTACAATCTCAAGGTCTATGGTGTCTCTGGACTAATTTTAGGCTTAATCCAATCTTTCGTAACAAATCTTGGAATGAACTCGTATCGAACGACATGCTTCCAGATCATTTCACAATGATGCGGGATCTTCCAGAGCGCTATCCTTGAACCTAATCTGTTTCTCATGTTCATCAATCGCTTTCGCTATGTCACTGTCTAATTACTCCTGTCTTAATAGTAAGTCCAAAAGGGCCGACAAAGTAAAACTGGCAACTGCTCTCGAAAATGACCTCTAATTAGTGATTAACTGTGGCAGGGAATAGCTTATAAATTTTACCTCCTCCAAATCGAAGCGTATCTTTTAATTAACATAGAGAGGCTTTTTTTTTTTTGCTTTCCATCATCATCGCTAATGCTAACCTCCAAGAAAGTATATCATTGAACCTTTTTGGTTTTAGGTTTTCATCTGTCATGAAGTGAATTGATTTATGTTGAATTTTCATGCTGTCGCCTCTCTCTGTCTTTTTTACAAGTACTTTCATGGTAATTGCTCCGATGTGCTGTTTTCACTGGTTCCCACACTTCATGCTCCCACCCTTTCACTGTAGAAACTTTTAAATGTAGCCGTCTCTTCTACTCCAATAGCTGCCACCTCTCGCCTGTGGAACACCCTTCCCAATTACTGTTTCCCTGAGAGCTATAATCTCCAACTATTCAAATGTAATGTCAATCGACATCTCCAGTTACATTGATCTATCCACTATCCCTCTCCTCATCCTTTCTTCTCTCACTCCGATCTGCTTTCGCTCCAAAACTTCTGCAGCCCCTGCATCCTAGTGGCTTCACGCCTTGCTCGGGTGTAATGCTTAAAAAAAAAAAAATAAATATTTCCTAGCTAGGAAAGTTTGACTCAGTCAATGGTTTTCCCAGTGTACGTTTCTGTTGCCTCAAGACATTTTCTTCTCTGTGGGATATTGTCCAGCATTCACAGGCGTATCGGAAGACCGAAGTTACATAAGAGTTGGGAATTCTTTCATTCCTTTCTGACTTAAGATTTCCCACTTTTCGCTTTTGGAAGACATCTTTTTCGGGTCACGAAATGATCATACCTTTATCAATGTATTAGGTTGGTGCAAAAATAATGGCGTAATGATGTCGTTTTCTGACGTTAAAAATAGGTCAAAAAACGACATTATTACGTCATTATTTTTGCACCAACCTAATAGTTCTTAGTTGCAATATCTAGATTTTAGTTACAATACCTTAAAATATTTGTTTACCTGGAGAAATGCTCAACTAGAATATCAGATCTTGTTAAGTTTGGTTCTGAAGAAAATAAAATTTGACCTCTCCAAAAAGTGTAGGGACGTATTCAATTATAGCCAATACAGTAATTAGTTATTTTCACGACGTCCTTCGTGATAAACAGGGATATTTACATGAAAAAAAAACAAAAAAAATAAAACAAACTATCTCTTGTTTCTGCATACAGAAAAATATTACTGCCCCGTTTTTATAAGCTCGCATATCCCTTTTTTATTACTGTTATATCATTGCAAATGTTTAGCAGATTATTCGAACTTTCAGTCTATCACCATGGTGACAGGAGAGTAAGTTATAGATTTAAACATACACTTAGCAACACGTAAAACAATCGAATATAAAACCACATTTTCCCCTCACTGAGTATTCACGAGTGTGCCAATGTCCAGTGTAGCGTGTAAATTGCGAGTTACTATCTTTCACCCTTTTGGATTCATACAACCCGTTTTGGGACCACCTGAGAATTAATGAACCGTTGACTGGAGATAAGACGTGTTTCTGCCATGGAGACCGGTGATAAAAATCAAGGTTCCCCTATACTGCCCAGTGTCACTGTTGAAGAATAACAAAAACCGGTCATCTTTTTGAAAGTTTCCTTTTTTTTTCTAGTCGTAATATGCACACGCAGTGAAAAACCTTTTATCCTCCTTTTTAACAGGTTTGTCTTTTTAAGTTATGGTCGACCAATCAATTGATTGATGGAAGCCATATTGATGTGCTGTTGTTATAAATGTGTCTTTTAACGAGCTTGTAATGAAGGTTAATTTTACAGAATTACATTCGCCAAACCCTACTTTTCTTTCTATGTAAAATCATAAGAGTGGTAAGTATGCCGGTTTTACATAGCTTTCGCATTTACAAAAACGAATTAGCGTCCTGGGTAAGACAATAAACTGCGTCCAATAGCAAGACCTCTGATCAGGAGCTTTCGAGGAGCGTGGAATCACCTCTTAATTGCTAGTGTTCCCAAGTCCACCCTGACCCCGGCTGGTAGCTCCTGTTAGTGTCCCAGCTATGGGCAAATAGTTAACACTCAGATTACATTCGCGTCCTGGGTATGACGATAAACTACATCCGCATCCTGGGTAAGACGATAAACTACGTCCAACAGCAAGGCCTCTGATAATACGTTTTTGAAAAAGATAATGTTGCCAGCTGTACGTATTTGAAAAGAAAAATATTATAGCTGTACGTTTTTGAAAAGAAAATAATATTACCAGCTATACGTTTTTGAAAAAATACTATTAACAGCTATACATTTTTGAAAAAAAGTAATATTAACAGAAATGGATTTTTGTTAAAACAAAAATATTACCAGAACAAAAAAAAAGGTAGTTGTTGGGTATTAAATGACCCATTGAGGTTAATATGCCGTAAAACAAAACAAACGAAACCAAAAAACAAGTTAGTCTCAGACGTGAGAAAAAAAATAAAACAAAAAAAAGGAAATTTTAATATGCGGTGATATTATTAGGTTAGAAAGAAAACCCTGTCATATTTGAATGTGGGGAAAAATAAAATGCTTCTTTGAAATTAACCTAAATATTTAATCAAGAAATATATCCCCTCTTTATCGATAATATATATTGTTGATCCTCGAGTGCAAAATCCTTCCTGTTTCGATGCAAAGAAGCGCTCAATATCACTTCCCAATTATTAAAATCTTTCCCCCCAACAAAAATCTTCAATGGTCTAAAAAGATGATAGTCAAGTGAAGCAATGTCTGGAGAGTAAAAACGACGAGAAAAAAAAATTCTATATTTAGTAACATTTTCCCGAGTGACTCAAGCAATATATAGTCATGGATTATGATGTAAGAGAAAAAAGCCTTTTGGATTTATCAAAGACAAGTGTTTTCTGCCAATTTTTATACAATATTTTGTAATAGGCACCAATTAGTCTCGGTATTGTTTTATTTTATTTATTTATTTATTGAAACAAAGCAAGTTCAGTTGACCATTGATGACAATTCCATAAACTATAAACAATATTTTTGCTATCATCTGCCAGCTGCAATGATGGAGAAAGCATTCCGAACCATCGCCAGTGAAACACGCTGCAAGAGCCACTCCGTTTCACGTGGCTCGTCCGTAATCGAGACGCAGTCGCGCCAATACTCCGAAGGAACGCCATCAAACAATGGCCAATAACCCCTGAAGTCTCCACTGCCACAGGAGTAAAAAAAAATCTATCAACAAGAGAAGAATATTTATCTATTTTTTCATCTCTGCGACCCGCGCGACGGACAGTGTCTCAAACGCGGACCTGATCAAATTACCGGCCGAAAATGTATCCGCAAAGGTCGTATCCTAAATCAACGACATCCCCATTTTAAAAGAGTAAATGGTAATGCCATCCGGCCGCTTTCAATCACCACGGTCGAGGCCTACGAGTTCGATTTAGGAAGGGAACCCAGCTGCATCCAAACCTCTTTTGATGATGTCGTTTATTGCTGCATGCCGTGAAAAGCGGCCGGCACTACGACGACAGGAGAAAGAATGCAAACCAAACTCATCGATAGAAGCTCCACATCTGTATAATTTATTTATTTTTTCTTTGGTTTAGCACACCATGATCGATGACAGATTTCGTATCTAACCAAACACTGAGCATAATAGTTTTTCAGGTTTTGCCTCAGTATGGGGATGTGTATTCTTTTACACTTTATTCTAACCATTGCAATATTCGTTGTATACGATTATATATTTCCATCATTGCTTGAGAATTTATTCAAGACAAGTTCGTTACCAAATGCAGTTGCTATAACATTGACCTGAGAAGCAATCAGATGATGTCGACCTTAGTGAACAAATAACCACTATTTTCTGTTTTCAAACAACCCAAATCATTACCAAATAATAAAAAGAGAACCCCCAAAATAATTTTACCTATTAGTTATATTTATTATAGTTATTTTACCCCCTGTCCTGAAAATATGGGATTAGGGCAAAGTGTCGAAGGATAAAATGGCTAATGCACAAAATTTCGAACAAAGTGTCGAATGGAACAAGTGCCGAACAGACAAAAATGGCCAAAGGATGAAATATCGAACGAACAAAAGGTCAAAGTTCAGCAAGTTGTAATTTGCTCATAAATAAGTAAAAAATTATTTTCAATTTTAATTGCATTTGTAATTTCACATGAAATAAAAATTTGAACTCTTTGATAAAGTTTAAATGCAGATCCTTGTTCAACAACGCAATAACGTAGAAAGTTTTTTTTTTAATGTTGTGACTTTTTTAGGGTGAGAAATAAAGACACAAAAAGAGGAATTGAGTTAAATAAATATATTAACAGAAACAGTAATACAAACATATACAAACGAGAGTGTTACAGCACGAATGTTCGCTCCTACGTTCGGAGCTGACTGCTGGAAACATCCCGATATTTATTTGTACAATGGTATAAAATGTGGCACAATGCCAAAATAGGGAGGGAGATGGGGGAAAGGACGGTCTTCATCTGTCTTAAATTTAAACTTAGCTAGCCACAAACACTGATTCAAATATACAAAGAATATTCCTAACACCAAAACAGCACATTCATACTTACCTTTCTTACAGCATCCACCACAATACTCTCTATTAATTGTCTCTATGAAAAACATAACTAATCGCCATATATTCGATTTATTGTCTGTGGGGGAGGGAGGATGAAACAACAATTTAAAAATTTGCCCCGATGAGTATTTAAAATATGAATACAATTTATATACATGAAATTAAACAAAATAATTTTAGTAATAACCCCCCCACACACACACAAACACACACAATCCTTGCTGGAAACTTACCTGTCCAAAAGGCAGTACCTGCTCCTATTTATAGCTATTTATAACATTTATCGAAGGTTTTTGATATTAGCTTAAATTTTGAAAATATTTATTTACCAGCAAGATACATGCATACTAAGTAAAAGGTATTCTATTGTGGATACATTTCTGGCCTGTCTTCATTTAGTCAGTTCAACTCTTTTCCCGTTCGGTACTTTGTTCATTCGACATTTTGTTCGTTCGATACTTAATCTGTTCGACATTTTGTCGCTTCGTCCTTTTGTCTTTCGACACTGTGTTCTTCAAAATTGTGAACTAATACCATATTTCAGGACATAATGTAAAATAACCATTATTTTATGGCTTCTTCTTTATTCTTTGTAAATTATTCCGTTCGAACTGATCGACATTTTATCCATTCGTCATTTTGTTATTTCAATGCTTACTCTATTCGACATTTTTTCCATTCGACATTTTATACCTTCAAAATTATCATGTCCAAAAGTACAGGATTTATAAAAATTAAAAAGTTCTCCGTCCGAAGAATGAGTTCAACAAAAGATTCTGCTATTTCGTAATCTCGCTAGATTTTGGGTCGTATACTGGAATTTCTAACTATCAGTCTTTATTTTTATTACATATTTTTCATGCCTAAATAGGGTCATGGATGACTTGATCAAAGGATGCAAATTTCATATGCA
The DNA here is from genome assembly GCA_963932145.1 of Acanthosepion lycidas. Classification (NCBI taxonomy): domain Eukaryota; kingdom Metazoa; phylum Mollusca; class Cephalopoda; order Sepiida; family Sepiidae; genus Acanthosepion; species Acanthosepion lycidas. Next base: position 102,570,753 of record OZ010583.1, read on the forward strand.
GCAAAATATGTTTGAAGGAAGAAACATGCAAGAAAATCTAATGACTACTAAAATATTCACATGAACAACTGCGTAAAGTTCATCAAATTCACATCTGAGCTTGTATATAATGGCAGAGCATAGTTACGGAAGAAATTAAATATGGGGAATTTCATTCCTTTTTGTGTTCCTGATGAGGTTTTGAAATCTTTCACTGCCGCTCTCCTCGTTAGAAGTGATACTTTTTACGTTATTAGCTGTGGAGACATTATACCTGCTGTACAGAGACAACACAGATGTAAAGAATGCTGTTGGCAGTAAGAGATAAGATTTCACCTGCAAAAGAGAAAAATAAATGAAGCATTGAAAAAAAAAAGATTGGGATTTAGAAGATAAATGTTTTTTTTAGCATTGTTTAGCTAAAAACAAGAATGAAAATGCATCTATTGTTATCCGCTTGTAACTGAATATACACATGTCTGCTATCGTAACTTGTTTATCAATGCTGCAGACACCAGCTCAGATATTTTTCTCCTCTTTCAACACCCACACAACCGACATTATACTGAAAATATACCAAGCGTACCTCAGGTAAAGTTTTCTGAGAGTGAGCTCAGAGTGTGATAAAATGTTTGAACGATGCCAGTACGTTCAAAAACTCGGTCTCGATGGACTTTCTTATTGTTAGTATCTCCATAAACAGCTTCCGAACAGGTCCATTTTCGATAATTCCCAAGTCTACGCTTGGTAAGTTTTCAGGTACTGCCAGCGATGCTGCACGGTGTTATCGTATCCCCAAGTGGATCAGGACATTACAACCTGCATATATAGACCATGGGGTATATTCGAACCAGAGTTGATGTTAAATTCTAACTGTCCATGACAATAAAGAACTCACAGGTAAAGACAATAATTCGTTAGAGACAAGGAAAATAATACTGGATGGCGGATACAAACTTAACAACATAAGACATGCAGGGGACTGTGATAATAGCAGATATAGAAAGAAAAATAGAAAAAAAAATCCTACAGAATGTAATGAAGGAAAGCGAGAAGAAAGGATAAAACACCACCTGCAAGACGACATAATGTATGGTTATTAGTAAAAGGATAAGCTCAAAGTACGAATTGTAAATCGGGGATACCAGTATCAAGCAAGTGCGGAAATTTAAATATCTGGGAAGTTTTTTTTAGCACAGCACAGGACAGGAAGTGTGATACTGAAATCCGAAGGTGAATTGGAAGAGACAAAGATGAAACTAAGCAGAGTATTTAGATATAGAAAAAAATCTCTAGAAACAAACAAAAAGTTACTAAACTGTTACGTGCTATCTATCCTCCAGTATGGCAGTGGGTGCTGGGCTGTCTCCTCAAAGATAAGGAACAGAGTTTTATCAACATAAGAGTAGACCTACAGAAGGATGTTGAGTATACATTACACCGAATATGTGAGCAACGACGAAGTTTTGGAGGGAATGTATACAAAAAAAGCAAAACAAAAAAAACATGTAAATAGCATCAGGAAGAGAGAGATGATGTTTCTAGGACACCTTATGAGGAAAGAGGGATCTAAAAAGTTGATACTCAAAGGACAGATTGAAGTAAAAAAAAAAAGACAGAGGAATAAAACGCATAGCATACATAGTGAGCTTGAGTAAATGAAAGGAATGAACCATAAGAGACAGGTTGTTACGGAGAGCTATGATCGCCTATGTCCTTAGGGGTAAAGTCATATAAAGAAGGGTAATATGGCAGTGGATGCTGGACAATCTCCTATCAGATGGTGATGTGACTAGGTAACAGAAAGGGGGTTCTACAGAAGGATACTAAGAGTAACATGGACCGAACATGTGAGCGGCGACAAAGTTTTAGAGAAAATGGAAACAAAAAGAAACTAATAGTTGGAATCAGATATTCACGATTGCAATTTTTATGGTGCTGAATGAGGGCTTAAAAAATTGAACACATGCAAAACATATAGCCGGATAGAGGAAAGCAGGAAAAAACCTGCCTAACGAATTTGTGTAAATGGTTAGCAGATCAGTTATTAGGAGTGAGCAAAAGAACAAAAATGTTTCAACCAACAAAGAACAGGAAATTGTGGAGAGCTATGATCACCCGCGGCACTAAGAAGAAGAAGAAAAGAATGTATGTAGAAACATCAAAATACAGTAGAATCCCTCATATACGGAATCCCTCATATCTGGAATCCCTCATATCCGGAATCCCTCATATATGGAATCCGGAATCACTCACATCCGGACATGATTTTGATGTGTATATTTGAACTATTTGGGCGATACATAATTGATTTGAAATTTATGTTTTTTTAGGAAATTTACTTTGGATAATTGCATATGCTTATTTCACCCTAATGGCTTGTATTGGTGCAAAAGATGATGGGAATAAGAGGAAAAGTACATCTTTGGAGTTATCGCAAAATGTGGAAATTTTAAACATACTAGACGCTGGTGAAAGGTCATTGTAACTAATAGCTGAGTTCAACTTAGGCAAGTCAACATTGTATGATATAAAATCTTCCAAAGAAACTATTCTCCAGCGTCCACGCTGTCACAATGAAATAAAAATCATGATTGCAATGGAACCTGGATTGAAATTAAAAAAGCTATTGAAAAGGTTGTCAATTTTATGGAATGAAAGCCAGCATTCAGCTATGAAGATTGCAATGACGCAGATTTAAAAAGTGTCTTTCGCTAAATAAATTTCAAGAACAAAAGCAAAACGAAAGGCGGAAAAAGTTAAGAATGACATTAGACGAGAAAAAATCATCATGCAACAGCGATTAAAATAATTCTCGTTGTATTATTTGTTTTGCGTACGTAGCATACTTTATTTAATGAATGTTAATTAACATTACATAATTTATTTCTTTTTTATTCCAATCACTTCTGTTATATTTCACTCTCCATTACTATATTTTGTTTACTATAACACATTGAAAATATATCTTAAACCTGATTTAACGCCTCATATCAGGACTTTGTAACCAATTCCTCATAGCCAGAAGGCATTTTTAGTCCGGTTTTCAGGGATTCTACTGTAGTTTAATTGTCCTGATTAAAACTAGTAAGCTGAGATTAAAAATTGTTTTAAACGCATAATTTCTTAAAGACGACGTTTTCCTTCAAACGAAGAAGATATACAGATGGAATACAAACGGTGTTATGTTCTGATGGGGAAAATAAAGGAAAAATAAAATTAAATGATAAAGGAAAACAGTTGTGAATAAAATGGAAACAGGATCTCTAAGAATACAAAAGATAGTGTTCAATACAACATTTTTAAAAAGTGGCCTGTCAAAAGTAAAGCAAGAAAAAAAAAAAATCTTGGACAAAAAGAAAAAATAACAAAATTTGATTGGAAACTGTGGATTTGAGTTTCTTCGCAATGACTATGACATAATGGCAAACATTTAGCCATTAAGAAATTATTTGCATTTGGTCCTGGACAGTGTGCATTGGGTGTGAAAAAAGACTTCTGGTTTGGATTACTCTACGACATATCCCACCTCTCCACTCTTGCTTGATGTTTTTACGCCCTTCGAAAGCCTTGATGTAAGTGCATCGGGAGAAAAAAATCGATTTTACCGTTGATGAGACGACTAGTCTCTTTCTTCTCTGTATTCCTTTAATTTTATTTCTTTTATCTTGCATCAGTCTCGTTCATTTCAAGTCAAATGCAACTGTTGCATAAAAGAAGACTTAATGTGACAGCTTATATATGACCGAGCAAAAAAAAAAACAAAAACAGAAGCTTGCAAAAGCATTGTATGAAACTAAGGAGATGTTTCACGTCAGAGTAGACAATGCATCCAATATAAAAGCAAGAAAAATCCAAGGCAACTTTCTTATAGCCGGTTTATCAAAAACTTTTCAATTACATATCTTATTTCTAGAAAATGTCTATGTTTTAGCAAGTGAAGCGATAGTTTACGGCATTTCTAAGTTGACTATTTTAAAGATACGGCCCGGCAGGATATGGCAGATACTACCTGGATCGATTGTTACAGAATACGAAGACTTGGCCTGAATAGACGATCGATTGATCTAGGGATGTATGGGTGTGGAATTCTGTCAGTGATTGATTGCCTTTCTCAAAGATTTGGATATAAGACAGACTAAAACTGTGCGAAGTCGGCATAGGTACCGTGAGAACTGTGAGTGCGTCGACACTCTTTCTACACCCAGATTCCACAGAGAGGTTAAGGTCGCACAGAACGGGATACTAAGCCAACAACTGGACATACGTTTCCCTGAAGGTTTTCCTCCCGCTATGAAAAAGAAATCGTGTTTTGTTGAACAATCTATGAAGTGATATTTGGGATTCCGAGGGCTTGAAGACAGCGTCGACACGGAATGCAACAAGAAAAAGCGAGGAGTTAATTTTTCTAGCTTTTGGACTTTATATATGAATCCGGCTTTAGGTCTGGAGTGAATTTCATACGCGATAGACGTTCAAATCATGAAGCGTCATTGAGGATGGAAAGGCCGTTCGTGATTGGAGAAAACTCGGCGTTGGAACGCTGGTGATTAAACGGTACGAGTTTCGTTTTTTGGGATATAAACAGTAACAAGCTAGGTATTTACGTCTTGGTCTATTAAATCTATATCAGAGGATAGATTATCTGCAAGGTTATCATCTATATCGATTTTTAATTATGAACTTAAATTCTAGGGATAATTCCAGTCTAACTAAAACTAAGTAAGCATTGTCATCACGTTCAAATGTTATCTTTATCATTAGAGCAGTATAACTACCGGGGTTTCTATAAGTAGACTGAATAGAATAGGCTAAATCACCTAATAATGTAGGATTCTAAAACCTGTTTGAAATACAAGGAAAACTTGGCTGATATGTGACATATAGGATGAAAATGAATAACTATTGACACCTATGTTCGAGCGTGACACTCTGCAATTAGAAATATGTTTTCCGCCAGGGGTATAAATAACCGTGTCAGGCTACTGACTGGAGTGATTATTAAGTGATTATTGAGTGACTATTTAGTGGAACTATCCAGTCGAATTAGTGTGAATTATTGTGCGTCGATGATTTGGGTTTTGATTTAGGATTTACAGGACGTTAAGCCAAGTCGCGCTACTAACAAGGTATTCACTGAAGTGGTTAATTATCTTTGGATGGCTTTTACTTCTTTGTTCTTGTTAGGTACATATTTTCGGTTGTAATTGAATACTGTGTTATTTTAACATTGATGTCTTGAGTTATACTTAATTATTAACGGCTTCCGCACGTTACAGAAATATGGTTAAAAATTCGGGTAGTCCGTAACGCTTACAAACAGCTTGTATGTCGATGGATAATGGCTTCAGTGAAGAAATAAAACATCAAGCATAATAAGAAAAATTACTTTTTACAGCATTTATTTAACTTATACATCAAGACGAGTCTAAAACGTACAATAAAAGTATTTTCGATGGACGTTTTTTGAAAATATTACATCGCAATCAAGCTTACTTCAAACCGCGAATAGAACTTATACTTCGCTAAAAAAATAAAAATAAAATATAGACTATATATTGCCAGAAAAACGACCATTTTCATGTACCGCTCCAGAAAGCAACTGAATTCTTCTGCCATGCTATACGTTTACAAAAGCGAAATCAGACCGGAAATAGATACTGCTGTTATAGCTGGGGAGGAGTTGCGCAATTATCTCTTTCCTGCCTTGAGTTCAAAAGAATTCAAAATCCTTTGAACTGTATTCCATCCTACAGCTACTTTCCCACGTTATTTTCGTGGTAGATCTTCGTGCGAACTACATTCCTTGGTTCCCTCATGCCACACATCTTATACCCTTCCTATTTCACTGGTGAAGAAGAGACTCCACTCAGGCAATTTCTTTGTAAGAACGGTTGCATTTTCGAAAAGACTCACGAAATGATGTGTCTCCGTTCATTACAATATTAAGCTCTTCAAGACTAGGCTTAACTTTTTTCTGTATTTTACGTATCATCATAAGACCCCACCTCTTCATTGCGCGCGCTTACAACTTCATTTGCTGTCCTCTAACTTGAGTATCTTTTCAGCTTTGTATAGTGTGAACAATAATATATACAAAAGACAGAGAACACAAGCCGCTCGTTGTTCTATAGCTAGTTTCACGGAAAGTGCTCGGACGAACTATATTCCTTGGGTCCGTCAGGCCTAACCTTCATGGTAAGGACCCACCATGCCACTTACTTTGTAACAAACATTTCCTCCGTATTCCATCGCTGAGAAGTAACTTCAGCTCGAACAGCTTCTTCTCGCGAACCACTACACCGTGGAAGAGACACTTAAGAGCATGTTTCCCCGATCACTACAATCTTACCTTGTTCAAGACTGTTGAATATTAGCTAGTTTGCCAGTGGTTTAGCACACAAGTAGGCAAATGTAGCCAAAGCCAAACTGACTTGAGTCATTTATGGGGGAATATATAGGTGAATAAAGACCCCTCATGCAAATGTATTGGGAAGGTCCATTCTAGCAAAATGGACCAACCCAACTGGTGTATTATGCACTCTCCTATAAAATAAGGTAAAATCAGCTGGCTTGCCTTTACAAGGAAACAGAAGGAGGCAGCCATGTTGGCAGGTAAGTCACTTGACTTCTACAAAGACTAGTCTCAACCGTTACCTACCCATCCTATCCGTACAAACTGCTTCTTAAAATAACCATCTACCACAAGTGGCCCAAGGGGTTCTTTACAAGTTGAACTTTACTGTAAAAAGCACTATTGTCATTTTTAGAAGATGCCTAAATTATTTTCCACCCTGAAAGCTCTCTCTCACAGACCAGATGTAGCAATCCTCTAAATGCTCTGTCGCTACTTCCATCGACAGTATTATATTCCTTAGTTCCTTCAGGGCTAGGGCACGCCATGCCACTCACATTGTAGTAAACCACCTTCATTCTCTACATATTCCATTGGTGAGAAGTAAGTTCCACACTGCTCGGTTTAATCCACTCCCTCGAGAATGTTTTCCCGATTACTACAATCTCAACCTGTTCAAGTCTAAGGTCATCTGTTACCTTCCCCAGCTATCCATACAAATTGCTTCTTAAGATAACCATCTACCTCGAGCGGCACCAGGGAGTCTTTACAAGGTGAACATTACTGTAAAAATTTATTAGATAAACTAGTAAAAAAAAAAAAAATAAATAAAGAGCTACTCTTGCATGTAAGAATACAGAAGACATGGTTGTCCGCAAAAGATCTATCTGACGATGTGTATTGAGTCTTCAGTATTAAGCAGGTGCGGAAATTAAACAATTTTGGTATTGTCGTATTAGACGATAAACAGTTTGCCACAGAAATCTAAATGTACATAGCAATAGAGAAAGATGCATTCTGATATCTAAGCAAAGTATGAAGTCATATCAAAAACCCGTGAGAAATAATACAAATAGTGCAGGAACCACTAATTACTATCTCATCGCTTATACAGCACTAAATGCTAGTCAATTTCCTCACAGCTGAAGAAAAATTAAAACGACAGAACATGTAAGCAACGACGATATCTTAAGTTAGGAACAACCAGGAAACGCATACTTACATTGAGAAAGAGATAGGGGAACTTTTCCGGAAACCTAAAGAGGAAAGCACGCCGGGTTATTTTAACACAAACAGGGCAAAATGAACGCCGAAAAAAAGGTAGCGGTTGACCTACTCAAAGTTTGTTTAAACTGATAGCAAATATTGACCTAGAAGAAGGGCAAAAGGTCATACATTTTAGAGAGGAAAAAGATCGGAAACATTGAAGGAACATGATCGCTTACACTATTTATATTGAACTTACACTATTTATATCGAAATATTGTCCTCATCTTTGTTGCCAAATTTATAACAACGTGTCGGCCGTTGTACAGGTGGTTGTAATGTCGAACTGAACCCTTTATTTCGCTCACTGTGGTAGATTGTTCTAATTCCATGTGGTATGTTTTAATGGTAATTCCCCTCTCCAATATGAGCTCTGGTAAAAAACATGAAATGATAACAGCAAAAATTGGCATTAGGTTTATAATACCTACTGGGGTATGTGGCATGAATATATATATATATATATATATATATATATATATATATATATATATATATATATATATATAATACCTGGTTAAGGAAGTGGAGTACTTAGAATGACAACCATTAAAAGTTGGCATACCAATGACCGAAATAAAGGACTCAGTTCGACATTCCGACTACCTGAAGAAGACCGGAGCATACAACAGCCGAAACGTTGTAATAAATATGGCGACAAAGAGGACAATAGTCCGAATAATATAAATATTGTACATAATACCTCATCACAGAAATACAGACAGATAATGATCGCTTACGTTTTCAAATGACTTGGTACATAAAAGAAGATTTTCAAAATACAATCGACGAGACAACAAATATAATCCTTTAACTGAATCATTAATTAAGTCTTGGAGAATCTTTATTTATTGCTTTTGCAAGATTAATGAGATTCACTGAGATTAGGCTGGCACTGGTGTAACCTTCCGTAGATCGATAATTAGCAGCCATGTCTCACAGACTATTGCCCGCGTAGTAACTTTGGGTCTGGTTAAGAGACGCTGTGCTTAAATAGCCTAATAGTAATAAGCATCAACTATGGCTTCGAAACGTATGTGTAACTGAACTGTGAAATGGCATTTGACATTTAAATACCAAAATTATTAAAATTTATTTCTTGTCATGGAGTATTATTACGGCGTCAAGCTTCAAAAACAGAAGATTTTATTATTGCGTGGAAAGAAGCATTTAACTGAATAAAAGGTTCGAAATAACAAAGAAATGATTTTAATTGTTGTTATATCTTCTATTTTTGCATTAATTGCAATGTTAGACAATGCAATGTTTGATATTGTACATACGAGGATCGATTGAAATTTCATAGGCATATCAATATATGCTCATGGAATTTGACCAGATGAGGTTTCTTATTCAACATAGATCCCCTGGCGCTCCACACACTTCTTCTGTCGGTGTTGCAGTGCTTGGATACCATTGGCGAAGAAGATTTCATTCTGTTGGTCTCAGAAGTCATCAACCGCAGACATGACGATACACGTTCACTGCAATTTTTTTTTTATGTTGAGGTACAGATGATAGATGGGGTCATATCAGCAGAATAGGAAGGATTATAAACCAGTTTCAAACCACAGTTACGCATAGCAACTATTGAAATCAAAGAACTGTCCTGGAGAATTGGCCTGATAAGTTTACTTTCATCAGTTTTCCTGGGCGTTTCGCCTTGATAGCCTTTAGTAACTACCTCAGCAAGTTGGCATAGTACTCTCCATTGATGGTGCTGTCCTTTTAAAGATAGCCAATAAAACTAATGCATTGCGCGCACCAAAAAACTAAGGTCATTACCTTCCCTGTAGATGAAAGTACTTTGGAGCAGGTGAGTAGGGCTGTTTCCATTGCATTGATTGTCTATTTGTCTCTGTCTCAAAGTGATGAACAAAACATTCATCCTGAGTTAGAAAACGTTCAAGGAAATCATCTGGAATATCAGATTTTCCAAGTGATGCGATCAGCCTGGTGCGTTTTTGATCAGGTGTCTGAAGACGTGACACCCACCGTCATAACAAGTTCGTTACACAAAAAATTTCTCAACTCTCTGGGTATATGATAATCCAATTGGCTATTTGATTTATAGACAGCCGCTTTTCATCCGTCTGTTTTCCTCAATGATTGCAGTTGTAGGACGGCCATATCTTTGTTCATCTTGACTATTGCTTGCCCTACTAAATTTGTCTGTCCTCTTTGGCACTGTTGATAAAGCTAGAACATCATCTTAATGTAGCATTTCAGCATGAATACCGTTGGAAGTTAAACCCTTTTTCTTCTGGTATTTGATAACATCACGTTGCCAAATTTTGTCTATTTCAAGAGTTACTTGTTAATTTTGAATTTTTATTTGAATATTTCATATTTCAGTTTACCAGAAAGAAAATCGACGTAGTTATTAATAAGAAGATTTGAAATTAATGCATGCAAGACTTCACAACTCTAGTATATCTTTTTCATAGTCAGTCTATGAAACTTTCAGTTCACCCTTTTACATCTTTAGAAATCCATTTAAGAATGTTAGATGAAACAACATTCATGACAGTGTATTTATGTATGGGAACATCTGACAAAATGAACCATAACTTAAACAGGCCTTTCAAATAGACGATGGTAGGCATTGTAAATAGCTACGACTTTTAAGGTTTGGGGCAGATTTTCCATACTTAAAATATTGGAGTAACATAATCATTCATTTCCGCTATAGAGCAGCAACTGATGGGGATTTAGACGACTCTTCTCGCGTGACCCCTCTGAGGGTATGCAGAAAATTTGACGTGAGAGAAAAGTGAGGAATTATCGTAAAATGACAAACGACGAAAGATAGTTTAAAAAATAATTATGATTTCTTTACGTGCTACAAAATTAAAGCGAGTCACTGAGAAAGCAAAGAGTGCCATAGAGAGTTCATTTTTCTGGAGGTTGGCTGGGTTTGCCCCTAACCGCCGAAAGCAATCAATTTTTTATAAATGTTGTACTCTACACTCCTAGCAGTTTAAAGTGCAAAAGTATCAAAGCTCAAAACCCCACGCACATAGACATAAATATTTGGTTCGAGACTGATTGAAGGTAGACAGGGATGTCGCTTCTATGTGTCTTGATTTTACAAGTCTAATAAGGTGCATAGATCCGCATCCAACTAGTTTAATGAACATAATATCGCTATGCGTGGTGTGTACTAGGCCTATATAACTGCACTCGATTGATCTTAATACTATCGTTAGGGAATTAACTTTTGTAACCCTCTAGCTAATACTAAACATTTAGAATAATTAGGATTACGAAGCTTTTTAATTGGGCTAGATTGAACAAGACAGAATAACATTTAAGATGTTATTGTCAATTCTCCGCTGAGCGAGGCTGTATCTGATCAAATGCAATCAGGACACATTACTTACACTCATGCAACACCACAGATCGCTACGCTAATAAAATAAACACCATCTCATCTCCTGTACCGCTTGTAAACATCCATCAAAATGTTATAAATGTTTTCATCACTAAAGCTGAATGGGTTAACAAAAATTCCTTACGCCCCTGCTAAGAATTGTTATCATATTACAGTAATCCTCTTGGTTATTATATTAGATGAACATTATTATCAACAAAAAATGCATGTTAAAAACAATAACCACGCTGTAACAAAAAAATTATAGTACCAAGCGTGGAGGGGGGGATTTTACACAAATCTACTGTATCACTGGACAAATAGGACACGCTCTCAGTTCTCAAACGAGGTCCTCTAATATTAATATTATCAGCGTAGATTAAATGTGGCGCAAGGCCAAAACGGTGAGCCACCTAGTGAGGATCCAACTCACTATTCAGTTATAATTGATCTAGCGAGACAAATTTGATTAAATTAAAATACGTCCACATTTCTAAGCATAGATTTGATGTGGCACAAAGACGAAAATATGTGGCACCCAATGAGAATCGAATTCCCTATTCAGTAATAAGTGATCTAAGGAGACGAGATTGGAAACCATCACATCGTTTTTCTAAGCATAGCGTATATGTGATAATGAATGACGATCAAACTCACTATTCAGTCATAAGAGATCTACCGAGCGAAGCTTGATAATCATTACACCAGAGACAGTTTTCTAAGCATAGATTAGATGTAACTAGATGTGATTAGTAAGTGACCTAGCGAGACAAGTATGCAGATCGTTAAACCACTTACCGTTTCTAATCAAAGCTTAGTTGTGGCACAAGTTAGTAAACATGTGTCACTGTATGAGGACCGAATTCACTATTCTGTCTTAAGTGATATAATGTGACCAGCATGATAATAAATACACTACTTACACTCTTCTAAGCATGGGTTAGGTGTGGGACACTGCCGACTATATGTGGCACTCAATGAGGATCGAACTCACTATGCAGGTGTAAGTGAACTAGAGAGATCAGCTTGATAACCATTACCAGGGTACCTTTTTGTAAGCATTATTTAGATGTGGCACTCAATAAAGATCGAACTCACTATTTAGTCGTAAATGGTCTAGCGTGGCGAACTTGAAAACCATTACACAACATACCCTTTTATAAGCCTGGTGTATATGTGACACAAGGTCGGATATATATGACACTCAATAAAGATCGAACTCATTATTCAGTTGTAATGAACTAGAGAGATCAGCTTGATAAACATTACCAGGGTACCCTTTTGTAAGCATTGTTTAAATGTGGCATACGATTGCCTGTATGTGGTACTTAATGACGGTCGATTTGACTATTCATTCATGAGTGATATAACGAGACCAGAGTGATAACCATTACAATACGTACCCTTTTATAAGGATAGCGTATATGTGGCCCAAGGACGAATATATGTGGCACTCAAGGAAGATCAAACTCACTATTAATCGTAAATGATCTAGCGAGGCTCACTAGATAATCATTACATCACATTCACTCTTCTTTGCATAGCTTAGATATGACACACGGCTGAATTTATGTGGCACTCAATGAAGATCGAATTCACTATTCTGTCGTAAGTGATCTTGCGACACAAGCTTGCCAACGCTTTCACCATATCGATGTGCCGAAACGGTGTCCTGTAATGATACACTTCTCGTCTTCTTAAAGCAACTTAGAAAAAAAAATGATTGACTTTTTGGAATGTTTCAACTGAAAAAAATAAATATATAAAATTATTGCTTTTTAATTTGGTACTTATTTTTCTATCTCCGTTGCATCGGACAACTCAGTCGGGGAGAGTGGAAAGAAATATGTTTTTTGCGAAGCCAATCTGTACAAACATTGCGTGCACCATTAAAATATGCCCGCTGTTTAACGTTTTCTCTTCCAGCTGCGAAAAAGCCTAAAGATATTTGCAGTAAGAATTTTTCATGGGCAGGGCTGTGATTGTGTGGGTGCCGGCTACTTAAAGAAATACATTTGAGAAGATATGTTCTTCAGAACCAAATGAGGTCTTCGTCTCCGGCATAACCAATTATCTGCACACTGAGAACGTGCATTACTTTATTAAAATTTTAACTTAAATGGCGCCAGAAAATTGATTTATTTTTACACGTATCTTTTATTTATCCGTTCTTTCTTTCCATTTTCTTCTTTCTTTCTTTCCTTTTTGCTTACGATACATTTATGTAATAATCTTAACTTTGTTTGGCACAAGCCCATCAGTTTTAAGTTGCAGTGCTGATCAAATTAACTATTCTGTAGTAATGGTCAATTATATTCACCATTGAAACATTGTCTAATACAAAGGCAACGGATTGACAAACACTAGCTGAGACTGGCACAAGTAAACAAATATTATGCTCCAGTATTAATGCTCAACTAAGCTATCTAATTAAACATTACCCAACCTCGAGGTGTCGATTGTTGATTGTTTTGTTTTTTACGGTTTCTCAACCCTTTACAGGCTATTTAAAGCCTTAAAACTTTTGTAGATTGTAAGTTTTTTTTTTTCAAATAATAATGTTTTTATGATTCAAGTCTTACTAATTAATCCATAGCTCAGGGAGAAGAGATAGATTCCTACTTTTCTCAAGGGTATTTGCTCGAAAATTAATATAACGAACCCAACGAGAATTGGAACTTGGTTCTCCGGTTAGCAACATACCATTAACACTCTCCATTACACCACCCGAAAATTAAAGCTTACAACATCTGGTATTCCCTAAGTGGTCACCATCTAAGCACTCACCAGGCTCGACGTTGCCGTTTCATCGTGATTTGGCCGTAAGCCGCGATTGGCAAAGAAACAACTATTGAGCACTCAGTGTTAATCGAATACGCTACTCAGTAATAAAGGTGAATTACAATATTATTACATATGATAAAAATAATCATTATTACACACACACAGACACAAACATACACACACACACACACACACACACACACACACACATATATATATATATATATATATATATATATATATATATATATATATATATATATACTATCCCTCTTACACACTCTGTTAAATTACAAAAACTTACACTACCCATCAATTTTAATTTCATTTTTCGTTTCATTTCATTTTTGGAAGTGCTATCTGATGATCCAGGATCCTTTAAAAGGACTCTGGTGAAATAAATTATTATAATGGTACCTTAAAGTGGTCTGTTTTTCTTTTAAATTTTATATATATATATATATATATATATATATATATATATATATATATATATATATATATATATATTCCAAAGAGTTACTCATACCTTGAATCAATTAGCAATATCAACGCAATTAATTGCATTAATATTGCTAATTGATTCAAGGTATGATTAACTCTTTGTAATATAAAATATATGCTGCCTATTTTATTATATTCATATATATATATATATATATATATATATATATATATATATATATGTCATTTGTATCTCCTCAATTCATTTATTTTGAAAATTTTCAACATTCAGAATTTCATTTTAGGTTTAAATTCATTGGTTTAAGTTTGCATACAATATAAAAATTAAATACACAGTGAATCGCCATTTTCTGTTCTCTTTTCATCTACATCTCCTCACTGAGATCATCTCTTTCCTCTTTAAGCTCCATGTAACTCCTACATACTTCTGAGATTATCGCCTTGTATGGAGCTAAATGAAACACACACACACATACACGCGCGCATATATATATATATATATATATATATATATATATATATATATATATATATATATATAATCAAGTGGTCAGTTGAACCCGCTACATTGGTATCAACCTTACGGTATCCTCTGGCAATTTTTTTTACAAACAAAAACATCAAACGCTTTTAATTGTTTTTAGAAATGTAGTTTCATTTTTTTTTGTTTTGAAATCAGTAAGGGAGCGTTCTTAATTAAGGACATGCAGATTTTTATATTAACCCTCTTTACTGTGTTTACTTGAAAAATCTGAATCCATAATTTTCTTTGACAAAAACTCATTGTTAAATCAAAGAAGTGAATTAATTGTAAACTGTAAGCATAGTTAAACTTTGAAATTTGATAATGCCTTTTCTTATGTTTTAGTGGTAATGCGTTGCATTACATGTGGTTTATCTTTCTATTTGTAAGATTAATCTGGATTTAATATAATTTTGTATTAATTTTCTGGTAATATTGGTAACATCGTGTACATATGTATTGGTATTTGGATGCTATTTTTGACAGTTTACATTGTTTAATTAATGTTCAGAAACATCTTATATAAAGGATCTTTATTTAACATTTGCATAATTATTGACCAAATAATTCTATACGCTCAAATTATAACTTTAAAAAGCTTTTTATTTACCAACTACAAAAAACATTATGTATGAAATTCATAAAGCATATGAATTGTTTTGTTAAATTACATCTCTATATATTAAGTATTAAGTATGGGAATACGTTGGTATAAACCAATGGCTACTGTTATCAATTATATGCATTTAAGAATATCTGTGGAGATTTCGAAGTTCAGGTTAGATTTCAACTGTTTTATGTATATTGCTTCAAGAATTTTTAGTTTTAGTTTATGGTTTTCATGTTTAAGGTTATATCATGGCTTCCCATACATAATACTTCTCATTTTCACTCTCGCGTGGTCATGTGTGACGTCACGAGCTGCGACGCGATTTTCGTTTCCACGTCTCGTATACACGAGTTAGTCGTTGCTTTGAAATTTTTCATGCAACAAAAACAGAATATCATTATTGTTTCGTCCGTACATTGCTTGATATATTGAAAAGTAATTGTCATCTTTGATAATCGCTTATGTAAGCCGAAAGCTTAGATTGGATTTAAACATGTATCAATATGGTGATTTCCTTTCGTCTTTCAATGATAAAGTTATTAAGCTTATAAGACAATATGAAAGTAACTTACTTAAAATAGACAAAACTTGTCTATATTATTTAATGAAACATGCATCAACACACACACACACACACACACACACACACACACATATATATATATATATATATATATATGGATATTTGGATGACTAAATAAAACCGTTTTCCTCTAACAGAAATTTAAGCTGAAAGTATGTTGAAATTGCACTAATTTTGGAAACTTTTACTGCAAATATACACAACATATCCCATTTCCTAACTAAACTGACGCTATTACAATGTGGGATATTTAAAAACGGTGGTGCTAAATATATCCTACTGCGGGAATTCTTCTGCCCAGTCAGTCATGATTCGTAAAAGACAGAAGATCGTCCAAGCGTGCATCACGCAGGCACCTAAGGAAAGAAGTGATAAATATAAAAGCAAAATATAAAAGAAATCGGAACGGTGTTGGCTAGGATATGCATCGATATACATCGGGCGACAGAATTTTAAAATCCAAACTTAATGTTAAGCATCTGTATAAGAATAAAGTGTCGCTGCCGACACTTGAGTTTGAACATAGATCGCCAGTGAGCAAACACAGGCGATCCCATTATAGAATTAAGTGGATCACGTGACTATGAGGAAACGCATATATAAGCAGCTGCATGGCCTCTAGATTGATCATTATTTCTACTCCTTTGTTACTCTACAGATCCCCATTTTTATTCTATCCTCTATACTATACGGACCGCTATTCCCTACTCTATTCATTATACTATTTCTCTATCACTATACGGATTACTATTAGAGCGAGTATTATCGAGCAAATACTATTAGTACGAGTGTTATTCCAAGACATCTGACACAATTATTTTTCACGGCGTTACTATAGTCGTATCTGCGATTACAAAGTCTCTACTACAACGAGGATTACGAAAGTGACAACAAGTATTCGCTGGCATTACAGAATTGAAAAACTCTCTACTGACAAAACCATGATTAGTTTGAATATGTTCTTCCAAGGGATGAAATCCAAATCCATTTTATTCTTCAATACAATTCTGATTCTTACATTTGTATATATGTCTTCCGCATCTGTATATTAATATATACATAGGCGTGTGTGAGTGCACTCCAGAGTGAATCTTTTTAGATATACACAAAAATATATAGACATTACTCAATACAGCAGCAAACTGGGAAAGCATTTTGAAGATGTTTATATGACAAAGAAAGATCCCCGAAAACGCATACACATGAATTACATTGCTTTATATATGTATTTATTATAATTTTGCGTATAGGCATTTATGACATCATGTTAGACATGTACTTATTGTATTGCCTTTGACATTCATTTATTATATGATATTGGCATTCATTTATTATATGATAACTGAATACCAAAGGCAATACAATAAGTACATGTCTAATATGATATCTTAAATGCCTATAATAGATGTAATTCATGTGTATGCGTTTTCGTCGATCTTTCTTTGTCATACAAACAGCTTCATATATATTAGGTTGGTGCAAAAGTAATGACGTAATAATGTCGTTTTTTGACGTATTTTTTAACGTCAACAAACGACATTATTACGTCATTATTTTTGCACCAACCTAATATTTATATATGTATCTACTATAGTGTGGCGTATAGGCATTTATGACAACATATTAGACATGTATTTATTGTATTGCCTTTGGCATTCATTTATTATATTGTCTTATGTATTCATTCCTTTATTCCGTTTTACATTTTTTCCTCTAATAATAAAACTTTTGAATACATGCGGGTGTTCAGGTTGATTGATGAAGTAAAATGTCTATTGTGTCTGTGGAGACATCCGCCGCCATCAACGTTGGACAATAGATTGATTTAGATAGAAACGAGATTTAGAAAATTATGAGCGATAAGTAATGAAAAGAATATAAAATCGCTGATGATATCAATGAAAAAAAAAACAATTTAATAACAATCACTGGGAAATACTATTAAACGCAAAGAGTAAATGGACAAATTTCTTTACCGGAATAAAGCGACAGAAAAAAAAAGAAGAATAATACGATAAAAGAATAAAAAATGACTAATAAAACGTTGAAGACCCTTTTTTTTATGGTTGCTTCTTCTCGATTGCATCAAACAACTGCAATCCGATTCCACTACTGAAACATTCTATAATAGCGTCTCTCTGCTTTCAAGAAAATTTCAGACATGAACAAGCAATGTGACTCTTTTTGAAGAAGTGAAATAGCAGCTAAAGAGAACTGGCAGTGCCTCTCAGACTGGAAGAACGCTTAGGAAGGTAATCTGGTTGAGCAGTTCTAGCATGGAATGAGTTCGATCCTCACAGGGTGCGTCATACTTTTGGTTTTCTGCCCAAACTAAGCTAAGCTTAAATAAAATGAAAAGAGTATTGAATGCCAGGATGGGAATGAGAGACATGTGAGATAGTAGGTCAGAACGATTGAAGAGTAGAAACTTGCACACACACACATACACAGAAGCACGGGCACGCATACACACACAGGCATACAATCTCCCTCGTTTTCACACACATACACACAACCACACACTGTCTCTCTCGCTTTTATAAAGACACTCACATACGCACACATTGTCTCTCTCCTTTACACACAGACACACACGCATATTGTCTCTTATTTACGCCCACACACAGATATATGTAAACATGTTCTCTCACACTTAAACATATACACACTCATGGACGAACAAACACACTCTCTCACTTGCACACACATACAAACACACATACATTTTCTCACATACACTCTTACGCACATAAGCATAAAACCATTCCCTGTCCATTATATATACACTCACACATACACATAGACACACACATAGACACACCCACTCACTGTCTCATGTACAAACACGTGCAGACCTAGTCGCAAACCTACTCTCACATTTACATACACAACTCTCTTTTACTTACACACAGGGAAATACAAATTGGCACACATTCATTCACTGTCTTATTTACATTCACTCTCTCATTTACACACACGCACACACACACACACAACACATAAATCAACTGAGCTAAATTCAATCCTGTAAATGAAACAAAAACGCACATTTTCTTTCGATTTTGAACATTTGAGTTATTTCCATCACAAATACGTAAATCCGCCTTTGTACTTTTTATTTTACCGGAGACAGTAGGATATGACTTTTAGTAGAATAGTATCCGGATCAAAGTGGAATAATGAGCCACAGTGGAAAAAGCCTTGTCTCATTTACCCACAGTAGAATTTTTGAACAGTAAATTCTGAATAATGGCAAGTAGGCCTAAAACATTAATTATCATTGAATACGAGTAAAGCATCGTTGCGTACCCCACTCTTTTAAATGTCTGTAAATTCTGTTGAACTATTTTGAGCTTAAATCGATTGATCCGTTTTGGAGAATTCAAACGGTCATAATATAATTCAATGAATATATTTAATTTTTCAGGCAAGACGTACCCTACGAAATTCTTTTCTAACCGGGTTCTTAATAACAGTAAGTGAGACATTTTTCATAAAAAACCTTTCTTCCCCCAAATTATATATATATATATATATATATATATATATATATATATATATATATATATATATATATATATATAGTGGGGGGAAATAAATATTGGTACACATGAAAAATTGTATTTTTATAAATGCAAAAGCCTTAAATAAACAAATTTTGATACATTTTATGTGTAAAGATTCATTTTATTAAAAAAATAGTAATAAACTTAATTCTTATTATAACAGAAATTAATGGATTTTTTTTTTCATTTTAACTGATGAAAAAAGTATTCGTACAAAACAAAAACAGCATATTAACTTAATTTAATACTTTGTGGAATAGCCTTTATTGAGTTCAACAGCTACCAGTCTATTCCTGTACGTCTCAACAAATAATTTGCGCACATTGAGTGGTATTTTGTCCCATTCTTCTTGGCATATTGTCTTCAAATTCTTGATATTTGTTAGTGCTCTTTTCCCAATTTGAATTTTTAAATATCGCCATAAATTCTCGATTAGGTTCAAGTATGGGGACTGACTTGGCCATTGCAAGACATCAACGTTACTTTCAGCTAACCATTTCCTTGTAGATCTAGCGGTATGCTTAGGATCATTATCCAGTTGGAAAACTCAATGAGGAGGTAGCCGAAGTCTCTCAACAGAACCCATTAAATTGTCTTGCAGGATTTTCTGGTAACTTTCGGCATTCCACTTGCCATCTATTATTGATATTCTGCCAACACCTTTTGCAGAAAAACAGCTCCAGGTCATGATACGGCGACCACCAAACTTTACAGTTGGCAACGTGTTCATTGGTAAGTAGGCTTCACCGTCCTTCCTTCACACATTATTTCGATAATTATGACCAAACAACTCTATTTCAGTTTCACCTGTCCATAGTACTTTTTCCCAAAACGAATATTCTTTATCCTTATGCTCTCTAACGAATTTTAGTCTAGCATATCTGTGTCATTTCAAGAGGAGTGTAGTCTTCCTTGGGATGCGTGATTTCAGACTGTTTTTGTGTAGTTCATTACTTATTGTACGCTTGGTTACTTTAATTCCTAATGCACGCAAATGTTTCTGCAGCTCTTCTCCGGTAACCTGTGGATTATGTTGGATCTGGCGTTCTAATATCCTTGCTGATCTTAGAGAAATCTTCCTCGGAGCACCTGTTCGTCTTTGGATTTCGACGCTGTTACGAGTTTTAAATCTTGCAATGAACGAAGCAATTGTAGTAAAAGGAATATTCAGGTTGTTAGAAATCGTTCTGTAACTCTTCCCATCTTTCCAAAGATACAAAATTAATTAAGTTTATTATTATTTTTTAATAGTATGTGTCTTTATACATAAAATGTGCCGAGATTTTTTTTTTATTTAAGGCTTTTACATTTATAAAAATACAATTTTTCAAGTGTACGAATATTTATTTCCCCTCACTGTACGTCTTAATATCGTTTATAATCACATTCTGAATTCATAAGCTTCAACCAACAAGACTCAATACAAATTCTCTCAGATGAATTAATAAAATCTATCGAATCTTTTACATACTTAGGAAGTAAAATAAATTCTGTCAAAAAGGATGTGAAATTTCGCTTAGCCACAGCCCTGCCCGCCTAGAACAAAATGGATGTAATTTCGATAATTGATATACCAGACAACCTCAAGCGGATATTCTTTCAAGCCACTGTAGATGTGGTGTTAATGTATGTTGCAATTGCCTGGATATTAACTGAAACCCTAGAGTCTAAGCGTAAAGCAACTTTCAATCGGATGCTGAGAGCTATACTTAACATCTCTTGGCGACAACATCATATTAAATTACAGCTCTACATACCCAAACGCTTAGACTTCTACAATCTTATTACGGGAACGTAGTACGTGAATTGATCGACACTACTGACCAGCAATAATAATTAGTTACTGTTCTGGGCACCTTGTCATGCAGCAAGACGATTTTTTTAAAGCATTTCACCCCAAGCAAGGCGGGAAGCCACTAGGACGCAAGGGGTTACAGAAAATTTAGAGCAAGATTAGATAGGAGTGATAGAAGGAAGGATGAGGGTAGTGGATAGATCAAGGCAACTGGATATGTCGATTGACATTACACTTGAATAGCTGGAGATTATAGCTCACAGGGAAACAGGAATAGGGAAGTGAGTTCCACAGGCGAGAGGTGCGAGAAATGAAGCTATTAGAGTAGAAGAGACGGCTACATTTAGGAGTTTCGACAGTGAAGGGGTGAGAGCGGTATGCCAGCCTCGTAAGACGCTGGTACTCATGACGTCTGGGAACCAGCGAATGCAGCTCCTCGGAGCAATTTCCATGAAAGTATTTGTAGAACAGACAGAGGGAGGCGATGGCGCGTCTGTGAGAAAGTGACTGTAGACGAGACGCCAGGACAGGGCCAATTACATTGCATATCCGCCTCTGGAGCCTATCAAGAACCCCGAGGCAATCAGAAGGGGCACCAGACCATATATGGCAGCAATACTCCATGCAAGAGCGAATTGTTGATTTGTAGATCTGGAGGATCGACTCCGGGGAGAAAAACTTCCTGGCGCGGCTCAGGGAGCCAACTTTCCTTGCAGTGGACGAGGCAATTGGCTCAATGTATTTATTCCATCTCAGGTCAGCAGTCAACGTGAGACCGAGATGCCGCAGAGAGTTCCTCTCGAGAAGTTGAGCGTCAGACATTCTAATGGAGGGAAGGGAAGGATCTCTGCGGTGATTAATAGAGAGCAGTTTTGTCTAAGAAGCGTTGAAGTTGACCAGCCAATACGTGCCCCAGTTCACAATCGATTGGAGGTCCTTTTCGAGACGGACGGCCAGGCGAGTTTTGTCAGCGAGACCAGATTTGTTTTTGAGGCACGAATAAATTGTGGTGTCTTCCGCGTATATGCCAACTTGGGAAGTTATTGCGCCAGGGAGGTCATCTATGTAGATAAGGAATAGAGTGTGTCCTAGGATGGAGCCTTGAGGAACACCTGCGTTCGTGGGATAGGAACTGGAGGAGAATCCATTGAGAACGACCTTCAATTTACGGTTTGACAGGATTGATCGTATTAGGTTATATAATCGACCCGTAATGCCATAACCCTGGAGCTTGCGAAGAAGGCCGTCATGCCAAACCCTATCAAATGCTTTGGAGATGTCTAGTGCCACGGCTCGGGCTTCCCCGTTATTTTGAAGAGCTCGGTAGACTGTTTCAGTGATGGCCGTAAGCACATCGGCTGTAGATCGGGCAAAGCGGAAACCATATTGCTTGTCTGAGAGCAGATTATGGGATGTGAGGTGGTTAACCACCCCGGTATGTATTAGGGCTTCGAAGACTTAGCCAAAGAGGGGAAGGAGACTGATAGGACGGTAGTTGGAAGGATCAGAGGGGTCGCCGGAGTTCTTGAAGACAGGAACGATCGAAGAGGACTTCCAGCAGTCAGGAAAACAAGATTCCTTGAGGCAGTAGTTGTATAGTTTAGAAAGGGCGGGCACCAGTTCGGACGCAATTTCTTCAAGACAATTGCTGGTATCCCGTCTCCACCACTAGCCTTGTCGGGATCTAAATTGGTGATAACGCCCAGTACCAAAGATGGGGTTATGTTTATCCCACTCAATATGGCCTCAGTTCTAAGAGGGAAGTTGGGTATGGGTACACCGGAAGAGTCGAGCGTCGAGTTGAATGAAAATTTCCGAGCAAAGCATTCAGCCTTGTCAGTAGAGGAGGTCAGGACTTCGAACTGGTTGAATAAAGGAGGTATAGAGGGTTTTCAATTGTTCAATACGCTCTTGCAGAGACGCCAATAATCTTTGGAGCCAAATTTGCGAGATGCAATACGTTCCTTCATCCGAGCCGCAAATAGTGACTTAGCATCGTTGTGGACACGCTTACACTCGTTACGGGCGGAGGCAAAGAGACGTCTATTGCAGTCAGACATGTCGCTACGGAATAGGTGGAAGTAGTGGTTCCTATGGGCGATGGCGGCTGAGCAAGCAGCGGAGAACCAGGGGGAGGAGCACGACTTGATCCTATATTTCCTTGATGGGATGAAAGCGTCGATTCTAGCTTTAACCCAGGAAGAGACTTCAGAAGCAAAATCTTGGACGGGGAGCTTAAAGACTCCATTCCAGGGGACATCGCGGAGGAAATCACGGCCAGTCAGCTCGTTGATAGTAGAACGAGGTTCTAGTGGTAGGAGGTTCTTTATAGGGGGTGGAGTTGAAGGAGATGTTAAATGATACTACTGCATTGTCAGAGTTACCAAGAGGGCAGAGTTGCGAGGCGCTACAGGATTCGGGGATGGAGGTAAAGCACAGGTCGAGAAGAGAGGCTTTACCTTCCCGGTTGAAGGAAAAACGAGTGGGGAAGTTAACTGTGTGAGGGAATGGGAGATTGAAAAATTGAGCGTTTGAATGCCTGCGTGTTCAGTAGTAGCATTCTTAAGCCACAAGGTGTGATGGGCCTTAAAGTCACCAAACACAAAAAGTGAGCAAACGGGTGGAGGGAGAGAGCTTTGTCTATGCTGTCAGAAATGCTATCGAGTATCTTACAGTCTTGAGAGGATGGAGAGCGGTAAAGGAAGAAGAGATAGATTACCGCATTGAGGAGAGAGAGTCGGAGACACATGTATGACTGGTTTGGCGATTCGAGAGAAGACTCTCTGGCCAGAGGGAGATGTTCCTTGACGTAGACACCAAGACCGTGCATGTGGGTTAGAGAGTCTTTTCTGAGGCGAGGAAAATAGCCGGGGATCGAGAGATCAGAAGAGGGGATAGACGAGACAAGGTTTGTCACACAGTGTGCCAGTATATCCGGGCCGTTTGCAGTGAGGAAAGATTCCAGACCCGCAGAATTGGTCGGCTAGCAACAACCTACCTTTTCCGCCAATGTTATGATTCTGAATGCCTACATAATGACCTTCCTATCTTGTCGCAGGACCGTGATGGTTGGCGTGATAGACACATTAATGTCCGAGATAGCTCGAGGAAATAATAGAAAAAATAACTACAGCATTACCTGTAAATGCACATTATAAACTTTAACTAATTATGGATGGTAGGGGAAAAAGATTTATAATATCAAATGATATTGTATGATATCTATCTATCTATCTATCTATCTATCTATCTATCTATCTATCTATCTTGGCCTCTTATTTATCTATCTATTTATCTATCTATTTCGTCCGCTTTATCTATCAATTTATCTATCAAAGTACGGCCAAGTATATATCTATCGATCTGTCTTGGCATCTTATCTATCTATCTATTTATCTATCAATATCGGCCTCTTTATCTATCTATTTATCTATCAAACTACGGCCAAGTATCTATCTATCTATCTATCTATCTATCTGTCTGTCTAAAAGAAACTCATTTTGGGAATGGTAAGAGGAAAAGAACGACTGACGTACTTAATGAACTTGAGTAGATGTATGGCGGAACAGAGTTTAAGAAAGATGACAATAAGCAAAACTTATTAAAAGCTACAAAAGACAGGAAATTATGACAATTCATGATCATCTCTATACTGAAGCTTTAACAAACATAGAAGTGCTTCTGAATAAGATGCTAAAAATATTTCTACAATATATTGTTAATCAAAATAATATTTGTGCCATGTACAGAGATTAAATACGTCAAAACAACCAAAAGGTAAATATAAAGCTGTAGTTTAGACAAATGTAAAGGCTCAAAGTTGCAATTCATTTGTCGAGACCTGACCAGCGATATAGTATGAATATTCCTCATAAGAATGCTCATTCCAAATTCGATAATATGACCAAACATGCTATTAAAGCACACATATGGGAAGTTCTGCCACATCGGCCATATTCTCTTGATTTAAATACTTCAAACTAGTATCTTTTTCGGTAGCTTTCTAACAATTTGAGGGGTGTTTCGTTCGATAACGTTGTGGAACTTAAAATGTGGTTTGATTAATCTTCCGTGCCAAAATTAGTCTTTTCTCTCGTTAATACATTGAACGGTTGGTGGATTGTTAGCAGCACCTTGTAAACGATGAAAGGGAATACATTGTTAAATGATTAATCCGAACTAGTAATAAATAATACGTATTGAACTAAATGATAATAAAAAAAAACTAACTCATTCATATCGCTAATAATAAATGAAATTTTCACGGCTTACATGTTTTAATTCCTTCTTTCTTTCTCTCTTTCTTTCTTTCTTTCTTTCTTTCTTTCTTCTTTTTTGTCACTAAAACTATGTTGCGTCACTAATATGTCTTTTCCGTATATCATACGATGAAAACGATACAGTCTATTATTTATGAGGTATTTTTAGGGTGTAATATATGAAACTAAGAGGGGGATGAGTAGAATTATAAGACACTGGTTGATGTTATAGAAATAGCATCAGTTATACTTAACCTACATTTAATATTTGTCTATCTGAATCAAATGAAAAATAAGAATTACTAGAGATTATATTCTGTTTTGAAACACAAAATTTGAACTGTATTTAGAACAAACGCGCGCACATGTTTGTAGAAAAAAACTTGAACGAAGAGAAACAAATTATGAGCAAATGCATTCCAGTGATTTGTGGCGATTTATCTGTCGTGGCGCAAAACAGAAGTTGACATTACGACGGCTTCAGCGCACAGCACATAAAAAAAAAACGAAAAATAATTTTACTGTATATCGGTCGCCGACAGTAAGACACAACAGAGTTCCGGTCATAACTTCCCCCACGTTAAACGCAGGCGCCATCATCGTCAAACATTTCCCCTGTGAACGCTTGACTCAATGCATTATTTTGGCCATAATGCTCAAGCGATCATATTACAGCAGCGCATAAAAATTGAAGCCTGTCTTATATGCAGAGGAAAATGGGAAGAAGGGAGGTCGTCGTTACATTGAAAGTTCTGGAAGTAATATCCGACTCTGGAGCAAAGACACACAGTCCAATATACGCTATAGCTGGAGACAGACAGCGGGAAATCAACAGCATTTCCGATCATCTCTTCACCCAACGGAAGAAGAAGTGATCAAATAGGCTAAGGAACGCAGAATAGTCCGCATTGAAATTAGTGCAACTGACACGCGTCACAAGGCACTGGAAATCGGTAAGAATATAGAAGTAATGTTTGGAAACTTCGTGGCCACTTTTTGGTGGTATTAGAGCTTTATGGAGAGACATAAGTTATTACTTAGTCAAATGATTCATATATAACATAATGCACTTTGATTTCGAAACAGTTTACTAGAGTTTCACATCAGATTGTATATTTTTTTTAATAGACGTTTCCAGAAATAAATTGTTAATATGCTTTCACCTATAATATACAAACCTAGCATTTAGGTATAAAATCCACGAAAAATGTCCCTAATATACGTAAATTCTTACGGTACATTTTGTTTTTACCACTATTTTAAAATAGTGTTTATTTAATATTTTAAATTTAAAAAAATATTCAATATATTATCAAATTATGATTCTTTACAAAAAACAATTGTATTTGCAAATATTTTCGATGGGATAAAATTGTTCCTTACTCCATTCTCAAAAAATCGATAAACTGCTAAGATTAAGTAATACGTTATTTACATTATATACACGCGGATTATTCTCTTAAACTTTGTTGTTTTTATCACAACGTCTCGGTCATTATGCCCTCCCCTCGTCATCATCCGGATAAACTACCGGAAATTTTGAACCCTATTCCTTGTTTAATTGACGAGTGGAGACTGTTCTTGTTCCACTGAGCATGTCCAGGAATATCTCTTCTGTTTCTTATTTTAGTACTACCCCGTTATTGCTTGACTTGTTCCACTGAGTGCGAGTACACAATACCTGGCCCAAGTATTGAACTAACACTTACAATGTCACCAAATTAACTAACCAAGTTACACGGATCAAAATATATGTGAAGGCCTTGGAGCAAAACGACCAGAACATTGTGATTACAGCAACAAAAATGATGACAATAGTTCGCATGTAAATGCTGTAAATAAGTGTAACTCTTCATCGCAGTATGACTTAGTTTTTGTAATGGATATTTTTACCTTCAGTTTCGTTTAATAAGACTATGTATGGACGCCAATGGAAATTTTGCTATTCATATATCATCCGATCTGTATACAATGTGAATCTAAATTGATACTGATTTCAAAAGATATTCTCGAATAAAGTATTACAGCGTTAAACTCCAGTGACTTAAGACACAAATCCTGTGGGGAGAACAATAAGAAGACATCACAATTAATAAGCTGTAAGTTCATAAAAAAGCAACATGAAGCTTGTTTATGTGCGCCACAAAGTCTCAGTTCAATGGTTTTCATTGATTTTCTTTTTATTGCGATTTCAGAAATGACTTTTCTTATTTCTTTTGCCGTACACTCTCAAGACATGCTGCTGAAACAATTTATATACGTCTGTCAATTCTTCATAATAATAAAAAAAAAAATTCCCGACGCCGGAATTTTAAAGAGCTTAAATACTTTTACATAGAATAAGAATTTATCATTCAGCCAATTATTATTATTATTATTATTATCATTATTATTTCCTTTGGTTTCTAGTGTATATTCATTTCTTTCCGGGTCCCAAATAGAGACCTACTGTCAAAAATGGAAATCATGACATTTATCACTGGACAGTTTTGAAAAAAAAAAACCTATATTTTACATTGATAAAGACCTTTGTAAGTTGTCGCCTGTACTCTTGAGTACAATTTTTTGTACTTCCTTAAGGCATGAGTTACCATGGATTCATTCAATGAGACTATTGGCATCTTTTCCAACCAATGCGAGGGCTCCAACGACAACTTGAATTATTAATGTCATCAGTTTTAATGTCCTTGTATTTTGATAGTTTTTCGAATATCTTCAAAGATACATTTCAGTCTGCAGGAACTGCCATGTCAATAACAAGGCACATTTGTCTTTGCGGTCTCTAAACAGGATGCCAAAGCGATTAGCATTGATTCTTCTGCCTGTGTGTATTGTAAAGTCCCATAAATTTGTTACAGGTCCTATCTCCGTAACCGGGTCTGGGTGAAGTTCATACAAATTTCTTGAGTTTCCTTTCCGTAAGTGTTGCAAATTTTCCAGTTCAGATATTGGCCCACTCTGTTGTGCCGGGCTTTATATTCAGTGGGTGCAATTACCATGCAACCTGATGCAAAATGGTCAATTCTTCTGGAGATTTATCACAGAATCTACATTTATTATTATTATTATTATTATTATTATTATTATTATTATTATTATTATTATTATTTCGTTGGATTTCTGATGTATTCCTCCCGCGAAACCAACCAGCGATCCAATGTCAGACATGACTTCATGACATTTTCCACTGACCATTCCTGTATTAGGTTGGTGCAAAAATAATGTCGTTTTCTCACATATGTTACTATGTGAGAAAACGACATTATTTTTGCACAACCTAATAAAACCTAAAAAAAAAAAAAGAAAAAAAATGCTAAGATCACACCCATTTTATATAGGTAAAGGTCTTCGTAATGTGTTAGCTGTAATGTGAGTACATATTTTTTTATTTGTTTAAGGCATGGGCTATTGAGAATCCCTTCAATGAATCTATACGAAACATTTCTACTCAATAAGAGAGCTGCAAATACAACTGGGATTATTGATACCCTCATGTGCCATAGTTTTTTTTCATTTCGAGACACTTGCATTTTGAGAGGTTTTTTTTTTTTTGTTGAAGATCTTCAAAGATACATTACAATCTACAGGGATTGCTATGACAATAAATAAACACATTCTGTTTTTGTGGTCTTTGATCACAATGTCTGGGCGATTAGCTTTAACTGTTCTTTCTGCGTGTATTGTAAAGGCCCATAAAATTTTTAGAGCTCCTATCTCTGTAACTGGTTCAGATTAATGTCCATACCAGTTTCAGTGCAGATATTGGCCCATTCTATCATGCCGAGTTTTATATTCAGAGGGTACTAAGAACGTGCCACGTGATACAAAGTTGTCAATTGTTGTTGTCATTATTATTATTATTATTATTATTATTATTATTATTATTATTATGATTATCTAACAAGAGTAGTATAGTGGAGCCTTTAAGATATTCACCACAAAAGGAAAAATATCTGTCTATATTTCAGGGATGGTGCATTTTAATTACTTACCCTGTTTACATTGTTTGGACTATTAGCCTCATCTTTATTGTCATATTCACAACGTTTCAGTCGCTGTTTCCTCCGGACTTCTTCATGGGATATACTTTGGAATTCCGACACATGGCACAGTGGATAAAAGCTTAGCTTCAAGGAGTCCTGTGACTCGACCCAAGGAGTTGCGAATTCAATACCCTGCCACAGTAGACGTAAAAACAAACTTGGAGGGTTGAGTTACTAAAAGGGAGATAACTGAAATCGAGATATCCAGAAGAAAATGCGTGGCACTTGGAACTAGAACAATCTAACCCGGTGGACTAAAAAAAGGGTTCGCTTCGAAATCCCAAGGTATATAAACTGAAGAAGGCCGTAGCGTACAACGACCGACACGTCGTGAATATGATAATAAAGACGAGGACAACAGTCCGAACAATGCAAATATAAACAGAAAATAAAAATACGCAGAAATATATTCCTTCATGTTTCAGCCATTTCGTCAAAGCTGACATTGTCAACTAAAGACACTAGCGTTTTTGCTTTCTAAACATAACAAAATAAACATCTTATAAAACGTTATCTTTCCGCCTTATCCTCATAATCTTTACTTCCTTCTATTTTCTCTCTCATTCCTACCACAAACCTCATTAATTATTCCCAAATCAACTGGGATATCATAATATACCTTATCTGAACGATGCAATAATTTTGTTTACTCTTGGTAACCTGAGCATATGGTATTTTCCTTTAAACATCTTTCAAATAATCGGTTAAAATAATAACTTCAGGGTTTTTAGCATATCCTTTTTACCAGAATATTTTTGTTGACGTTTGAGGCTATGATTACGTAAATCATATATTTATTTTATTTCTAGAGTTCAGCGGAGGTAACTGAAATTCAGAAATGCCAAACTACATCTCAGTAGCGTTTTATGCATTATGAATCGAAACGTTACCCAGAATCCTCTTCACGCCAAAAACATGAACAGAGTCATTGTTTATAAAGGAAATAATATTTCTGGGTGTAGGATGATTTGATTGCACCCCGCATTTATCAATAACAATATTTAAGAATTTAAATGCAATCAAAAAGATGACAATTTATTAGAAATATATTTTTATTCTAGATAATTTTTTATTAAGGAATTTCGTTTCAAATGGGCTGTTTAATATGAATATTTGCTACAGTACATATATATTTATATATATATATATATATATATATATATATATATATATATATATATATGAAGAAATATAGTTTTAAAGTCTGCTATATTTATGGGATAAAGTGCTCAATATCAGAGATAGAGCGTATAAAAGTGAATATTGAAGTCAAAACTCAGAGACGACAGTCTGTTTCATGCTAGACGCATTCGTCAGCCGTCGTGACGATTGCGTCTAGCATGGAACAGCCTGTCGCCTCTGAGTCTTGACTTCAATGTTCACTTATATATATATATATATATATATATATATATATATATATATATATATATATGTGTGTGTGTGTGTGTGTGTGTGTTGCATATCTTCATTCAAGCATGTTTAGATGAATTATCTAGGCATTATGTCTATTTATTTTTATTTTAAGCCTTTCAAATTCACGGATTAATTTCTTAATGTTGGCATTAAGGAAGGTGCCTTATTTTGTCTCATTCCTTTTATTTTCCTAAATACTTTTAATCTCATCCAAGATCATCTTCATCTTGCTTTTCACAAATTTCTGTTACATTATATTTTTGTCTTAGCAATTCAAGATGGAAAGGAATGAGAAAGAAAAAAACTACTGTGTCTAACTGTCATTAATGCCAACGCCAATGAATTTATACGTGAATTTGGAAGGATTAAAATAAATATAAACATAGTATTACATAGATTATATTATTATATTAGATTATAGATTATTCAGCCAAACAAACACACACGCATATATATATATATATATATATATATATATATATATATATATATATATATGTTTGTGTGTGAGTGTGCTTGAATAAATTACAGACATTACGTCTGCTAATTTTTAATAATATCCGTTCATAATCACGAATAACCTTCTGTGTATTGATATTAACTGACAAGAGAAATGTGCTATAGCTTTTTGAACTTGTTTCATTTTCATTTCCCAAGTACTTTTGATCTTCTTCCGAGATCATCTTCAGGGTTGCAAGTAGTACAATACGAATACAGGAAGGCGTAACTCCCCTTCCCCCAAAAACACCAATTTGCTTTTGGTATTTTTAAGAGATATAGTGCTAATATTGAGCTATAATGTGGAAAGAGGTGGGAATTTTAGTACAGTCAATCAAGAAAGTCGTTTCGTTTGACCACGTCAAAACATGTGGAAAACCAAGGAAGAAAAAATTCTGCTAGAACAAATTTTACCACATGGTACCTGGAATTTAAGCAAGCAAGTCAACAAGGTTTCTTCAATTTATAGTAAACTCCATGTATGTTAGCGGCTTTACTCCTTTGATTGGGAATGAAATGATTAAAAGAACACTCATTGCATCTTACGATTCAGGCGGTCTGTCATGCGATTCCTACTCAAAATAACATTTTTGTAAGTCACGAGCTAAGTTTACGTGTTATGCAGAGAAGGCGAACGAATACTGCTACTGTAACTTTGGGATAAGGACAAGAGGCGGAAACGGATCCAAAACATTTATTAGTTTAAATCTCATTTTGAAATAAAGAAGTCATATATATATATATATATATATATATATATATATATATATATATATATATATATATGCATGCAAAAATTTAGTATGCACGCATTTGTGACACACGTTGGGTGTTCTTGAGAGTCAAATTTGCAGAGAAAGTAGAACATCATCGTAAGTAACATTCGGTCCCACAGGCCAAGACACATCGAAGAAAAGTAACTTAAACTCGAATTCAAAATGAAATATAATATAAACATCGGGGAAGTTTTGTCTGATATATATTTATCTCCACTCTCTATTTCTTTCTATTTCCCTTTTGTATCTCTCTCTGTCTCTGTCTCTATCTCTGTCTCTCTCTTGCTTTATTTGATTCTTTCTTTCTTTGCATTGTGTATCTGTTTCTTGCCCACTTTCCATCACTCCTTTCCCTTTGGTCGTAGTTCGCAGAAAGAGAAATAATGGGGTTGCTTTGTAGATTGTCAGCGCGGTAACTTTTTGCACGTGGACGTGAATGGAATCATGACTTCTGCGCGTCTAATGTCAAAAAAATTTTGCAATCTGCCTCTTAATTGTTACACAGAAACATAACTTAAATACACACACACACACACACACACACACACACATATATATATATATATATATATATATATATATATATATATATAGAGAGAGAGAGAGAGAGAGAGTGATTGTCACACCGTACTCAGAAGGAAGCCAACCCCTCATCACTCGAATCAATCACTTGTGATGGTTCCGTTCTCACTTCGTCGTTCATGCATCCTAAACGGACTATTCAAACCACCATTAGATTTCATACGTATCAGTTATATATGCCAAATTAATTCTGCATCTTTGATTGCCTTCACTAGATCGACATGTCCTACAACCCATCTGTGTAAAACCTTGTGTGTCCTCAGTCTAAATTATAATGTGAAAACGCCGTGGCAAACAGCAGGAGTATCGTCGGCAAGACGGTGAAGCAGGCTAGCATAATATGTTTGATTCAAGTTGTTATGATGACCTTTCAGATGGTTTACATAACCTCCCTTCGTCTACTGCATGCGTTCTCTCTCTCTCTCTCTCTCTCTCACACACACTCACACACACACACAAATACGCACACACACATTGTGTGAGAATACGGGGAACTGAAGAGAGAAAGGAGTCTACAGCAGAAGCCATTGAGAAGGAGATTTAACAATCATTGGAAGGATAACCTGAATGTATATCACGTATTCATTAGCAACCTCATCTTTTATTCTAATCTGGGTACCTGTCAGCGCGTATTCATTAGCAACCTCATCTTTTATTCGATTCGGAGTGCCTGTCAACACGTATTCATTAGCAACCTCATCTGTTATTCTAATCTCGGTGCCTGTCAACGCATATTCATTCGCAACCTCATCTCTTATTCCAATCTGAGTGCCTCTCATCACGTATTCATTCGCAACCTAATTTCTTATTTCAATCTGAGTGCCCGTCAACATCTATTCATTAGCAACCTCAGCTCTTATTCCAATCTTAGTCCCCCTCATTACGTATTGATTATCAACCTCATCTCTTATTCCAGTCTTTGTGCCCATCATCATGTATTCATTAGCAACATGATTTTTTATGAGCTTGGCATCACGTAATCATTAGCGATCTCATCTTTTATTCCTGTCTGAGTGCCTGTAATCATGTATTTTTTTTAAACGGCATCTCTTATTCTAATCTGAGTGCCTGTCATTACGTGTTCATTAGCAACCTCATTTCGTATTCTAATTTGAGTGCCTGCCACCATGTGTTCGTTAGCAAACTCATCTCATATACTAATTCATTGATATAGGTATTTCGAGCCTCACTATGTTTCCAGCTACTATGATATTTTAGCAGACAGCTGAGCCTTCTTACCGCTAATACAAACAACATAAAATAAAAACAACCACCCATTGAACACAATCATTTCGTTTGAGATCTAAACGCATCAAATTAAATCGAAAATTGTTGAGCTGTATAGAAAATAGACGAAGACAGCCCGTAAGCAAAGCAGTAAGTGCGGTCAGTGAAAATCTGGTTGCGACTAACCCAGCATAAATAATTGATCTGAGCCAGTGAGTACATCGCTGTGGAGCCGTTCTCCTGATCAATATCGTCCCTTGAGATCTTACACACAGTCACCAATCTGAAAGATAACTGTCTGCAACTTGAATGCCAAAGGATGAGTGATAACCGATTTTGAAGGCACATACGTAAAAGTCTTTCAGGTTCACTATTTCTTTCGCTCATGTTATCCAGTAAATGACCAGACGTGACCAGCCATCAAGCCAGTCGTTGCTGACAACAGCTTTTCACTGAGGCCGTAAAAGTAGCAACATAAGAGGGAAAGCAAATGCATAGCCTACCTTGTATATGTGGTCTTATTCCCGACCAGAAAACAGAATAATTCTTTCAGAAGCACGGCATTAGTGTAATTTTTCAGAACTGAATTTAGCTAAATCTGACAAAAAAGGATATATCACTCAAATGACAAACACAGTTATTAACGCTTAATATTCACATTTAACCACAAGAAAAGAAGCAACAAAGAAAAAAGAAGGAAGTGTACCAAATACAGTTATTATGGCTTAATATACATATTTAACACACAAAAAAACAAGCCAAGAGCAAAAAAGGGAGGGCTTGTACCCAACAAATACTGTTATTATGGCCTAATATACACATTCAATACATAAGAAAACAAGCAAAGAGGAAAAAAGGGAGGGAGTGTATCAAATACAGTTATGGCCTAATATACATAGACACATATATGAACCCTTCAACGTGGTGTCTGGGTAGAAAATTTTTGTCTCTAGATCAATTACAACAGAGTAGTGAGTTCGATCCTCACTTGGTGCTAATTAAACTCGATCTATGCTGCAACTAAGCTATGCTTAGTAAATCATTTCTGGGTGCAAATCATCGACGTGGTGTAATAGTTAGCAAATCTATCTTGCGAGATCAATTACGATTGAATGTTGAGTTCGATGCCGGCTGAGTCCCTTATAATTTCAGCCTTGTTTCACATCGAAGCTAAACTTAGAAAAAAACACCCATCCGTGAGCCAATGTAGGCAGCAAATTATCTTTTAGGCATGTCTCATTGAGTAAAATTTTTTCTTTCAGATGGAAAGCACTTGATAAATAAAAGTTGCTCTCACTGTTACAGTGGATTTTTGCGTTATCTGATTCTAATATATGAAAAAATATTCGTGAACATGAAAGGAATCTGATAAAAATAAGCAGACATAATTTTTGTAAATTGTCTAATCAGACATGCCTAAAAGTACACATACACACAAACATATATATAAAAATATAAATATCTGTGTGTGTATATATATATATATATATATATATATATATATATGTAAATGTGATATATATATAAATATAAAAATCTGTATATATATATATTTATATATATATATATATATATGTAAATGTGTATATATATATATAAATATAAAAATCTGTATATATATATATATATATATATATATATATATATATATATATATAAATCTCTCTCTCTCTGTATATATATATATATATATATATATATATATATATATATATATATATATATATATATATATGCCGGATTAATAAAAATCCCTTCTAAGAATTATTTCTGTTTATGTTTGGATTGGAAACTGCAGATATGCCGAGACATCTATGACGAGAGAAGTTTCACTTTAAGGTACAATTCGCCCTTACCTGACTAACCAGTTCTCTGTACCTCACTTGGTGAGAGAATATCGAATATAAATATAGTTTTCTCTGTTCAAAGGAATGCAGGTTCGAATCCTTCAATGAAACGTATTTTTTATATGATTTCGCAAACATTCATTCCGGCAGACGAAACTAAATAAAGATATTCTTCATTAAATAAATTAAAATACGTGTATCCACTAAAAATAACGTTTTTAGTGAGATGCATATATATATATATATATATATATATATATATATATATATATATATATATATATATATATGAACCGTGAATATTGACTAATTTCTTGTAAAGACAGAATTTTTCATGTACCCAAAACATGCCTCTTCAAGTGCGACTTTGGTGTTACTAAATATAGTGTTTTGTGTAGTTCTCATCGCAGAACGGATATTTTGATAAGCATTTGCCTCGTTGCAACTTCTCAAAGATAATAAAAACATTTTCGTACAGAGTAAGACCACACATGTAGGGCAGCCAATATGGCTACAGCTCATTACTGCATTAATGATATGAGACGCAAATCAGCTCTAATCATGGCCGTAAGGCCCCCGACATATCCGGTGCCAATCAAAATAATTAGTACTCAGTAATAATGGTTTATAAGCAAATCCTAGTCATTATTATTCTGTGGTAAGATATATATTGTAGTTATTAGTCTAACTGTACGATAAAAAGTGTGTTTTTGAATTAGATAATCCTACCTGTAAAAAAAGGTCTGCGGAATTGGTCTTTTCCAGATTATTTCCAAATGTTTTTATAACTTGTCTTGGATTGACAAACTTTAATCAGTTTCTTTTATTCTGATTTTTTGAGGGCTCCTCCTGTTTTGAAAAAGATCCTAAAAGATTAATGAATGTATCATTTCTAAAATAAATTTATGTAAATCTTCTACACAGTATTACAACAAATGTTTTGTCTTCGCGCGTTCTTCTTCCAATCCATATAACTGTGAGTTGATTTTCAGAATGGAACGGCATTATTTCCGTGATTACCAACTAGTTGATGTTTCAAACTCTAGTTATAAAAAGGTTTGCACTGTTTTATGACTACGAAGTCATTACTCATTCATCCTGCACGCAGTGTGTATAAAAATAGCTCATTTTAGATATTATTATGACCTATTTAATTAATTTAGATATTATTATGACCTATTTAATTAACAAATTAATTTATCAGATCTTATCATAATCTATGTATTACATTACGATAAGATAGATTTATTCATGACAATTTAGACGATAAGATACATTAATTCATGATAAATTATTTTTTTCAAATTCTGTTGTATTCATTTTATGAAAATTAGCTTTTTTTACGAAATACAAAGAGCGTTATAATATATTTACATACATCTGTTGGCAGAAAGTGATTTTAATTACACTAGTCTAAGTTTTGTTTTTGTTTTAATTAAAGCAGATATTTTCCCATATTTTTTAACAATTGTTGTGTGCTGATTTAAGAAGAAAAATTATATCGATTCCGCAGAATTAGCTTTAGTTTTCCTGGTCCGCGATAATATACACGAGTTAGAAAACGGGCGTATTGTCAGGATAGAGTGGGGTCAATGTAATATCGAACAAAAAACGAAATATTTATTTGAAACTTGAAAAAAAGCTTAGATAAAATGATGCAGGTCTTCTGACATAGGACAGAAATAAAATGCAATAATTGATTAGATGTCAAATATTGAGAACTGGAAATCATGGCAAGAAACTCCATTCCATTATATCCAAGGTCTTTATATTTTTAACATTCATAACTTAGAACATTACAATTAAACTTTCATTGTCAGCATACATTATTATAATATTTAAGAAAAACACATTTGGGTAATCAAGAATTCTATAATTTTCATGTGTTTTTGCAGGAAGCATTCAAAATTAATCACTTTATGGGAAATCGGCTAATTTTTTTTTTTAAATTTCATGTTCTGTACAACAAAATATGTAGCTCACCAGTAAAAAAGAAAATCAGTTATGGATTCAATGTTCCAAAATTAGCTAAGAATAGCACCAAAATATATGAAGGCCAGTGTTATTTTCAGAACGTGCTAAATAAATATAGGTAATTCAATTTTGCAACATAGCAGAACGAGTAGGAATTTTCCTCCTGATTGTAGAGTCTATTACTTCACAAATACGCACGCGTATATATATATATATATATATATATATATATATATATATAGATAGATAGATAGATAGATAGATAGATAGATATGTATATACTTTCAACTTCAATGGAGCACACTACCTTCAAATAAGAGGTTGTGCCATGGGGACCATTGCAGCTCCATCATATGCTACAATATACATGGGAAAATTTGAGGAGACCCATATCTATCCAATCATTGGTAGCGACTGCGTATTCTATCCAAGAAATATCGATGATATATTCTTTGTATACACCGGTAGTGATGACAAACTTACCCAATTCCTTATGACCCTAAACACAGTTAACGACTGAATTAAGTTTGACTATAAAAAATCCACAACATCAGTAACATTTTTAGACATCCGCATTTACATAGATGAAAACAGGAAACTACAAACGACTCTACACACTAAAATCACCGACACCCACAACTATCTACACTTTAACTCTTCCCACCCTAAACACCTCAAAGAGAACCTTCCCTATTCACAAGCACTTAGACTCAGAAGGATATGTTCCAACAATGAAGAATTAAATAAACACATTGAAAATCTGGAGCATCAATTCACAACACGTGGCTATAAACAACACCTAATCAGGGAACAAATAAATAAAGCAATTTGCACACCTAGAAAAGACACCCTAATGTACAAGATTAAAAATAACTCTAGCCGCATCCCTCTAATAACCACTTTCAACACCACTCTGCCTCCACTATCCCAAATAATCAAACGTCGCTGGGAAATACTACATCTCAAACCAGACCTAAAAAAACTGTTTAAGGAACCTGGCCTTCTTGCATATCGTAAACCTAAGAACCTAAAACAAATCATAGGTAGTAACCACATTTGCAGGGGACAAGGTAATCCGTAAGAAACTAAGAACAAAAACAACAGGATTTTCCCAACCATGCAACAAAAAAAGAAGTTTGTTGCAACCATATTGAAAACACGAATTCATTCACTAGCCCAGTCACTAAATCTACTTTCAAAATCTACCACGATTCTAACTGTAGAAGTCATAACATAATTTACCTCCTAGAATGCACACTATGCCAGAAACAATATGTAGGAAAATGTGAATGGCCCTTTCACTACAGAATTAACAATTATCGTAAACGAATTAAGTCGACTCCCCATGAAAAATTATTACCTGTAGAACAACATTTCCGCCTGGAAAAACACGATTTCAAAACCCATGCCAAATTCACTATAATTGAGAGAATAAAAAATTCAGAGCAGATAACATTAGAAAGATTTTAGAGTCGCATGAAAATAAGTGGATACAACGTCTAAAAACAAAATATCCAGCCGGGCTAAATCACAAATTTAACAATATATAGATATAACTGAACAAATAAAAAAACTACCCACATTTCTCACCCACACAAGACAGACAGGCTTACGGAGGTGTGGAGGCATCACACTTATACACTCACCCACACGAATATACACACTTACACATATCATACGCACTCACTCCCTAATGAGCCAAATGATAACACACACCCACAGCAATACACACGCTTACAAATATCATACTCACTCCCTAAGAACCAAATAACACACACACAAACACTAGAGACACATCCCATCACCAAGTCCAATAAAACTGTCAAACTGACCAGAGAATTCATAGCAGCATGTATCTATCCAGCTCTTATCTCAAATAACAACTTAAAAGAGACTGTTTGACCAACACAAGGAATGTTAAAAGATTCATGTTAAAAAGATTAAAAAAAAACAAAAAACAAATGAAAACTACAGACAAAAGTTCATTTTCTCCATCAAGACATTCATTTCTGTAGTTTAGTGCTAGCAGCAAGCAGAAATATTTCTCCTTCCGATGATGGCCATTTTGGTCGAAACTAGTCGAGGAATCTAAATGGAATAATAATAATAAAAAAAAACGAAAGAATATTAATCTACAACCCAGTGTCTCTGAAGATTTTATTTTTTAAATTTTTTTATTGTTCAAAATATATATATATATATATATATATATATATATATATATATATATATATATATATATATATATATATATATATATATATATATATGCATATATATATATATATATATATATATGTATGCATATATATATATGTGTATGCATATATAATTATATGTATGCATATATATATATACAAATACACATACACACACGCATATGTTTCAGTTTTTTACCTACGTTAAGGATTCATTAAAGAAGGTGTGAATATTTCGAGGAGTGTAAATGCTTAAAGACATTCATGTGACGGATGGATTTACTTGCATTTATTTTTACATATTATTATCGCTATATAGTGTTTCATCTTTTCCGGGCACACAGAGGCGTACACAAAGAAATGCATAAATGCAGCTCTCACACACCCACGCACACACACACATATCTATATAAATATTCGTCTTTTGGAAATTAATGATAAATTGGGGAAAGATTCGTTTTTAGCTGTTTCATCCTTTCGGAATCATTGAATTAATGTGACTTTTATCTGAATATCTTTATCAGCATTTATCATTATTTACACTATTTACATTCGGACAATTTTCTTTATCGTTGGCTTCAAAATTTTTCGGACATTGTGCCCTCCGACATTCATCAGATGTATATCAATCAGACTAACCTACAGGGAATTCTGAACTGAACCCTTTATTAAATCTACAGGGGTAGACTGTTCTCAATAAAGATGAGAACAAGAGGATGAATGTAAATAGGGTAAATAAGACTAAAGTGATTTTTACGTTGATAAAATTATACATGCGCATAAATGGGAGGAGCCGCTGAAATTTAAAAATTTTTAATTTATTTTATTTTTTAATGATTTTGGATATATATTTTAGCCAATTCGCTTCTTATTCATTTTTCTTATATTTTTATCACATTTCATTAAAAATCCAACATTGTAATAACCGATGTTCTAGCAAGAAAGGTTAAATGTTGTAAGAGCCTGGCCGAATATTTACTGTACAAAACATACATATATATATATATATATATATATATATATATATATATATATATATATATATATATATATATATATATACTGACTATTCCTTTTATATCATATATAATCTAGTACCAAGGAGTTAATATTTTTTCCATTCATAACAGTTCCATTATCATCGTGCATTATTAGAACCGACTATATTATTCTTGGCAAAACTTCGACGATATTCTGGGAGACCATTTTCGAAATTTGGTTACATGTCGTTACTATAGCATCCTGCAATTCTTACAGATTAGTTGGCCGCGCATCCCTGATTCTTTATTTCCAGTACACCCTAAAGATGCTCTGAGGTTTGGTAACAGTGAAAATCATTTTAACACATGAATTTCATTGCAATGTTACTCGAAGCAATCTGAACTAATGATCATATGTCTTCAATATTTACTTACATAATCCTTAAATTCAAAAAAATGTCTTCAAAAAATCAAGAAAACACAGAACGAAAAAAATCTTCAGTTTGGGAACTGGAATTTAAAATATATTTAACGACTGAGAGATAACTTTAATTCAGTGAAGCATTTCGCCGCCTGAAGGTGTTTTCAGTGCGAGTAAGTCAAAACTTCGATGTAACATACGTGAATACTTTCATAGATTTCACCGATCTTAATAAAAATCACAATAATATTCGCA